>OX453255.1:767295-1967295 GCA_949709985.1 Luffia ferchaultella | reverse complement strand
CATTTGCGTACCGGAAACGGGAACCGGATGTAGCTCTGTAACGAGCCGAGCCGACAATTAGTTCACATCACGTACTGGATTCATTTCCGGCCGCCATTTTGGTCGGCTGATGCTCATTATTTTTGGATGTGAATCGAAAGGAAGGAAAAACAGAATACACCGAGTATGAACATTTATAGGGATCATCTTTTTAGTAGCGGATTCATGTTTAATTTATTAATTATTATGGTGCGTTTCCTGTTTTTTAGAAAATATGTTATACTATGTAATCGTGATAGCTGTATAGTAGCGAGCCTGTTTGTTGTCTAGAAGGTCGTGATTCGAATCCCAGGGCATGCACCAATGAGTTTTTTCTTACTTATTTACATAATTATCACTGACTCTGTGCCTCATAAAGCAAGTAAGCCGTCGTGACGGTCTCAGTTGCCATCAAAAGATGTCAGTCGCCAAATTCTACGAACCCGCACAAGAGCAGCATGGTGGATCAAACTCCAAGCCCCCTCACCCGACGGGAGGTCTAAGCCCCTGCAGTGGGGCATTAATGAGCTGATGGTATGGTATGATATATTATATTATCATGAAAAATAATTAAGTAAAATTTTTTGATAATATCTGAATCTGCGCGTCGCTGTACTTAAGCGTCACGAACGCGGATCGTAAATACGTAAACTTTCATCGGTCGTGTTTCCGGTAATAATTGATATTTTCCATGCACTGTTAGACTCTAGCGTGTGATATGGCATGAGATAAGCAAATAATTTTGTTGAAAAACGTGCGCTCTTTTATTACTCGTAATTTAATAAAAATTCATAGACCGGGCATGAAATTTTTGTTATATTCTAAAAATACAGTGAATTTGTCTATGAATATATGTCTTATGTTCGTGGTTGTCACATGATCTTTCCTAGATATTGGTCGTCTTAATCGATAAGACAAAATATTAGCCCCACAAGCTAAGTTAGTTTAAGTTGGAAGGAAAATGGTGGCTCATAGAAGCGATTCGAGAATGCAAGCGTTCTGGTTGGCGCTTTCCATATAACATTCATTCAAACCCAATATTTTCTTTCGGGCGAAACCGAAAACGAAACTTTACCTTTTAATTCCTTTCGGCCAAAATCGAAACTGAAACTTTTGATTTTCATTTTCATTCGGCCGAAACAGAAAGACGAAATATCGCAACCGTATGAATATTACATGAAAAACAAGGACCTACGAAAATTTTTTTTACCATTAATTTAAGCTATTTGACACCACCTATCAACCCTACGTCCAATCATCAATCAAAAATATCGACAAAAAGCTTGTTAAGACATGTTAAAATTCATTTCGGTTTGAACCGAAAATTACCTTTTCTTTCGGCCGAAACCGAATTTCGGCCACAAGCTTATAAAACGGCCGAAAATCTTGAAATCTGAAACCAAAACCAATTATTCGATTGGACACTAATTTCAAATACAATATCCATGTATTCAATTTAGATAAATATTTAAAGTTAATACGCCTACTTAAATTGGGCTAGTTAAGACCCGGGTTTCGCTAAAATTAGAGGAAAACATACACAGAGGAAAGAAATACACCAAGTATATTATAAATTTTTTATTGCTTGTTTTAATGCATTTAATATATGTTTTTTTTTTTAATATATATGGATTATTTTTGTAGTTAAAACGATAAATAAAATTATTGGTTGCTAGGTAATCTTCTTTGTTAAAAATTTTTACGGGAAATAATACTACATATATAAAGATATTAACATTTGAAATAAAAACGAAATTATTTTATATAAAATTTTGATGCTTAAATTACTTTTTATTTTTAGCGTTTATTTATATATAATGTCGTTCCTAAGTGTAATATCGAAAAAAAAACGCTTCTAAACCTTTGAATTCGGAACACTAACTGACACAAAATTGAGACATGGGTCTAAAATCTGATATTAACAATTTACTTGTCATCGTCATACGATTCGTTAGCAGTCATCCTTGGGTACCTTGCAATTTGCCCTTAGAATTTGAAGCTAATTTCATCAAACTACGTTTAGGATATCGGGATCCGAATCGAATCATAGTTAATTACGGTAAAGCTATAGCAAAAATTAGCGTCCGCCCACCTCAGGTAGCGTAAGCTGCCGGCCTTAGGCGGCAATTTCGCTCGCCTTATATTTATTACCTTAATTAAATGTTAAGCTGACGATTTATAGGCATTTGTTAACGGCTAATGCTTGTTACGGCAGCACAAATACGTGGTTACATTGACTATGTCACCATGAAGTCTCGGTGGTTGAAGAGAGTGTATTCAAATTACCATGCAATTACCATGGTACCGCGTCTCATATAATCTTGAAATTGTCTGAAATCTGATTACCCTGACTCCATTTTCATCCTTTTTTTGTTTTAATTAAATACGTAACACTGAAAAAGAGAGAATGATGATGACATAGTTATCTGAAAAGGCTCGGTCAAACAAAAAGCGTTTTTAGTGCACGTCAAAGCGTTAGCGTCCTGTACCTACTGACGTCGCGCTAAAACATCGAGTTGTGTTATAACTAAAAGAATATACCGTCGACGCTGCGAGTTATATTTGTTTATAAAATACTAGCGACCGCCCGCAGCTTCGCTTGCGTAGACTGCACATTCCTGTTTTAGGTAGTATTAACATTCGAAATGGTTTATACGTACTTTTTGCTGAAACTAATATTGGGTACACCTATTCAAACTTTCAATCTTCATTCTCCCCACTCCTTTAAGAAAACCGATACTCCCATACTTTTCACCTCCCGTTTCCCACCCTTAAAATGTGGAAATCCAAAAACATCATTATTTATGTTAAAATTTTTATGTTTCTAACTTTAAAAGACAAAGACTCTTATACGAAGCCCCTCCCCTCTCCCTCCTTAAATTTGAAATTTCCAAATATTCCTTTCTTAAAAAATTAATACTCACGTTTTAAATAAACTACTGTTCCAAATTTCGGCTTCTTAGACTTAGTAGTTTCGGCTTTATCTGCGCTGATAGATCAGTAAAGACAAACGACGGACATCCAAAAAGTAGCTGATGTCACTCTTGACAACCTTCTTTCACGTCTGCAAAGTTTCATTAAAATCTGTTCAGGCGTTTTGGAGATTAGCTCGAATGGACACATAGACTTACAGACAGACAGACGGACAAAAAGTAACGTATCTCATTTTTGACCACCTCCTTTTCATACCCGTGAAGTTTCATTAAAGTCGGTTTAGCAGTTTTGGAGATTAGCTCGAATAGACAGATGGACGTACAAATACAAACATACGAAAACTACAGTTAAGCCGTTTTGGAGATTTGCTCGAATAGACACACAGACAGATAGTCTTATTTTCTACATATAACCTATAGCCTTTCTCAATAAATAGACTATCCAACACAAAAAAAATTTTTCAATTCGTACTAGTAGTTCCTGAGATTTGCGCATTCAAACAAACAAACAAACAAACTCTTCAGCTTTATAATATTAGCATAGATTGTCTTAGTGCTGGACGTGCCTTTGTCGAAATTACTGAAAAATCTAGAATGTCTAGAATAGAATAGAATCAATAGAATAGAAAACAGCGTTTTTAAAAGTAAGTAAATAAATTATTCCTAATAGGAAAGCTCCCGACACAATTCATGGTATTCTCTTATTTTTTCATTTTCTTCATTTGCATAATACACCCATGTTCTTTTATCCATTGTTGTAACAATGTGTACAAAAACAATAGTTCTTCTTCGTGTGAATCACTTGACATCTTGTCCAAATAGTGGAGGGATCAAACTTCCTTGTCAAAAACTGCTAGCGATCTGGTATCTTGTATGTTGTAGAACGTGAAATCCGAGTGTAACGTCCGAAGTACGCGATTTTATTAAGAAGCGCTATTATGCCTACACGTGGCGCTAAGTACGCTTTCTGTTTTACCAGGCTTAAACGTAAAACGTCAACTTGCGACTGGGTGTACTATTTTAAGGATTCGTAACCAAACGGTAAAAAAACGGATCCTTTATAATTGTATCATGTTCGCCAACCAATGAAATATGACAGGATCTTTCTAGAAAGCACTAGAAGCTCTGAATCTTCAAATACATCAGGCGCAGTTGACAAGGCTCCATCTCAGTAACAGATTTTATTTAGTGATATCGATTTTACAACAAGTACGTGGTTTTATTTCCCTGTAAAGCTAATTGGATTGGATAGTGAAATAAATGTAATAAAAATTTGGCGTGGGCTTTACTGGCTAACAAAAGTATGATATATGTTCCAAAACACGTGATCTCTAATTTGGAGAACTCACTTGTATAACAAGGATGCCCTTGCTCTTAAGGCAGTACGTAGCGCCCGAGTGGGCAACAGTTACTATATCCGTATACGAGGACACTCGACAAACTGTTGCCATGCGCCACAGACTACGCGCTTAAGAAACTAAAAGAAATATCTTTTTTAATACTCATGAGGGAATAGTATCGACTGCGCACCCTTTTTGGATCATTGGAAACCTGTTTCACCTCCATATAAATAGATAATGTAATTTTTTATTCGTAATAAAAAATACCAATGTGTAATTCAACACATCCAATCCAAAGAGATCCAATAACAAGTGGATATGAAACTTCGCTCTCTTGGGCAATTGACGTCTTACTGCACGATATATGTTCCAAATGTATCCATATAATATGTTTTAAATGTTTCATAATGTATCTATACATGTAGTAAAGTTTAGTCGATAAAGCTGAAATCTATGTCTGGTTAAGAGATCGATTTAAATATTGCTTTATATTACGAATGTGCTATAAGAACGAAATCATAACAATATATATATTTATATAATAATACCTGGGACTTCCCACACAGCGCCATCTAGTCCCAAAGTAAGCAAGTATTATGCTTGTATTATAGGTATTAAACAACTGATATATATATAATTAAACATTCTTTATTATATATACATATAATGATATTTTTATAGCCAAGCACGGAACAAAACGACATGTTCATGTACACAAATATTTGTGCCGGGCGGGAATCGAACCCGTGACCCTTGGTCTGCAGTTAGGGTCTCTAACCACTCGGCTAATCGGTCAGTTAATAATGTCATGTAATTTTATAATGAATACTTTGCGTTTTAATATATACATTTATAAATAATTTTATACCCAGATATAAATATTTGTTCCGGGCAGGAATCAAACCCGTGATCTTTGGTCTAATCACTCCAACCACTCAGGCAATCAGTCAGTCAGATTCCATAATGAACATTTTGCGTATAAATTTGCTATCACAAGATCGTCGTTATAAGGGGATAAATTTTATTCGCCTTAAGACGCGAACAAATAAATTACGTGTGAGTTGTGTACAAAGCAATTATAACAGACTAACTTTCTGCCCGTGGCTTCACTCGCGTGGACTACACGATTGTACCGGAACAGCTAAAAGAAAGCGATGCTCGAGGACACTTTAAGACTTTCTAGAACATTTGAAACTTAACTTAAAGAATATTTATACTTACTATACCAAATTTCATCAAAATCCGTTGAGTTCAGCTGTTTCGGAGATTAGCCAGAACAACAGAGACATACACTACGATTTTCTATACATCGAAAAAAACCTACGTCACTCCTGACAACCTCCTCTTTATGTCTGCAAAGTTTCATTGAAGTCGGTTCAGGTGTTTCGTAGATCAGCCAGGACGGACAAACCGACAGAAACAGAGAGACAAAAAGTAACGTTTGTCCTTCCCCAAGATCTAATCTATTATTGCAACAAATTTCATCTATATATGTTTAGCGGTTGAGGCGTGAAAACGTAAAAGACAGACAGACAGTGCCACTTTCGCTTTTATAATATTAGTATTTATTTTCAGCACTGCGAATACGCTACCAAGCTTATTAATATTCTTCGATAACTTATTTTCAATAGCACGAAATCAACGGCCGTATTGACGTATGGATGTAAGCTCTTTCCACGTTCTCCTGCAGGCTCAACTTTTACGCTGAGTGGAGAAGTCTGTTTCTATTTACCTTCAGCTGACTTCCTGAAGTTTATTTTTTCTTGCTGATTTTTATGTTATAGACAGCTTTTGTTTATAAGAATTTATCTAAATAAAATGTAAATGAAAAATAAAACGTTTGCTTTTAATGTCAAAATTAAGTTTATAATGTTTTATTCATACGGAATTTTCGACTGTGTAATGTGAAGTGTACAAAAATTACAATTTATACATTTTCAGCAGTTAATTAATAAAATTATTAATAGTGATGGTCTGTCTATTTTATAAGTGTTTAAAAATTATAATATTTCAAAATTTTTTTTAAATATTTTATTTCTATTTTTTCTTAAAAACTTATGACTAATATATAGAAAACAAGGTAATGGAAAATTTATACGTAAGTACAGTAATTTCGATTATGAAGAGTTGTGTTACATAAAAAATATTATTTTCACATTTCATTTGTCTTGGAATATTTACTGTTGTTTTTATTATAAATAAATATATTTCTATACTAGTATAATGTTAAACCATACGAAATAATATAACATGTATAAACGAGAGATTTATGCTGACACCCTCGTCATAAATTTTAAGTTCTGTAACATGAAACTTTTAGTCTAGGCCATATGTAGCAGTTAGTACAAACGAGTCCGTATCACGTCGCTGAGTGTCCTTGAGACCGCCTCAGGGGTTTTTAGAGTTCGCTCACACTAGTTTCAGCTTAAACAGTGTAGCATACGTGAGCTTTGAAGAACGTTGTAAGGGCCGCCAGGGACCTCATATTTTGTGTTTAACTCTGAAAAAATCGTTAAACGAATCATATTTTTCGAAAAACAAATAAATGTATTAAAACAATGACTTGAATTATGTGTTGTACGCTCTGTTAAACACGTGGTTCTATTATACTTTTGTGTATCTAGAGGGGATAAATTCACGAATTAGTGTCAATTTATTTCTGTGTAGTATTCATTTTTATTCACGTCGTGATAGCCCGAACGCAGCGAACATGTTTCAAATTTATAAGGCCATGTGGCCGTGGTTCGAATACGGGCGTGTACCAAGGAGTTTTTCTGACTTAAGCACATGACTGACTCCGTGCCTCGGAGAGCGCGTTAAGCAGTCGGTCCCGGTTGCTGTCAATAGATGGTTACAATCTGCCAACCCGCATTGGAGCAGCGTAGTGGATTTTAGCTTCAAGCCTCCCTCCTCCCCCTGGAGGAGGCCTTAGCCCCTGCAGTGGGGTACAAAAAGGGCTGATGGAATGGAATTCATTTTTAAGGTTCCGTACCCAAAGGGATACCAATGGAAACTACTAAGTAAATATTTATACTAAGTAAATATATTATATAAATGTTCACACACATTTTTAATAATAAACGCACAGTAAATGGTTCAGTATTAGGGGTGAACGTTTATGGTTAAAATTATAAGTTTAAAAACTAATATATCCAAGACTACTCAAGGTATGTTATTTAAACAGTTTTTTTTTTAGAAATTACCTATCACTCAATTGTTGAAAGGTTAAAAAAGTGGAGACAAACTTTAGGACTTTAAAAACGCTTTTCTCAACAACAATTAACTTTATTAAAAAATCATTTAGTAACCTTCATATCATTTTTAAAGACCTATCTATAGACAGATACACAACACGTTCTTATGCATTAGAATTTTTTTCCGTCTCACTGTTAGGGCTACACAAAAAAAAAATTATAAAGATTTCGTTTTTTGCCCTTTGCCTAAAAATCCTTAAATATGATCCAGTGTTGTAAGTCAAAAAGTTAATAGTTACCTTTAAAAAGCTTGAAATAAAAAGGCTCCAATATAATACATACACACTATCTTTTGAAAGCGAAGCGTTGGACGTCCCCTGGCCAGGTGGACAGATGACCGGAAGCACCATACTGGGGGTAGTTGGATGCGAAAGGCGGAGGACCGTGTGTGGTGGCGAGCCTTAGGAGAGGCCTATATCCTGCAGTGAAGAGACACGGGCTGATGATGATGATGATCTTTTGAAAGTCTGCAATAAAGTAATATCTGTTTAATAATTATGAATTTATTTTTGATGCGGGGACCAATACCAAACCAACTATTTAAAGTAAAAATAAATAACCGCTTAAGTATCTACATTTTGTAGTAACGTAACATAAATCGTCAACGCGTAGTCGATATGTATACATGAACATGTCCTTTTGTTCCGTGTCTGGGTTTAAAAAAATATAAATATATATAAATAATAGAAGTGTCTTGTATTCATAATACAAGCATAGTAGTTGATTACTTTGGGACTAGATGGCGCTGTGTGCAATGTCCTAGGTATAACTAATATGGTTATGCATGAAGAGTAGGAACTGAGATAGCTAGGGATTAATGAATTTATTTGGCAATTCTCCAACGTCTTCAATGAGTAGGAAGTATATTAAAATTATTAAATAGTTATTATTTCACACTTTACATAACTTGGTTTCTTTTGTGTCGGGGTTTTAAAAATTTGAAATATTTTCAAAGGTTCCGGCGTGCTAGTATTTTATGAAGTAAACTTCTATTTAATGAAATAGTAGTTTCTTTTTAATAGAACATTCAGGAACAGGAATGGTATTGCGCAAGTGTCGACAATCTGCACTAGACAACGTCTCTAGCTGTTTACCTGTCAGGCTGTCTGCCTGCCTTATAAAGACAACAGACACAGAGATAAATGAAATTTAATTAAAATAATGCTCATATTACATTTATCTACTGATTGTTATTTTTTTAGCAGGTTTGAAGACGTCTGCTGTGTTACTTTATTTTAAGCAGAAATATTATTTAATAAAAACATTTTTTCTATATTTTTATTACATTAGCTCTAGTTCACCACAATATTTCCCGGGAGATCCCGGGTTCGAATTCCAGGTCGGGTCAGTATTTATATGATGAATATTGTAACTGGTACCGGGTCTTGGTTGTTATATGTATGTGTTGTTTTCGCTTGGTACCCAAAAACACAAGCCAATGCTTAGTTTGGGGCCTAGACGTTTGTTGTGATGTGTACGTATGTTATGTTATTTAATTTTCATTAAAACTACACATATGCCTATGTGCCTTGAAAATCCGTGAGAGGCGGAATATTTTCTTAAAAGGTATATAATATTATCAATATTACAACTATGAAATATACTATATTCTGTTCATTAAAAAAAGAATCAAATTAGTTCACAATCAGCGAATATATCGCGCAACATATTAAAAAAAATACAGTTAAATTAGTAACCTCTTCTTTTTAGAAGTCGGTTAAAAAGCGTAGGAAAAATCGGAGATAACGAATCCGTGACTCAAGTTAATCCGCTTATGATTCGAGTATCGCTAAACTTGTATTGCTAGGATTTTCGTAGTAAGTTAGAAATTTTGTAAAGAGATTACAGATATCTACTACGACACAAACTAGTATACAAAACGTGATAAAAATTATTGTTATTAAGTCGAAGGACAGACGTCTTTAGTCATATTAAATTATGAATTATTTTCTTATAACTAAAGAAATATTAATTTTCTAGTTATAAATTGATACTAGCAGAACAGTGAGTCATATGGCATAATTTTAATACTTACTGGATTTAACTTAGAAGTGCGAGATGAAAATATATTTATAGGAAAATATATTTATTAAAAATGCTTTCTTGTTAAAAGTTATTCCGTTTTCTAAACAAACAACTTTATAAAAATCAAGAAATACGTAGGTGTGTGATATTGGTATTTGTAGCACAGATTCTTGTAGTTTCAAAAAAATACTTAGCACCAATTTTTTAAAATCTGAAATAGAATCTAGCATAAGGCAATTATATATAGGTAGTATAATAGAAATAGGTAACGAGGTCATAACAACTACGACAAATGGGAAGCGCATGCGAAGCTATTGACACTATGGCGATTTTATTTATATAAAATTCCTATTCATACATTGGAACTACTGCATTTCCTTCTTATCCATATTCCCCGTATGTCAATTTAAACCCTTTAAAATTAATCACAGCGGTAAAAAATATTATTATTACAATTTTAATTGATTATTAAAATAATAATTAATATAATTTTTTTTTAATAAAACCGAGGAGTTCTTGACTCATATTTATGAGCGACATAAAAAGAAGTAATACATATCCTTCAATACTAAAACATTTCAATACAAACCAAACACTGAAAGTAAGCAAAAACACAAAAATGAATTGCAAAAAGATTTTCCAACAGAATATTACAAAGAATTTTGTATCATTTTCAAAGAGAAATTTTAGAAAAATATTGACTTCCCCGACTTCGTTAAGCGAAAAAGTTTTCATGTTTCGGATTACTTAACGTTGGTGTATGACAAACGACTTATGCAGTTCTGGTGGAATGCAGCGAGAAACTTCCATTGCGTAGAGTTGTATTGAGTTAGAAATAGCAATATTTTATTATGAAGTGGCATAATAATGATTAAATGCGAATAAATGACATGAAAAGCCTTTTTTAATAACTTTCATACTGTCGTACCTGGGTTGTAAGGGCTTCTGCGTAGTGGCAGAATTAAGACGGTAGTTCTTGTTATTAAAAATATGTGATACTCAATTATCAGTTTCACGTCAAAAACAGTGCAAGCACTCTTCTTGTAACCTATAATAAGTAGTAAGTATCAATTTGCAACTTTTCACGCTACAGTTTATCGCTAGGAGAACACATTTATGGAAGCTAAAATGGATAGAGTAATAACTCAAGGGCGAAGTAAATAATGATAATAAAAAAAATGTGAAAAGAAATATACGCCACAAACATACGCCACCTTGATGTTTAGAAATATTCACTGCAAAATAGCATTTAGTGCTACCCACGTGTGAGATTCGTACTAGAAACTCAAATAAAGATTATGAAAATACATTTTTTTTTATTACTAGAAATTACAATTAAAGAAAATGTTTGAAACAATGACAAGTGATATGATCTGTCTAATCTTTGAGTTTGTCTTTTTGCTAACACTTTTGATAGTTTCAAAGTATGACACGCTCCGTCTTGATGGTTCTGGTATCTAAAAATAAAATTTCAAACAAGTGTAAGCACACTAGAGAAAAATAGCATATACTATGGTAACAGTACATGAAATCGAACTTATTCGAAAGCTACTCTTGATGTTTTGTAATCTCTCCAAATTTTATTAGCCTATCTTATTTTAGCAATATTTTCCCATGATTGGTAATTAATCCACATCACATCACATGGCGTTTCTGTGGTCCATGCTGCGATTGCCTGATGCCATTTCTTTTGTCACCTGCCAAAGCAAACAAAACATACTTGACGTTATAATTATTATATCCATTCATAATTTTATTTATGTACTTTCTATAATAAATACGTAACGAAATTGTTGCTAGGTTTGCTTAAGTGAGGCGAAAAACATGTCGGTCTGCGTTTTATCCTACACTTGTATCCTACCCTGTATCGCTTGTACCCTATAAGCTATGGCCTGTGTAGCGAGAGTGATCAATCATGCAGAGTGCAACGTAAAACACCGTTTATCTGGCATAGCTGTGGGGAAGGGCGAATTAATCATTTTGCGAATTGAAAATCCATAGTGGCTAGTTCCTTAAGAAAATAATTTTCTTTTTCCATTTTCTTAACGATTGAAGTTATGTCGTGAAATATTGATATAAGAAAATAATTGGTTGTCGTGTTTCAGAATTACTTCAAACTGTTTTCGGAGTCTCGTTTACTATCTGAGTACTCAGAATTCTCAGAATTCAGAATTCGATCAATTGTTGTTCGGAGACAATATTTGATTGTTTTGGTAAAGTAATCATGAGAATTGAGCTTTTAATTTTTCTTTCGATAATATTTAGTCTCTAATGGAATATTACCTCATTTTGGTTTAGTTTTCTGAGAAATGTTTTGTCTATACTAAAAAGGAAAATTAGATTTTTTTGTTTGTTTCTGTCGGATAAACTCAAAATTTTTTAACTAATTTGAAAAAAAAATCACCTATAAAAAGCTACTACTAAGCTATCAGCGAGTAAATAACTAAAGGTTTATTTATTATATTATCACATAAAGTATTTTATTCTAAGCAAGAGAACTATTCATTTTTTTACATTTTATTTCTCATTTCAATGTTCATATCTCATGTTCAAAGTAATTTACAAAAAGCTACTATCTTTATAAATCAACACTCGCAGGAATGAGTTCGCACAGTTTTCACTCATTTTTAGTTTTTATTAGTATTTTTAAATAATTTCTTTCTTAGACATCTCATCTGTTTTGTGAAACTCTGCTCTGATTTTCATCAAATAGATCTCAATTTTATATTCTAGAGGTGCTGCCGAAACCACTTTTGCAATTGTTTGTGATAACGCCAGCTTTTTGTAAAAAGTTGCTGCCGCGCCTCCGCCGCGGCGCCGCAAAATTTGACATAACTATAGTAAATTGGGTGCGGTAGGTATTTAGTTGATTACAATCACAATTCTGTCTATAATGTGCAGACATCAATTTTTTTATATTTATGACCCCATTGATATTTTTTTATTTATTGATCGTAATATAAACAACTAACTTCTGAACGCGACTCCGTCCGCGTGATGATATTTTAGTATCAAAATTACGAATATATGAACGAATTATGTTTAGTTTGGTTAGCTAGGTCGCTTGTATTGGCTAATGGATGGTACGCCTTTGTTAAATATGGAATTCCCGTATAAAACTTCAAGTTGTCAAAAACCTAGCTTTTCGAGCTTTGCGTTGCGTTGGCATCAAAGTTTCAACACCCATTTACACCTTGTTGAAAACTGAATATTGAAAATTGGTAAAACGTATATTTACTCATATTTATGTGTTTGGTGGATTACTTGTGAAAGGTTTCAAGTTCATTCTCCCTTTATTATATTTTTTCCTAAACATAATTTATTTTAATAATCTCTTTCTTAGTACGTCTAGATTGTATTGGAGCCATGTCCATAACTTCAAATTTTCAGCCTAATGTTTTAGGACGTGAGTATATTACAGTATATTACACATGAAAAGAGTCCAAGTCGATACATTCTCTATTTATATCTTAGACGGTCATATTAAAATAAAACTCTATTCTACTGGAGGCCTAGGTTATTATGGAACTTTTGTGCACAGTTTCATATTGTGCCTAGCGGTTTGGGTTATGCGTTTATATGTCAGTCAGTCAGCTTCAATTATTGAAGTGTATATATATATGTAAAAATCGTAGTGTCTTTCTACCTGTTCGGGCTAATCGCCAAAACGGCTATTAGGAGAGAAATAGGCTACGTTTTGTCTGTCTGCCTGTTTATCAGGGTTAATCTAAGTAACGGCTGAACCATTTATTTTTTCCATTTCAGAAATATTTAGGGTTCTTGCGTGAACTGTCTAAACTATAGAAATTTTATAAATAATGAAAACTACGACGAACGAAGTAGTGGGCGGTCGCTAGTGTACATACATAAATAACTTTAACACCCAGTAGCGTTGTTGTAAGTAAATAAAGGTCATAGAGCAAGTCGGCTGTATCCGAAAGTCATTTATCGTTATATTTCTCACACAAGCGCGCGTGCAACATAAATCTCGCGCATGATTTAAGCGGTGTTCACACCAACGCCCATTTTTATTCCGGACCTACTATCTCGGTTATCTACATATTCGGTCCATTCCCGGTAAGCCTTGCGTGGAGCTATGAATTATTGGTGCACCTTTGAAAATAGATAAGGTAAATGGAAAACATAGCGTTCGAAATTGTATTTCTTGACCATTGATATTTATTTAATATAACGGCTCCCTCAGTAAGTGTATTAAATTTTAACTCATCGATTAATTATATGTTAATCGGAAATCCAAATTCGTAGTAGGTACAGTACTTGCTATATATATGTGCGGACCTGAAGTTAGTCACAAAAATGCTTAATAGGGCACGTACGTCGCACTTCAGGGTCGTACATCTTTAAGTTACGGAGAAACATGGGTGTGGAAATAAACTTAATTTTACCTGGGTAATTAAGTTTATTTCCACACCCATGGGTAAGTTTATATGAGAGAGGCTCATGCCAATTTTATTCTTAGCTGGCCGAACTTAAGTGTTATCTCTGGGCTAAAACTGAAGAAGCAAACAAAAAAATAAGAAATCTATTTCCGTAATAAAATATTCTATCTTACCCAATTTTATTAGTATTTTTCGTAGTTATCACTCTTTTGTCACCGTAGATATCAACCTCATTACAAATTTTAAGAACTAAAATATTATAGAATTAACAAGCAGTACACAGTAGGTACCTAAATAAACTATCCGAGGTAGTATCATTTTCGTAATAAAAACTTTGCAAATGTGCTCTGCTTAAAAATGAAATCATTTATCCCCTATGAACATTAGGTCGAACATTAACCTCTCCTCGAAAACAAACTTTTTGGTCGGCTAAATTTAAGTTTATTTTCACATCCATCTTTAGTCGTAACATATATATCAAGTTCGTTCGACCCTGTCATTAGATATGCTTACACCGCAAGAACAACCTTGTAAGACAGTCGAATAGACATCTCTGTACAACTAGGTGTATCATTTGATTAATAATAGTAAATTATGATGCAAATACGGTAAGCTGGATGAGTCGCGGTGTTTATAGGCACGAGGCGAAGCTGAGTGTTTATAATAAACCGATGATTATAATAGCCAACTTACTGAGCACGAGCATCAAACGGCATTTATCAATACATTCGCGATTAAATTAATTTTTTTTTATAATAACACACACAATCACAACAACGTCTTGGCCCCAAACTAAGCATTAGCTTGTATTTTGGGTACCAAGCGAAGACACCACATACATATAACATTAGGTAGGTAAAATTAGGTAGATACTTTCAAATGATGACTCTAAAATTTAAAAAATTACATTAGATGTCTTGAAAAATAACATTACAATCCCGATACATGCAGTTACCGTGAATCATTCACCTATATTGACTATAGCAAATTAGAAATCACATTACTTCTTGTCGTTTGTTGCACTGCTGGTTTTCGATTTTTTTTTCATCGGCCGATGTCGATACCGTGGTGGCAATACAATTATTGCCACCACGTGGTTTGTTTAAATAAATTATGACAGAATGAGAAACACTATTAAAGAAAATAAAACGAAAATAAAAATTAAAACTCGTTCAAGGGACGAATTAGGCCAATTCGTTCACTGTCTGCTGCAAAGTTTTTAGCTATTTGTGCTGTTTTTCCTCAAATTTTAGATATTTCTACATTATAATAGCTTATGGAATTCTCCGGTGGTGTAATCCTTCGTTACGCCCAAACAATATTTAACTTCCAAATAGAATCATTCGTTGTACCCATTATAATTAGAGTTTCTCTTCTTATTTAAAAGGAATAGTTCAAAAAATAAATAGGCGTTTACTGTCCTTCACAATATATTTAAAATAATATATATGTACGAAGTCGATATCTCAACGTCATCTGGCACTCCTCTTTAACAATCTCGGTCAGTATCGGATGTAAGCGAGCGCATATCGGGCAATAATTGTACGTTTCTTTTATGTTTTGGGTTATTATTATTTTTATGAAATAATAATTTTTTTTAGCCACAACATGTAAAAATGTTTTATAGTACAAGAACAGGTTACAATATAATAGAGTTAGCCCAGGCCCCCACACTAGAATTCCCTTTGTTGTGGAGTCCAGTCTCTTTTATCCCATTTAGCGTAAAGTGAAAAAAAGGGATATCTTCTTCTATATATAAATGCGTGAAGGAAAAGCTTTCGATCCCTATTTAAGCATACTATGCACACAAAGGACTGTCAGATTGGGCATAGGTAAAATTTATATGAAAAAGCAGTGCTAAAAGCTAAAATCTGTAGTAATAATAATACCTGGGTCATTCCACACAGCGCCATCTAGTCCTAAACTAAGCAAAGTTTGTATTATGGGTAACGGACAACTGATATACATACTCAAATATACTTTTTTAAATAATATATTCGTACGGGACAAACATTTCTACTATTGAGCGACCACTAGTATTAATAAAAGAGAGAAGTCTCCTGCACTATTTTCTTTTGTACGAAATTTACTTGAAATCAACTCAATAGTTCCCGAAATTAGCCCATCAAACAGACAGATGGAGTGGTATAGGAGTGCTGCTCGCTCAGGGTGAAACAATAAAGTACCTGAAATACTTATTGAAATGCGTATACCTACCCAGTGTGCTTTAAGTCAAATAGAAAACAGTTTTAAACAAATAAAGCATCTAATATTCTAACATCATAATAATAATATCTGGGACATCACACACAGCGCCATCTAGTTCCAAAGTAAGCAAGCATTATGCTTATATTATGGGATACTAGACAACTGATATACAAACTTAAACATTTTTTATAATAATATATACATTTATAAATATTTTTACACCCAGACACGGAACAAGTAAACATTTTCATGCACACAAATATTTGTCCCGGGCGGGAATCGAACCCGCAAACCTCGGCTCCACAGTTAGGGTTGCTAACCACTCGGCTTACCGATCAGTCAATATGTATATATATACTTATTTATATAAATTTGTGAAATGCCTACTCCAGAGGACTCTTCATGTTTCCAATTCGGTGTGCCCACATAATGGTCTCCATAAAGTATAATTCAGCAATAAGTAAGGTCCGACGTCACCGGTCAAGTTATAATTTTATCGGCGCGCGAGTGATTTTGACTCCCTACGTGATTTACTTCCACTGTTGCCTTTTTTGTAATAAATATCGTTAAATAACATAAATGTATCGAAAAAATATTGTTGTAGTAATATAGGACGAAGTTGCTTTAAAAATAATGACGAAATGATAATATTAAATAAAGATAACGTTGTTGTTTGAATTATCGTTTTGACATTCTTTATTACTGTTTTATTGCAGAATAGACTTGAGGAAGGCAAACTTTTTTTCAGATGGCGCTGTAGTCGCTGATACCTTGCCATCACTTGGAAAATTGGCGTTGTTAATACCAAAATATCGCGTATTTAGTGCGATCAGACAAATTAAATAAATATCATTCAGTAAATGTATTCCTTACACTGTTATTTGAAGCAACCAACCATAGAATAACAATAACAATAACAACACACACAATCACAACAACGTCTAGGTCCCAAACTAAGCATTAGCTTGTATTTTGGGTACCAAGCGAAGACACCAGCCAGCAATACATACATATAACAACCATAACCCGGTGCCAGTATTAATATTCATCATATAAATACTGACCCGACCTGGGATTCGAACCCGGGACCTCCAGCTTCGTATCCAGGGTCGCTGCCGACTAGGCTAAGCGGTCGTCAAGATACTCTATTCTGTAAAACAAAGTTTATTTCGTGTAAATCTGTCGAATAGTTTGGTAAGACGTTTTTTGGATTAGAATTTGTATGAACGGCAGCCAGCAATATAAAAATTTCCGCTGCGGTGTCAAATGCAGCAGATCTTTTGGTTTGGCCGGATATTTGAAGCCATTGGTCACCTACATAGGTAGAATTTTGCCTTAATCTAAATTTCCACAGCTCATAAGCTTTGCACACTCGGAAGGCGCTAATATCGTCTTTGAATACGTTTCCCGTTGTATCGTGATATTTATTTGTGTTGGGCCAATCGAAAGACCATTAGTGAACCATAGACACTACGTCTCAGCTGATTCTAAATTAATAATCCAGAAACGCGAACTTGTTGACATGCGTGAGCCCATATTGCCCCACTATCGGTGTTGGCACTTGTCATCCGTGGTTTCCCTGTCTCCTCAGGATCTTCTACGTTTATCCATAAAAACCATCTGGGTTGAAGTGGAGGGCTGCGGATTTGAATACGTTGACTTACGTAGTCGGCGCTGAACATCTTGGTTAACTTGATTCGACCTGGTTTGAATTTCTTGGGATTCTTTTTTCTTTGAACGTTTCCTTTCCACATCCGAGAGATGATTCGGTCGGTTTTGAATGGAATTGTGTCTTTTGATTTTGTTTTTCTTAGTTTTCAGTAAGTATTTAATTCATGGAGTAATATGTTAATAGTTTGGTGATTTAATTTGCTCATTTTCAATGTATATTTGTTGCATTTTTTATATCAAAAATTATCAATAGGTACTCTTGTCTGTATAATATATGACGTTAGTGGATATTAATATTATCCATTAACACACATATTTAAGCATTGTCACTAATTTAGTTTATTAATACTTGTTTAAGGAAAGAATAAATAAGTTGTCACTGAGTGCTACGTGTAGATGTATAGTTACACGCGTAGATTTCACGTGATTTTAGTTGTTTTATTTCACTGGTGGTCTTTAACGAAATAAACGCATAAAGACTTTGCCGTGAGTTTACCTGATGCATTAGTTTATATAGCCTTAAATATTACATGCCTACCACATAGTGATTTCACTTTAATCTGAATCTATAAGTCTCTTAGTCACATTATAGTGTAGTCATCATAGTCACACAAAAATCAGTTTCCTTTTTTTCTAAAACTATTACGTATTTATTGTGTGCGCAAGGTACGCAAGTGAATTAGTCTGGAAGTTCTTGATATCAGTATTAAAATTTAAGATTTCTTAAGCGAGTGGAGCGGCGCGAGTCGGAGGTGGGGGAGCGTCGCCTTAACCGGTATTTATGGGTCAATTACCGGGCGGTAATTAAGGCAATGTCTCACGCAGCACCCGGCTTTTGCCAAGATTGCGAGACTCTGATATAAGTGTAAACAAACTTCGCGATATTTCACAGAATGCGACCGTAACCCGCTAAAGATTAGCCCGTTTAATCTTCCAATGAGAGATGATTTTCTTCAGAATTTCATCTATTTGATTGTGTAATAAATTAAACCGACCGATGGATTAGCAATGGCTGTATTTCTGATTAATAATTTTCTAAACGAGAACAATAATTGGTAAATAGAAATTTTATGAAATTACTTCTACGAAAACGCCCATGAACAATTTTAAATAATTTATTTTCTGATACTAAATGTACAATACTATTACTTTAATTATGTTTACGAATGAGTAGCATGAAAATTCAAATGTATAAAATTATTTTCAGGGCCATGTAATTTGGTAATGGGTGTATACACGCTAATCAAAGACGCGTGGGTTTTGATAACAGAAAACTGCCAAGCAACGAGCGCTGTGTAGCAATTAGACTCGATTCAGACGGCTGAATGGCTCTCTGTGACAGCCCGGCCGCTGACACCGGCTCTCCTATAGACAATTTTGTTAAGCCGCGATTTCTTCGCTGCTGTAAACTTTACCGCATACAAAATCGTAAACGACGATCGTGTGCCATTTGCTGTTACGACGCATTCAGAGCTAGTTGACAGTCACACTAATGCCTGCCGGTGTCAAATTTGTAATAAAATAAAACAACGTATTTTCTTTAGTGTGTACGAAAACAATACTTATTTCCTTATTTAAAGGTTTGCGTAACGCGAGATCACAGTAAGCGACTAACAGTCAGGTTAGGCTGAATACGCCTTACCCGGTATTTTACGCTCTTACCGCAGTATAAATAAACACGGAGTAATCTAACACCAAAAACAACACATAGTCTGTCAAATTTCTTATTACTATTTTGATGTCGTTATTCGGAATTTTACCATGTAGTAACAAAGTTAAACTTGTACCTCAATCTTTCCTTACTTCGTGTATAAAGAGAAATTTTACAACTTGTGAGGGTATAACGAGTGTTCAGCTGAACGCAGTCCAAACCTGTATGAAATTAATTAAAAAGTTTCAAGTAAGCAGATGGCGCAAACTAACGGTTACCGAGAAAAACATGTTTAAATTTCCATATTATCTAATACTTATCTTTTTTTTTTAAACTGGTTAGTACAGTAAGCTCTACGCGCTCTATAAGTTC
This sequence comes from Luffia ferchaultella, assembly GCA_949709985.1. Classification (NCBI taxonomy): domain Eukaryota; kingdom Metazoa; phylum Arthropoda; class Insecta; order Lepidoptera; family Psychidae; genus Luffia; species Luffia ferchaultella. Next base: position 1,947,423 of record OX453255.1, on the reverse strand, counting down.
ATCGTTCATCCACACATCCCGTATTTGTGCCTGCGAGGACAAAACTTTAAGGACCAAAATTAAAATTATGTATCATTATGAGAGATGATTTTCTTCCAGAGTAATTGAATGTAGAAAGACAGGTTCAATCAGCTTTAATACTTCTATATGGGCCTATTATGTCCCACTGCAGAGGCTTGGTCTCATCTCAGGATGAGGATGCTTGGACCATAACCCACCACGCTGTTCCAGTGTGGGTTGACGGATTTCAACAACTGTAATCTGATAATGGTAACCGGGACCGACAGCTTAACGGGCTCTGCGACGCACAGAGTCAGTGATAGATATGTACTAAGGTCAGAAAAAAATCATTGTTACATGCACTGGGATTCAAACCACGACCTTCTAAATAAGAAGCGAACTCGCCAACACTCGGCTATCACGACAATATTTCATACTTCGTATTAAGTTACCTAAATGTCTCTTTACGACAAACTGAAGTTTGCTTTTTGCATTTTGAATCTGTGAGAAAATGGACAAATAGCAAAAATTAAATGAAGGTTATTTACTTCTTAGGAATAGAATTATTTTTTGTAAGTTAATTTCTGGTTAATCATCTGTAAGACCTTAACTTTTTATTAACTACTCTATTATGTCTTTTTATTATTAAGTTTTGTCAAAGAATTATATAAATATAATAAAAATAATAAAAGTCTGTTTTTTTAAATAAATTCACCAAAACAAAATATTACAGAATTTATAAGTATCATTCTATTATCTCGACGGTTTATAACTGATTTTTACAATTGTAATCACGTTCATAAATAACTCGAAAATGGTTGAGATGGCATAGAAATTGAAAAATAATCAAAACATATCAAATGAAATCCACTTTAAAGAGGCAAAACGGCTAGACAAAAATGGTTACATATGCGAACCAATCCATTTTATTCATTAAATATCATTTTGACAAAGACTACTGTTCCGACACTAATTGGCTATATAGTCAGAAAAGTTACTTAATTAATAATTGAATAGATTATGGATACGATTATTCATTTTTTAACAAACATTCATAATCTCCTCTCTTTGTAAGACATGTCATACATAACTAAATAATATATTTTAATAGAATTGTAGTGTCTGTTTATCTGCCTGTTCCGGCTAATCTCCGAAATGGCTGGACCGATTTCAATGAAACTTCGTAGACGTGCAGAGGGCATTATCGGGGGAGACATAGGGCTACTTTTTGTCTATCCGTCCGTCTATCTCTCTGTTCGAGCTAATCTCCAAAACGGCTGAACCGATTTCAATGAAACTTTGCAAACGTGCAGAGGGCATTATCGGGGGTGACATTCAATACTTTTTGTCTGTCTGTCTGTCCGTCTGTCTGTCTAATTCAGTTAATCTCCGAAACGGCTGAACTGATTTCAATGAAATTTTGCAAACATGTAGAAGGTATTATCAGAAATGACATACGCTACTCTTTGTCTGTCTGTCTGTCCGTCTGTCTGTATCATCATCATCATCATCATCACCAGCACATTTTTACCCCACTGCAGGGGCTTAGGCCTCCCCCAGGGTGAGGAGGGGGGCTTGGAGCTTAAGTCCACCACGCTGCTCCACTGCGGGTTGGGAACTGTAACGACCGCCATCTATTGACAGCGTCCGGGACCGACTGCTTAACGTGCCCTCCGAAGCACGGTGTCAGTGATATTGTGTACTTAAGTCAGAAAAACTCATTGGTACACGCCCGGATTCGAACCATGGCCTTATAAATTTGAGACAGGTTCGTTGCGCTCTGGGCTATCACGACATAGGTCATAAACATACTGTCTGTATGTTTGAGCTAATTTTCGAAACTGTTGAACCGATTTCAGTGAAACTTTCGAAAATGTAATTAAAAGATTATCACGAGTGACATACAATACTTTTTATTTTTCTGTCTGTCCGTTCGCTTGTTTGTTCAAACTGATCTCCAAAAGGGATGTACTGATTTCAATAAAACTTCACAGATGTAATTATAAGACTGTCAGAAATGACTTACAATACTTTTTTTGTCAGTCTGACCGTCTCTCTCTCTCTGTTCGAACTAAACTCTAAAACATGTAAATCAATTTTAATGAAACTTCGCAGGCGTGAAAAGGCGGGTGTGAGGAGTGACAACGCTACTTTTTGTTTGTTTGTCTGTCTGTCTATAAGCATGTTCGAGCTAAACTTTCAAAGATTTTAATGAAAATATACAGACATTAAAAGTATCATAGTTTGTCAGGAGTGATATAGGTAACTTTTGGTCCGTATGGTTGTCTGTATGTCTTTTTGTTCCGGCTAATCTTCAAAACGATTAAACCATTTCTATGAATCTTCGACATAAGAAGGAGGTTATCAGGAGTGACATAAGTTGGTTTTTGTCTGTCTGTTTGTTACGGCTAATTTTACTGAAATTTAGCAAACATAAATTGGCGTTGTAAGGAGTGAAAAGCATATAAAAAATCGTAGTGTCTGTTAGTCTGTCTGTGTGTTCCGGTTAATCTCCGAAACGGCTGAATGTTTTTAGGACGGACTTGTGGGATAGCTATTTTCACGCTAAAATGGCTAAATGGATTTTAATGAAAATAGGTATAGGTATTTTTTAGGTAGTTAAGTTTCAGAATGTTCTAGAAAGTGTTACAAAATTCTAAAGCGTCGCGTAACATTGACTACCACGCGAGCGAAGCCGCGGGTGGAAAGCTAGTTTAAAATAAAATAACTGTAGTCGCGACAGAGAAAAAACACTTGATTTAGCCACCATTCATTGCACGAGCTTTTGAGCCATTTGATCGAGGTAGCGGCGCCTGATGAAAACATTTGATTATGTTGCTTCTGTGTGGTTTTAAAATTCAGTTTGTCCTTTGAAAACCAGGTTTCAATGAAACTACTTAACTGATATAAAAAAAAAATCACTTATAAAAAGCTACATTATCAGCCAGTGACAGGGCTATATTTTATTTTCTAACTAGCTTTCGGCCCGCGGCTCCTCTCATGTATATTTTAGTATATTTGAAGGGCTATATCTACTAAACACACTGACGAATCATGTCAGTTTTTCTATGGTGCGTATAGCTAGTGTGCATAGTATCATATTATCCTTGAATTAGCCATCCTAATGATAGTTTAGATTACTTGACAATAACACGTGTTTATACCTACCAAACGCACCAAGGTCACGCCGGCAGATCGATTCTATTCTGTTCAGATAAGTGCCTACACGTTATTGATACTAAATCAGCCATTTTAACGATAGTTTAGTCAATCTGTTGCCGCCTCTTATACTATCATGGTCAATCCGACTATAGCGTTCTATAGCGTCACATTTGTCTCGTGTTCAAAGCGCTTGCGAAATTTAGTTCGATCTTCATTTGAGTTATGTATAGACGACACAGCATTTTGAATGAACTAGGCATTCTAATAAAATAGACTGACGGATGTAAATTCGAATGAGATTACTATTCAGCTTGTACTGGGCATGTGACATATCAAGCCACTTGCAATTAGGAGGCGGGATCTGGCGGGATAGGTAAGTCGACAATACTTAGAAGAAACGAACGTAAATGACAACTAAATAATTTATAAACTTTTTCCTGGTCTAACTTCCGACATTCTTTCAACAAACTTTTCGTACAGGATTCCACCTGCATACTGAGTACGCTAAAAGATCACCGCTTTATAAGGCGGTGCGACAGTAATCGTAAAGTGAAGCAGGTGTTCAGAATAAAACGCGTATCGCATACAGACATACTACATTCATTCTGATGTTGCTTGTCTGTGACATGTTGTCTATTTCGCGGCCGGCAGGATTATTCTGACATTACTATTTGAATTAAATTTCAAATTGGCGGCGCCCTAATACCATCTTCGTAAAATAAATAAGCAGAAGGTTAAAATTGGAGTCCGATTGTTTTGGCCAATATGAGCCTTGCGACCCTTAGATAACTGAACTTTGTTTTGGTCTATGACCTAGATGACTATAGGATCTCTATGTATTCAAGACTTATTCTGTTCTGCGACACGTGGTCGCTATTTGTGCTACGAAGAATAAGTGTGTGATTTCGAACCCCGGGAGAGAGGTCCATATTAAAAATCTTAAGGTGAAAGAAGCAATCCTCGATTTTGGTTCACCCGTAGTGTGGAAGTTACCGACTGCATAACATATAATGTTACCTAAGGCACTCCAAAAGTTATACCAATATTTTCTAAGACGGGCTCGGTACACATAACTTATATTGCTCCAGGCTTTATAACTAACTTTGTAGATGAGCGTGGTTTGATCTGCAACAAAAGAATTTGCTTGGTCGATTTTGTTTGTTCCTCGAAATAATGTCTGTGCTACGTTATATATTAAATTAAAAAAATTAAAATTATATACGTGTCAGGTAATTAAAACATAATAATAACATTTGGCCATCAAACAACAATTATCTGCGTACGCTGCATGAGATCGCATTCAACGCTGGCCAATTAAACCGGTTACTGTATTCAAACGGCTCATTAACATCCGGACAAATGTAAATAATACATTGAACGTGAAAACATGAAATTGCATGCCCGTGTTTACTTGCATACATATCGTATTTGATAAGGCTCTGTTTGCTTCCCGTGTTCGGCCGACAAAATTAATCAGCGAAATCATATGCAAGCGGTATCGGAATCTCCGTAAACAAAGTATTTTATGCAAGCTCATGATTCAATTCGTTACTATGTGAAAAATATTTGTCATTTTATATAAGAACTGGCGACCGCCCACGGCTTCGTTCGTGTAGGTTACACTTGTGTATTATTTCCACATGATTGGAGGGGTGGGGGGTGGGGTTGGGGGGGTTACGGAGAACCAAAGGTTCCATTCCTGACCGTGATAAATATTTGTGTGCATGAACATGTCTATTCGTTTTATGTCTGAGTGTAAAACATTTATATACCACTAGCGACCGGCCGCAGCTTCGCTTGCGTAGACTACACATTCCTGTTTTAGGTAGTATTAACTTTCGAAATGGTTTATACATACTGCTTTTTGCTGAAACTAATATTGGGTACACCCATTCAAACTTTCAATCTTCATTATCCCCACTCCTTTAGGAAAACCGATACTCCCATACTTTTCACCTCCTGTTTCCTTAAAATGTGGAAATCCAAAAACCCTTAAAGACATCATTATTTATTTATGTCAAAATTTTTATGTTTCTAACTTTAAAGAACAAAGACTCATACAAAGCCCTTCCGTCCCTCCCTCCTTTAATTTGAAATTTCCAAATATTCCTTTCATAAAAAATTGATACGTTATAAAATAAACCACTGTTCCAAATTTCGGCTTCCTAGACTTAGTAGTTTCGGCTTTATCTACGTTGATAGATCAGTGAAGACGAACGACAGAGAGACACAAAAAGTAGCTGATGTCACTCTTTGTCAACCTTCTTTCACGTCTGCAAAGTTTCATTAAAATCTGTTGAGCTGTTTTGAAGATTAGCTTGAATAGACACATAGACGTACAGACAAACAGACAGACAAAAAGTAACGTATGTCACTTTTGACCACCTCCTTTTCATACCCGTGAAATTTCATTAAAGTCGGTTTAACCGTTTTGGAGATTAGCTCGAATAGACAGATGGACGTACATACAGACAGACAAAAAGTAGTGTATGTCACTTTTGACCACTTCCTTTCCATATCTGTGAAGTTTTATCAAAATCAGTATAGCCGTTTTGGAGATTTGCTCAAATGGACAGACAGACAGATAGTATTATTTTATACATATAACCTATAGCCTTCCTCAATAAATAGACTATCCAACACAAAAAGAATTTTTCAATTCCTGAGATTTGCGCGTTCAAACAAACAAACAAACAAACTCTTCAGCTTTATAATATTAGTATAGATATCAACTCATTATACCCCACTGTGGGGGCTTTAGCCTCCCCTCGGAATGAGGGTGCTTGGAGCTTAATCCGCCAGGCTGCTCCAGTATGGATTTATGGATTTTAACGACTGTCATTTGGTAACGGCAACCGAGACCAACGTGCGCGACGGTTTAACGTGCTCTCCAAGGCATGGAATCAGTGATAATTATGTACTTAAATCAGAAAAAAACTCATTGGTACATGCTAGTTTCTGGGGTTCAAATCACGACCGTCATAAATAAGAAGCGGGCTTGCCACCACGAAGATAGTATAACGAAGAAAATAATATAACGAAAATATCTATACATGTGTATATCATAACAAAATATTTGAGTAGGTATGTAAATCAGTTGTCCTGTACCCATAATACAGGCTCTGCTCAATTTGGGACGAGATGGCGCTGGCGCTGTGTGGAATATATCAGGTGTTATTATATCATATTATGATAAAGTTATAAATTTCAACGGTACATTTTTCGAATGAAGTAGATATTTTCTCACGATAAGAGTTAGTTGTGGAATAGAGTAGTTTAACAGCTAAGATAACCGCGTCACCGCTTGTGTCCTATTGCATTTTCCCGTGGAAATGAAATGCTTTAGTTCGGAAAAAAGTCGCCGATGGCTCGTCGCGTCGGTTCATTTAATTATCCATTACAGCGCGTAAAATAAGAAGTAATTCTTTTATTCTGTTGCAATGTTAGTAGGAAATTATAAACTTTTTCATAAATAGCATCAACTTTATCCGTAGCATGGTAACCAAAGCGAACTGCATTTTTAACATTAAAATTTCCAACAATAATTTTCTTTACAGTTTGTATAGCATTTTTCACTTTTTGGTTATAAAATTTCATGATGTAGTGAATTTCGTAGACAATTTCCCTCATTTCCGCAGACTGAAAAAAAGTGAAAATTACTAGAACTAGTTTCTTCACTTTTATTTTAGTTAGAAATGTAAACTTTGAATTGTATTAAAGCCGACCAGGACCAAAAAATAAAACCAAAGAAATTTGTTAAAATTTCAGATCTACAAAATTACTTATCTACTTTCGGACCTATTTTGAACAAAAAAAAATAATATATTAGTTATAAAGATTATAACAACCTTGTGTTGTTTTGGAATATAGAGCGTTGCTTCTTTCCATTTCTTCCATAATATCTTCTGTTTCTTCTTCCGGTAGGTAAACCAATTTTGCTGAGAATTTCAATAGCTAAACACTATTTACAATTTATTAAAAAAAATTAATAATTACTATTCAATTTGTCACGTGATATGAAGCGACGTTATTACGTAATTATTACAAAGGGCTTTTAATTACTTTTTTAAAATTAGATATATATCATGTGCTTCAACTATAATACTGTCACGTGGTTATTTTCGACGTAGACATTTCCTTATCACTAGATTTGTTTCAGAAACTACGAAAAACAGGAGAAAACTATTTTAGCCAATTAGATTTATGAGCTATGGAAAGTGCTAGAACGTTTAATAATTAACAAGACGACCGCTTAGCCTAGTGGGTAGCGACCTTGCCTACGAAGCTGGAGGTCCCAGGTTCGAATCACTGGCACCGAAGATACTGGTACCGGTTCTTGGTTGTTATAGCCTAGACGTTGTTGTGATGTATACGTTGTTGTTATTATTATTATTATATAATTAAGGTCTAATTCCTACCTCCGAAGTACGATCCTTCCTTCCGACATGTCCATGCACATAAATATTTGTCCCGGGCGGGATACGCACCCGCAATCCTTGGCTCCGTAGTTAGGGTCTCTAACCACTCAGCCAATCGTTCAGGCTTGGACTCTATATCTAAGGTGGAAAAAAGAAAGTGTTTACAAAAAAAAATATATTTATTACACAAAAGTTCGTCCATCTCCGCTAAACGAAAAAAAAAAGAAAATTGATTGACAAACAGATTTTAAAAAGTACTGAACTCACATTAATATTAATATTTCGTATTAAGTTCTTATTTCTGCAAGTGTTAAAGTGTTAACATGTTTAGGTTTTAAATTATTCGTTCACAAACAATAAATAAAACATTTTTCTGCGTTAAATACATAAATGTATAAAAGAGAAGTTAAACATCCAAAGAAAAATATATAAGCATAGACGAGGTTTGTATAGACAAATCATTTTCAAATTACACAATACTGCATTAGCCCTCGAGGAGCATTAGGCGAGAGTAAGTTTGCGAAGGTAAAAAGTAAAAAAAAAATACATTTCCCCCAACCAGAGAACGTGTAGATTAATTAATTACTCTGTATACGAAGGCACTTGTACGGAATGTTTGAAACTCACCGTGTGTTTGGTTTACATTATGTTTAAATTAACTCTTTTGCGTGATTCAAATCGTTTGCTTTTATCTAAAATTGTGAAAAGAGTATTCGTTTTTGATTCGATAACTTAAAAATTAATCATTGATTAAGTGGGTTTGGACCAAAATTTTTAACAAATATAAATTTTTTAAATTAACTTAATAATAATAAAACTTAGTAATTCTCGGCTGAAATACTTGTGTTCATTATAAAAAAAAAACCACCCAAGCGCAATTAGGACGCAGTTAGAGGATTCCGTGGGTATTCTTATATAACGTATTTATAGCTACTTACCGCTAGATGGTAAGAAAACGAAAATTTAAATATCTATTTTAAAATGTTTTTTTAATTTAAAATAACAAATTAAAAATTTTGAAATTTTTTCTTGTGCTTGTGCTTTACCTCGCTTCTTGTCATATTTCATGATTCTAAGTCAACGGGAAGTACCTTATAAGTTTTTATTTATTTACGGGTGTCAAAATTTGCGGCTTTAATGGCCGTATATTGTGATTGAAGTGAAATAAGCACATTGATTTATCAATTTTATTAAGGATTCGTAGTCGCTCATTTAAGGCGACGCAAAAGCGTCCGCCAAGTGCCGTAAGGTAGCGTTTTACCTTTTATATACCTACTTTTATTTACATTAAGAATAGAAATTGAGCTCTATTCGTAATACTTTTGACATATATTCGCATATCCAAATTTTAATATAAGACCTTTTAGAATATACTTCTGAGGACTGAGTGTCTGGGTGTATAAATGTCTATATTATGCAGGTATAAAGAATATTTAAATCAGATGGCAAGTACCCACAATACCGGCTCTGCTTAACTTGGGATTAGATGACCGTATGTGAGATGTCTTAGGTATTATTATCATTGTTTTTTTAAGATGATTAAAATGGTAGCTGGTAAAAGAACAGCCATAGTATGTCTCGACTCGCTAACCGTATCTACTATTGAGCTCGAGTCGCTAACAGATCTTATAAATTTTTACTTGTCCCGCGTGGCTACCACCGTGGTGATAAATCTGCGCAGACTTGTCAATTATCATTTGTTGCGACTGAGCAACTGGGCTGTTTTATTATGGATATTCTAGTTGTCTTTTTATGTATGTTTTATATAAATGTAGCGATAGATATATACTGAGTACTGTCATACGTAAACATTAAAATATTTTGCAAATGTTTTAATTGTATTATATACTCGTAACTAGCGTTCCGACGTCTATTTCTGACTGCCAGATTGGACGAGTGGTTAGAAATCCTAACAGCAAAGCTAAGGGTCGCGGGTACGATTCCCGCCCAGGGCAAATGTTTGTTTGCATGAAAATGTTCATTTTGATCCGTGTCTAGGTGTATCTATATATGTATATATAAAGAATATTAAAAGCATGTATATCAGTTGTCTAGTACCCCATAGTACAAGCATAACACTTGGTTACTTGTGGGCTAGATGGGACTAGATGTGTGGGATCTCCCAGATATTATTATTATTACATCCGCGTGTACATTTGTATTATTTATTCCAGATCAAGAACAGTTAATATTTAAACAGTATAATTCTCGTACATACAAAGAACATTTTTTGACCGCAAAGATTTACAAGTACATAATATTGCAAGTTACGTCGTCCTGTATTTCATAATCAAAGCTTATAATATGTTTGTTTTTTCCGCCTTATCAACAATTTTGAAGCTACATTGAGTTAGAAAGGTTATAATTTTACGGTTTTTTTATATGAAACGGTTTTCATAAAAAAAATGTTATTTGTGTTATTGTATTTGTATTGATGAATCATAATGTTCGTGATGAAACAATATCTACGTCAAAGAAAATTCATTAAAATAAATTCAGAGGTTTTGGTGATTAATGATATAATTCAGCTCGCACCAGACTTCTTGTCCATTTTCAAGTTGACGTGCGTTTTGCGTTGGTGCGGGGTCTGCTTTCGACCACTATCACATATTTTCCCTACTGCGATGCTACACGCTTCGACATCAGAGCGAACAAGAAGTTTGGCGCGGCCTGAACTCCAGTTGTAAAATGATTTCCATCTTGAAAATATAAATTACATTTTACGACCATGAAATGCTTACTACTATCTCTTTAGATTTTTTATTCAACAAATCGCAATTGCATTGAATGTAACGATTATGTCGACTTCTTGCCAACTTTCATCACGCCATATAATCTCACAATAAGATTACTTAGTGTATATATCTAACAAGAAAAACATCGTAAGAAACGAAATGTGAACTATATCCATACATTTGAACCAAAGGAAATTGTATCTTACTCCTTTCCTGTAATAAATCGTAGCGGAAATTCGCTGCAGAACTTCACAGGGAATTAATAATACACTTGATCGACCTTCCGGTTTTCAATTCTCGCTTGGAACTCTCTGACTGTGGTGAGCTTGGAAATGTATCTATCTACATTAAAACATGTCGATAATCCGCAAACTGTTGTGCTGATGCAAATGTAACGTTAAAAAACTATATCGTACTTGATTTTTGTCTTGGATTACTAAATATCTACGTGGATGGCTCTATAAAATTTATTACCAATACCATTATATAAATTTAAAATTATTGTAAAAAATTGAATATTAGAATTGCATAGTAGATGGTTTTTCACGTATCCGACATATCTACACTTCAATCTAAGCAGTTGATATTTATGTTTTGATTTTTTTTTGCTTCATGTATTTCTTAATTTGTTGAACTGTTAAAGTTTTGCTATTTGTATGCATTTATAACAATAAATATAATTAATGCTTATAAGACTTTGAAAAGAGTAACTACTGAGTTTCTTGTCGGTTCTTCTCAGTAGAAACTACATTCTGAACCAAAAGTCACTAAAAAATTAAATAAAACGTTAACTGTCATTGTAAATCTTGACGATTGAACTGTAAAAGGTCAAACAGTTTGAAATTAATGGATAACATTTTAAAATGGCTTATTATTAGCACTCACATTATAAAATTCCAGAAAATTCCATTGCTCCTCTCCAGTCATCATTACGTTCAGACTATACTGCTTGGTGTGTTTTACGAATCAAAACTTAGTTTGTGTTAGTTTGTTATATGCGGTAATCATAATAGAGAGTTAAAAACGCTAACAATGAACTTTTACTACTAAAATGTATCGATATTTTGTAAGTGAATAACCTGTCGTTATTTAAGTTGTCCGATACCGCCGCGTGTTCGCAACACTGCCCACAAACTCGATAGGGCCATAGAAGTTCAGTTTTATGTCGTAGAAGAGACAAACATTTGCTTGAACCAATTTATGCTGACCTCAATGAACGATATTTCTCCACATTGTTTTGCTCTAGAAAGTACGATGAAAAACAATGGCACAGTGGTCAATATGTACTTTCACTAATCTTTACGTTCAAATTCGTTTGAAATGCGGGATCGTAACCACAGGAAAACTTGAATTTTCATGTACGTCTATACACGGAGGACTAGTTCACTCGTGGTTTACACATTAGTGTTATCTAGGGTTTAACCTAGATATTAATCGGCCGCATTCGCCCAATAACTACGCAGATTGTATTGTTTTGGCTTTCTCAAAAATCATATTAATGCGTACTTATTGCATATAAAACTACTTCTTTCCTATTATTAATGTTTACATCATTATCTTTATATGTTTGCATTTTCCTTTCTTCCTCTTGAATTTCTATTACTTTTCCCCCAAAACTCTCTTTCTCTTGCACGACCAAAGTTAGAATCTCGCAATTATTCATTAACCCCCTTAAACGAAGTTAAATAGAAAATTCTAATACTGAACCTCTTTCATTTTCTAACCGAAATATAAATAATTATTTTGATGGTTTTGATATTCATTTTTTGATTTTCCATAAGTCCTGGTATACGCCTTTCGAAGGGTCAATTACCAATTTTTATAGTTGTAAATAAAATAAACTAAACAGATTTTCATATAAATTTAAGGCTTCTGTTTCATTGCGCCAAGGATAGGATTTCATAAAATATTCCCTTGGTGAGTCCTTACGTTAAAAAGGATGTTTCTGTGGAAATTTTAATATACATAATTATGAAATTAAAAATATATGTATAAAAATTACTTGTAACTGCAGTTGTTTCTGCTTGGCGCTTATGAATTGGTCATTTTTGACTCAGTAAGTCAGTCATCATCATCTTCTTCATCAGCCCGTGTCTACCTAAGGCAGGATATAAGCCTCTCCCAAGCCTCCACACAAGGTCCTCCGCCTTTCGTATCCAACTAGCTCCAGTATGGTGCTTTATGATATCAGTCCACCTGGCCGAAGGGCGTCCAAAGCTTCACTTCTCGGTATGTGGCCTCCACTCGAGAACTCGTCTAACCCATCGGTTGTCGGTTCTACGGCAAATGTAACCGGCCCATTGCCACTTCAGCTTGCTATCACTTCTTCGGCTAAGTCAGTCAGGACATATATATACATATAAAAATTAATTGATGTTTGTTAGCCTTACTAAAACTCGAGAAAGGTTGGACTGATTTGGCTAATTCTGGTTTTGAAATATTTGTATATTTGTATATATAAGTCCAAGGAAGGTTCAGAAGGTGAGAAAATATGAAGTACAAAGAAAAACAACAATATAGTAAAAACAACAATTTTATTTTTCCGGACAAAGGGTTCGTACCAGTCAAATAGGATGCCTTCAGAAATTAATTTCGCGATTAAAGTTAAAGTTATAAAAAAAAATTCAGAAATCAAATTGTTTACTCTTTTATTTTATACTTTTTATACGTTTACAATGCCAAGGAGAAGACGACCTGACTTAGGTCGTAGAAATCAATGAAATGTGCAACGAGCTACGTCACGTGCTAACCGCACTAATGAGTAGGGAAACACAGAAAATGATAATAGTCATATTGGTATGTCAGAATAGAGTTCTAGACTGACTGAAAATAAAGTGAAAATACTTAGAATGGAACGAGTCACATATCATCACACACAGTACACATCAAACACAACAACAGTCAGCACGACACAATGCAACTCAACGATTCCGCAGACGCAGTGCTCCTGTGATCCTGCAACAAGTACCATTCCACTACGATCCGAAAATAGATTATTGTGCCGACAAATCCAGAATAATTGGAGAATAATTATTATGGCAATTTCTATTTAGATTTCTATTTAGGCAATTATTATTTTTTGGTTAAATGCTAAATTTTAGTTATTGAACTTCGACATATTATTTGCTATATTATTTAAAAAAATGGGGGCCATTACAAGTTTAGAAATTTTTATACTAAAAAAATACTTAATCGATACAATATCTTAAGTAAAAAATGAAAACTATACTACTAAAAAATTTTAGATAAGATATCTAAATTAAAAACTAATTACAAAACTAAAAATACCTACGAATTAAAAATACTATCTAAATAATCACATACAAGAAAATTTTAAAGAGACAACGGGTCAGAGTGCAAAGGATACTTGCTGCGTTACTGCACTGGATTGTGACACTGATCCTCTGTACAAGGCATTCCTTGTTCAAAGGATCCCTCGCCAACAAATGCAGCGCTACACCCAAATCGTCAGCAATTAATTTGGCATCCTTGGACCAGGGACCCATCGTCTCGACGGCGAAAGTTCGCCGGGTCAGCTAGTTCTTTTGTGTACATATAGATGATTCGTACAATTGTATAACACACGTTTAAGTTTTGTATTAATATTTCAACTGTCTTAGCAACTGCCACATCTATCAGAAACTGTCATCTTTGCCGTTCGTTGACACGCTCCACCCTCGCTGCAGACCAGCTCTAAGCCCACAGGATCACACGCTAGAATAACTGATTACGTGCCCGGTGATTCGATGCAAATTAACCATTTTTCATGGAAAAGCGAAACTGAAAGTTTCCCCAAAGTCCACTGAAGTTTCGCGTACTAACTCCGTGTAATAGAAAGGCTTTCAGAACTGATTTATCGCTTTTAGTTTTTTTTTGGTCTAGACTTGAATTTATAGTTTACGAGCGAATGTTTTAAACTTTGAATATTTCTAGTATTCTTAGTACGTTTTGCGGATAGATAAAAAATCAGCCAAGTGTATGCTGCATTAAATTGTGCAGGGTTCCGTACTATATGGCTATCAAGCTCATGTTAAGTGTAATGAATTTTGATTGAACTAACTGTAATTGACGTAATTATGAAATTTTGTGTAATACAGATGAGCTTTTATAAGGAATAACTCTAAGTCTAAATAACTTTAGGAATGAGTTTTATAATATTTAATCTCTGTAATTTTATAATATACACTTCATATTTTAATAGTTGTACTTTTGAATTTTAAACGCTGTTTAAGATTTTTTTGAATGAAACATATTTTTTTTTTAAAGTTGCTATTAAATATATTTTGTGTTAGATATTCTACTACAAATACTTTTTCTCTCAACTATGCTGCAAATCTATCAGAACTGCATTACATATCCAGCACAAAGCAGCACTTTCTTGCTCTAGAGCAAAAAAATGTGTGGAAATCCTTTACTGCACTGTTTTAGTTTTTTTTTTCAATTCGCGCACGCGTTTGGCTGGCCAACCTGACGGCCGTATGGTGTTTGACAATTCAAAAGACTGGCCATAAAGAAAATTCCGTTTATTTTAAGAAGACAAAAGTTGGGAACGTCAAAAGAGCTAATTTTCACTGAAAAATTTAAACGTGCTAACCTTGTTATTATTTTTAATTGCAAGATAGTTGAAAGAAAAGCAGATTATGCACCTCGCATTAAGTAATTTATATTGCCCTCGTGCTTTTTTAGGGCCCTCGCTGGCGCTCGGGCTCCAAATAACCGCTCGGTGCAGTAATAAATTACTTTCTGCTCGATGCAGTAATCCACTATTAAATGGACTTTGAATAGTTATACTGTTGAGTTTTTCGGCAATTTTTCTTGGTAGTGTATATCTTCCGAGGCGTCGATCGATTCTGACGAGTATAGTAGATTTTTTAGGCCTATGTGTACAAAAAGAAGAATTCATTTTATTTATATTTGTCATTTATTGCTTAGAATTTTAGACAAGGCCGGTTCGTCGAGTTTAAATTATAAACAATTGTAATTATTTTGTAAATTCTAATTATTGTGCTGACCGTACCACTACAAAAAGGCGCTAGTCCCCTTTGTCCGGCTGCGCGGCGGACACTTGTGCATCTCTTATATTTATGGGAGAATCAACAACTGCTGTTTGCTGAAAGTTTTTCTCGTTCGTCGTGTAACTCTTTGCAGTTGTTCGGCCTCTGATAACTGTACAAACTTGTTTACTTCCCTGACTGTAGTTAATTGTTTTATCTACTGTTTCTTTACAGTTTCCATTTTATTGTTTAGCACTGGGAATCAATTCAAATGGGAATATGGTAGATAATGTGTTTTGAAAATATGTAACGGTTTAGTTTCTTGGCGCTTTTCTCAGCATTTACTTTTTAATAAATGTCCTCTTTAATAAAAAAGTACTTACATAGATGATATATACATTAATACGTATATTATAAATGCGAAGGTGTGTTTGATTGCATGCATATTCTATAATCATGTCGTAACAGAGCAATAAAACAACGTGAATTTTGTGTGAACAAGAACATAAAGACAGTCAAAGAGACGGAGAGATCCAAATGTTAGTGTTTATTTTGCTAAAGGGTTCCCATAGGGTATAAATCTAACCGAGATTAGAAATAGATGCTAAGCAAAACTTCAAGTTGTGACATAAAATAGTGATGAGAATAAAACACAATAAATGAAGGACGAGAAGTAGATCTTCGGGAATAGGAACATTTATGTATCTTCACGCGAAGTTGCGAAAAAAGCTAAACAATATATTATTATTTAATATTATGTCATTTAATTAGAATTTTGCATGTACTTACAATTCGTGTCGTGATAGCCCAGAGCGCAACGAACCTGTCTCAAATTTATAAGGCCCTATAGGGCCATGTTTCGAATCCGGGCGTGTACCAATGACTTTTTCTGACTTAAGTACACAATATCACTGACACCGTGCTTCGGAGGGCACGTTAAGCAGTAGGTCCCGGACGCTGTCAATAGATGGCGGTCGTTACAGTTCCCAACCCGCAGTAGAGCAGCGTGGTGGACTTAAGCTCCAAGCCCCCCTCCTTACTTTGGGGGAGGCCTAAGCCCCTGAAGTGGGGTAAAAATGGGCTGATGATGTTGATGATGATGATGATGTAGGTACTTACAATTACTATGTATGATTTCGTCACCCAGTAATTTTTATAATTTACACCTTTCGGGACGAAACTTCACAAGCGGCGTAATATCAAGAAACTGATTGACTACAGCACTACCCAATTAGCTGCACACGCGGATGATATAATTATAATCAGTGGTACGGAACCCTTTGTGCGCGAGCCCGACTCGCGATTAGCCGGTTTTTATTTTTTATCTCAGACTAATAGTTTATAAAATTCTTATTATTGTCCTGAAAATCTTTTAAACTTATGTATTTCAAAATTATTAAAAAAACATACCAACTTATGTCTTTAATAACGCCCTTTCAGCACAATAACAAAAGTATTTATTTAAATTTCTAATTTGCCCCTAAAATTAACCCCCAAACCAGAATTCATTTATTAACATTACACGTCGATACTTTAGTCATCAAACTCTGAAAATTATTGTACCAAATTTTAACTTTTTCGTCCAGCAGATTCGAAGAAAATTGATTGAACACTCACACACACAGATATTAGAGCTAAAGTGTTAAGATTCTGTTTTCGGATGTACGAAACCTTGGAAATACCTTTAAAAAACCGGACGAGTTCGTATTCGATAACGCAAAAGGTACGATCAAGTAGCCAATGCCATTCTCAGAAGATATCACAAATATCAGTTGTTACAAATATGTATATAGTCGTACCTAACAATGCTTTGAAACACAGATTGAAAGCACTAATAATCTATAAGTAAAAAGACTGTGACATACAGACGGACGAACATAAAGAAATTAGCTGGACTAACTAACTTCACGATAACATAGATCACTTGAACTCAGTGCGTTGTTCCGTTTCCGAGAACGGAAATTTTTTAATTTACCGTTTTCTATATTTCAATCAAGATACAATGTCGACATAGAAACTCGTTCATAACAATTTTAATTATAACTTGTAATTCAATATTACGTGGAGGATTATATTACAAGCGTTTGCAAGTGAAGCATGTTTTCTGAGAATTCATAAAAGTAATATTTATTAGAAAATATTATTTTCATTAAATATTACTTTACTATGGTTTAAAGAAAGACGAATAAAAGTCAAAATCTTTCTAATGTATTTAAATAAATGATTAAAATTTGATGCATTTTAACGATTGCTTTTTATAATATTTTATAAAAACTAGCTTTTGGCTACAACTTGGTCCGTATGGTTTTCATCATTTATAATATAGAGTTTTATTCCATATAAATAGTTACGTGTGTGTGGGCACACCGAAATAAACGGGAATTTAAAAAAAAAATAAGAAGCAGGATAAAATTAGATTATTTTTTGATGGTTTTAGAAGTATTCTTTACTACAGTTTAGGCATTTTGCAATCGACAAAATCAATCGAAACCAGTTAAATTAAATCATATAAAAAAAAAATTATTCGAAATAAGATGTTTACACACACTTATTGAAAATCAAAATGAATCGATTAGGTACCGGTTCGGAAAACTAGAAGAAGAAGAACCGGCAAGAAACTCCTCCCTGTTTATTTTATTTGAATATATGTTTTTCCTAATTTTTTAAAGTTTAAAATGCTGAAAACTTCTCCGTGAGTTCGACTTTAACTCGCTTTATAAATTGATTAGAATTTAAGTGTTACATTTCTTTTAGAATTTTATTATAAAAACGGATACAATTTCCAATAATCCCAATCTGAAGCTGATGTTGACAAAATTTCCGACTTATAAGATTTGTACTGTTGCTTCTGGGTCTTTGGTATTCTCTTTCAGGCTCATGTAAATAAATTCATGATTGTCACCTGAGCTGATGTTAAACGGGTTCTGACTCTCGTCTGTTGAAGCTTTGCAGAGTAGGCTGACAGCAATTAATACGAGCCGCCTTTTGGTGTTCAGATAAATTATGGGGGACCCAACGGGCAACTAGCTTACTGACACACAATCCATTGTCCGAAATCGTTTGAATTGCAGTCATTCCAGTATCATAGTTTTCGGAATCTGATATCACTTTTAGGTTAAAATTATTCTGGGCTTTGTTGGTCTAGTTACGTGAATAAGTACGATGCCACGTCTATTACCTTTTTCGAACATAAGCTGTTCCATATTAATATTAATTATAAGGCTCCGTACCCAAACGTTTGTCCGTCTGTAACAGGGCTGTATCCTCTGAACCGTAATAGGTAGATACTTGAAATTTTCAATTCAATTTCATTTTTTACAGAGTATGTATAACTACAGCAGCTATAACCACAAATAATAAAAATAAAATGAAGTAGTAAAGTAAACGGTGTCCCCATAAAAGAGACTTGTTTTTTTTTTATAGCTTTTGGTGATTGGTAATCGTGAAATCATTGCTTACGTTTGAAATTCTCATGAAGTGTGTAGTAATATGAGCACTATAACAAGAAACCATAAAAATTAAAAAAGTAATAAATTAAAAAGGGTCCTAGCAAAAGAAACGGGTTTTTTATATTGGACGGTGATACGGAACCCTTCGCGAGGAAACATAATTATAGGGTCATATAATAACCATTTACAAAGGTTTTTATAGTTTACTGTATTATCGAAAAGCCAATGAATGAAGTCAAATGATGTACATGTAATCTTGAAATATTATTTGAAAAGTGCATTTTACCATATTACTAATGAAAATAACTCGAACAAGTCTAGACTGTACTAAGTACCCATTTAATTCATCTTAAATTCATGTGAATAATTCAACAGAAATTGCGAAGTCACGTTCCGGAGCTAATTTGAACAGAAGCTACGAAATTATACTATATGGAGCGAATAATATTAAGGTTTAGATATATTACTGGATTATTTTAATGCACATTTAATAGATTGAAAACTAACCTTAACGAATTTTCAATTGGTCGTTTGTTATAAAAGTAACCAATTTTCCATTTCATTACATTCACCCGCCAAATTAATGGATGCTAAAAATTTGTAGTAGTCCCGGCCCAATATCGGAGATAACGTCATGATTTTACGTTTTGCTTTTTAATAAATTTCGACATTAAGGAATATACAAAATGGACAATAAAAGAAACTTTGTTGTTTGTTTGACGTTAATTACATTATTGTAGGAGCTCAAAAGTTAAGACCTAAAAGGTATATTTTTCGCTTTTAAGTTTTTTTTGTAGGTTTAATTATTTATCAAAAAAGGTTTACTTTTTAGTTATTCTTTAAATTGAAGGTATATCCGAACCGATGTAAAAAAAAACTTCCAAATTGGTAAAAATTTCCTTAATTTTACCTTTGGGAATCTGGCAGAATTTTTTCACCACACATTGCTGAATATCACCAACCCGTAACCTTATCCACGTGTTGGTGACAACGACGATGATAGGAAAATAGTGAGCACACGTTGGTGATTTTTGATTTATATGAAAGGTTTGCTTCATCCCCCATTCCATTCCCTTAGGGATTGAATTATGGCAACCTTAGAAAATGTCTATAAAAATAGTGCTACCATTTGGACTTTCTTCGAACACTCCGTTGCCCTATGTAACCAAACAAGGCTTTTTGTCTGGAATTCTACTACCACTCTCAGTGTAAAATTGCAAACTTGTAAATGTATATAGTTTGAGCTATACGTTCAATTGCGTCGTGATAGCCGTGTAGTGGTGAGCCCGTTTCTTGTTTAGAGGGTCGTCTCACAGGGGTGTACCAATGAGTTTCTTTTGATTCAAGTGCATCTATTATTGACTTCGTGCCTCAGAGAGAACGTTAAGCCGTCGGCCCCGGTTGGAGTCAACAGATGGCAGTCGTTAAAATCCACCAACCCGCACTCGATGAGCATGATAGGTTAAGCTCCAAGCATCGTCATCCCGAGGGGATGGTCTAAGCCCCTGCAATGGGGCATAATGGGTTAATGGCATAGTGTGGTTAATATGTTAGATAGTTAATATGTCAGTCCATCTAAAAATATTAAAAAATAGACGTTAAATCATTAGTATAATTATTTTATATTAATAAGATTTACGTGATGACAACAATGGGAAGATTAGGTTTTGCGAAAGATTAAACTAAAATGTTTAAATAAAAAATGTTTAAAACTTAAAAAATTCTATCTGACTTTTACGTCTCTCCGATAGTAGAAACTTTCCCAAACATATAGTTTAAGATTTAAACCATAACGCTCACCTATGGTCCGGTGTAGGTTGTTGCCCTTATGAATGAATGGTTTAAGTACTAACATAAAGTATAAATAAAATTTAATAACTGCTCTGTATGGATACACCCAGAAATAATAAGAGACGTAGCTTCGGGGACACAGAGGGCTTGGGCTCTGTTTTGTATGATGTTGATCTCGTTGGACATTTATTTGAAGATATATACATACAATATTACTTACTTCATTGTTTTTAATTCAACACCATGTGACAGTGCGTTATAGGGTGTGAAGGTAAAAACACTTTAGCCACGAATATCCACCTAACGTATGTGTGCATCGTTTCGCTTACGTTTGTATCGTTAACACTTTTGCGTTTGACTTGTAAAGACAAATAAAATTAAGTTAAAAATGAAAGGGGCTCCCAATACAAGAAATGTGTTTTTTTATACTTGTATTGTACGGTGGTACAGAACTCTTCGTGTGCGAGTCCTGTAGTATAAATCAGAAATTTGTATCTACGTTCCTGTTCTACTGGTCTTGGCGCTTATCCCAGCGAAAGCCAGGTTTTATTTCGACACCTGTCTGTTCGTTTTTCTATCTTAAACTAGCCAGTGGAAACTAAAAGATTTTCAGGTAATTTATATGCACCTCAAGGATAGCTTCAGCTGCGTTTAGGATAGTACTTGCGCTGAATTTGGATTCCTGTCGCTTTATCTATTGTTTAACCACGTAGTAAAAAAAGATGTAAACCACGTCAAGTAGTTCCCATTACATAATATCCTACTCTAGGGCCATTTTATTTTATAATTTAGGAAAAATGATTTCCTATAATCTTTCCAATATCCATAGACTGGCCGATTGCCTGAGTGGTTAAAGACATTAACTGCGAAGCCAAGAGTCGCGGGTGCGATTCCCGCCCAGGACAAATATTTGTCTGTATGAATATGTCTGTTTGTTCATACACAAATGTGTATCTATATATGTATGACTGCTTGGCCTAGTGGGTAGCGACCCTGTTTACGAAGCTGGGGGTCCCGGGTTCGAATCCCAGATCGGGTCAGTATTTGTATGATGAATGTTGCATACTGGCACCGGGTCTTGGTTGTATGTATATGGTGTGTAGGTTATATGTATGTGGTGTCTTTGCTTGGTACCCAAAACTCAAACCAATGCTTAGTTTGGAGCTGTGATGTATACGTTACTTTTATTATTATGTATCATGAAGACTATTTAAGAATGTGTGTATATTAGTTTTTTAGTACCTTATAATACAACTTACTTTGGGACTAGATGGCACTGTGTGAGAGGCCCCAGGTACTGCTATTATTATTTTTATTATTATTATCTAAGCAAAAATGGTTTGATTAGATATCTTATAATTTCTCCAGTATCCATAGCTACTTTAAAACGGATATTGTAACAGTTTTAAATCACTCATTTGCTATCCTACTTAACATAAAAACTGTACGTTAAATCATCGCTAGTAGGAAAAACACTTTAAAAGCGTAGAAAATTCAGATTTAACCGGCGCGGCGGCGCGCGGGTTAGTTATTGCCGTATTATACATCGTGCAAACTATAATGTCGGTCCGACATGTAGATGAGATATGGCGGAGAAATAAAACTAAAACTCACTAGCGCCAGTTGAATCGGGATTTATGCTAACCATCACCTGTTTTACATTCGCTGTATAATTTTTAAAATTACGTATTATAACACCATTATATGACAATTTACTAGTTTTATTCACTGAGTATTTTACACGTTTAGTCACATCAACGTTCCTTGATTTTAATAATATTTATTAGTATGCGAAAATTGAAATATATGAGAAGTTGAAGTAAGAAATTCTGCGATTTGCCCGTGGTATCACCGGTGGTTTTAATTTTAATTCCCGTTTGGTATAGGTAAAATGAAAAGAGAAATCGATAAGAAAAAAAATTATTACTGAATATAATTTAACTTATACGCAATTCTGCCATCTTATAGAAATATCTTTAACGCATTTGCGTAATGTAATATAATGTAATATATTTCTATGCAAATTCCACAGTCGATTGGTACCTACGGATCAGCTTCCGCCGTAGTTTCTAACATTAAATTATTAACTTTCGTAGCTGGTCTACCACTTAGTTCATTTTGCACGTAAAAGGGTACATCATGGATTCACAGTGCGTTCATTAGTTTTGTTTCCTCCGAAAATAGTATTGATGTTACGAGCTATAGCTCGTATATCAGATATATACGTTGTCTTAGCGCCACAGTCGAACTCGTATTCAAAAATTAGTAAAATGTTCGGCGTATCCAGGTTAGTGTGCAGACACGATTGGGAAAACAACTGAAAAGCAATTATTAAATTACTTATTGACTTTAAATTTAAAAGGCAGTGGCTTTTATTTATTCTTAAAAGTCCCAAACTAAAAATGTTCACCACACAAGTTTTATTTTAATTCAAAGTGGCCAGTAAGTAACTAAAGCAGCAATTTCATCCCTTTATGTTAATGGATGTCCCCAATGAGTAATAGGTAATAACCATATATTATGGTGAGCCGCGCATGGTGTTTCTATCTACGATAGGGGGTGTGAGCAATTTCATGATAAAAACCTTTCATGACAGAAACTTTTTCTTTCTGATTTGGTTAACATTTCCGTTTACTGTTTTGTATCATCACATTAGTACGCCAGATGTCTTAAAATATTTTAAGATATTGTGATCAGTTTTCAATCAGCTATTTTTTAAAAATAGATTAAAATATTTAAAATAATAATAATAATAACAAAGTAAACATCACAACAACGTCTAGGCCCCAAACTAAGCATTAACCTGTGTTTTGGTTACCAAGCAAAGGCACCACATACATATAACAACCGTAGTGATATACAGTAAAACACACAAATATTTACTATATTGTTTTTTTATTTCTCATTAGTAAGTCTTCAATAACAAAACATCGGTAGAAAGATTTAAAAAGCTCTTAATTTCTAAAGTAGTACCGGAGCCAACTAACTCGATTGGAATCCCAGACACAACGTTTCCAGATTACCGAAACTCCACTCAAAAATAAAGGAAAAATCTTTGGAAAACCCTCGAGTAAACTAAAAGCGTCCGCCGCTCGCCCCAGTATCAAACCAGATGCGATTAAATTGGAAAACATTCACTCAATTTCCGGAAAAAAGAGCTTCTACCCTGGATGCATTGCCGCTGGACCGATAGCAACAGTTTCTCTAAAGAATTGTATTATAAAATACTACACATTAAAATATCATTTAAATCTAAATTATAATAATAAACAATTGTTTAATCAACTCTAGGCGAACATTGTTATCAGTGGTAATCATATCAAATGTTTCTCTTCAAGTGAATTGGAAGTTTGATTTGGAAGTGTTTGAATTTGTTTTGTTTGAAAATCGACTGACCAATCAGTAAAGTGGTTAGAGACCTTAATCGCGGGTTCGATTTCCGCTTGGGACAAATATTTGTGTCCATGAACACGTCTATATTTGTTCCGTGTGTGGCCTATTTAGGCACGTACGGTGATTTTTGATGCCTGTAAATATAGTTTGTGTTTCTTTTTATGAGACAAGATACTTCTTTAGAGTTCTGTCTGGATTACTAAAAGCGCCTTTTAGAATAAATTTATTGCGGAAAAAGTTGTATTAATTTAATAAATTCGAATTAAACATCGTTTGTAAGGAATGGTGTTTGAGAGGGTAGTTTTTAAACACTTTTTAAAATGTCTTTGAAGTGGTACAATATCGAAAACTGAAAAACGGTGGAATCTGCTACATCTGTGGAATATTTACTATATTTAACCCTTGTGCTTTCAGAGATATTGTAGATTCAAAAATCAATTTGTGTAATAAAGTGTGTTGCTTATGCGATTCATTTTCAATATTACTGTATAGTCATATCTGGTATTATATCAGTAGTTTTTTTTTAATGCTAAATAATCCTTGTATCACATTGTTTGGGTTTTCTTATAAGGCGCGCAGAAAACAATTTACTAATGTGTCAACAGGGTCGCGTCTTAACGTTCCCTTTGGAGGCATCTATTATTGCGTGAGCACAAATAGGAACAAGGAAGGGTCCGAACAAATTTTATCAAATCTAATTAGGTGTGGACGCATTTGCGACCATCTCACGACATCTTTTCGAGTCATTACAAATCGTACAACACGCATGTTCTGATGAAATTTTAAAATTAACATTTAGTTTTGAATGTTACCTATCACAAGAGATTTGGAATCAGATGCGTACAAATCTTAACCACGTCACATAAAAATTGATGTATGTCTCCATAAATGCCACAGACAGATCGATCTGCATACATGTACATTTGTATCTATCGACGAGAATCATAGACATTACGCATTAAAATTTAATTTTTCAAGCTGAGTTTCTGATTTAGATAGTAGAGCCGTATGTTTTCCATTTCGAAAGTTATTCTCATAAGTTCTTCCAAAATATTTAACAAAATACTCTAAATTGTTTTATTAAAATATCTAATTCTCATCTATGGGTACAAGTAATAGAGTTCGTAAACCAATAAAAATTGTAAACCAACGGTCATAAGAATATTATATATTTCCTTATATGACACAAAATATGTCCATGACCGATGGGCCAAGTGATTATAAACACTAACCGCAAAGCCAACGGTCGCAGGCTCGATTCCCGCCTGGGACAAATGTTTATGTACATGAATATGTCTATTTGTTCCATCTTTGGGTGTAAAAGTATCTAAATATGTATATATTATAAATAATATTTTAGTATGTACATCAGTTGCCTAGTACACCATAACAAAAACATAATAATATTTACTTACTTTGAGGCTAGATGGCGCTGCGTGGGATGGCTCAAATGTTATTATTATTATTACAATATATACAGCACAAAACATAGTATAGAATCACTTGAATCCTAAAAACACTATATGATCTATATGAGTACAGAGCAACCAGAGTCGGAATGTATTTGTTCTAAAAATTACATAACATGTCACAACGAAATCATGTGGTTGTATATACCTACTTTGGAGTGAAAATCCTTTTTTTATATACAAACCAGAAAAGATACATTTAGTTGTATACTGTAGGTATCTACAATTTTAATTACTTAAATAAATAAATAATTATTCCGGCATTTACAACAGTTTGTCTTTTTAAGAAAACATAGTCGAAATCGGTGTAACAGTTCTCTACTTATTGGATCTTAATGTGCGATATTTAAATTACTATTGCTAGTTTTAATTTAATTTTTTTGTAGACTATACATAGTGAGGAGGCACGTCGCCGCGCTCAACGGAGACTGCACGCTAACAAATCCGCGAGCGGTAGCCAGCGACACTAGGATGCATCTATTTGCTGACTTTACTCCGTATGCGACTCGCCTTCGAGAGGCTCACGTTCACTATTGATTCGTGAGTCAAAAGCTTGTACTTCATGACGTTAATAATAAATTTACATGAATTGAATTAAAACCACCGGGTAAATCATGAATTTTTTTTTTTTTATGGGTTTAAACACAAAGTATCAGCGATCGATCTGGGAATAAATATATTGATAATATAATCTCCAAAGCTTTTAAAATGGTGGTATTCGTCTTGCGTTTCAGAATTTCACAAACCATGTACCTATGTTTATCTTTGTAAATATTTAGTTCGGTCCCAGCTGGGAGGTGTTGTATCTATCTGGAATGACTTCCACAAAAAGAATGAAAAGACATTTCGGTATGTAAAGTAAAAAATATATTAGGTCGATTCCAAAACCGTTTCGAAACAAATTGTTTCTAAGCCATATAAACAAAAATAATATAAATAAAATAAAATTTTAAATAAAAAGGGGTCCTCATATAAGAATTTTTTTTTTTAAATACATTATAGGGTAATACACAGCCCTTCGTGTGCGAGTCCGACTCGCAACTAGCCGGTTTTTTTTTAATAAAAAATTGTATAGTTGACTTCACAGTAGAGAGGTTAGTAAGAAACTAATACAAATCTATATACATAAATGTAATTGAAATATCTTTTTATTTCAATATTACTAAAAAAAAACCGGCGACAACGTCGAACAAACCCGTTTTTGTGTGAGAACTTCCTTTAATTTTTAACACACCCCATGAAAATTTCAAGTTAAGCAATGATCTCACAACCACCAATTACCAAAAAAGTCGAAAAAAAAACACGTTTTTTCTTTAAATTTTAACTTAATTTTATTTTTATTACTTTTCTAAAAGCGCCCGTTTTATTTTGTGAAACTTTCAAGTGTCTATTTATTTCGGTTCAGATGATATCATCTGAGTCCTGTTGCAGATAAGATGTACGTACAGATGGACGGACACACGGACAGCGGAGCCTTAGTGATAAGGTTCTCGTTTATCGTATAGTTATCTCTCCTTTCCATTCCAATCCTTTTCATTGGTGTCTAAGACCATCTAAGACCACGTCGGAGTAAATGAATCGGAATACTCTTGTGGGCAAAGACGAATCTACAGATTTGTATGGTTGTGTGAAATGACAGCAATCGAGTGTGTGTGAAAGGATGTGTAAGAGCGCACTGAATGTAAGATATAATATTATCATACAAATCTCAAATTCTGTTAAATACATTGAAATTCATAATGAATTATTTGCTTTTGTATATACATATATTTCTCTGGCGTCTGATAAATATAAAAAATTTATGACGATATTTCCATGAACGGAAACGTGGACAAATATGAACGATATGTTTTAGTGGCCATTTCTGCGGAACCCATTACCCCTTGTCCAGACGTGGAACGACCTTTGCACTTGTTTATTATTCAGACGATAAACAGCTATCATATTATGGTACGTTAGACGATTAAAAACATTGTAAAAAAATATTATCTTTAGGTCTGTTAAATGTATGTTGTATATTTTAAAACAGAAAGCCGTTAGTATGACTGGAATATAAGTTATTTTAAGTCTTTATGTAATAATAATACATGGAACATCCTACACAGCGCCATCTAGACCCACAGGAAACAAGTATGATGCTTATGTAATGGGTTGCTAGACAACTGATATACATACTTAAGTATTCTTGATTAAATATACATATATAAATATTTTACACCCAGACACGGAACAAATAGACATATTCATGCACAGAAACATTTGTTCAGGGCGGGAATCGAATCTGCGACCTTTGGTTTTGCAGTTAGGGTCGCTAACCATTTGGGCAATCTGTAAGTCAATTAGTGTAAGTATAATAAACCTACTTATATTACCTGCACGTCATTGATATCGATTACCATCAGTTCTTATTTCATTATTAGTTAGTTCGGTTCAAGAAAGTTCGGTAAAAAAAAATCTTATTTTTTTTACTGAACTTTCGGACTCTTGTCCGAGCCTTCAAATACAAAAAGCAACGCACTAAAAAATATGTGTGATTAAAGTGAGATTGATAGCAAGGTGAAGGTTGAGGTTTAGAAAACAAAAGTTGTTAAACTGACGTTTGCATGGGTTTACATTGAGATTCATATCTCGCTGTGAAGAAAAAAACAAATAAAACTACAAAACAAAAAAAAAGAACTTGCAACAAGTCCCAAGATCGTTACTATATTAAATTAATTATAGCAAATCGAGTGATTTATTACCAATAAGTTTTTTCTGACTTAAATACATATGTATCACTGACTCCGTGCCTCGGAGAGCACATTAAGCTGTCGTGTCGATCCCGTGTGCCATCAACAGATGGCAGTCATTAAAATCCACCGACCAGCACTGGAGCAACGTGGTGGATTAAGTCGCAAGTCCCTCACCCTGGGGGAGGCCTAAGCTCCTCCAGTGGGGCATAATCTACTTATGGAATGGAATGACATAGCGCTGTAAGCACAAAAATAATATATTAACATGGTTAATCAATCATACCTCTGTGTCATTATTAAGTCTGTAGCAACCGCCCGCGTGGTCTACATATTTGTATATATCGTAATCAAATTTAATTTCTTTTTGTTAGGGCATCGCGAAGATCCAGTTCCTATCGTTCTCTCTTATATTTAATTTTATCACTTTCTTCTCCATTCATCGTTTGTCATTTTAAAACTGAAGTGAAAACACCGTATTAAAAAAGTTCATGTTAAGGAGAATCCCTTATTTTAATCACAGACAGTCACTTCTATTTCATTTATAGGTATAGATAAAGAATAACCTAGAATAACCGAGCTAATCTTCGGAAAAGCTGAACCGACTTCGATGGGATTTTTATTGGTTGTTATAGGAATTTTCGAAGAGTAATCTAGGTTATTCTTTATCTATACCTATAAATGAAATAGACATTTAACATCTATACCTATAAATGAAATAGACATTTATAGGTATAGATAAAGAATAACCTAGATTACTCTTCGATAATTCCTATAACAACCAATAAAAATCCCATCGAAGTCGGTTCAGCTTTTCCGAAGATTAGCCCGGACAAACAGATTGATAATATTAAACCTATATGTATTCTGGCAGTCCATTCTAAAAATTGATGAAAGAATTTTTGAAATCTAGTAATTCCTCAAATCACCTCCTATATTCAAGCTTACAAACTTTTTTTTTCATTCTATCAGCCCGTCATGCAGGGGTTTAGGCCTCCCCTCAGGGCGAAGGGGGCTTCTAGGTTAAATCCACCACGTTGCTCCAGTGCGGGATGGTGGTTTGTAACGACCGCCATCTATTGACAGCAGCCTGGACCGACGGTTTAACGTGCTCTCCAAGGCACGGAGTCAGTGATAGTTATGTACTTAAGTCAGAAAATTCATAGTTACACGCCCGGATCCGAACCACGGCCGTATGGCCTTCTAAATTTTAAACAGGTTCGCTGCGCCCGGTCTATCACGAGATTTTACTAACTTTACTTCTTTACAATTAGTTTAAATTTTAACTTTTTAACATTTAAATTAATAATACTAATAAATATTCATTTCTCCCAAAAATTTAAGCTAGGTATTTACATGTTATTC
This sequence comes from Luffia ferchaultella, assembly GCA_949709985.1. Lineage (NCBI taxonomy): Eukaryota > Metazoa > Arthropoda > Insecta > Lepidoptera > Psychidae > Luffia > Luffia ferchaultella. Next base: position 1,917,918 of record OX453255.1, on the reverse strand, counting down.
AATATTTAAAATTGCATAATAGTATGTGGTGTGGTTTACTGGGAGCCTGGTACCTGAAATAAAAAGGATTTTGAGTTACAGGTTACATTAAGATTCACTCATTATTACAATTATTAAATCTTAAACGAAAAAAAATTTATTAATGAATAAAACAAAACGTACGTCTGTCAATGTGTGTAAACGTCTGTGATTTTAAATACATAAAATCAGAAATGACGTTGCTTATAAGTAACCAAGACGTAATAGTAAATCTTACACTTTAAATCCTTTAGGAAACATGTAAATTTTTAAACCGTTAAAAAATCTACGCTCATTATTAAATATACAAATCATTGTTCTGGAAAATATATTTACCTATACTACTTCATCTAAACCTGCCGTTCGAGAGTGCGACTATGATAAGATGCGTAAAGAAGTAAAGCGAACGCCCCATCTCTTTGGCAAAGCCTCTGGCTGTTTCATCAAAATTTAAATTCAATTTTTCAGAATACTTCCAGACGGCGGAACATCCAACGGCGTGGCGGGAGACCAGTAGTCTGGATCTGGAGTTTGATAAGAAATATGTCAAAGCCTTGAATGTTAGTAATAATAACAATAATAATAATGTATACATGACAACAACGTCTAGGCTCCAAACTAAGTATTCGCTTGTGTTTTGGGTACCAAGCGAAGACACCACATACATATAACAACCAAGACCCGGTACCAGTATCAATATTCATTATATAAATACTGACCCGACCTGGGATTCGAACCCGGGATCTCCAGCTTCGTAGGCAGGGTCGTTCCCCACTAGGATAAACAGTCGTCGGGTTACATTGATATTTGTATAAAAAATAATGGCTGATTGAATGTGCGTTTCCTTAAGACTCGGGTCCGAATAAGTGAACTACCTCGACTAAGCTGTCTTTTCAGGACACCGACTAGAGAATTTGGAATAGGTTTGAATTTCTAGGCTAGCACATTTGAGTGACCAAACGGCCGAGTGCTTATAGACCCTAACTGCGGAGCGAAGGGTCGCGGTTTCGATTCCCGCCCGGGACAAATATTTGTGTGCATGAACGTATCAATTTGTTCAGTGTCTGAGTGTCAAATATGTATATATTGTTAATCGAGAAAAATAACTCCGAGTCTACAGTACACATTTTATTGACAGCCATTGTTCTTCTTTTTTTCACCCTGTTTTAAGCGCAGGGACGTGACACGTCGGTAATGTTATACCGCGCCACATCCTCTATCAATATGTATATATTATAAAGAATATTTAAGTATGTATAACAGTTGTCTGGTATCCATAATATAAGCTTTGCTTAGTTTGGGACTAAATGATGGTGTGTAGGATGTCCAAGGTATTATTATTATATAAATAGAAACGAATGTCGCCGACTACACACGCGCAAACTATCTTAAACAATTGTTTGCAAATTATCTGTCGAGTTTTTGTATGACATTACTTGATTTAGCTATATTTACTTCATGGCTAAACATTACTTGATTGCAGAGATATAACAGAACTGGTGATCCCTGTGTGGCGTGTCATCCTTTAATAGGCACATCTCATCATGATATTATACGTACTGAGGAAGTGGATTTGGATGAGCTCGCAAAAAAACACGAGAAAGAGCCGTTATGTCGTTATGATAGAGTGAAATGAATGTATTTTACCTTATTATCGAACTGAAACAGATGTTAATTACCCGTAGTGGTTAGCCACAACCAAAATTTATACATGCAATATATGCCAAGCGGTTATAATCTTAAATTTTATTGTTTTCGATTGATTACACATATATCCAATTTTATTGGGCTTTTTCAAAATGGCTAATATGTCTTATTAAATAATAGTAATTAATCGTAGACAGCCGTATAATAAGTAATTATTTATTAGCAATGTAGTATAATATCTTTAATCACTCATTTGAATTAAATTTCATTAATAAAACAGATACCTGCAAGAATCTGCTTTTATATTTTGATTTTGCTTAAAAGCGGTTGCCCAGATCATAATCTTCCAAATCTATATCAACCCTACCCTACCCTAATCGTTACTTCAGGGGTTTAGGCCTCCCATCTTATCCTGATAAGGGTGCTTGTAGCTTAATTCATCACGCTGATCCAGTGCGGTTTGGTGGATTTTTGCCATCTGGTGGTGGCAACCGAGACCAACAGGTTAACGTGCTCTCCGAGGCACGGAATCAGTAGTAATTATAACAATAATAATAATTACGTATACATTACAATTATGTACTTAAGACAATAAAAACTCATTGGTACATGCCCGGAGATTCGAACCACAACCTTCTAAAAACGAAGTGATCTCGCCACCACACGACTACCACAACACTGAACACACGTTTTCCGAATATTTTGTACAAATTATGTATAAATTAAATCTGGGAACTGACATGAAAATAATTCAACACATTTAGAATCCATAAAAGCTTCGACCACTTCACTTGATGTTTTTCCACACACGATAAAACCCTTTAAATTAAAACAAAGGTTTGTTTGACTTGTTTGAATGTAGTTCGCGTAACTCCGCCATCTAATGTAAGCGGATTACAAGCTGGGCGAGGCATTAAATTTATATCTACTTTGCTACGCGATTCTAATTTTCATGTTGAATTTCAGAGTTTGTCCACAATACCATTGAAATCTGGAATTCACCTGCGATAAATAAAACAAACGGAATGTGTACGCAAATGGTCATGATTTTTAATGAAATATCAAGAGTAATCGGGAAACGTCGAGATGGAAATTTATTAACAGACTTTTTCAAGTGGAATTACATATTTTTGTATGGTATTGTGCTGGTAACGTCACAATAATTTTAAATAGAAAATGGTTATATAAAATAAAAATTAAATTTAAAATAACCCTTGACATAAAAAAAAATATATAAGTGAACTGAAATAATTTACTAATTCATTAATTCATTTTTACGTCACATCATAACAAAATATAAGTGCTCAAAGGTTAGGGTTTTTGGAGATCAAACATCATTAGAAAATAAGTAAACCAGTATTCTTTTAGACTTTTCAAATTTTTTTTTATTCCGTGATTTTAGAAATTTCAATCAAGTTTTTATTTCAAGCTCCTTAAACTTAAATATAAACATTTTACTTTAAAACGTTGGTTATATTTTATTTAAAAATTTGTAAGTATTATTTTTAGATTATTTTCTATTTTCTTTTTTTTAAATTTCTTCCATCCATAAAATCCATCCATCAAAAATTCACCCGTAGAATACCCGTAGATATGCTGCAGTAGACATATAGGCAGACAGACAGAAATATAGCTTAAAATCATCCCGATTAAATTTGCTTTCAATAAAAAAACAACTAACAATTAAAAAGCTATTATGCTACAGCCACGCAAACATCCAGACTCAAATTTATAACACCCTTCTTTTTGATGTTGAGGATAAAAAAAAATTGGTCTTGCCTATCGTAACCCCAAGATGATTATTCCTCGACGGACATATAGAGTCACTAGCGACCGCCTCCGGCTTCGCCCACGTGGACTACATTTTACATTTAAAAAATGGTTATTGTGGGTTATCCCTAAGAGATAGACATATACCATCACGAACTTTTTTGTAGAAATTATTATTATTATTATTATTACTATATTATGTATGCTATATACATATAAGTACCTTTCTCTTGAATCACTCTATCTTTAAAAAAACCCGCATCCAAATCAGTTGCGTAGTTTTAAAGATCTAAGCATACATAGGGACAGACAGCAGAAAGCGACGTAGTTTTATACTATGTAGTGAAGTCACTGTTTCTTCCTATGATAACAGCTATGGGCCAAAAAGGCATTTCTTTCTGTCGAAATGGTACCTATCAGTAAACGTAGGTATTATTAATTCTCATTATAAACAAAATACACAATAAGTGAAATTATTTTAATAATATTCAGACCTTCTAATAAATAAGTACAGATTTTCTTAGTCGACCATATTACCAATATATTTAAGTTATCGCCGCGGATTCAAAGTAGGCTCCCGATGTAAATCACTAAGCAACATACAAATTTGGATTTCCCAGTTGTAGGTAAATAATGTATGTTCATAAAGTAACGAAATTCAAAGGTTCGTATTACGTAATATTTGCAGTTTCTGCCTAAACTCTAGCTCGAGGGAGAGACCGTGCAAATTATTTATGCACGTTCACATTTTGATTACTGTAGTCGCGTTATGTAACTGAATAAGAACTAAAATACACGTAATGTGTACTCGTACAAGTTTGTATATATGTGGTATGCCAATATAATGTTTACCACAAACGAAGCGTAGGTTTTGGGAGACTTAGTAAAAATTGAAGTAAATCGATAAAAGTTTTAAAAGAGACTCCTGTACACAGAAAAATCATCGTGATTTACAAATTTTATTAGATATCACAGAATAAATATTTTGCCAGTGTTTGTTTGTATCGTAATAACTTCTAAAATGAAACCTCGTGGGCCGTTCAAATTCTCATACAATCGTACATGTAAAATTACTCAATAATAACTATTTGTAGAATTAAAATTTGAATAAGTATCATTATATCAAAAGCTTGTTAATTTTATACTTAAAAGTACGAATTGCTGGGAAGCCCTCTTCTGCGTTTACCGTGTAACTACTCATAATCTATCTAGCTCGTGTTAGATGGTGAGTTTTAGTCCGAGTTTCAGCGCGCGAGGTCCCCGCGCGCCGGTCTTCAGCCCCGCGAAATCGCGGTTGACATTTTCGATACTGTGAAGTGACATTTACGACTCTATTAAAACCAAATGCTACTGTCAAATGGATTTACTCTATGATTGTATACATTATACATACCTGTTTGACGCTTCAAAATATTATTGAATGCTTACAATAATTATAGTTCTACATAGATTTAAAAAAAAAACTTTCTTCTAGAATTATACAAGAGATGAAACTTATTTCGGTGGATTGGCTATACTGACATTACTGACCCTAGAGACTTTAACTGCGGAGCCAAAGGTCGCGAGTTTGACTACCGCTCACGACAAATAATTGTCTGCATGAACATATCTACGTATTTATTCCTGGGTGTAGAAAGTATCTATACATATATATATTATATTTAAAAAGGAAAGGAAAGGAAAAGGATATTTTAGTATATTTATCAGTTAACTAGCACCCCATAATACAAGCATAATATATGCTGACTTTGGGGCTAGATGGCACTATGTGAGATGTCCTAGGTAATGTTATTATTACTTAAATCGATTTATATTATCGCAACCCCGCCTTTCATATTTTATTTCCGTTGCGTTATTTTTTATTGTGTCGTGATAGCCCGAGCCGCAGCGAACCTGTTTCAAATCTATGAGGCCATGTGGTCGTGGTTCAAGTCCGGGCGTGTATCAATGAGTTTTTTCTGACTTAAGTACACTAACTGCCGTTGTGTCCGTGCCTCGGAGAGTACGTTAAGCAGTCGGTCCCGATTGTTGTCAATAGATGGCGGTTGTTACAATCCGCCAACCTGCATTGAAACAGCGTGGTGGATTTAAGCTCACTTGGAGCTCAAATCCACCACCACTCTCATCTTGAGAGGAGGCCTAAGCCCCTGCAGTGGGGTATAAAAAGGGCTGATGGAATGGAAAAAAAGGAATTCTTTATGTCTCGGTCTATATTCCGAAAAATTGTATCAGATAATAGGCCATGCACTTAAGCCACGCTTGCGACGGAGTACAGTGTCACGCAGTGCTTAATGGAGTATGATGAAACTTTCATAAGTAAAAACAGAACTGATGGTGTATTATTTAGCCGTATCTTTAGGAGTAGAGTTGTAAGAAGAAAAATGAAATAAAATAAAAAGGTGTTATATCAAATAGATCTTAATATAAGTGTCAATAATTATATATTGTAATATTTAGTTACCAATAGATAATCTTTTTTTATATTTTTCAGTAATGTTTTCTTTAGATCCGCAGCATCAATAATTTCAAAGATAATATACTTAAGATTTTTCCTTAGAAAATAACTCAACTTTGATGTCACAGCATCGTCGACGTATCACTGCGAGTGATTTGTTTTCTAGATACTGTTGCATTTTTTCGGACGATTTTGTACAGATTCAACGACTTGATCTATCACCTTTTAATTGGCAGGCTCAAGATAAATAATAACAATGTCTGTTTTAACTTAAGGAAAAACGATTTCCGTTCTACTGTTTATATTTCTATTTCATTTTATTCACTCGTTTTTTTGTATTTATTTTTGTACATGAAATCCGTTTGTCGTTTAGTATAGCTGACATTTAATGAAGAATTTGAATAGTAATTGCACTTAGAATGCTTTGACGGTTTCATCCACCTTCTGTATAGTTTCAAGACAGGGTTATCTATAATGCTATAAAAATATATTGTGTAATTTAAGACCCAAAATAACTCAATGTTCATTGTTTAAACTTGTAGCGATTTCTCTTCTGGGAGTGAATCTGGAGTAGCTGTGTACATAATACGGGTAATATTTAAAACTAGTACTCGGTTGGAAAGCTGACGGAAAATCGTTTTTCTAAATATAAGTGTCGTGATAGCTCAAAGGCTATATATATAATACCAAGGACTGTTATATAAGCACCAAACTTCCATTGTAACACACTAGAAGGCGCACACTTGTGTGGTGTTTAGTTCTTCGCCAACAGATAGGTTAGGTAGTCCGTGAGTTCTAAGTAAAATATCTGTTGTTAAGAGTTATTTTATTATTTAACCTGGGCGATTCCGTTCCGAGTTAGGTAATAGATAAGGTGGTTAACTGGACAAGATCTAGTTGAGGCTTGTTTCCTATTGCTAGCAGCCTGACTTGTCCAGGTAGAACTTCGCAGCTCCTATACTTCGTGCCGTAGCCGTTTGTCACCAACAGGCCCGACGGCGACCCAAGGGTTGTCCTTGGCCACGTGCACGCACGGTGAACCAACGTGTAAGCACACCAAGAGCATGTTACTACGTTCCCCAGCAGGAACGTTGACAAGGATTAAGGTAAGTAAAGTTTATACAATAAGATTTAGTTGCCGGCGAAAGCGGCGACGCAGCAGAAAACAGGAAAGTCGTGTCATCTCCTGTCATCGGTCGTCATTCAAACCGCCCCCTTTTGTGTCAAAACTTGATAGTTTATTCTTTTTAAATTACAGGCTAAGGCGCCGTCCACACCGCTTTGAGTCGTACTTCCAAATAGGAATGTAGCAACTAGCACAACGTTACACTTGCTATGAACGACCCAAAGCGCACAAATTTTGTCAATTTTATTTACTTCGCAATTTTTTTATCGGTATTTGCTTTTTATTAAATAGTATGTAACTAGTTGTGACGGGTAATGAACAAAGACCTTGACACAAAAACATGTAGGTAACCAATCGCGTGGGATGTTCTATTCTTAGAACAGACATCGCACTCTCTATTGAAGCAGTTGCCGTCAATAATTACTCTATTCCGTTTACGATACAAAATAAGATTGTATTTCTTTTACTTATCGATGTAACATCAAGTCAATACGGCTATCGAGCTGAAAGCCTCTTTCCATCCGTTCGTTGCCACTGCAGAATAGCGAATTCCGGATGCGGCGATATATCACAGGGGATTAGCGTCGTAATCAATTGGTGCCCCGATATTGGAATACCTCGCGTCGACGACGTTGTTTGTTACGCGAAGCCCAATTTACGGGGCTCTGACGACTCGGCGCGGCGAGATCAGGGCAAAAGGGGCTGTTTCGAGTTATTTGATGATATGGACGCCTGCCGGGCTGCAATCCTTACCAATGGCAAATATATCGTGTAGTGTAGTGTTTATTTTTATAGTACGCTGTCAGTTATGTGTTACTTAATTTAATCAGTATTAATTTATACTAATATATAATTATAACAATATTATTCTTATTAATAATAATAAATACCTGGACATCTTACACAACGCCATCTAGTTTCTATGTAAGCAAGTATTATGCTTGTATCATAAGGTACTACAGAACTGGTATACATACGTAAATATTTTTTATAATATATACATATGCAGACACTTTTTACACCCACACACGGTACAATTAGACATATTTATGCACAAAAATATTTGTGCTGGGCGGGAATCGAACCCGTTACCCTTGGTTTTGCAGATAGGATCTCTAACCACTAGGTCAATCACTCAGTCAAGTCAATATATGAAAATGTGAGTAAACATACTTCCATAACACTTTCGTTCGTGCCTTTTTCTAGTTACTTTTAGGGTTAGGTTATAAATGTAACTAAGTAATGGAAAAAATAATTCCAGCGCGGAATCACGTGTTTCTTGCATATCTATGAATAGGTTTTGAAAAATTTAATAAGCTTTATAAACGGTGTTTTGTTGAGATATGCACTTCCAAGTCCTAAAAAGAGTGACCCCCTGTGTGAAAAGTATATTTTTCAACTTATTATTTGAATTTAAAATCAAAAGTTCATTTCAACTACGGAACCCTTGAACCCTTGTATGTGATCCGAAACGCACTCGGGCAGTTAAGTAAAATAACTAAGTAAAACGAATAAAATGATGGATATAATTGTTCTTAAGAATATTTTATTTTTCCTGTAGTAATATATGTTTTTCTATCTATGCAAAGGAATTTATACATTTAATTTTATTCAGTAAAGAGCAAGGTACAATATGGTAGTAAGTCTAATAGCAGTGTATATATAGTATGTATAAGTTGATGCACACCTAGTAAGTCAGCTTGCTATGTACGTATCCACAAACTTAAACACACTCATACCATAGTAAGTCATAGTAAGCCATTGTAGTTTATCATTGGTTGTTCAGTGATATAGAGTCTAAAATCTAGAGTTTTAATAACATCTGTGAATATAGGTGGAAGAGAGAAAGCTTATGTGGCATACGCAAATTGAGCTTTTTTCTGTATCCAGCAGACAATGCCATTTTGTTATTATACGCCGTTCCTCGAAAATGTAACTACTGATGTGACAAACTTGCTTAACTTTTTGAAAGATGGCATTGTTTAATGGGTACAGGGCATGTAGAGCGAGCTGAATTTTTCACGTTAGAACTTACAGATTTAAACGTTTGAACAAACTTTGTTAGATACTGTTACCATTTACTGTTAGTTATGGCATTAAGTTTTTAAATAGCTCCGATTTTTGTAGTGGTTTGTGTCACATTTTGTTAATTTCTTGTATTAAAAATTGAAAGTATAGTATCATATTTCTTTGTTATTTTATAAAGTAGTAATTATTAAATTTTCATTATAATGCCAGCTCTTATTGGTATTAAAGCCAGCTACATAAAGTAGAACTAAGTAATTTAGATTACAACTTTTGAAGTGAAAAATACTATTTAAATAGTATTCCAACATCACAACAACAATTAGTTATAACAATTGTACGGTGAAATTTTACTTAAAATTCACTATCAAATTCATCTATCTACGTTCAAGATTTATTTTTACATATCAAGACCGAAAGCTAGGCCAGATGTTTAATAGCTCTAAAAAAGTAACTAGTAAAAGTTTTTCCTAGGTTCCATGATTTTATCATGGAAAGTTTCATCGAAATCAGTTCAGTAACTGCAGGAAAACTCATTTTGAAAACTACTTGAAAACTTTAGAGCTTATAAGGTGTTTGGCCGATGGAGATATACTATATAATGAAAGTACATTCCCTTCTGGATTAACAAATTTGTTGTCCATGAAAATGCTTATCAAGTGTTGATATCTGACTGTTAATTAAAGATCAAAAACAAAATTAATAACATAAAACCTATATTTTCAATTCGGTATATAAATTAAAAAATGAATTAGGGCGATTCCTAAGCCGTTTTGAGATAATTTTTTTCTTAGCTAAATTTTGCTATTGAGAGCTCTTAAAACAGTAAGATGGTAATTGTTTTAAGAAAAATAAAATTAAGTCTTTCACTTGTATTTCGCCTTTATGTTATGACAGTTTATAGGTAAGATATTATCCGAGTAATTAGGAAAAAAACATCATTGTCAAAAGATGGCAATTCTCTTCTTATTACATACACAGAGTAATATGAATAGGTATTATTAAAAATAATTTGTAGGAAACTTAAATAATTACATGCATAGTCTGCGATCCTCACACTTGAAACCATGAAACCAAGATCCAAAGGTCAAATCATACAGCAGATTGTGTTTTATCCTTTACTACCTTTAGGCAAAGAAAAAGCTATACAGCCTACCCACTATGAAAGTTTTGAAAAATTTGTAAAAAACAATTACTTGCCGCAGGGCAATAATAATAAAAATAGTTTCTGCAAATCGTTTATGTATCAAAAAAAATGCTTTACATACCGAATTGAAACCAAATATAAACATGAATTTAATTATTTCTGTCGCTAATAAACAATTTAATAAAATATGTTTAAAAAACGTAGCTTTCCACGTAAACCCTTTTTATACTCATCTAAGGAAAAAAGTCGTTAAAATTTGAATAATATTTTCCAAGCAGTCTCATTTTATTGTTTCCTCGAAATTGCCATTAATTTGCCGATTACTCTTGAACTTTGAGATAATTTTCATCAATGCTTCACAAAGAAACTCATCAACGACAAAAAAAAATATAATAAAGAATTCCCGAATTTATTTCAACGGAAAATTGGTAATTGCAAAGTCCGGCTTTGCAGAACAGGCGTCTGTTCAAAGTCAATTGTCAGTACAACCATATAATCGTAATTTGAAACAATTTTAAAGATTTAGAAAAAAAAGGTTTAATCAACGCGTCAACCTTTCCTTTGTTCAAAAATTTTTTGTAAGATTGATAATAGAGTCATTGTTCTAATTTTCATTGGCCCACTAAATATTTCCTATTCAAAGGAAAAATATGCAAATAAAGGCTAAAGTAGGAAAAAAGTATTCGAAATCATACTCGTACTCGTGACAAGACAAAAAACCTCGACTTTCATAATAATCTACATCTACATTTTGGTCTTTGATAAATCATTTGCACCATGTAAATACGTTATCAAGTTACACTTGGTTTGCACTACAGCAGCGCCGTTTATAACAAATAAAATTAAAAAAAAAAAAACGTTAAACTTTACAAGTCCATTAGGTTGTGACTGAAGCTTACTAAAATTATAAAACATAAAGTAATATTATATGATAAAATATGAAAGGAAGTAATAACAAAAAAGATAAGAAGAGATTGCATTTTATTGAGTGAAACTATAATATTATTAAAATCGATTACGAAAATTAAGCAAAAGCTAGGCTACAAAAAAAAAAGAAGTGTGTAAACTTTAACATTTCAGTAATATTTCTAAACCATGGTAACCTTAGAAGTTTTTGTGTGGTATGAAGTCGAATAAAGTAATCCAGCGCATTATCTAGAAATAGATATTTTGTATCCAAATGGACGTTTCATTGAAAAAATAAAATATGATAATCTTTACAACTCTTGCCTCACTCGCATCCCTCTAGTAAAACATGTATTTTACCAAAGCTTAAAAACGAATTCTGCACAGGAAAATGAAATAAAATGGTAATGACCTAATTCAGGAATAACTGGAATCCAGGAATAAATGATTTTATTTCTAAGTATTCCTATCTATCCAACCTATCCAGCCTATCCAACAGGCTATTTTAAAGTTATTGAGTTTCAAAATTATATTGAATGCATTAATATGTCAATAAAATATTACTTTATAATAGCTACTAGTAGTTAGTGTTCAATTTTGTCCTTATTCAGAAAAATTAATACAAAAATCACATATATCTCTATGTCACTAATTGTTCAATATCGCCATTATTTATGAAATTATCGCAATAAAACAAACGCTTGCAAATTCTTAAATAACATTTTAATTTTACAATAATAGTAGATCAATAAAATTGTAATTTATCTACGACAATGAAATTAACGATTTCCAGTTGTCTAGTAAAACTATGATTATTCTGATTTTATTTTACAAATTGTCCTGCAACGTACATCACCCCTTAAGTGTAGAATTCGTTAGCATTGCCACTCGGCGAATTTAGGAAGCAATTTTAATCTTACGGAGTACCGAAATAATATTCCATTCCCACTTGGATGTGACCAGAGGCGCTATTTGCAAATTAAAAATAAAACATAAATCAACTGCAATCCTACGTTGCTTTCGTGCTATGTCGTCGTACATTTGAATTTTTAAATCTACATTTTCGCAAATTGGAAATTGGAACTTATTTAGTACAAAATAAGATTGAATTCCGAACGAAACAGAACGAGAAATAAGCTCTTTTGTAAATTAAATATCAGCAAACAAGTGTGACAAAAACGATATATGATTATCCTAGCGCGCAACGAGGTTGAATATAATGGCCCCTTTCGCTATAGTTGAATTGCTTTTCAGTTCATACGATATGCGAGTAATTATACAAAATGACTTGTTTCGTCTTTTGTTTGACCGAAAGTCACGTAATGTGTGAGAGATTGTTGAACTGTTTATATCACTTTAACACTATTTCCCAATTTCGAACGGAATTTTTCATAGAAAAACGATAGGTACATAATGCGGCGAATTTCAGTAGTATATACAATCACCATAAAACTATATAGGTATATGGATTCAGTCCAGAAGAAGCGTGTTTAACGTACGTTAGAGGTTTCACATACTTATCGAAATTTTTATACTTTTAGAGGATTGTGTAGTGGCAAATTTCCATACAAAAGGCGTTAACGGTTCTTCATCACTTCACTTGATCAGCCCATTTTTACCCCACTGCAGGGGCTTAGACCTCCACCGGGTTGAGGAGGGCGTTAACGGTTACACCACACTAAACCTTAAACCTTTTTTTTCTTACGACGTATCAAAATATTTAAAAAATTAAAAACGTATTATCCTAGTTTTCGTTGATCTAAATACCATAATCTTATAATCCGTTAATGGCGTTTGTACGGAAATTTGCCACTACACAAAATTCTTAATGTCAATCAAGAGTGGACTGTAAGATTGACAGTTACACCGAAATTGAATTTGTAATGTTTTCGATCAATCGACTAAGTACCTACACTCGCTTTTCATAAGTGACAATTGACTTGTATTAATAAATTAATAAGTTGCTTGTGTATCATTATTTAATAAAAAAACCGAACTGTTTATGAAAGATTTTTATTAAAATTATCGCACGAGAATCTCTTAGAAAAGCTTTTCACGATTCCTAGCATTTTGAAAGGGAAATGCAATGAAATTTTTCATGTGACGCTGACTCAGAGCTGCATTAAAGTATTCAAAACAAACTTGCGCGAAGAATAATTTGTTAAAGTCAGTAACTGGAAAAAGAAAGAAAGCGCCGTCTCGCGCGGTCTAGCGGCTAATCCGCAAAAAACGACTGGAAAAAGTTCAAACTCGACTGAAAAGCTAAAAACCCCCCACCGCTGGGAAAATCAATCAGTGTGCTAAAGCGTGTGCTACTTGCTTCAAGTTGGTGGCAATTTTCGGACGTGAACATAAGACTCTGTAATTTGAAACGACACAAATGTGAATTGATTTCGCGCATCCGTATTAGTCTTACTTATACACGCTGTGCTTTTATTGACGGACCGTGTTGATACAAATGGTGGTGTATCAACTAACAAAATTAAACATAAAGATATGCTTAAAATTTGCCGTTAACCACTATGCGCCGATGGCCATTCGCTGTAGAAGACATAAATAATTGTTATGAAAAAAAAGAACAAGTACATATTTTTAAATATTTATGTGTTAGTTTATAATCGACTGCAATCAATAATAACTAATACACCACAACAACGTCTAGGCCCCAAACTAAGCATTAGCTTGTGTTTTGGGTACCAAGCGAAGACACCAGATGCATATAACAACGAAAACTTGGCACCAGTACCAATATTCATCATATAAATACTGACCAGACCTGGAATTCGAACTTGGGACTGCTCCAGGGACTGCAATGAGTCTGTATGAGATTTTTACATTGAAACAACCACGCGCAATGTAGATTGTAGCATACCGCACTTCTGTAGTAGATATTCCTATTCACCCTTAACTTCTCTTTTATTGAGGGACCATATGGTCCTTCCAATTTAAAATCCAATTCAGTGTAGAAATTCCATACAGATTCATTGCAATATGATAAATGCGTAATTTATAGACAAACCACTTATTAGCTGGCGGCTCGTTCAATAATATTTTTTTGACAACTTTCGAGCCCGCTCGGAGTCATTGACCTGATGTCAAGGAGGTTAAAGTATTCTTAGTAATTCGTAGGTTTATCAAAGGATGACGATATTTTTTCTGAACGTAAAACAGGTGGTCGAGTTACGGTTCAACTAATTTAGAAGTAAATAATATTTTGAGGAATCCAAAAAAATATGTTTGAAATTTGTGTAATAAACCTTTCCAATACTGTATATATCAAAATAAAGAATTCATTGTTACCACTCTCTATTCATTGTTACGCCTGGAAATGTAATTTTTAACTAATTACGAAAAAAAAAATTTGAAATTGTGTCCACGTCCTCGTTTTCTATTCTTATGTTAAATAAATTACGGTCCCATTTCTTTACTTTTGAAGTAAGTACGGAATTTTAAAAATAACATAAGAAATATGTGGTATAGGATTACTTCAGACCAAACTATGAGAATAGTAACCTACAAATTTAATTTAGAAACAGGAATATGTACCTGGTGTTAGGCTGAAAGTAGTCCAAACTTATAGAGCGTGTAGAACTAAACAAAATGTTAATAAAAATAATATTAAATTAAACTTTAAACATGTTTTTCTTGGTAACGTTTAGTTTGCGCCATGTGCTTACTTAAAACTTTTTGTTTAGTTTGGTAAGTTTTACATGATCTATAAATTTGGACTACGTTCGGCCGAACACCCGGTATTGGTAACGGCTTAGGAACTCATATTTTGCGAAATACTCTCACATCAAAAATTATCAAATGAAATCATTATTATCATAATGTTAAACATTTTAAAGATCTATCTAATAAAACTGCACACGACGGAATGCGCGATTTTTTTTCTACTCTCAGTTCAATCTATGGAGAGCTATCCCTAGATAATTTAAGTTACGTACTGAATTTTGTCTACAGAATATTTTGACGGTTCCTATAAGACTCCTGTCTGTGAGATTTCTACAAAATCTAAATCAATGGAAAGATGGCGGAGATAGTCTGTGACGGACATGACAAGATTATTAGGGTTCCGTTGCTGCCGTACGAAACCCTTAAAACAGCTGTTATGATAATACCAATATTTGGGACATCCCACACAGCGCCATCTAGTCTCATATTAAGCAAGTATTATGCCAGTGTTATGGATTGCTAGAAATTGATATATACTTAAATATTCTTTATAATATATACATATATAGATACCGAACGTACACCGAATACATACACGGAACATATAGACATGTTCATGCACAATATTTGTCCTGGGCGGAAATCGAACCCGAGGCCCTTAGCTCCGCAGTTAGGGTCGCGTTAGGTTGGCAGTGATGATCATATACATTATAATCACGCTCCTTTTAAGCATCCCGTACTTAAAAAGGAAAAAAGGAAATTTATGTCCACCTGTCGGTCTGTTGTTAAGACCCTTTTTCTCAGGAATTATCAAGTTGTATACATCAACTAATTGAGGCTTAAAAAAGGAGTACATCCGAAATTTTTGTTTTGTAGGTAATAATATAATTTTTTAATTTTAGTTTCAATACGTTATGTAAACATTGTGTGGTAAGTATGAAATACTTGTATAAAAACACAGACTTGTATAAAAACAGTAACAGGAACAGAACTTAAACGTCTTACAATCCAGTCGCAGTTAATGAACGATCAGAAACTAAGCCTTTAGTCAAAGTTTAACAATCATTTCTAGTTTATATTCCGTTCTGTTATTATTCTGTCGTACATGTCTGCGAGTGGCGTGCGCGCGGTGCACTTCGCGTCATGTGTGACTAATGCTAATCTGGCCAATTTAAATGCCCGCCCCGACACCAGAGCTCCGTATTACTCATTTGCTGACTGTACTTTATGGGAGAACTGATATTATTGCTTCGGACTTAATAAAGTCCATATGTGTACCTACGTGTATATTCCAATTACACATTACTTAAGTTATTTATAGAGCTTAAATAGAATACGTTTGAGGAGCGAATGACGACTACATCTGAGCTAAGTATATTACGTACAATATTAAATAGAAATGAAATATATGAAGTAAATAAGTAAGTTTATTTGGAACATGAAATTCGAAAACAACTATATAATCGCAATATTTTTGTTGTTCATTGCAACATTTTATTTTAATTGTTTTATATAAAAGTAAGTATTTCGTTGTTGAAGACAACACTGACTGACATGTTAATACTGGCAATTGTACCAATTTATATAGTAATTATTGTGAAATAAATAAATAAGAATCCATGAATTTGTTTAAAAAAAGTTTAATTTGACATAGTTCTATAAAATTATGTAGTGATAGGTATTACATAAATATGGACATTATTATGGATTATAAATGTATTTCAAGATCTTTTCTTTCCAGCACTTTTTGTAATGTCATTAAAATTACAAAAAAAAAAATATTAAAATTGTTAGAAAGAGAAAGTGATCATCTACAGTCCATTAAAACAATAAAGAAGTGATGTTTTAACGCCACTGTATCTGATTGAAAAACCAGATACAGAAAAAATTGAAATAAGTACTTTACATTTGAATAGACAAAATTCTTTGTACTTCATGTAATCAAAAATAGTACATAATACATAGTTCATCTTGGAAATTCTCTCATGTTTCTTTTTATTCGTATTATATAATTCAAATCTTCGCGTTTGCTGTGATTTTTCCGAATCATGAATTATTTCGTTACCAGATAAAATATTCGAGCGGTGTTTGTAGGCAAGGCGGTCGCGTGCGGCGTAGAGCGTTAAATAATAAATGGGCAGCCTCGGCGGTCTAGCATACACCTATGCAAACTTATAAACTGAACTGAAAAATACTCTTTAAAACCCAAGACTGAAAATTATTAGGGTTTCATGAAATATCAATATTGATATAACAAAATAATTCACTTCGAGCGTTTCACGTGAATTAATAATATCTAGAAGACGAATTGTATGTATAGGACTGATGTTGATTGTTTTACGAATTCAAAGTTGGTCAAGTAAAATATTTATTTTTAATTAAATTAAAATTTGAATCCGTTGTGATTAATAAATGTTTTTAATATATTTGAGCGATTAATACGATGCTAAATTTGATAGAGAAATACAATAAAAATGTACACAATTATTACTTATTAGTCGGGGAAAAAGTTTCTTCGCATTTGATATGAAAACTCAAGACATTTTTCTTTAAAATGTATTTACATTTCATTACAATATGTGCCTTTTTGTTTGAAGTCTGTAGCTGCCATTTTGCAGGTAGTGACATGAACCCTTTGCTGTAGAAATTTTTGGACTTCTGATCAAAAAAGGCGACAAATAGTTTTGGCAGTCATCTCTTGATGTTAACCTAATACTGTCTAAAGAATTCTGAAGAGACCGGAACAGGTGGAAATCTGAAGGTGCAAGATCAGGGCTATATGGCGGATGCATTAACACCTCCCAGCCAAACTCTCTTAATTTTTTCTGAGTGACTAAAGATGTGTGAGGTTTAGTGTAATCGTGATGAAAGACCACACCCTTTCTAGTTATTAATTCCTGCCGCTTTCTATTAATTTCTTGTTTTGATGTCATCAGTTGTTCGCAGTAGAGATCCGAATCGATAATTCTGCCCGGCGGTAAAAGCTCATAACGAACAATACCCTTCCAATTCCACCATACACACAGCATCACCTTATTGCGAGTTAGCCCGGGGTTCGCCACAGTCTGTGAAGCTTGACCGACCTTTGTCCACGACCTTTTTCGCACGTTCTTATCGTACTTGAATCACTTTTCATCACCAGTTATCAATATCTTCAAAAACAGTTCGGTTTCATTACGTCTTAATAAAGAATCGCATATGAGTACACGGTTCATTAGGTTTCTTTCAGTGAGTTCGTGTGGTACCCAAATAACGAGCTTTTTGTATTCCCAGCTTTCTTCAAATGGATCAAAACTGTTTTGTGGTAAACTTTTCAGTTATGTCGTAACTACTAATATGCCAATGTTGCTCTATTTTTTCGAAAATGGCGTCCGTTTTAGCCGTAGCAGGGCAACCACAGCGAGGTGCGTCTTTGACAGCAAAATTCGGATTGAAGACGTTTAAACCAACTAATATTCGTGTTGCATATTAAGTCAGTATAAACTTACTAAGAAGTATTAATCATAACTTTTTTTTCATTTTTTTTTTTCCTTATTTGCCGTTGGAAGCCTCCCAGATCGTGATTTCTACGTTTTTAAAACCATGGATTAGGATGGAGCATTGTCTTCTGCTTCAGCTATTTAAATATGTTTAACTGTTGAGAGGTTTAATTCAAAAGGTATTAAAAAATCATTTGATAAACAAAAAAATTTTGTATATAATTAAAATGATTTATTTTTAATTTTGATATTTATATGCTTTGCGAGGGCAAAGCATAAATAAAATTCAAAATTTTAGTTCATTTTCAGTTTCATTCAGAGGTATAAGTACATACCTATTTTACTAAAAATTAAAATTTCAACTTTCAACTACGAATTTTTTGAAAACAAAGTTAAAAATGTAGTAACATAATATGATTCGCCGTGTTGTAGACAGGAGTGTCGCGTTGAGCGACATCATATATCATGCATTTACCTAATTAAGGCCATAAAATGAGGTGTCACGAATCGTGTAGAATAAATAGAGGGCTATTTTTCAATGTTTTTATGTTAAGGGTCGTTTTTTTTTGTGTGTATTTTGTAACTTAAAATATGGCTGCATTACTCGTCTATATATAGAATTAGGTCGTTTATTTAATAACCATGTTTTCTCGGTCGTATTACCGCACTTTATTTTTATTTATACTTCCCTTCTTGACTACTACTTCAACTACTATTTCGTGTCATAATTTAAAATTATATAATAATAATACCTGGAACATCTCACACAGCGCCATCTAATCCCAAAGTAAGAAAGAACTATGCTTACATTATGGGTACTAGGTGACTGATATTCATATTTAAATATTCTTTTATACCCAAACTATATCATTGGTTGCATTACTAGTATATATTTAAAAGTTATAAAGTACCATTTAAAATATGTAACAAAAATAGTATAAACAATAGACAAATGGAAATTTTAATATACACAAATATTTGTCCAGAGCTGGAATCAAACCCGCTACTTTTGGTTCTGCAGTCAGGGTTCTAACCACTCAGCCAATCGGACAACCAAATATGTTTTTCATTAATTTCGAAAAGCAGGACAAATACATAGTTATGTGTACATTACATTTTTTTCAAGAACACCTCATTACGGTTTTTTGTAATAAAATGAACAAATCGTTAACTCTATGGATTTCGCTTGAAATGTCCATTACGTTATTATAAACTATACAGAATACTTTTTTAGCAAAATGAAATACAATGTCACATTCTAAAAATCATTATTGATCTGGTTTATTTGCAAAATGATTAATTTATTTGTCCTTTGCGAGTATTTTTGCTCGCGAAATGAATGTCACACGTCACAGAAGTCACTTTGATGTTTCACTTGTAACATTTGTGATGAACGTACGGTGCTCTCTTTTAGGAGATTTCGCGCGATTCAAGTGATTTATTGCACTTTTTTTAAAACGGCATTGTTGCATTGAATTTTAGTGTTGACTCCATTCGGAGTATTCAGACAAATGAAATTTTATGTTGTCACATTTATATGAGAACGAATGTTGGTTTCAAAATTTTCCAACAAACACTAAAATACTTGGCATTGTTTTCTTTTAAAATTAATTAGTTGTTATTAAAATTAAACGATTGCTCTAATTTCCATAAACAAATATTTTAGCAGAAGTAATAAATTATGTTGTGATAGCCGAGTGGTAGCGATCCCGCTTCTTGTTTAGAAGGCGATGGTTCGAATCCCAGGGCATGTACCAATGAGTTTTTTCTAACTTATGTGCATAACTATCAATGAATTTTTACCTCGGAGAACACGTTAAGCCGTCAGTCCAGGTTAAAATCCCAGAAACTTAATACTACATCACGCACTAGAGCAGCCTGGTGTATTAAGTTTCATGCTCCTCACCCCGAGAAGAGGCCTAAGCCTCCGCGGTGGAGCATAATGGTCTGATATAATATACAGATGTTTTACACCCAGACATGGACCAAACACCCAATACATGTTCATGCACACAAATATTTGTCACGACCAGGAATTGAACCTTTGGTTCTGTAGTTAGGGTCTCTCTTACCACTCGGCCAATCGCTGCTGTGGGGCATTAATAGATATGGTATGGTAATAAATTATACGCTGTTATATTTATTTTAATGTTTTGATAAGTAAAATGTCTTGTTAAATTGTCGTTGGATATATAAAAATAAACTGTTTCATTTATTTTTTGAATAATTTGGTTTTTCAATGTTATGTATGTGGCAACGACTTTTTTGAAAAGATAATATTAGTGCCGTTCCGTGGAAGAAAGAACATATTTTTCAAATTTTACGACAACTTTCTAATACATTTAACTTATTTTAAAATGGTAAAATAAATACAGTAAAATACAGTTTTCTAATTCTGGTCAAATAAATTTTGTATGGAAATCAGAGGTATCGTTTAACCTTCTATCTATTTCTAATCTATTCTTATGTCTGTGGTGATCACCAAAAATATTAATTTTTTTAGCCTAAATCTATAAAAAATTCGAACCTACATTTAGAATAATGCGAATCCCAACTCATTTGTCCGCATGTTCCGAATCGCACTTACCCGGTTCTTCTGTTTTAATTTGATCAGTAACCCAATTCGATAGTCCTTTATGTAAACACTGTACCGCGCCAACGTGCACTATTAATATCGTACTGAGCTTGTAGCGTGTGACTCATCGGTGACTCGATGCTGACTAATTTTCAGGACTATTTTGAAACTGAATATGTTTTACTCCATTTTCAGTGCGTTTTAGAATGCACGACACCGTTTACAAGCAACGTTCAAGGATGTTGTAATAATCTTGGACATGATTTAAGAGGAGTGTGTAGTGGCAAAATTTCTTAAAAACGGCGTTAATGGGTGCACACCTTTAGACCTAAATCGATTGGCGCAAAAAAATTATATGGTACTCAGATAAACAAAAACTAGATTCATACGTTTTTAATTTTTTAAGTATTTTGATAAATTTTCGAAATTGTTTCATTTTTCACATATTCAACATGACACCGATTGCATAATCACATGTTATGAAAAATACAAAAACAATGTGAAAAGCAATTAGTTTCATGTTGAACATGCGAAAAATAAAAATAATAAAAATATTGTGAATTTCATAAGATATTGTGAAAATACAATTAATTTCATGTTCGACATGTTGGGAAAAATTAAACAATTCAAAAAAGTCCCTCGCATTTAGGTTTTTTTTTCTCGAGTTGTACCTATTTAAAAAGTACATATTTATAAAATTAAAAACGTATAAACCTAGTTTTAATTTATCTAAATATCAATATAATTTGAAATTAATTAATTGAAAAAAAAAATTTGAAGCTGTAAGTATTAATATTATTAATATCAATAATTTTGCCTAATTTTTCACAATGGAAAATATCAATTTTGTATTATGATAAAACAATAGGAAATGATTTGCACATTTGTGTATTTTTTGGTAAACATTGGTAGATAATTTTCATTTCTGAGTTTTTATTGACGTTTTAACGTGTTATGGTTATTTCAAGTTTTCCGCACATTTACAATGAAAAAAGAAGTAATATAATTAAACATAAAGTAATATTGATTATTTATTAATAAAATAAACTTAATATATGACTAGAAATACAACGAGAATCAATTTCCAAATAATTTTTTTCCATACCATATATCACTACGCATTGATTGTCACCGTAACTAGGTATGGGTCAAATATTCCAACAAAAATAAATGAAGGCTATGAAAAGACTGTATGGACTTAAGAATATAACTGTGTGTAACTATGGTGAAGCCACATCCATATAATAATATATCCATGATATTTTAAAAAAAAAATTACATTTAAAATTTCACGTTTAGCAAAAATAAAACTCAAGAAGTCAAGACAAACACCCTAGTACAAAACCAAATGCTATTTTATGTTTGATTTGACTGACTGGTTGATAGAGGGGTTAAAGACCCTAACTGCAGAATGAAAGTCGCGGGTTCGATTCCCGCCCGGGACAATTCTTTGTGTGCATGAACATGTCTATTTGCTCCGTATCTGGGTGTAAAAAAAAAATTGTATATGAATTATATAAAAAATATTTATGTATGTATGTCAGTTTTCTTGCAACCCATAACACAAACATATTACTTGTTTACTTTACGACTAGATGGCGCTGCGTGGGATGTTCCATGTATTATTCGCTACATTATTTCATTCATAATTGAATAAAAACACAAATTTGACATTGAAAAACTGAAATGCGAAAATATAGACTGAAAAATCCAGTATCGCTCAAGATAATCGCAAGTGTCTGTGATTTAGCGCTGCCGTTGTCGTAGGATAAAAATATTTTATGCCCCAGATCTTGCGGTAAAATATTGGCCGGGCGCTCGCTGAAATATAGCCGCCTCTGCGAATGTGCTGCCTTATTTAATTTCGAAAATCGATGGGGGAATTTTCTCTCGGGATATTTTGATCCCGCCACGTAATAGATATTTAGATGGTGTAAAGGAGAAATCGGGGATTCTAGGTGAGGTGGCTTGAAACTTTAGTTCCATGGAATAGAGTTCAAAAGAGGTTGTTTTTAGGGTATAGGCATAGCAATTTAAGTTAAGTGTTTGCATACTTGATGCCATGGTAGTAACTAGAAAACTTTCGATTTATTCAATAAATTAAAAACACATTTATATTGAGATTTGAATAACATAAGTATGTTGTATAATATTTACATGAGCGTGTTGAGAGCAATAAAGTATTCACTTTTGAACGTCAGTAAGCTAAGTCTAAAAACAGATGACAGTGACGCACAACCACAGACCAGTCAACCTATATACCACGCTTTAATAAACGTCAGTACGAAAACGAAATCGCCAAAAAGTGGCGGGGTGCGGGGAGAGGTCGGCTAGTTTTCATTGGCTTGTTCAAAATTGACAATTTAATGGCTTCCGACGTGCTTCCAACTGACGGCTCACTAGTGACGTAGTTATGTAGTGTCACTACATAGCCTTGGCGAATGCTACTCCCTGTTAAAGCGTGGTCTATAAGGTTGACTTGTCTGTGCGCACAACAAATCATTGTCTTAAAACCTAAGTGGAGTAAAGCCATTTAACCCCAAACATTTTCATCACTCATTTAGTCTTTGAAATCGTAATACGCTTTAGACATGTGTTGTCGTTTTATATAAATATTGAATTTATTTATTGACAAATCTGTAATATTGCTTAGAAGTTTATTATACAATCTTATACAATTACCTGTGAATAAATTACTTATTTCCAAAATAAATAGAATTCTGAATAAATCGAAGAAAAAAATTATTATCATATTTTTACAATTATTTTATTTTATTTTTAAACGTATACATCACAATAACGTCTTAATCCCAAACTAAGCATTAGCTTGTGTTTTGGGTACAAAGCAAAGACACCACATACATACTCGTATAACAACCAAGACCCGGTACCAGTATCAATATTCATCATATAAATACTGACCCAACCTGGGATTCGAACTCGGGACCTCCTTAATTAATTATCTGCCCTATCGTTAAAATCATGTCTAAGTCGCGAACAAACGCTATGAAGTCTAATGATATATTTACTAGTGCAAGAGGGTCAAGAATTATTGTCTGTGAAAGGATTGAATTGTTTTTAATATACCTACTAACGAACTGTATTTGGAAATATATAATTCTGTAAAAAGTGCAAATGAAGCCAAATCGAAAAATACTTTGCAATACCGGCAATTGAAGGGATTTGATTTGTGTTCGTTTCACGCAACACCTAACGTAACCCAGCCAGCATTGGGTAGACCTAGGTGAGTATGGGTAAAACGTTAATAAAATATTATTTCAATCATTATTCGGACATTACCCGACCTTACCACTGACCGATTGGCCGAGTGGTTAGAGACCCTAACTGTGAAGCCAAGTGTCGCGGGTTCGTTTCCCGCCCGGGACAAATATTTGTGTACATCAACATGTCTATTTATTCCGTGTCGGGGTGTAAATGTATCTATACATGATGAGGTTTTAATGACCAGCCAAATTTTAATATAATGATCTTTGGTAGAAAACCTATAGCCGTCCTGTTTCCTTTTAGTATCGTTCCATAGAAAAATATTGAGATATGACTACACAATCCTTTCCGGAAAAAACCAATAACTCTAGTCACCATTCATGCCCGCCGCTCCATTCCGTTTCAAGGGCTCGGGCGCGTACGTTTACTATGGCGTTAAGAAGGCAACCAAACGTTATAAAATAACACTGTAGATAAAATAATTTATTATGGAAATGTAACCCATATTTTTTATTTACGCAACGAGGTCTATTGGTGAAACCTAACATTTAGAAAAATTTTGACCGGTTACTAAAATCTCACCTTGTATATTCTAAAGAATATTTAAGTATGTATAGCAGCCGTCTAGTACGCCATAATACAAGTATAATACTTGCTAACTTTGGGTCTAGATGGAGCTGTGTGGGATGTCCCAGATATTATTATTATTTCTATTATTATTACCCAAATTCTTTGGGTAATTTTATGTAAGCCCAGGAAAACCCAGGTTTACTCAATCTTCTAGCATTACCCGTAACATATACACAGATTTCGTATTTAAATTTTGACGTTCGTTCCAAACATTCATAATGACTTTTTCATCTAAAATTTATGAAGTGCGTGTGTGGACGAGTTGACGGCAGCTATCATGAATGACTCTGAGGCCAGAGCTGTCCCGCGGTCCTTCCGGCTACCTTCATCTTCGCAAAATAGAATCAACTTCGTTCCATACTTAAAACTGGCACCCGTAGTATAAGTATTATATTTCAAAAAGAGGTCATTCGTATAAATCCACTGAATCAAAATAATTATTTAACACTACACGTCAAATGTGTGTAAAATGAGCGTATATCATTTGTTAATCTAAATTCCTTATGCAAATATTTGCAATTTGCAACTGGCACATAATGCATTGTCTCCGGGGTTCGTTGTACTTCGCTTCAGTTCCGGGGCTTTGATAAAAGAGTATAATAACTTGTTGTTTCTGAAATACGCCATGCTATTGTACTGTCGGCAAAACGATGTATTTATATTTTGATTGGTCAGTGAAATTCGTAAAATTACGAACTCGCTCACTGTTTGACAGAGGCGTCACATCGCTAGCTCAGCTCGTCCTTTTCACTTATACGTTATTTTCGCATATAACTTGACTTGCATGGCTGGGTTATTAGACGAAAAATTCTTCAGATGTCGGCGTGAAATAATTCAGCGCTTGCACGGCGCATTGCTATTTGTATGTTAATAATTATCATAACAGTTCAATAACCATAAATTTTCAGGAAATACGTCATTACTACTTTAAACTTAAGTCACCTTAAAAATCAGCTAAATGTACTTGTGCTCTGCGGGTTTCTTGCTGGTTTATACTAGCTTTACTAGGTTTTACTAGCTTTCCGCCTGCTGTTCCACTCGCGTGTACTACACAGTTGTACCGAGAACCCGCTTATAAACTATATCTATGGAAAAAATTAAAGCGGTTTTCATACAACTGTGGAGTCCACGCGAGCGGAACCGCGGTCGAAATATTAGTTTGAAAATAAAATATAGCTCTTATTACTAGCTGATAATGTAAATTTCTATCAGTAAAAGGATTTTCAAAATCAGTTAAATAGTTTTTGAGTTTATCCGTAATGAACAAAAAGACAAATTCTCCTGAAATACAAAACCTCTTTATATTATTATTATTATTATTATAAATCTAACGTTACTGCCAAATAATACAAAACGCGTGCAAATTTAAAAACACTAAATAATCGAAAGAAAATAAAAAAAATACGTGATGTAACTACAAATTTACAATTTTCGGATTTTTTACTTCAAACGTGCTACTTGCTTCTTGTAAAACTTCATGATTCTAGGGCCAATGAAAAAAAAAGATTTTGAAAGGGAATGCCTACAAATAAAATGTCGAACAGAGAGTTCCCCAATAAAAACGTCGCGGCTCGCAATAACTTGTCGGTTCAAAAACGGCACGCGCGGTGACAACACCGATAGATGGCGCACGAGTTATTCGCGTTACAGTTTTGATTTATATGTGTCAAAATGTGCAGCACAAATGGCAGTATTTTTTTAATGCATCGACTTAGAAGCCTGATTTTTTTAAGACTCTAAAATACCTTAGACTTGATATTAATTTCAACTTGATACCGTATTCCTGAAAAAAAAAAGAGTTTTAACAGACGAACAATGAAATTATATAAAGGTTTCATTTTGCCTTTCGAGGTACGGAACCCTAAAATCGAATCCCTTATAAATTGATTTTCAAATATATTTTTTTATTTATGACGTTCCGTTTAAAAAAATGTATAAGAACCCACAGGCAAATTATTTTCTGCATAGTCGAGTCACTCTGCTCACATAATTAAAACATACGTCGCACTCTCTATTGTACAACATGTTGCTGTCAATTTTATTATTCTATGGTAGAATAATTTTTCTATATGGACAATTGCAATAAAATGTCAACAAAAATGATACACCGTCTTTTACATACTTATGTGTTAGTTTCATTCAGAAATATTATATTGGAATATACTGCCACAAAGTGATCGTTTAAGCTTAGGAATAGGCGGGCGACTGTCGGTAGTTTTTGTCAGTGACCTCGGACGGGAAATCACATCTCGCCCAACTCTCTTCTAGTTTTCGAGCATATTATTTCTATCGGGGGAAATATTATATTGTAAAAGTTCTAATGTTTAATGTGCAGTAGGCTACACTCTTTCATTCCATTTCAAATAAAGTTCTGATTATAATCTTATATATTCAAAATGTCCAAAGAGAAAATAAAATTTTGAACCCTTTTTGTGTCGATACAAAATATATATTAATACATAATATTTTTGTAATTAAAATAAATTTCAGTGTTTTTTTGTTTGCTAACCGTATCGGGCGATGCACTTTGGACAAAGACTAACGTGATCGATGCTATATTAGCACAGGTGTCTGCCTTTACTCTGACTCATTTTCACTCCATGAATTGCATAAAGGCGTAGGGAAGTAAAATACACCTTTTGTTATAATAATTTATATTTACAGATTTCTTGTATGCATGGAAGCTTAGAATAATAAAAAGCATTTCGATGCTATCATTTTAGTTATTATTAAGCACTTGACTGACCAGCTGGCCGAGTGGTTAGAGACCCTAACTGCGGAGCCGAGGGTCGCGGGTTCAATTCCCGGTCGGGAGAAATATTTGTGTGCATGAACAGTCTACTTTTTCCGTGTCTGGGTGTAAAAGTATCTATATATGAATATATTATTAAAAAAAGAATATTAAAGTATGTATATCAGTTGTCTAGTACACCATTATACAAGCATAATACTTGCTTACTTTGGGACTAGATGGCGCTGTGTGGGATGTCCCAGATTATTATTATTATTATGTTTATTGGATGGAGAATGCAGGGCACATCGCTCTATATGAAATCTGCTCATCGAATATGTACATCAATGAAAAAAAAGTCAGAAAAATAATCAAACAGGTTTAATATAAAACTAAAAATATTTCAAAAAAATTAAGAACAATAGTTGAAATTATAAAATACATCATTCTGATAGGGTAATTTACCGTAAAATTTCATGTATTTTACTCAATTACTACTCGCATACTTTTATACTTGTAAAATATTGAAAATAAACTTCGTTTCACTCTACCACTGTATAAGCTTTAGGTAAACCTAGCGCAGACACGTTCTCGGAGTAGTTGGTGAAACTTTAAAATTTCTCCTTTTACGCCGTTGGGGATTTCGCGTGCCAAAATCCGTACGTTCGATTCCTTGGAGCTTATTGTTCGCAGAAGAGACGCGAATTGGCACCGAATTTGCGCTGGACACGTCATTATCTGCTCTCAACACTCTCGGGGTGTGCGTGATAGGTTGGTAAAAAAACGTGCTTTCACTTCGTGCTCCGTTTCTATGAGCATATAAATATAACGGCTCTATACACATGAGCGTGATAGCTGTGTGGTAACGAGCCCGCTTCTTCTTCAGAAAGTCGTGGTTCGAATCCCTGGGCATGTATCAATGAGTAACATGACTATCACTGACTCTGTGCCTCGGATAGCACGTTAAGCCGTCAGTCCCGGTTGTTATCATCAGATGGCAGTCGTTAGAATCCACCAACCCGTACTGGAGCAGCGTAGTGGATTAAGCTCCAAGCATCCTTATCCCGAGGGGAAGCCTAAGCCTCTGCAGTGGGACATGATGGGCTGATATGGTATATACAGCAGTACCTTTATTGGCTAAGCAGTCTGTAGTATAAAAACTAGTGTCGTATAAAAACAAATACGTCTGTAGTCACTTTTATTAAAGATTTATTTTACAGATGGCGTGTTAAAGTCGTCGTAATTAACATATGTTTTCGTAAAACACTTTATTTATTTCTCATCATCTCAGTCATATTAAATATACTTACGGAGTAAACTAACTGCCAACTTTTTAAACTGTTTTTTTTTTTAAGATAGAAAGATAAAAATGGTATTAAAATAAGCATTATTGAAAGGGCTTTGATACCACAAAAATGTTTTGAAAAATGTTAATAAATTTTTAAATTATAAATAATACAATAAAAGTAATTAAAATTGAAAAAAAATACTCTAGAGTATTAAATTATTTATTGTTTGAGCCTACAATAATAAAAATCGGTAAATATTTATTGGTGTTTTTGTAGTCCATTGTGAAGGTGGTATTTTTCACAAAAGATTTTGTTGTTACTTTTAATGTTTGTTTATTTTTCGTGTATTCATAAAACAACAAAGATGCTTGACTGAAATTCTTTTTTTCACGGCCTTTTATTTTTATGTGCCGTATTGAAATAAAATAATTTTCAATGAGCCAGAAGGTCGTGGAACCACGAGATCTGTGGATTATTTTTTCGGCTACGCGCAATATAACAATTAATAATATTTCGCTGCGCCAAATTAATAAATTAATCAAATAAATTAATAGTACTATAGGTACATAAACAACCAATTAAATAAATTAGTGTCTAAAATAAAACCCTCAATAAATCTTAAATTATTTAAGAATTATCGAAATTTATAGAATAATTAACATGGGCGTTTAATTTTGGCCGTAAGTGTATATTAATGTGCTGTCTTATAAATCGAGTTAGACACAGTGACACCTTCAAAAACTCGACAGGAATTTGGAAACTTGGATGTATAATCGTATAATTACCAATCTGGTTGCCAGGCCTGGCCTATGTATGGCTGGGCAGTTTTCTGTACCAAATACTGCTCAATAGCCTTGTAATAATATTTTAGCCTCCATTTATACAAACATATATTATTATTATATATTACACATATATTATATTTGTAGTGATTCTGGTAAGTTTGCCGATGCCAGAGTAGACGATTTCTATGCCGTTATCCGAAAACGAGTCAACCTCAATAGTATACTGAGGATAAGAGGCGACTTCTGCAAAATGCTGAATATGGTAGCTGAGATTTAGACAAGCATGATCAAAAAATTCATGGAATTGCATGAATTAAGTGCAAAACAACAAAACATGTTGAAATTGAGCTGTTTAAATTTTTAAATAATATTTTTAGATATAAAAACTATAGCTAAACAAACATTTACTAACATATTCTTAAGTTTCACGCTATTGTCTAATACATGCATACATATGCATATGTACACATGCATACATGCAATGTATGCACGAGTGTGCATACATTGCACCCACACTCGTGCATACATTCATGCAAACGTACTATACATATCTACGTCCACATATACACACATACATACTTACGTATTAACAAAACACATTAACGTTGTCTTTGTTTTTGCCGTAGTTGGGTAGAGACTAAATAACGTAGGCATATACCTGCTTACAATACTTTAACTGGCATAATTAGATAATCGTGGATCGTAAAAACCGCGGGCGAAGTCGAAAGAAAAAACTAATAAGTTAACTGTTACATTTTTGATAAATAATGTATGACAATTGTCTTACAGTACCTATAAAATTAAAGCTATATCAGGCTGCGGGTATATAATATTTTGTGGTTTGCGGTTACATCATTACGCAAGGCCCGCGGTACAGTTTCATTATTTTCGCGTTACCTGACTGAAATGATTAATTCTGAAAATCGTGCGATGAATATTTTTTACATACAATTCGAGGGATTGGAGGAGTCATTTTAATAAATATTTTGTTCCATCGGGGTTAGCAGATATTTAGCATAGAAAATATTTGATTATTTTTGTATAAGATTTCTTTTGTTTTTTTTTAGAACAGAACTTGAAAGTTACTGTTTATTTACCAATTGAAAATAATTAAATGTAGAACATTACATTATACGTATAGCTGAAGTGTCAAATATGACGACTGAATAATATTATTTTACTATACTTAATTTGATTAGTATCATAGTATAGAATAGATATGAGCTATCAAGGTAAAACTTTAATACTTACATTTGCATAGTTATGTATCAAAAGTGACCCTCAGCAAGTACACTCTCGTTTGTAATTATAAAAACTGCACAAATTTTCAAAAAATCCATTCTGTAATTCATCACCTTGTAAAATAAAAGCTACGGCTCCAGCTCAGGCCGCGGCTCCGCTCGCATGAACTGCACAGTTGTACCGGGATTTCTTTTTCCGAGATAAAAAGTAGTCTATGTCATTCTTCAGCTTATAGACAAAACCTATGAGAAAAGTTATAGTGGTACCGGTACAACTGTGCAGTCCACGCGAGCGGAGCTGCGGGCGGAAAGTTAGTTTAGAAATAAAATATAGCCCATGTTACTCGCTGATAATGTAGCTTTCTATAGATAAAATAATTTTTAATTCAGTAAAGCAGTTTTTGAATTTATCCGTAATGAAACCGTAAGGATCATAAATGAAAAACCAAAGGTCGCAGGTTCGAAAAATTTGTGTGCATGAAGATGTCTATTTCTTCTATATCTGGGTGTAAAATATTTATATATGTATATATTAGACCAGTTGTGTAGTAACCCATAATACAAGCATAATACTAGCTTACTTTGGGACTAGATAAGACTGTATGGGATATCCCATGTATTGTTATTATTATAAATTGAACTGCGTTCAACTAAGGGGGCCTTCCACCAAGTATCAGTTATCATCTAGTTAACTGAACTGTAGATATCTTTAACAGAAGGATGAACGTCACTTTTATCCCGATGCTTTTCCACCAAAAACTTACTGTCATATTTATTAACCTACATTTAGTAAACTAGAGCTCAGTGTGCTTGTACCATTATTAATTATTATTTAAATATCAATATATGTTATTAATAGACTTCGTGATTAAAGTTCTTGAATGTTCTTAAAACTATAATCTCTGAATATTACTTTGTTTTTATAAGTTGCAACCCTGGATTCCCCGATGAAGAGAAACTGCATATTATTCCTACTAGATGGCGTTTTGTCGCAGGTAAATACACGCGGGAAAAGACGACAGAAATAATATATTAAAGATGAATCAAATGAACGTATTAATTGAAAATGGATAAGTAACACAACCACAAATTATACAAAAGTACGCAACCAGCTGATTTGATCATAAAATCGATGGATTATACGCCATATTGCTTTTATTTGTCTATCAGTTAACAGTTATCATCAGTTATCATGCAGTTATACGGCAGTTCGACCGGCTGACGGGATAACTGTGTCGTTAGCTGGAGGTCAACAGTATCCGTATGTCGTGGAAACGAAATCTGCCAGATAACTGGTAGATTGGATAACTGACGCTTTAACTGGAGGTGGTGGAAGACTCCTTATTGCAACATAAAACTCAGGGTATAATGCCCCACTGCAGGAGCTTAGGCCCTCGTTATGAGAGGGCTTGGAGCTTAGTCCACTATGCTGCTCCAGTGCGGATTGGTGGATTTTAACGACGGCGACTAGGACCGACGGAACGTAAGTTAGAAAAAACCCAAGAGTACATGTTAGATGGGTTTTTTTTCTTAACATATGTACATAAATAACACTGACTCTGTAACAGATTTTTGTGCAATTGATAAAAAATATAAATGAAACTACGATATTTGTAAAAGCGATCGTTTCACTCTCATATGACTTTTACATAAAGCTTTAATGCCGACTAACAACGGAAGCACTAGAAAAGCGAATAATTTTAAATATTCGTGCAAACGTAAGCATCGGGGCGCATCTCGAAGGAGTAAAACAAGATACGGCACGAGCTTGGCCGAGAGAAATTTGCATTTTCGTCTACGAGGCCTGTTCAGATGCTGAAGTTTTTATTATTCCAACTTTTTAAATAGCATTTGGACGTTCGAGTTCGTTATTCTTATGTAATATTATAAATTGTTTTAATAATAATATCTAGGACGTCTTGTCCCAAAGTAAGCAAATATTATGCTTGTATTATTAGCTACTAGCAATTGATATACATACTTAGAAATTCTTCATAATAAGTGCATGCATTTAAAATATAGATGCTTTTATACTCAGACATGGAACAAATAAACATGTTCATATATTTGTCCCGGGCGGGAATCGAACCGACTACCCTTGGTTCCGCAGTTAGGGCAATCGGTCAGTTATGAATTGTTGATAATGTAAATGTAACGGTCTATTTTTATGTTTGTTATTCAACATTATTTAATGAATTTGTAATTGATATTAAGTCAAATATTACTTGTAATATTTGAACAATAATTCAGATATTGTAACTTCGATTCCAAAGTTTTTCATATAAATCAATAATAGATAATAATCTTGTTTCTATTTCTAAAATCAAAATAAAGTAGTAACTAAAAGGAATTAAGAAATTAAAAAATTATAGGCTTATATACCAAGAAAAAAAAACCCTTGTAAAAAAAATTATTACCACATAAATCAGTAATCTACAAATTAATTTACAATTATTAATATTCAAAT
Source organism: Luffia ferchaultella (assembly GCA_949709985.1). Lineage (NCBI taxonomy): Eukaryota > Metazoa > Arthropoda > Insecta > Lepidoptera > Psychidae > Luffia > Luffia ferchaultella. The sequence continues at coordinate 1,884,727 of OX453255.1, read as the reverse complement.
AAATTAAAAGAATATAGTATAGAATGCGTAGGGTACGACTACTTTATGTCTTAGTAACAGAACGTACGTCTGTGGTACGTATATTATACTCACAAAAGTAAAAAATAAAATAATAAACCAAGAAAAATATTTTTTAATGCAAACGCTCTATAGTAACTGAAAATTTTTAATTAGTTAGTAAATTTTTTTGTAGACATTTGTGACGTGATAAATTATTTTCCGAATTTGGTAATTATAAAGTAACACAATGTTATACAAAAGTAATTAAATATTCTATGCATCATCCTGAAATAATGGAAATGTTTTTTAATTTATTAAAATTTTCATTATAGACAAATATATAATCTCGATGAGATTTTCTGCAAACATCTTCCATCCATCCATATCAGCCCATTATACCTCACTGCAGGGGCTTAGAGCTCCCCTCGGGATGATTTGAACTGTCACGAAAAATTGCTGATGAAAGAACTGATGAATTGACAAATTTGAATTTCTTTACGAAACCAAGTAATTAATGCTCGTTCAATTAATTTAATCCATTAAACCAATGTAAACATACCTATTTATATGTGTGTGTATATACCATATATTAGCCTATTATGCCCTACTGCAGGGACTTAGCCCTCCCCTCGGAATAAGGGTGCTTGCCGCCCGGAGCTTCATCTGCCACGTTGCTTCAGTGTGGATTAATAGATTTTGACGACTGCAATCTATTGATGACAACCTGGACCGCCGGCTTAATGTGTTCTATGAGGTACGGAGTCAGTGGCCGTCTAAGCCAGAAGCAGGTTCGCCACCACTCGGCTATCATCGAAACGAAAACTTATTGACTTCCCATGTTTCATGTAGTAGGCGGCTCGTTGAAAAACTTTTTCAACGTAGACCCGTGTATGTAATTAGACCACAGCGTAAACACTGACATTATACGTAGATATTCTTATAATTAAACTAGTATATAAGTTTATAAACGACGTAACAATTTCAACGAAACTCGATGCGAACGTTTTAGATCACATCGCGTGTAAGGCCTTAATAAAAAGCAGTTTCAAACTGTACTACTCCACTGTTTTATTTCACGAGCTTGACAGCTGAGCTTAAATGAAAGTATGCAACTGAAAGTCATGTTTTAAACGAAACAAAATTGCAAACATGAAACGAATACTGCTTTCAAGCATTCATTGACTGACTACATCCAATTTATTCTATTTTCTTTACGAACATTTACAAAAACATATTTTTCAATACATTCTAGGCGCCGCTCGGTGGTTTACTTCATAGAAATTGGATTGTTCAGAAATGTCATAAAGACGTGGCATGAATATTTCTTCGGCCAACCCGCATTGGCGCAGCGTGGTGGATTTAAGCGCCAAGCCCCCTCATCTTGAGAGGAAGCCTAAGCCCCTGCAGTGGGATATAAAAAGAGCTGGTGGAATGGAATGCAATGGAATGCATATTTCTTAGCATTGAGATTTAACGGACCGATTGGCCGAGTGGTTAAAGATCATAACCGCAGAACCGAAGTTCGCGGATTCGATTCCCGCCCGGGACGAATATGTTTGTGCATGAACATTTCTATTTGTTGTATGTCTGGTTGTAAAATTTTTATGTAATAGTAATAATAATAATAATACCTGGGACATCCCACACACTGCTCCCTAGACCCAAACTAAGCAAAGCTTGTATTAAGAATACCAGACAATATAAAACAAATAGTATTTAAGGATTTATATCAGTTGTCCAGTAATCTATAACACAAGCATATTACTTGCTTAATTTGGAACTAGATGGCGCTGTGTAGGATGTACCAATTATTATTAATATTATTAGGGATATTAGGGATGGGATGTACTATACAAATGTGTCAACGAAACATTAGAAAGCACAGCTAAAATTAGTTTACGTGTATGAAATTTATCTCTATTGATGAGGTATCAAATCGTATGCTATTTCTTCAGATAACGCCATTGTTTTTACTCTTTTTATCATTTGACGGCATTATCATATCTTTAGAGGGCTGCGGCCGGCCGGCGCGCTCTATGGACATTCAGTAAAACGTACAGCATGTTTTTGACACGTTTATTTCGCTAAATAACGGTTCAGACAAAAATTTATCCATTGACAGAGTACTTTATTTTCCCATTTTTTTTAGGTCTATGCTTTACTCGTATTTCTGTGATTTAGAAATCACAAGAAAATGTGTGTGTACGAATCCAAAATAGACTCGAGCAAAGTCAGGGAATGCTTACAGATGTGAGCGTTTGCCGTGCTCGGTCGTATCCACAAATTACTAACATAAAGTTTTCCGCGTGGTTTCAAGTAGTGTTATTACTAGCTTTGTAGTGTTTCTCTTTCAGTGCCGCCGTAAGAAATTATTTGCTTGCTTCTCCTCGCTTTTATTTTATTTTCATTTCCTTCATCATTCATGTTAAACTTTTTCTCAATCATTGAAAGTGTTTTTAGCTGATAAAGTTGTCTTACGTAAAGTACGTCACTATTGAAGTAAGAAAAAAGTTGTTTAGATTATAAGACATTTAAAAACAATTGTATCGTTATATTATTAACGATTAATAATTAAATAGTTTTTGGTTCATCACTAATACTAAGACTGACCGATTGGCTGAGTTGTTAGAGACCCTAACTGCGGAGTTAAGGATCGCGGGTTTGATGCCCGCCCGGGAGAAATATCTGTGGGCATAAATACGTCTAGTTGTTCCGTGTCTAGATGTTAGTAAAATATCTATTTATGTAGGTGGATATTATATAAAATAAGTATGTTTATTAGTTGCCAAGTCCCTCTAATACAAGCATAGTGCATTTGACGACCGCTTAGCCTAGTGGGTAGCGACCCTGCCTACGAAGCTGGAGGTCCCGGGTTCGAATCCCAGGTCGTGTCAGTATTTTTATGATGTATATTGATACTGGTGCCGGGTCTTGGTTGTTATATGTATGTGATGTCTTCGCAAAAATATTTATCTATATATGTATATATTATAAAGAATATTTAAGTATGTACATCAGTTGTCTAGTAACCCATAACACAAGCATAATACTTGCTTACTTTGGGACTAGATGGCGCTGTGTGGGAAGTCCCATTTATTATTATTATTATAGTTCTTGTTTACTTTGGGACTAGATGGCGTGGTTTAGGATGTCCCGAATATTATTATTATTAATAATACCAAAGTGTACCAAAAAACTTGTAGTATATATTTTTAATTGTTATTTACAATACAATAAAACAGTTTGAAGTCATAAAAACTGTTTGCAAATTCGTAAATTTGTAAGTTATATTATTTTACAATAGTATCTCTATAATTAGGACCACTTAATACACAGCCAGACAAAAAACACTTATTGTATATAATAAAACGTGGTACCCGTACATTAAACACATGTAATTCAGCATATAGCGGTCCGGGTATAATTCAGGTGGCTTCCAACGCACAAATGTTACGTTACACGCGCCATAACTCTCCTACTTTATGTGGATAGTTAAGCGAGCTTCTTGGCGGTACAAACTTTTTTGCGCACCAAGACAAACATATAACCTTTTAGTCGGTATTACTTAACTGGTAGTGTACAAAGTAAATGTACGAAAAAATAAATATAAACTTTAATGATAACAATGGACGTAATTCAGAACGAGTTTGTTTAATGATGTACATGCAAAAGACAATAAGGGTTTTTTAGTGAAATTTCTTTAGAAAGGAAAAAAATTGTTACGGATCTGACGTCATTCGAATTACCAATGTAACGGATCGAAAGAGACCCGTTCAGTAGGGAGTAAAATCGAGACGTCTCAGTGAATTTATTTTCAGGCCAGGTACAGATCGCGTCAAACTTTATGGCGGATCTGAATCAACGCCATATGTGTGCTTGCGCAGATGCAGTCATATACCCCTCGCTCCACTGCAGCACTGCGATCCGCTCCACCTAAAACTGGTTACTGCGACGCGACTTGTGCCTATGTTCGGTTCTGCCGTAAAGTTTGGTTGTAACTACACCACTGATTATAAAAATTAGTGATGTGACGTAAACATTTCATTACATTATCGTATTCTGTTCAGTATTTTGTGATGAAATATTAATGTATGAAAAAGATAAAATATAAAGTTTTCACATAGTGATCGACAACTTATTATTGATATATGATGCAAACACATTTGATTCCGTTTTCTTCTGGACTTCGTTCATTCCGATTTGGCTATGTGGCTATAGATTTTCTGTTCCAGCTACTTGTCCTCGACTCTGCACATTTTTTTAAGTTTTATACCGAAATTGTAAACAAGCGTTTTTTAAATAAATATTATATAACTATTAGTTTTTAAATAGGTGAAAATTAAGTAATTGATGTTCTGTAGTTTAGATATTTTTGAAACATAATTGTTTTAAAAAAATATATGTAATTTCACACAAAGCTGCTTCTAATATTGTTATAAGAGAACTACTTTTCATAATGCTCATCATATCATCATTAAAAAGGTAATATTTTAGCTTTGTATATAATTTGTTCGCATCCGACGACATTACACGAAACCCCTTTAGTAAATAAAGCCTTTTTATCACAAATCACGCGGAACACAGGCGCGGTGCAAAATATTTAATTTCACCTGTCCTTTTAATTTCTGTTTGTGCGAACCTTAATTTCATTCGGACCAAGCGTTGAATCTCGTCTAATGAGATTAAACCTACTTAATTTTGTAAAGCCCTAGGCTTCGTGTTAGCGGCCCTCTGCCCTGTTCACTTGTTGACGGCTTAATGTTTGTTTACATTTTATTTCTTAAAATTCTTATATATCTCAGCAAAAACATTCAATACGCCGAAGACAATATTTTTTGTAGTAAATAAAATTTAAACGTTTTGTGTATATTTAAATTATAAAATAAGTATATAGTACATACTACAATTAATTTAGTGTATATTACGGTTATGACATTTATTTATAAAACTAAAAATTGTCAACTTTTGAAAACAATACTTTCGCTCTCCTGAAATAGTTGTCTTGCTAAACTGAGCAAATATCACTTTAATAATTTGAATGTACAGAAACCAGTAAAACTTTACAAGACTAACATTTTAAAATATGACAATAAAAAATAAGAAACTTCCGTTATTGGATTGTGTTAAGAAATAAATAGAACTTTATAAAACTAAACCCTGAGAATTTTAAAATTAAAAACAAGTTTAGTCTTATTTTAATAGTGATAAAATAAAGCAGAAATTGATAAAACTGAAATATGAAAACCGAAAAATGGGCAAACAGGAAATATATTATATCAGATTCTGATGCTGTAGCTTTAACCTAGGAATACCCGACGTAGCATCGCGGTCTTACCATCACCGTTGCACACCGTGTAAGTCAGCTTGTTATTTCCTTACGCACGCGTCAAATTGAAAACTCTCATACAATAGCAAGTTTACCGACCGTTAGTACGTTGTAAAGTTCCACTCACATATATAATACTTACGAGGCCGCCACTATAGTGCTTCATTAGTTGTTCAGTCAAGGAGTCTAAAGTTTTATTGCGTCTGTGAATGCTAATATGTTGGTTTAGTGGGGCCTTTTTTATTTAGAGCAATACCAACACTTACGTGATGATTATATATCACGAAGAGGAAATTTCTGAGTATTTTTTAATATGAATTCAAGCCTAAAAATTCTTTTTGTTCATAATAAATAATAAGTCTGTTGTTGTAAATCCCTATAACTAGAACAATATTTGCAATTTTTTAATACAGTTGCGCCGCTGGGTTCTATATAAATCTTAGAGAAACGCGCGACAAGTTATTCACACTTTATTTGGCTAAACAGTCGTTCACAGCGACATAAATGCCCTAATCTTTAAAACTACCACCATGTCACGACATTGGCTCATAATCTATTTATTTTTAAACCTTTTGTAACTCACTCGCGTCTTCCGGAAAACTCACAACGAAAATCGTCCGTCTTTTGTTTTTGACTGTAATTTTTGGATAGACATTAGTGTAGATTAGAAACGGTGTAAATATCGATATTCGAATATGTCCACGTGATAGTATAATAGCTAATTACATAATGTATAAAATCAGTTGGCTTACGAATGATTGCGTAATTTAAAAATTCAATATTGTATTGAATTATATAATTGAATCATTATATAGATAGCGCTTTCGTTCCGAAAATCGCTCCGATTGATTTTCCATTACTAAAGAAAAAACCAATAAGGGGAAAGCTTATAATCAAATTACGTCAAATCCATGAGTTAAAGCAAGGAAATACCAGAAAAAATCGGGCTAGCGCATGTCGGACCTCAATAACTTTACAGGTTTTTTATTCTGTGTTATTTCTTTTTGTTCGTAACAATTCGTTATTTTCGGATATACCATGACAATTGGGTGCGTTAATTTTTTAAAAATTTGTACTTGTATTTATGAGAGGACAAATAAATCAAAAATAGTGTTTTTTTACTGTTGTTTTAACAATACTATATATACGTTTGATATTCTTTGAATGAGTAAGCATTGTAGTGCTATGACCTAGCGGGATCCGTGTGTGCCTAAAACTCACAGCTAGTCATTACGCGTTTATTTCGCTCCACGGAACTATTTAGTAAATGATTCAAAAATATTTTACGCAACAGGCTTCTGCCAATTTAGACAACTAAGTTTGTGACAGCATACTTTTCTTCTTTACGCCGACCTTGTTACTTTGATGACATCTTCACTTTTCTATTTCTATTTTGAGATTGACATACACCGGTTGCTTAACGTGGTATCTATACAGAGGTTAGAGTAGGTTAGAGGTGCCATGTGATGGTATTTGTTCAGAGACACATGTCCCAAAAATAATTACTCAAACAACAAATACAAGTAAAAATATTACGCATACGTAAATAGTTTTGCGCAATCACAGAAGCGATCAGCAAGCTGAAGTGGCAATGGTCCGGTCATATTTGCCGTAGAATTGCTAACCGATGGGGTAGGCGAGTTCTCGAGTGAAGGCCACTTGCCGGAAAGCGAAGCGTTGGACGCCCCCGGCCAGGTGGGCAGATAACCTAAAGCACCATAGCGGGGGTAGTTGGATGCGAAAGGCGGAGGACCGTGTGTGGTGGCGAACCTTGGGAGAGGCCTATATCCTGCAGAAGAGAGACACGGGCTGATGATGATGATGACGAAATAGTTTTGTCTCAGATATATATCATTTTAGAAAGCGGTAAAGTCGTTCATCCCTTTCGCGTACATCTTTGTTATGATTTTATGACGCATTTAGAATTTAGGGTATAAAAGCTTTCTTAAGAATGCAATATACTGCCAACTTGAAGGGAGCAGCGTATTCGCCCACGCGCCAACTCTATTCTACTCTAATGCTCTGTAGTCCCTTGCACCGGGTGTTCGGCTAAACGTAGTCCAAACTTAGAGACTTACTTAAAAAGCTTGCCAAACTAAACAGAAGTTTCGAAAAAAAGTGTTAAAAATGAAACTTTAAACATGTTTTTCTCGGTAACCGTCAATTTTAGCCATCTGCTAACTTGAAACTTTTTGTTTAGTTTAATAAGCTCTATACGCTATATAAGTTTGGATTACATTCCGTCGAATAGCCCGGATACTGAAGGATCGATTATTCTACTGTTTTTTTAAAAGTTGTCATTGGATTATTAGTCACTTGTTTTTAGTGAAACTTTTGGTTTAAAATTATTTAAATTATAAATGATAGAAATAGTTTCTTTTCTTCAAACTTTAGAAAATTATCTTTATTCGAAAGTACCTTTGTATTTGTAAGTAGCCATAAAAAAAATTTATGAACAAAACACAGTCAAACAGACCTTTAGTGTTGTTTAATCGATGTGTTTAAAAATTACTCTCCCTGACGATCTCGAAAGAAAATTTACTATGATGATACATTCAGTGTACTAAACCGATTACGGTGTCCCACACCTTGGGTAAAGTCTCTATCGGCGACACATGTACACAACTACACCATGACGTCTCTAATTGCATAATAATTATTTGATCCTATATTCGATTTACGTCACATACCTGAATATGATGGATGCGACAATTTTATCATATTGTTCATTATTTACGGATACGTGTCGGTTAAAATTATGTTATAAAATAGTAGTCCTCAATCAGATTTAAGACATAATTTTCTATGGATCGCAGCGTTGCAGTAGGAACTTAGGCCTCCCCTCGGGATGAGGTTGCTTGGAGCTTAATCTACTACGCTACTTTCGTACGGATCAGTGATAGATATAAACTTAAGTCAGAAAAAACTTATTGGTAAATGCCCTGGGATTTGAACCACGACCTTCTGAGAAAGAAGCGAGCTCGCCGTCACATCGCTGTTACGACATTTTACGTACGTAAAGATGATAAACAGAAACTATCTATTGGACGCACCACCATGCTAAGCCTGCACATTTGAATCACCAAATTGAATACTCGACACGTGTTGGATAATTAAATTGTGTACATAGGAGTGTGTACACTAGAGATATTCTATCCATGTAACACATTTCGAGGCAGACTAATTGTGGGATTGTGGTCTTAATCTTTAGAGCACACGGAGTAATTTCTATTTATGGGTTTAGGGAGGGAGGGGAGAGAGAATTAAAAAAGAAAAAGTGAAACTGTAAAAATATTTTCAGACCTCATTTGGAGATGAAGGATGTATCTGAAGAAAACAAAAATGAATATTAAACTTTTTTTCGTTTTGATATACATGTATTAGGCAGTTTTTAATAGGGAGAAATATTTCATATATTTGTCCGTCTGTGTGCCACAGCCATTTTACTCGGACACTATTAGTTCTATAAATAAATAAAAAATAGTTGGTAGGTTTAATCCATAAACCGCTATACAATGGTGTAGGGGGTAGGTTGCAGTACATGTAACTGAAGAACGAAAGAAAAATTCCACCACACTTTTACGTGTGGGTAGTTATAGATGAGTCTTAAAAAGGGCACGGAACTTTAAAAATCACCTTTTTATTTAAGTTAATATTTATTGAGATACGCATCCCTAAATTTCTAAAAAATGTGTCCCCTTCTTTAACTTTGCAACTATAGAATGAAAATTTCTGAAAAAAATCCTGTTAATAAAATTGGTAAGAACAAGAAATGATGAAAAGTTTTCGAGATATTTGTTTTTAAACTTATTACTCGAATTTTCTTTTTCCACTGTGCGTGGTCCCATACGCATTTGGTCGGTTTTTTATTTCTTAAATTTCCTGAAACCATAAACATTTAAAAGTAATTTTAAAGCATTAAATAATACTTAGTCTTTTATTGTTTGCAAAAAATACAAAAACTTTGAACAATTACGTTAATTTTCTTTTCCTTAACTTTAATTTCCTTAATTTTCCTCTCTTGAGATTTGAATTGTGATTTGGCACCAAGGGGTTCAAACTCCCCATCGATTCTTACTCTTTTTAGAAACGAAAGCTTTTCCTTGGTTACAAATTGATTGATAAATGTTCCTTCCACATTTACTTTCAATCAAGTAAATTGAACATTCAACTGAAATGTGAGGATCTGGCTTTAGTACTATTCTATTTATTCCAAAACTGGAATACTGATGTAGTTAGTAGTTTCATTGTAACCGAATTTTTTATTGGTTGTATAGGTGTGTGACATTGGTAACTTTTATGTTATAAACCTACTTCATTTATGTAAAGATACCGAGGGGAGGCCCCTGTAGTGGACCATAATGGGCTGATATGGTAAAGATAAAAAGTAATTCATGTATCTTAATATATGTATCTTAGATATACACATAAGATAATGAAATATACTATCATATTCATTGATCATACAAATACGACTTGAATGGTATGGTGTTTATTGTTAGGTCTATTTAGACATAACACCATACAATTCAAGTCGTGTCTGTATGATCAATGTGTATGATAGTGCATTTTTTTATTTGACTGTCCTGTTGGCCGAGTGTTTAGAGAGCCTTAACTGCAAAGCCAAGAGTCGTGGGTTCGATTCCCACCCAGGACAAACTTTTATGTGCATGAACATGTCTATTTGTTCCGTGTCTGGGTGTAATAACGTCTATATACGTATATATTAAAAAAAATATATATTTAAGTATGTATATCAGTTGTCTAGTACCCCATAATACAAGCTTAATACTTGCTTACTTTGGGACTAGATGCCGTTGTGTAGGATGTCCTAGATATTATTATTATCTGCTGAAATAGGTATCGAAAAAAAAAACATTGTATAATGTATACCCACTACCTTGCCGGCTTTATTCAGAAACGATTCTATGAAATATAGTTTTTTTTCTCTTTTCAGTTAATAAAATTTTTGTTAGTTAAGTGGTTTTGCTGTTGGATTTTTTGTTTGATTAAATAATTTATTATATGATTTATATTATCATTATTATTCATTATATTATTATTCTAGACTCGACGAAGACGTGTAGTTAATCAATCACTAATATTCTAGCACAACGTTCTTAGGGCATTTTACTGGAATGTATTTACGTTGAATACGACACAGTGCCCTGCTCTCGATAAGGGCAATTACATGTAGAGTTTGAAATAAAGCACTAACGGTCGAAGCTGACCAGGCACGTCGCCATAACTGAGATGTTCGTGACAATTTTAATGGTTGCTGTACATCGCTGATCGTGTACTAAAGTTTAATTAAATTTCAAATACGCAAATGTATATTAATAAAATCGTCGTGTTCTCCAGTCTGTTCCGGCTATTCTCCGAAACGGCTGAACCGATTTCAAGGAAACCTTACAAACCTGAAAAAAGGAGTTTATTTTTTGTCTGTCTGTTTGTCTGTCTGTGTTTATGTCCAGGCTAATCTCCGAAACGGCTGTACCGATTTTAATGAAATTTCGCAGAAATGAAAATCATGAATTATCATGAAAAATTATCATGAGTGACGTAAGCTGTGTTTTGTATGTCCGTTCTTGTAATTCTCTGGAACAGTTGAACCGGTTGTAATGAATGTTCGCAGATATGTATAGAAGACTGTCAATTTGATATAAATATTTCTTAAGCAGTTAAGTTACAGAACGTTCTAGAAATTTCCACAATTTGCTATCTCGTCGCGTTAGCTGTTCCGGTACAACTGTGTAGTCCATGCGAACGAAACTGCGAGCGGAAAACTAAATCAAAGTGAACGATGATCGTAAGGAATGAATTTCAACACTATAGTTTGATTTAGTTGAGTTACAAAAAGTGATTTTCTGATGTCAATTGTGTAGTTAATGTAATATCAGTTGTATGACTTAACAATGGCAGAATTCCTGAAGTTCTCGTTCACGGACTGAATGTTCGTGAACAAAAATATCTATGGAAGATTATTACAAAATACTAATAATTTTTTAAATTAATTTTTAGTAATTTTTATTGTTTACCTACTAGTTTCGGACACAAACAACGTTTCTTTATATGACTTAGTTTCAAGTTTATACAGCGTACTATTTATTTCTTTTTACTAACTTCTTGCCGATTATTTTTGTTAGTCACTGATTTTGGGTATAATGAGAATAATCTACCTGAGAAATTGTAGTTAAAGGTAACTAATTCTCTGTTCTTTCAATTATCTCTGTGCAAAAGGAAATGGTTTCATTGATTCGTTACGACGTGGAAAAAAGACAGAAAACCATACTTTTGTAATTATCGTATAAGTATTTACAGTACAGTGACACTGTAAAACCACCAATGTATAGAACACATATACTACTATTCGTAAGTTCAGCGGTTTGACCACTTTCGCCTGCGCAGACGCATTGCGCGGTGGCGCCAGCTATAACGGTGTTCGATGATTGGATAATTTGTATTTACACCTTCATTATAATACATATGAATTCATTCTAGATAGAGCTTTCGAATGAGACAAGCGTAATTTTTATATTCAGAGACACGATTAACTTTATAATGATATGTAATAATTTGAAATAAAAATAATAATAATAACAACGTACATCACAACAACAACGTCTAGGCCCCAAACTAGGCATTAGCTTGTGTTTTGGGTGCCTAATAATAACTAATAATTAGCTTAATTATCTGTTTATATATGTTTAAAATTATAAGTAATTCACTAAAATGACTTTTAATTTTAACAATTAGATTTTTATGACAACATTTTATAAGATTTTTTTGTCATTTTTTTTAATTATACGAATTTATTCTGTTAGATTCAATTGAATAACAATGCTAAATAATATTTACATTATAAAATGTGCTTGTTGCTATTGTCTTAAGGTCGCAATGGGCAATGACAACGTAATTTTTTACAAAGGAATACTCAAAAGGACTAAGGCAACATAAGCCAGTCTACTATTTATCCTAAGTTGAAAATCCGTTTGGATTCAAAGCTATTCAAGATTCAAATAATGATGAGGAAAGCTACAATATACTAATATTTATTATGAAGAAGTAGAATTTAATAAGTGAACTAAAAAGCTGCCCAAGTGTTTGTGAAATAACGCACAGTGGAAGGTGCCGTGATTGGGATCAACGTTCATGGCTAAAATGCAAATAATAAGTTTAATAATGAATATCTGAAGCACTATCTCAAAGTATCTTATTCAAACTTTTTTTCGGTTGAAGTGTATTTTAAAATGTACTAACATAGAATTTTCGAGAATTTTTTCGAGAATTTCGAGAAAGATAAAGCGCTGGGGATACATTTTTTTTTAAATTTAGGAGTAACATATCTCAACAATTCGCAAAAAAATTTTATGGAATTCAGATCACTCAAAAACTATGTCCAACAGTATTTAATATTTTAATTAATTTAAATGCGGGAGCTTTTTTGCCAAATTGTTTTGTTTTTCACAACATGTACAATATGAAAATAATTGCATTTTCAGAACATGTTGTGAAAGATTAAAAAATGGAAAAAGAACTGCGCGCATTTAAGCTTTTTTTCGATGTCTTAAAATAATTTAGAAATTAAAATTTTTAAACAGTTTTGGCTAATCAGGAAAAAAAATTTTTTTGTGGCGATTGGTTACAAGGTTTAATAAGGCGCAACCGTTAACGTTGTTTGTATGGAATTTTGCTACTACACACGCCTCTTAAATAAAAAGTCATTTTGAAGGATTTATCTATAAGTACCCCACACGTTAACGTGCGATTCCTCTGTGGAAACGGAAAACAGAAAACGATTATAGGATATTATGTAAATCAACGAGGCAATAAATGTATAAAAAAAACCTGAACATACCCGTTGCATATATAAATATTATAATATTATACTTTAGGTATAACACACGCTTTTAAATTACTGAAAATTACCACAATTCAGTTCTTGAAATCGGCCTAAACAAGTGGGCCTTCCGTCGACGCTGTCATTAATTCTCATTAACTCATAATACGGTGCAGCGATGCTTTGCGCAGGCGCGGACTCGCAGACAGACGCGCTATGTACATATGAGGTGGGTTTACTTAATGAAGTTAGAAAAAAGTTTTTCATCATTTTGACATTATAACTATTTAATCGGACGATCTGTGGAAAAAGGTAATAGAAATATCCAAATGACCGGGTGTCACAGACCAGTCAACCTATAGACCACGCTTTAATAAACGTCAGTATGAAAACGAAATCGCCAAAAAGTGGCGGGGTGCGGGGAGAAGTCGGCTAGTTTTCATTGGCTCGTTCAAAATTGACAATGTTTTCATTGGCTCGTTCAAAATTGACAATTTAATGGCTTCAGACGTGCTTCCAACTGACCGCTCACAAGAGACGTAGTTATGTAGTGTCACTACCATAGCCTTGGTGAATGCTACTCCCTGTCAAAGCGTGGTCTATAGGTTGACTGGTCTGTGCCGGGTGTGAACCGCGCGAAATATGAAATGTCAATACAATTGCGGATAAAATGAGTTGTTAACACTGAAGTTGGGGAAATAGGGTTTGTTGAAAAGATCGAACAACGCGGGGCTCATCATTTATTCATTTGGATTTTATAAAATAAAAAAAAACCGTTTGTAAACATTTTTAAACTAATATAAATACAAATATCACTTGTATTAAAATTTCATTATTTAGAAAAAAAAAAACCTAATATTCATAAATAAGGGTGATGACGTAATTTGTATCCTATTCATAGTAAACGCTTCTTGACATAGAAGTTTTATAAAGTGCAAATACAACCTTTCTCGGTTGGAAGCAAGAACGTTATAAGTTCGACGTCAAATAATTTCTGAAACTTTCAGCAATGTTAACAAAATCCATGAGAAAATCATAAATAAATTCAAATGACCAAATGACACCATTTGGCAGGTACGACCTTTTAGAGTAAGCAAATTTTACATTGGCTAGAACTAGAGCGACTTGAAAATGTTATTATATCGAGAAAAGAAAACACATGGCTCCTTTATTTTTCCTTCTAGTTCCGAATAAGGCAATAAGAGGGTTGCAAATTTGAAATGTCAATTCTTTATAATACAGTTTCCCTTCAATATTATGAACATTTAGCTTTAATTAAATTTTCGTTGCATGTACAGCTGTCTGACCAATAGGTCGAGGGGTTAGAGATTGCAACTGCAGATCCAAACGCGGGTTTGATTCCCGCCAGGGACAATTATTTGTGTGCATGAACATAGCTTGAACTTGGACTTATTCAGTATCTGAGTGTAAAATATCTATACATGTATATGCGTATAATAAACAAGTACCTAAGTATGTATACCCGGTGTTCAGATGAACGTAGTCCAAACTTGTTTACAAAGTGTAAAGCTTACCGAACTAAACAAAAAATTAGTTCGGTAAGGTCTACATGCTCTATAAGTTTAGACTATGTACAGCCGAACACCCGGTATATTAGTTGTATAGTACATAATGAACTTGCCTTGCCTTTTGGTTTTGCCTAGTTTGGCGCCAGATAACCATGTAAAAGATATCTTTGATATTATTATATTTTAGTATGTTTTATTATCGAAAAGTATTAGAAATTAGTTAATGGTGACGGTTCTCAGCGCTTTCTACGGCTTATGCGCTAATTATGAATGATCCAACGTGGTATTATAATATATTCATCTTAATAAGTTTTTCAAAATAAGGTAAACGTTACTTAGTTTGTATTCCTCGAGCAGATATTTTCTTTCAGTGGCTACTTTGCAGGTGACGCAAGTGCAACTGAGCCTCACATAAATTTACCAACTACAACAAACTCTCTCTAAATAACACACAAGTAAAATAATATTAAAAGAAAAGTTAAGTAATTATAACGTGTACAATAAGAAATAATGAAATTATAAATTTGGTTATTAATTTTTTAAATATCTTCGTCCTCCATAATTTTCTTTAAGTTGCTGTGTCTTGACAGAGTCCGTACTGATATCACAAAAACTTCGTATTCATAGACGGATGAAATGAATCGTTAACTATTGAATAAACCCTCGAATAAAAATACTACGTTTAAATTAATTTCTGTGCTATAATTATTGTAAAATTAAAGCTACGGAATATTTTTTTTTACACCAAACATATATTAGGTCTTAACCTATGAAGTTGCCGTTCTTCAGTACCTACTGGCCATTTCAAACAAAAAAAAAAAATTTTGATTGGCTGTGAATTCTAAATTCAAATCTATTTTGTTTTAAAAACATGACATTCTTTTTATAAAGTCAGTCTTTTGTTTATTGATTAGCGTTGTGTTTTCATTACATTTGAACATTTTTCGTCATAATGGACACTTTAAAAATTCGTGTAAATATAGAATATGAGTTCCGTCGTGGCACTAATGCGGCACGAATGACACGTAACATCAACAACGTTTACGGAGAGAACTTAACATACGAACGAACAACCTGTTATTGGTTTGCCCGCTTCCGTTCTGGAAATTATGACTTGAATAATGAACCTCGACGTCGTCCGCACAATTTGGTCAACAATGATGAATTAAAGACGATTGTGGAAGCTGATGATACTCAAACTACAGTTAAACTAGCAGCAGCTTTTGATGTTAGCATCAAAACAATATTGGACCATTTGCGATAAATCGGCAAAGTAAGAAAGCTTGATAGATGGGTACCCCACGAACTAAACGATCGCCAGCGCAATGTACGCGTCGAGACCAGCCTCGCGTTGCGCAACAGGCACAGAAATGAAGGAATTTTGAACCCGATTGTTACCTGTGATGAAAAAAGGATTCTGTTCGACAATCGAAAGCGTTCAGCAAGTTGGTTAGATTTTGGTTCAGCACCAAAGCAATGTGTTAAACAAAAAAATAACCCCTAAAAAGGTGATGGTCACTGTTAAAATAGCATGAGCTTTACTGCAGATGGGTACTGTGAAGAACTGAAGACAATGATGTAGAAGCTCGCACGTCTGCAACCAGCTTTGGTCAATCGGTCTTCACCGCTGCTGCTTAACGACAACGCGCGACTCCATACCGAACAACAAACAGCATCCAAGCTGCTAGAGTTGGGGTTGGAAGTTCTCCCTCGTTCGCCATACTCACCAGACCTTGCACCTACCGACTATTACTTTTTTTAAAATTTGAACAACTTTTTAACAAGAAAAAAAAATCAATTCTCCAGAGACAGTACAAAATGCCTTTGAAGAGTTTGTTGCCTCCCGTCCAGTTGATTTTTACAAGAAGGGCATTATTAAAGATGCATCGATTGCACGGGTGATTACTTTGAATAACAGAAATAAAGATGTTTGAAAAAAAAAATAACTGTAACTTATTTCATACAAAAAGGCAGTTTTATAGGTTAAGCAATATTATATTATACAAATAAATTTGTGATTATTTGATTTAAGCAAGGTCTTTGCTTTACTATCAGTGGTCAACTACAACGAGTAGTTGCATTCGGAGGAGTATATAGCACATGTCCATAAGATATTAGTCTTTGTGGAGATGATGCACCGAGCTTTACATGTAGCTGACTAGAAGGTGTATCACGCTTATTAAACTTAACGAATCAGAGGCGACAATTGATAACCAATCGCGTGGACATACACACGTCTGTCCTGCACGTCTTCATTTGTCAACCTATAGCTCAAAATGTGATAACTTTAGTTCGTGAACTAAGCAGCAAACATTACACCTCTACTGAAATAATTCAAAGGTCGGTGATCAGATGGCCGAGTGGTTAGAGACCCTAACTGTGGAGCCAAGGGTCATGGTTTCGATTCCCGCCCGAGACAAATATTTGTGTTCATAAACATGTCTATTTGTTCCGTGTCTGCGGGTGTAAAAAATATTAAAAAAAAAAACAAATCTGATAAAGATTACTTAAGTATTTATATCAGTCATCTGGTAACCATAGTATAAGCTTTGCTTAGTTTGGAACTAGATGGCGCTGTGTGGGATGTCTGAAGTATTAGTATTATATTATTATTATGTGTTGCATTGATTTTGGTACAAATAAATCGTTAAAACACTTCCAACTTATATGTTCCGTGTACCTGGGTTGTGTGATGAGAAATCGTTTTGATTAAATTATGACGTTCGACCGATAGCGATGAAATCGAAAATATATTTTCGAGTGAATTTATTATTGAAAATACATATCATAATATGTACATACACAAATGTATACAGTCACCCGATTCGAGGAACATAAATAATGTCCGCGCAGATAATGTGAACAAAAACAACACAAAATGTATCTTGCCTTGTTTTACATACCTACATACTTTGGCATTCATCACGGCGGTTGTTACGTATTTTGGGTGTTGAATCGACCGTGAATTCCTTTTTTATCGTTGAAAGCTACTTGAGTGGGCAAGTCGCGTTTCCGGAAGCGGTCGGTTTAAATATTTTAATGGGATCTTATCTTTTATATAAAAACCATAGATGTTCATATAGATAGAGACTTATGACAACGAAAATATGAACAAAAAATATACCACATAGACGAAATATACCTACACCAGTTGATGTTTTGAAATGTTCTCAATGAAATAGAATTTTATGTGACCCATATGTACAATTTGGTACTTAAAAAAAGATTTTGAAATGATATTTCACATAGAGGTCGTATTTTCAACTCATGTTTCAGATATTTTCGTACCAAATAGTGTCACATCTTCCACCTGTTAAAGTGTGTTTTTAAAAGGGCTTATAGAGAGACATCTCAATTCTTGACTGACCGATTAGCCCAGTGGTTAGAGACCTTAACCACAAAACTAAAGGTCGCGGGTTCGATTCCCCCTCGGGACAAATATTTGTGTGCATGAACATAAAAACTATATTAAATTTTTACTAAATCTTTTGCTTTCCTGATGAGCAGTCATGACTATTTAAGGTCACAGGCCCCCGGACTATAAAACAGGCTAGAGTCGAGCTACCTCAAAGCTGTAAGTCCATGCTTTATCTGCACAAGCGTCCAGTTAACTTTAAAGCGACCAATATTTTTGTAAATTTTTCAGTATATTAGGTTTTATCTAGGATCTAGCGTAGTTTGGCGCCAAATTTCGCTCACTAAGCGGTCAGCGTCGACTGCCGAATTTATTCCGTTTGCGTTATCTTACGCTCCATGTAAAATATTTTATCACATGAAACTTTAAACTGTTTGGATAAGGGTGTTTTTGTTTCCGTTCATGTTGTCACGACTTCAAGTTCCGAAGTTAATCAAAATGCAGGGCAAGTTTTTTTAAGTATATTTCGCTGTTCATTTTACTACGAAATAAATCCACCAACTCATCGTTAACTTTCATAAAAAAATCTGAAAAAAATAATTATATTTCGAACTGTCGTTTCGAACCTGACAGGCTCTCTTGACTGACTCTCATCACCTATCTATTTCAAATCTATCTAACACTTCGCTTGCCAAACGCGTCTTGTGTTTTGCGCTTTCTAGCGCCATAAAGAACACTCTCATCAAATTAAATGGATCGTCGTCTGATTCTCACTGTACTTTCTGGTACCATAATAGTAATGGGGAAGTGACGATATACGACGTCGACCATTTGCACGATTACTATCCATATAAATACAGTAGACCTCCGAACTTAGAATGGAAGATAAAATAGGTGAAATGGGGAAAAAGAAGAAACCCAACACCGAAATGTGGCTGTAACCAAGATGTGCCTCCAGCGTCAATCATTAAGTTTTAAACTGTCAATTTTTTCAAAAGTCTTCACACCGTCACTTACACGCCCTCGATATCGATTGTCGATATTTTCCATCACAAACTCATCTTCATTTTATGCTAGAATATTCCATGAATTCCATTTTTTGGGAACTATACTTACCTACTTTGAAGCGATCGGACCTTTTATCTTATAAAGTAAGGCACCAGAACCTTCACGCTGTAAATGTCATTGTAAGATGGTAGTCAATACAACAAGTATAATAATAATAATAAATAAATTTATTTATTTCTCTCATAACCTTAAAAATTTGTCTTTGTTAAAAATATTTCGTGGTCAATTATATACTTATTACAAATTAAAGCAAAAGCTGTAAGGGAAGACTGGAGTCCAAACTGGAAAAATAAGTGTTATAGATCACAAGGCCTTCACCCTATAGATTCGACAAGTGCATTTATTAAGATTCTGTCCATCCGGCCGTCCGTCTGTTACAGGGGTGTACCTCTGAACAGTACGTAATATGCAGACACTTGAAATTGTCACAGTGTGTTTTATATGGCGACTATACCAACAAATAATAAAAATAAAATATTCTTAAGAATTAAAGGGGGTTGCCATACAAGAAACATAATTTTTAATACTGTACGGTGGTACAGAAAACTTCGTGAGCGAATCCGATTCGCATTTACAGATGCTTAGTATAAAGGTTTCCGTTGTTTGTGCGTGCCATGGAATGTGTGTATGCGTATGAGTATGCAGTGGACAATAGATAAGTTATAAAGTATAAAAGAATATTTACTACCTAAATCAATTTGTACTTAGTATAGATGTAATAACGTTTTATTATTAAGTACATAACAAATGATTAAATAAACTAAAGAATGGTCTAAGGTACGCACCGAATTTGTTGTAGCTTCCTTAGAAGACTTTTTATGTAACGGATATAGGTTAAGAATTTTATTTAGCTTATAGTGTAAGAAATCACCTAGAAATTAAAATATCTTTCGGAAAAGTAAAAGAGAGGCATTGACTCATAAAAAATACCTTTAAGTCGTTTTAAGTGAAGCTACAAGGCCATAGTAAACAAGCAAAATAAACTGATTTTTATAGGAAAAATCATTTGTATATTTTTGCGTAAAGTATTGTATTGAGTGTAATAAATTTGAGGATAGTGCCGAGAGTTGCATTGACACACGCGGAACCCGTTGTGGGTTAACAATATCGCGTTTGGAATTTTTCACCATGGTGAAAGCCCGATTTTCATATTAACAGCAAACACCTCAAGCGAGCGATATCTCAGGTGTGCAGACGACATAAGTTTTCCCGTTTGTGGGGAACTTGCAACGAAAACTTTATCCGTTCCAAGTTGCCGATTCACTTTTGGACTCCGACATCTGGGACCACACGGGCCAGGCTCAACCGCTCGTTCACCTGCCAATTTCATTTCTATACTAGGCCGACGATCATAATCCCCATATTTTTGGGCGTCATGTTTTCAGACGTGTGTTTTTAAGCTGATGAAAGGCAGGAGAATCGAGAGTTTGTTGTAATAATCCTTCATTTGAAAAAAATTTCAATATCAGAATTGGACGGCTTCGATAATTTATTTATTTATTCACAATGATTTATTTATTTGTTCATAATCGCTTGTTCAATTTGGAGTCCCATTAAATCCTTATTAATATTATAAACGCGAAAGTTTGTATGTATGGATGTTTGTTACTCTTTCATGCAAAAACTACTGCATGGATTTCGATGAAACTTTACAATAATATACATTATACATCAGAATAACACAGGTTATAATTTGTACAGATGCTAGCTTTCCGCCTGCGGCTCCGCTCGCGTGAACTATATAGTTGTACACTGATTTTAAAAATTCTTTCACCTATAGAAAGTTACATCATCAGCGAGTAACATAAGCTATATTATATATTCAAACTAGTTTTACGCCCACAGCTCCGCTCGTATGAACTACACAGTTGTACCGGGACCCCGTCATGACTTTTTGCATAGATATAGTTTTATAAGCTGAAAAGTGACTAGGCTACTTCTTTTCCTGGAAAAAGGGGTCCCGGTACAACTATGTAGCCCACGCGAGCGGAGCCGCGGGCGAAAAGCTATATATGAATAATTTTAGGAAGTTCTGTCAACTACATATTAATGTTAGTTGTTTTGAAATAAAAATACTGTAAAAATCTTACTATTGTAAAACTGCATCCGTTTTAATGTTTGTTCGTGGAAGTTATTTTCTTTAAAAAAAATAAATAAATATTGTTAGCGACTAATTAAACTTTCCTGATCCGAAAAATAACAATCATAATTTTTGCTTGTGTATTATTTGTTTGTATTATTATCACTGAACCAATTTTGATGAAACTTTTACCTATGATTTGATAGATACAGCTAAAAACTGTAATTCAACATAATTATGGGGTTCGCATCATCATGCCACTATTTGTAACAGCATAGCTATATGCAAAAGTGTAGAACTTTTCCTTCACAATAAACAATGGAAAGGGTGCAAAATTGTATAATTATTTTCGACGATGGTACAATATTGATTCTAGAGCGCAGCAAAGGAATCTAAGGTACAACAGAACTTTGAGTTGAGCGAAGTATTCTAAAGTTGAATCCTGACCGTAGGAAGGGATTCAATGCCGCTACAGAATTAATAGTTTTGTACTTGAGCTAAATACTCTGTTTTTCATTACTAATATGAGGAAAATAAATATAAAGTGATTTAAAATGTATATAAATATAAATTTAAATTTAAAAATAGGTTATACTATGTTAAAATAGCGTAGATATGTTCCAAACGATAATTTAAAACTTTTTTTTTCGTTTTAAAACTTTTCTCTCGTTACAGCACAAATTGTTTTTTTTATTTTTGTGATTTGGAAAAAATCTACTAGCCAGTATTATTTTATATATAGAAATGGAGTATTTGTAATAACCAGGTTCATTTAGAGCCGTTTGTGAAAAAAAATCAAATACTAAAACTTTATAACGTGAATTTAAAATAGTTCCATTGATGTAAAATTGTGTCTTTTAGTGTTTAATAGTCTGATTTTCATACAAAATTTATTTGACCAGAAGTTAAAAAGTACACGTTGGTATATTTATTTTACCATCTAAGGGTATCATGAAATTATCGTTAAATTTCTAATAATAATAATAATGCCTAGGATATCCCATACAGCGCCATCTAGTCTCAAACTAAGCTAAGCTTGTATTATGCTGGCCAAAGAACCGATATACATAATTAAATATTTTTTATAACATGTTTATATATACATATTTATACACCCAGGCACGCAACAAATAGACATACATGTTCATGCACACAAATATTTGTCCCAGGCGAGAATCCTTAGCCACGAGCCTTGGCGCCGCAGTTTGGGTCGCTAAACAGTCGGCCAATTGGTCAGTCAATAATATTACATTACTTCAAACAATAAAATGTTTTCATTTTGGTTTTCACAGTTGGATCTGCTTTTAAACGGAATGAATTTTATGAACGTTATAACTGAATAAATGATGAATTTTAAGGTGGTTTTTAATCTGGGATTTAGTAATATATGTATGAGCGAATTTTTTTGAAAACCAAAATTAGAACTGATTGGTGTTAAAAATAACATATTTTATAAATTTTACGACTATCATTACTAATACATTACTAGTACATTATAATATACTTTACTTACAATGGTGGTAACATAAACATAACAATGTGTAGTTTTTAAATTCTGGTCAAATAAATTTTGTATGAAAATAAGCGGTGTCGTTTAGTCCTAAAAAGAGGCTTCCCACGACGCATTTTAATATTGGAATATTTTGAATACTCTCATTTGGGTTACAACTAACTTAGTACAGAGCCAAAACGTCGAAATTAATAACGTATAATAATAATTACGTGTACATTACAAAACGTACGGGCCTTTTATACTTGAATTTTAAAAAGAATAAAATTCGGTTGTGACATGATAATTATTATTTTCACCAAAAGAAAAGAAAATGTAAATTTAGTCATCACCACTGGTCACATCAATCTTCACTAGAAAAATCGGGAAAGAAAAGTGCTGGAAAATAAAGAACAGTGCTCAAAATATTGTTTGCTTCGTATTCGGTGTACTATCTTGTACAATTTGCAGATTTTGGTTAGATGTTAAGTATATTTGTTTTATTAAATTTAGGATTGGCTCTGATGCAGCCTCTTTAAATAACAAACCTCCAACTATTATATAAAGGTCGGTATAGCTACTTGATTTAGTTAAATTAAGTTCTAGACTAGAGTATTCCCCGGCTACGGCTGGCTGACTGAAAGACCAGTTTTGCAGAACTTGGAAACTTCGTGGTTGCATGTCCGGCATCCGCTCAGTTTGGTTTGATCATACCGTAGTTAGATGAATTTGTATACTCACTTCTAACTGACTGATATCTAAACGGGATGAATGGCTTTGCGAATTCAACTTATTTTTACTTTTATATAAAATCAGACGATTGCGTGTATGTGTTTGTGTGTAGCGCCGTCACTAAAAATAAGCCACTTTAAGTTTCTTGCAGTTTTCATCTAAGAGTGGTCGCGTATGAACCTGGGTAAAATTAGCTTTATGACAATCAAAAGTGACAGCAGAATTATATTTGAAAGTAAATGGCTTTTTTTTTTTAATGCATGTATGCACACACGTTCGAATGCGTAAAACTAGAAAAAAACTGGTCGTTTGCGAGTAGCACTCTCGCATTGAGGGTTCACTATTTCGTTCCTTTTATATATAAATATATGTAGGTACTCTACTTAATTCGCTCTAGACAAAGATACTTATATAGTATGATATGATATGATATAATATAGCAACTATGAAAAAGAATAAAACTTTTTCACACCATGTACTTGTATGGAACTGGAAATATTTCAACTAATTTTTATTTTATAGTTTATTATTTAGTCAGCTTAATACGAGTATATCATCATCATTATCAGCCCGTGTCTCTCCACTGCAGTCTCGCATCCAACTACCCTCGGTATGGTGCTTCAGGTCATCTGTCCACCTGACCGGTGGGGGTTCAACGCTTCGCTTGCGTGGCCTCCATTCGAGAACTCGTCTACCCCATCGGTTATCAGTTCTACGGCAAATGTGACCGGCCCATTGCCACTTCAGCTTGCTGATCGCTTCGGCTATGTCGACAACTTTAGTTCTTTGACGGATTTCAGTGTTTCTGATTTTATCCGTCAAAGAAACACCGAGCATGGCCCCCTCCATAGCAAGCGTGCTATGGACTGAAATAAACTGAAAGTCGCTCAGCGGAGCGACTTTTTTGTGGATCAGTCCTGCCGTGAGAGTCCATGTTTTACTTTTTAGGTAGGAAACTTTAGAAACGGCTGAACTGATTGATAAATCCGAACTTGCACACGCGAAAGTTGTTGGCATTAATCAAATATCAAATGCTTATGAACTTTTTTTTCTGCTATTCGTATAGTAAAAAACTAAACAAGGAGTTATAATAATTATAATTAATAAAAATCTCACAAACCAGAGCACATAAATAAATATTTTTCTTAATTTTAAGCATTTTAAGTTAATTAGGTATATATTCAATCTACGTTCGCTTTATATGTTTATAAGACCTAAGTTCTAACTAAAACTATAATATATACCTATATTTTTAATAATATAAAAAGGCGAAATTTCATTTTTTATGGTAAACTCGAAAACTATTAATTAACTGATTTTAAAAACTCTTTCATCTGTAGAAAGTAACATTGTCAGTAACATGTGTTGTATTTTATTTTTTAAGTAGCTTTCCGGCTGCGGCTCCGCTCGTGTGTTCTAGGCAGTTATGCCGGGATCGCTATAATTTTTTGCGAAGATATATAGTTTATAAGCTGAATAGTGACAGGTTACTATTTATCTCGGAAAAAGGGGTCCCAGTATAATTGTGTAGTCCACGTAAGCAGAGCCGCGGGCAAGAAGTTAGTATTCAATAAATTGATAATTGATGTTTTATGCTGGTTTTTAATTTCAGTTATATTTCGTAAATTTTTATATACTTGACAACTAAGAAATTATCAGTTTCATAAATTCACACCTTTTTAATTTCCACCTCAAAAAAACACCTATAATATTTTCAAACTCTGAAAAAAAAATCAATTGTTCAGCTCTTTAAAATTCCGTTCACCCCTTTTGAGTGAGGCTTCGGGATAAATTTGGGGACGCGTCAAAGCCTTATTTCATCAGGAGGCTTACTTCCGGACGCATGCCGGCCGATTTTCAATGGCGGTATAATTTCACAGGCGCGCGCCCCTCAAAACGTATTGAATTTTGATATTGACGTTAAGATCGTCAAACGCAGTTCCACTCAGTACGTGTGACTCAAGTATCCTACAATACTGCGAGTATAAGATTTCTTGATTGAGTGGCTAAAATTAATGAGAGATTTCACTTCGTCACGGTGGATTATCTTTGGAGGTTGTCAGATTCTAATCACCTTGATTTGCTAGTATATTGTTGGGATCGGGTCTTGGTAACGTTTAGCGACACTCAGCGCTACGCGCAGTGAGTTTTTCACCCTATATTTCGCTTCAGTACATTTACCAGCAAACTAAATTTGATAATCTTTCGACATCCATAGTTGCCGATTCTAATAATTTATTTCTTCTCTGAACTTTTCTTTAGCTTCATTCCTTCACCTACAGTCAAACTTTCAAAAGTCTTGTTCTGTAACGCTAATAATAACAATATTTGGGACAACCTACATAGCGCCATCTTGTCCCAAAGTAAGCTTATTATGCTTGTATTATGGGGTACTAGACAACTGATATACATACTTAAATATCCTTTTTTTAATATAATATATATGTATACCCAGGCACGGAACAAATAGACATGTTCATACACACAAATACTTGTCCCGGGCGGGAATCGAACCCGCTACCCTCAGCTCCATTGTTAGGGTCTGTAACCAAACTACAAACCGGACTTTTCCAACTACTGACTATCCTAAGTGAAACACTTTACGGCAACTTTTTGTCGAGGGGTAATACTTAAGACAATTATATGGAAACATACAAACTCAAAGAAATAAATACATGTACTGATTAATATTAACTAGGTCGTCTGTCTACAGACAGGATAATATGTTATTCAAAACTATTGTGCAATGGATAATGAAGCATAATGTAACTTTTTTATTATATAAATATAATAATATATTTCAATTCTCGAAATAAAGTAACACAATCAAGAACGTACCACGTGAAATCAATTTATTGTTATCTATTTATTGAATTACTTGAAATTTTTTGATAACATATACTAAGTAAAGTCCAAAACGTTTGTGACTTTAGAAGAGATAAAAAGTTGAACAATTGTCATTGAAAAAATATGTTTCGTTATCAGTTGGGAATGATTTTAAAGAAAACGTTATCATTTTCATAGAAATTAGTCGAACAATTTGAATAATTAAAAAATCAGTAGTAACAAGCAGAACTTTTTTGACATGCTGAACTCCGAAAAAATCTCCATATCACTGCCATGACACATATTACCCGCTGGTGAATTTGGCCTTGCTGATACATAGATACTTTCTTGCTGGGGCTTTTGAACATTAAAGCACTTTAGTACTAAAAGTGAACAACTAAAACAAATTCATACTGTAGGTAATTATTAGTTCAACATTCTTACAATAAGAGTAGTAATTTTAAAATCAAGAAATAAGTTTATTTATTTATTTATTTATTTATTTATTTATTTATGAAAAACCTACAGCTAAGACAGAAAGAATTACTTAAAAATATTACATTACATGTATAGCCAATTACAGGTTTTTCCGGAATTAAGACCACTTAAATTAAAGCTAAACCTAATTTAATACATTTTTTTTTTTTTTTTTCATTGCACAATACAATCAATATAAGCATAAATACACATACCGGACATAATTTAATAAGACATAAGTATCCTATACATACAAATACATACATACACATACATACCACATACATGCATACATACATATACACGAACAATATATACATATACAAACATATACAATACATGACTACTAGGAATTGATGCATCAAATAGATAAATCACAAAATTAAATCAATACATACAAAAATGAAATATTTAAAGTAATCAAACATGAACAATCAGTAGCGCAACACTATAATGCAGAAGGACGCACCGTCAGCAATGCATTTTTAAGATCGGTCTTATAGGCTTGTTTTGTCTTTTGAAAGGGATCTAAATATGGAACAAGTCCATTATAATCATTACAAATCCGGTTTAAGGTTGCATTGCCGGCGTATAAAGTTTTGGTGTGAGGCACATTGAATAGATGGGTGTGGCGAGTGCGCCGAAGTGGAGTATTATAAGTTAAATCACCAACCAACGATGGACAATCAACGCGAGCATTGCACAGATCATATAAGAAAAGCATGTCCATGAAATGTCGTCTCTGATCGAGGGAAAAAATTTTATAATAGTGACAGGCACACTCATATCCATTAAAATATTTTTTCGTTCTATAATTTAAATGTTTTATAAACACGCTTTGGATTTTTTCCAGTTTGTTTCTGTGTATAATGTAATTAGGTGACCAAACAGGACTGGCATATTCTAATGTACTTCGTACATATGCATAATAAAGTGTCTTAAGGCATGAAATGTCGGTGAAGGGTTCAGACACACGTAAAACAAACCCCAAATTTTTGTATGCTTTGTTGGTAATGGTGTCAATATGGTCGGTCATAGTTAGTTTTGAGTCTAAAACTACACCTAAGTCACGTATAGTGGTGCTTATACTAATTGGGGTTCCACTTAAAGTGTACACATATGTGATGGGTTTCGTTTTACGAGTAAAAGTAATCTGAGTACATTTATTAATATTTATGTTGATGCGGTTGTTAACATAATAAAGAGAAAGACGATCCAGGTCATCTTGTAATTTTTTACAATCTGATATGTCATGGATGCGCATGTAAATTTTTTTATCATCTGCATACATAAGTTTATTTCTAATATCCCAAATAGTTTGACAGTTATGGAATTTTTTATTTATTTGTGGTGACTCTATTGCCTGTGGGATCCGTCTGTCTGTGTCAATAGTGTCTCTACTTTTAACAAGGACAACCAGAAATTGATCAGTTTTTACCGACTAAGACGCGATAACATCTGTGGCATTGTTTTATGTGAAAATCAATTATAAATCCATTTATAATTATGTAAAAACTTCGATGACAATGTCTATTCTTAGGTTAGAAATCTTCACGTGAACGAGAAACCTATTTCGAAAATATATGTATGTCTAACACTTTTCAAAATCTTTGGTCTCAGAAATTTATTCGTGATTTCTGCGGCATAATATTCAATAATTATATGAAATTTTTGTTGATATTGTTACTGTAAAAAAATAAATTTACAAAACACTCTTATTTTTAATTTATAAACTTCCCTAATATATAACTCATGATGAAAGTATAAAGGATTTTATGTTACAGTCGTCTTCCATTTGGCATTTCTTCAAACACTGACGACCGCTTAGCTTAGTGGGTAGTGACCCTGCCTACGAAGCTGGAGGTTCCGGGTTCGAATCCCAGGTCGGGTCAGTATTTATATGATGAATATTGATACTGGTACCGGGTTTTGGTTGTTACATGTATGTGGTGTATTCGTTTGGTACCCAAAATACAAGCTAATGCTTAGTTAGGGCCTAGACAATGTTATGATGTATACGTTATTCTTGTTACTTACAAAACGTTCGAGGTATTCGCTACGTTAATAATAGCTAGTCTCATCAAATCGATCACGGTAAAATGCCGCTTTAAAAACTTCTCTATTCGTTCCGAACACATGAAATCAACGTGCAGTAAGCTGCAGACGCCGTAAAACTTGCCTGCAGCGTGCCATCCTGATTTATGTGGAATCTATTCAAAGCTTATTTGCCTAATTGCTCTCTGGTCGGCGCGAGATAAGGAGCACGTCACCTCGCAGGTAAGTGTTTGCCCAAGGAAATCGTGTTATAGCCATATATATATAATCTAACTTTTATCAGTTTCTTCGTCTTACTATGCAGTTTTTTTTTTCTTATTTCTGAGGTCGTATCCATTTAATTTTGAAATTCATTTCTTGAGTTCTATTTATTTATTTATACAGTAACAAGTTACAAAGTTAAACTTAAGTTTGATGTTAAATTTTAATATACATGTTGAATTTGCAACTCAATTATAACTGTAAATTACATGCAATTATGGTACACTATATGATCTAATTAGAGCTAATTCGAAAAAAAAAACGAGAATGAAGATAACCATAAATACATTAGTAAACAACACACTTACACAAACAACAGAACGCATTTCTTATTAAGTAAACATAACAGTAGGTACGGCACACAATGACAACTAAAGAACATTTCGAATTTTGTGTTTGAAGTTATTTAGTGTGTCACAGAATATATCACAATCGTCATTTAATAAATTATTGTAAGAACGACACATTACAGCTGGGTAGGGCAAATAAACAAGGTTTACGAATCGATCGCTGTTGCACCTTAAAAAATATTTACGTAATCAGATCACTATCCAGGTTCCAGAAACGTTCCGCCGAGATTGAAGACTTTTTAAATTGAATCGCAGCAGTCTGTCAATGTTATCAGGTACAGAGCGTCGAATATTCAGTTTAATACTAGCATAACGAACAAATCGCTTTTGTATTGATTCGATTCTTAGACTATGTACAGCATAGGCCGGTAGCCAAATGGACGAGCAATACCCCAAAATGCTTCTAACTAATGCAGTATAGAGAATCAATAGGCTGGAAATTCTTTTGAATGGTTTCGTAGTCCGTATTATGAAACCCAACACTTTGTTTGCCTTTGATATAATGTAATCATAGTGCTGCCTAAAAGAAAGCTCAGAATCGAAGATCACACCAAGATCTCTAATAGAGTGCACCCGCTCGAGAACGCCACCGTCTACTATATAGTCGAAATTTAGGGGAAATCTGTTTTTCGTGAATGATACTATACCCACGAATGTTCATCTCAACAACTTGCAAGTTTGCTCATCTTGTGTTTTGGATCTTGATACTTTTTGTACCTCATAAGAACCTACTATAAAACTTAAAAAACAGTAGCCCATGTCACTAATCTTTCCTTCAAGAATATCGTTTCGATATTCTGTTAATGGATGAAGAAAGGACAAACCAACACATTCTCGTATTTATAATATTATTATGACGGTTATGCCTAGAAGTATTAGGAAAATAACGTGGTTTCACAAACACATCGGCCTATTCATAATTATGTTCAGTGCATCTTATATATTCAATAGTTTAGACGTTCTAGCTCTTTCTAGATAACTCCAATCATTTCATTATTTACTCCATACTTTGTGGAACACAACTAGTGTTATACCCAACATAAGTAACATTTTATTTCAACTATATTTTCACTTGCTGACAAAAGGACATCATTAACCTTATTTTAAGTTGAAAAGATAGTAAGCTTTAAGTTTGGAGACCGTCGCAGGATTTCTCCAAAAGATATTTGGCAGTAATCCTACCAGTTAAGAAAATGTGCAAACTTCGCAATCGTTCGTAGCAACTAATTAAAAACAAATAAGATCTTGGCGCTACGTGCCCGCCTCGAGCTGTCTCTTGCAAAACATAGCACAGTGTTAGGTTTGCACTTCGTCTATTTTCTTAGCCCAAGAGTTATTTTCTCAGTTTTCTAAAATAATATCACCTATTTAGTATTAGGATTCACAAATGAAACGTGTGATGTTTTCTATGTTGCACTAACGTTTAATGATATTTAGTACAGATATTAAAATGTTTAGAAGTGTTTAAGTAATAGAGAAATTAAGAGAATTTCGAGTTCATTAATTAATCCAGTTCAAGTTAACGAAATAACAAAAAAAAAAAACAATTAATAATGAATACGAAATGACGTACTTTAGGTACGTTTTCTTTGAGTTTGCAAATAAACATAGTTTAACTTCTAAATCGAATATAAATAAATTGAAAAAAAATATAAATAAATGAATTACTTAGATATTTAAATTAATTCAAGTAATAACTATTACTACTTACATTTCTATTAATGTATGTTACTTTGTTTTTAAAGATATCAATTACAGAAAAAAAACTTTTAATACTTTGTGCTTATTCATTTATTCGGTAGTCAGGAAAGTTCCAGGCCATTTTATAGTGAAAATAATAAAGATTTTCAAGAAGTAAATCAGTTACGTGAAATATTTATTGAATTAAATAATGTCTATTTCATTCCACTTTAGCAATTTTTCTGGCAGAATCATTATCCTATTGCTATTATTTTTTTTTTTAAATATTTGAGCAAAAAATTGATATAAATCTTTCTTCTCATGAATGCGTTTCTACTTAATTTGAAAAATTTTGTAAAAAAAACGAACTACTTAATGATAATTTCTGTCTGTCTAGGCTGTATGAAGGATGCATTAAAACCTCTCAGCTAAGGTCAATCAGTTTTTCTTTAGCCGACAAAAACCTATGTGGTCGAGCATTGTCAATATGGAAACTACACCTCTTGTATTTATTTATTCCGGATGTCTTTTTAATCTTTGTTTATTAAATATTTTTACTTAAGATTCATCTAAATTAAACCAATCTTCAAATAAACAAGAAAACGCATTAAAATCAACTAATCTATTTGAAAACTACGATGACAGACAGACAGACAGATATAACTGTAGTTGAAACTCATCTTGATTAAAACTGCTAACAACTAAAAAAAACGTTTAGAAATCGGTTTATCCATTTGGGAGCTACGTCGCCGTAGCAGACAGATGCACCCAGATAAAAATAGCCAAAAACCATAAATTGCATAAAATCGATTTATCCACTTAGGAACTACGTTACGAACTACTAAGACGACACGCATAGGGGCATAAGTCTTAAATTTTTAACACCCCTCGTTTTCGACGTCAGAGACTAAATACTTTTTATATACTAAATAATATATTATATACTAAATACTCTTATATTTTAATTTAAATTATCGTCGTTATAAGAAAGTCTGTCAAACATAACATTACTTTCTTGCCTGTTCTAATTTTAAAGACACGCTAAATGTGAAAAAAGTTCACGAATCTTTTTGTGTAAAAACTATCAAAATACGGACACCACTAAAAGCGTATTCGATCGACATATGACGCTTCAAAAAATTAACAATAAAAACAATAATTATTGACCATCGATTGGTAAAAGTTTGAAAATCAATAAATTTCGTACAGACAAATGTTTTTATTTTTCCAGTTAAATTGTAAATGTATAACAGTAGGTACCTATATATAAATTCATAATAATATTATTATGAACGATAATTACACTAGTTTCGAATGTACACATTTTAAAGTCAAGACTAGCTGAAAATTTCAAATGCGTTTGTCCCCGAACTCGTTGAGTGAGCTGGCCAAGTTTAAAATTTTACTGTGGAACTTTATGTTTACCGCGGCCCAACCGCGCGCCGGTATGTGCTAACTGAGCCATAAACGTACTGTCAGCAGAGCTTTTACATAAATATCTATGTACCATCACGGTCAGTACTATTTTGAGATTGCCAGAGGCTAACAATATTATGAATGCAAAATTACGTATGTTTGTTTCGACGCGTTTCAATACGACGCACCGAGTTAGTTAAAAGCACAGAGAGTATATAGGACCAATGACATTGGAAATAGTTTTGGGGTAGATATGTTATACGCCCTCTTGGCATGGAAAACTCAAAGTAAGTTTTAGCCGTATTTCCTCTCAGTTTATGCTCAGTCTCAGGAACTTGTTTGTTTTTCCTTCCACAGTTTTCGAAATGCCTACTTGTAGTATAATGTATAAATGTGTAAATAATACTACCACTAGAAAAAAGACCAAAAAACTAACGTTTTATTTGTTAGTATCCATCATCTTCATCATCAGCCCGTGTCTCTCCACTGCAGGATATAGGCCTCTCCGAAGGCTCACCACCACACACGGTCCTCCGCCTTCCGCATCCAATTACCTCCGGTATGGTGCTTCAGGTCATCAGTCCACCTGGCCGGGGGGCGTCCAATGCTTCTCTTCCATAAATACATAAAATTTTCATTGAGATTTTTTTTATATTTCAATTTATCTCTGCATATTAAACCCAATATGCCTATAAATGCAATCATACGAAATTTCACTAGAGCCATGTTCTAGGTTTTGACTGTATTGGAGTAACCAGACTACCTCAAACTATATGTCACTTCATAGCATAGGATACTGTTTGTCCTGGTTGAAGGCTTTCATGCGATGTAAAACTAATGAAGGTCCGAAATGAAAGACGAGCAAAGCTTCTAGTTGTAAAATGGAATTGTAATATATTTACAGGAACAGAAAGACAGTTCTATCATTAACTATATCTTTCTATAATTTTGTTTGACGTTACGTATATTTACATAGAAAGAATGCGAAGGAAAGCAAACTGTTTATCGTTTGAAATTAAATGCCTAATTATACTCTTTGAGCTGAGCGGTTTTTTACTGTCCATGAATCTTGTTTTCCTGTGTAGCATCAAATCTGTTGATGACATATATATGAATGAGGTATAGGGATCAAGGGATCTACAAGCCTCCTTAGGGTTCTGAAAATGGCATAAGTTTATTGTGTTGGTGTTTGAATATGTAATTAAAATTAAGTTCGTTTTCGTAATTTGTAAAATGAAATAGAAATAGAATTAAAAGACACAGTAAATTGTTTTAAACGCTTTATCATGCAACACCAAGTCAAGATAATACATT
Organism: Luffia ferchaultella; assembly: GCA_949709985.1. NCBI lineage: Eukaryota > Metazoa > Arthropoda > Insecta > Lepidoptera > Psychidae > Luffia > Luffia ferchaultella. Next base: position 1,850,929 of record OX453255.1, on the reverse strand, counting down.
AATAAAATTGTATTTTTTTTCATACAAAATTTACATAAATATTATTTTATCCATTTTTATTTATTATTTCTAGTTATGTGAATTTAACTTTTTTAATTTCTTAATTTTATAAAAATAAATTATGATTTTCTACATATGTCATAGTGCGAGTAGTTACACTATTCATTGTGTTCACATATGGTTCACATTTGATACAGAATTTGACAGACGCATCATAACCGTTGCGTCTTCGTTCAATCAAACTGCTTTTTGGTAAATATAAACAATTTTTTTGTATATGGTTATTGGTTGCTATTTCAGTTCGCCTTCATTCCATATTTAAAATTGTCATTGCAATTTCTACTATAATACGCTGTCGTTAATTTTGATACTTTATGAGAAAGCGTGCTATATACACTGTCTGTGATTATTTAAACGGTAAGTTTACATGGTTGTAAATTTTCCTTAGCTCACACAATTATCGTTTCTGTATGGAACGACAATAGTAAATGCTGTATTTTACTTTTTGAAACAAAAAGACAACTGTTGAGCTGCGCTTTTTAGCATCAGTATTATTTTCCGAAGCGTTGTAGATTCTCATACCGTAAATAAATTTGACAGCAGCATTTGGTTTTAATAGAGTCAGAAATGTCACTTTAGAGTATCGAAAATTTTAAACGCAATTTCGCGGAGGTGAAGACCGGCGCGCGGGGACCTCGCGGACTGAAACTCGCCATCTTGCACAAACTAGGTATAGTATGAGTGGTTAGACGGTAAACCGAGAAGAGGACTTCTAGTCAATTCGTACTTTTCTGTAGATTCTGTTGATTTTCTAGTGAAATATCGAACATAAGAGCTTGTACAGGCCATATATATTTCAATAAATGTTAAAATTTCGTTCAAATGGGGTTCGTAATAGTTTTTTATAAAAATACAAACAAATATACAGACGAGAAATTTTGAAATGGCATTTTTGGTTTCAAATATGACTAATTGGTTGATCAGAATTAAACGCGACGAATCCTTTCACGTACAGATTTATTACAGTTTGTATAAATTCTTTAACATTTCACTAATAATACGTAAATAAATAAATATTATAACTTGGCGAAGTTTATTTCAATTATAGAATTAAACGAGCCGAACGCGTGTTTACATCGGCGGAATATAAAGTAACTAAACATCAGAAGCAAAGGCACGTCCTCGGCCTTGATTTGGGTGGATCTTGGATACGCTGACAAAATCACAAGTTGAAATCATTATTGTATTCACTAAAAATATATACTTAATTATTTCATAGAATATCCACAGGAACATTTGCTTGTAACAGCTTCAAATAAAGCTTTTACTTAAGGAGGTGCTTCCCACAAGATAGCTCATACAAACGCTCTTAAGAGATTACGGCGTTAATATGCATTTTAATCTTGAAATGTTTTGACTTATAGTCATATTTGGCTTAGAACTAGGTTTTTGTAAGACCAAATCTTCTAAATTTTTATAAAAAACGTAGTTTTAGATTCGTAATAGTTACAGAAATAATCAAAATTTCCATAACTAGGATGTTTATAGAAATTTCGAATTTTTGGTTTTATACGAACCTAGTTCTAACCAAAATGAGACTATTATTAAAACCATAACTAGATTAAAATGTGTATTAACGTCGTAATCGTTTAATAGCGTTTGTATGAGATATCATGAGGGAAACCCCTTCTTAAGACTCTTAAACCGAACGAAATTGGTGTTGCATCGCCGCCACAGCCGCACACTTCTGTGAATATTTATTTTCTAATACCTATGTGTCTATAGGTATTAATCGTTCAAAGGTGAGCTTACATTGCTACCTTATTAGAATGTTACAATTATTGCAAAGTAAAACTAATAATGCGAAAAAATTTAAATTAAAAAAAAAAATTTTAACTTCACGCTATCCAAGGGAAGTTATCTATATTAGGGTCCGATTTTCGAAAATCGAATTTTCATCAGATCTCCACATTTCAGGTTCTGGGAAGCCATTTTGACCATTTTCGGTTGGACGTCCGTATGTGTGTGTGTGTGTTATAACTTTTTTTTGTTGTGCGATATCTTGAGAACGGATTGACTGATTAAGACTCGCGATACGGCGTTTGAAAGAGTTCATTGAGACTTAGATCTGATTAGATTTGGAAGTCAATCGGTCGAGCTGTTTCAAGTTTTTTTAAAATATCTTGGAGATTTTCCAACCGATCTACTTGAAACCTTATATACGTTTATTGTATATAAAAATATCGAAGCGTCCTCTGCCCCACCGCACCGTTTCTTCCCACTTGCATCACCTGTTCATTGAGAAGATATTCTACTTATAGTATATTAACCTATTTTGCCTACGCCATCTTTTATGTTAATGTAAACACATAGGATACTATTCCCAGAAATTATTATTCCACAACACGACTATAAATTCACATTTTGAATTAAAACCGTACGGTTTATGGCATTTATCATTTTACGAGGGCCCGCAGGAGCTCATTAAAGAACTTTAAGCCTCCCCCGCTTTACGATATAAGCAAATTACTCCACGACACAACCGCCACAACTATCTGACCATAATTTAGACGTGGCAAAATATCGCATCTGAAATTTCACACCTTCATAACCTTGTCCTATAAAAAGCTACCGCGTGTTAGGTTATATATGTCACCATCAAAAGTACATCGCTCTGTCGATATAGGGCTCGACATTCCGATAGTGCGTGAAACCATCGATGGTTGACGTGCGTAATATTTCATTACATTTATGTGCGAGGTGGGTAGGGAACGAGGAGAGAAGGCGGGGTTTTATTAGGGTGCGCGCGAGTTTTATGCGTTACAGGACGGCATTGTCGCACTTAGCGTATTACCGTAGCCCAAGCTTAATCCAGACGTTTTACGGCCTCCTTTGTGCCTCTTCCGCTGTGTGCCAAAGTTTTTTTATGTCGTACAGTTTTTTTGTTGGCGAAGCTACGGCCGGATCGTTTTTCTCGTCGATCGCTTTTTCGGCGGATCGGATGGATTACTATCGATTGTGACGTCATCGAAACTGTATCAGTTCTTTTTGTTTGGAGACGTGATAGTGAAAATAAAATACTCCGTACTTGCCTAGTTTTTCAGCTATTTCATTTATACGTTTACTATACTTAGTAGTGAGATAACGCCATTGGATAACGCAATGGGCATTGTTCACAGTTTTGCAACATGGGTCTATAATTTTTGTATATACAGAAATACGTGTCCTCACTCAACAGAAAAATATAAATATTTTTGGAGCCGTGATAGTAGAGATATACAATCAAAACGTGAAATATTAATTTGACGTCATTACTACATACAGCGGCTACGACCATACAAACAAGTGCAATACGTAGAATATCATAGGTATAATAAGTAGGTAATATCGTCATCACATATAAAGAAGAGCTGTAGCTGTAACTCATAGTGGTGGTGTCATCAGCTATTAGTTTTAACAATCCAAAGCATCCAATACAAAATCCAAACATAATACATTTTTTAAACAAAAAAATACTTCAGGTTGTCTATATTTTCATAAAAATGTATGCAAATATGATATATTAAAATATTGATCAGTGCAGTGAATATTTGTTATTCAAACAATCTTGATTATTAAAAGCTACGAAACATATGGTTTCATTAAACGTGGTTTAAGTATCTGTTTTTGGAACGTGCTGTATTGATTGTATTCCTGTTTAATTTTTAAAGAGAAATAAAATTCTGAAATTCCCATGCTGTACAACATTCCTTTCTATATTTTTTATTTCCGCCTCCGCAGGCCCACTACATCTTTGGTGTCGTGCTCTTTTAGTAATATTACATTTTGTGTTACATGTGCAACATGCGTTACATTGACGTTACAAAATAAACGTTTATAAAGGTAGGTACAAATAGAAAATATTACTATCAATTTAAAAATATGTTTCGTGTTCCGAGATGACTATTTAATCTATTAAAATTATTCCCTGGAAATATTTCCATCACTCCATTACAGTTTTTAATTAATAGATAATGGTGTAAATAGATGTGTCTATTTCTGGTTTGGAAAATTACATTCAAACTCTTTATCTTTTTAAATTGTATGTGAGAGATTACAACTGTACAACTAGTCAATAATTTTATTTACGTACCACCGTAAAATAATATCGGTGGTCCGGTCAACCGTGCCAAGAACAAAATATTTTTCCGTTGTCTGACCATACCACAGGCAATTAGCGATTTTTTCGTGATAATATGATAAACCTGACCGCCTGGGTCTATAATATAGCCTGTTCCTATTCAAACCTGTATATCGTGAAATTGAAACATTAGTTTACATAATACCTGGATAGACCCTCACCATACAATGTAAACAAAAATGACAGGCCAACCACATACCCCCGCTAGGCCATACTAATCATGTACACACCTTCTCTATGTGCGTGAATTATAACCGAACTATTAGGTGATATTTTCTCTACGTTTCTTGTCGCCAACTCTGATTCTTGATACTATATAATCAAAGCTTTTAAGCAAGGTTGTAACGGATATCCGCATCTGTGGAGCATCATTTTTATATATTTGCATCAGCATCCTCTTCTGTAACCTCAGATGATAAAAGTTCCGCATCTTCATCTGCATTTCCATGACTTCTATGAGAATATGCGCGCATACGCTACCGGTCTGTCCACTCCGCCAGTAACATCGGTGGCTGTAATAAAAACGGTTGCTTGTTTAATTACATTTACATAAATGACAAAATGAATAGTAATAATATTTAAATTATGATATGAAACCATATCATAAAAATTCATTTCTCTTATTTTTGATATGACAACCGTATCCTCATCCGCATCCTTAGAACCGTTTATCTCAATATCGACATTCGTATCCTTAAGCATTTCTGCACTACAAGCTCGCCATTTTTCAAGAAGTTACATTACTGCAAATGCTGAGAAAATTAACCAATCCAAAATAGATTCTCTTAACTATGAAAAAAGCAGAAAACGCTAGCCGGAAAAGAATTAGTGTTTTTTTTTAATTAAGAAAAAATAATAATTACATAACATAAATTTTCTTCATTAAATAATACATTCATTATGATTTCGTTCCCCTAAGTTAAAAGTATTTACTGTGATAATTTATTACAATTTATGAATAATATAATATGAAAAAAAGTAACTCCGTTACAACCTTTATATTTTTTTAATCATTTGATTTGCAAGAATTTTCCTTTAAAACAATTATTTTACTCATAATAAAATTAATCAATGATTTTTAAAATTAAATATAAATTATTGACATAATATTTGTTAATTTTGTTATTTTTTTTAATAGAAACAATATAACATTAAAATAAATACCAATAAAGACAAGACTTTTTATTTAAACAAGCTAAGTTCTGAATTTGTAAATTTTCTATATTCCCTAAAGTAAATATGTATTTGTCAAGACGCTTATATTTAGTAGTTCTTTAGAAATAACTAGAATATTTTCTTGTAAATATTAAATTGTTATAATCCCATTTCATTATTAAGTAGGCTATTCACATTAGTTGGTTTATTAAATTACCTAAAATGTTACATGTGGCACACGAAATTCAGTACTATTAGAGTATATGGCAGGCGAAATCGTGACAAAAACAATAGCGAGGCGGGTTTTAATAAAGTTGATGGTGGCGAAATGTGACGGCTCACCCCGCACGGAAAAGCAGGCGTCGGTAATAAAACACAGTTGTAACGTAATGCAGTTGTAATACCAACATACAATACTAGGCATGCAACACCATATATTAAGTTAAGATTAGTGTGGAGGTATACAAGATTAAATCTGTATCACAGAAAAGGTATAACTAAAGAAATTTCAATCATATTATGAGAATTTATTAATACCTGGAACATCTCATACATGTCATAATCATCATCAGCCCATTTTTACCCCACTGCAGGGTCTTAGGCCTCCCCTAGGGTGAGGAGGGGGGCTTGGAGCTTAAGTCCACCACGCTGCTCCACTACGGGTTGGGAACTGTAACGACCGCCACCTATTGACAGCGTCCGGGACCGACTGCTTAACGTGCCCTCCGAAGCACGGTGTCAGTGATATTGTGTACTTAAGTCAGAAAAACTCATTGGTACACGCCCGGATTCGAACCATGGCTCTATGGGGCCTTATACATTCGAGACAGGTTCGTTGCGCTCTGGGCTATCACGACATCCATGTACTCTAAGCCAAAACTTTATTTTTATTTATTTCAATAACAGTATTCACAGCTCTTAAAATACTTAAGTTTAAACTGATATATATTGTTGTCCTACAGCCAATGATGGATACACATTATATGATTTCAACTATAGTATATTTAACGACCGCCACTGAAGTAAACAAAAACAAAAAGTATTTCATTTAGATTAAAAGAATAAGAAAAATTACACTATCAAGTTGTATAAAGTGGGTGGGTGCGTGAGTAAGGATTTGTAAGGGTGTGTGGGGATAGAGTGTGTATTTATTTGTGTATTTAATAACTTACCACGTGTGTGTGACTTCTTCAGTCAGTAATTCTTATAATCACACGCTTAAAGGTGATTTTGGTGGTGGTGAAGTAGGTGAACTAGGCAGAGGCCTGAAGGTATTATGGGTACTAGACAACTGATATACATACTTAAGTATTTTTTGTAATACTTACATTTATAAACTACTTTTCACGCAGTCATGGAACAAACAGATATGCTCATGCCTTCAAGGCTCAAGCACACAAATATTTGTTCCATGCAGGCATGAATCCGTGCCCTTTAGTTCTGCAGTCCGGGTCTATCCACCATCATCATAATCTAAGCACTCGACCAATTGGTCAGTCACTAAATAATATTTATATTATAAGTAATCGGTTTAAGTGTAATGATTATGCTCATTTAAAAGTATTTTCTGAATCGAGATATGCAACTTATCTTTGTTAGCTGAAATGCCATGTATACTTTAAAATAAAAAAAAAAATAATAAGGAAGGAAAACGTTGGTTTCTGTGAGAGTATTTGAATTTTCTGCGCGCTAGTATATAAGAACTTCCGCGCCATTTCTGTCCTTTCCTCTCACTGGATTTGAAACCTTCTAAGTTGACTTTACCAAGAAAGCTAGCTTTTCTACATCCACGGTAATAATTGTAAAATGTATACCTTATTCCACTCTACCTAAGCATCTGCATGACTATTTTGCGTGACGTGATCTATGAGTGGATAAAGGAAGTACGTAATTAGTTTTAAGGGGATAAGGTAATTAACATCTCTACTAACCCAAATGTCAACTTCACCTCCACGCGCCGGGTGGATGGCGGCAGAAGACAATCGGCTTTTGTGGCACTGACTGAAAGACAGAACACTGACCCTGATGGATAACCAACGAAGCTATGGCGACCGAGTAAGTGGCGGTATAACCGCTGACCTACCTAGAGTTGATGAGGCTTCAGCAGCCTTGAGTCCCAAATAACCTCTTAAAGTACTGGAGCAGAATACAACAGGAAATCATTGCTACTATTTTCCCTATGAGAGTCATGAAAGATCTCCTGTCAGACGATCCATTACCACGTCCACATCGCCAAGAATATACGACTAAGAATATTAATAAGATATAATAAAAAATCAGATGCTGATTCAACCTTTCAGCGTTCATTTGTCTTGTAGAGCACTGTCAATATTGTTAATGTGATTAGTGCGCTTTTTGCGTGACTATAACAGAACGAAATAGTCAACATCTTACGCTAAACTATAATCATAATACGACATAATATTTGTTCCTGCTTGTTCCTCTATGTCACACAACTTATGTCACTCCGTACGCAGTGCTGAAAAAACATTGCAACGTTTTGTAAAAGTAATCATTGAATTTATTTCAAACGGTTTTTTTATATTTAAAATATGAGGGAAGTGAACATAGAAAGCGTCATTCTTTTTCAGTCTATCTCGTATCATGAGAGTGACAGCCATTTTTTTTCATTTTGTTTATAGTTAATCATAAAACCATGACAAATGGTCGTTATCAAAATGTGCAAAACACCTTATGGTGAATGTTTCAAAAATCAATTGATCGGAAGTTTACGGTAACACGGTGTTTCAGGTAATCAATAACAAACTACTCGAAACGGGCATTACTCTTAAAATTGAATCATATGAAACAAATAATAATGTATCATCTAAAAATCGAGACAGGTTGTGAACCTCAAAGTTGTGATTTTTGGTTATTTAAGATCTTCTCGTCTGCTGCCTTATATGTTGTTATTTGAAACTCCAAAAACTACGTACAAACTGTTAGGAGAATCCGTTGAGTTCTAGAAACGTAAAGAAAAATAAATAAGTGAATAATAAATGCTATACATCGGCCGTCGAGAGTTTGCGTTCCTGACACATGAGATTTATAGCTATAACATCATGTTTGTTGTGAGTTGACATAATAATATAATTTTTAATTCAATTTTGTGTCATTCGTGCGTGTAAACGATAATAATATTTAAAAACGGGTATCGTCCGACGGTACAAATTCACATCAACCATCCGATTACTATGCCGATTACGACCTGTCGGGAACGCAAACTCTCGACAGCCGATGTATAGTATGTACTGCCGTTTATTTATAAGCATTAAAATCATTACCCGGAATTTGTATTATTTCTTTTTTATTATGGTATCATAATACCATAAAATTTCTGAGATATATTTATAGGATATCGCTCTTGAAAATGCTAAAAGCATTGACGAAACTTTGTTGCTTAGTACTTTGATTTTTTTGTCTTGTCCCCTTTTACGTTGGAAATTTCAGTGAAAATTTTACACAAACATTTTGTCAAATAATATTGACATATTTACTGATGTTTGTATTTAATTATTTTGGTTCAATGTAAATGTAAAAAGCTTTTACGACGTTCCAAAAGTCAAAAGAAAATAGATCTTAAGCACTTACATATTGTTAAGGGTGCTACTACACTTTCGGGCTCCCCTAATGGTTGCGGGTTACATGCGCGTATCTGTTTACTTTTATTGGCAGAGATAAATCTCTTTTAACTGTCTCGATAATCGCCGCTAAGCGCTGTTACGATAAATTCGGGCTTAACAAAGCCAAGAGGCCAGGTCGCGTATATAGTTTACACACTTCTGGTGTTTTGTACTTAAATCAGTACATATGAAAACACTTCGCTATCACAATCAAAGAACTAGCTGAATAATTTTAAAGATTTAAATACTATCTGATGTTTTTAGTGTCTAATGCCTATAATATTATTGCTATTTGAAATATCGAATACAATCAAATCAAAATACAATAAATACAATCGAACTTATTATTGTCTATGTGAAACTAAAAGTATTGACGACCGCTTAGCCTAGTGGGTAGCGAACCTGCCTACGGAGCTAGAGGTCCCGGGTTCGAATCCCAGGTCGGGTCAGTATTAATATGATGAATATTGATACTGGTACCGGGTCTTGGTTGTTATATATATAAAAAAAAATATTTATATAAGTATATATTATAAAGAATATTTAAGTATGTATATCAGTTGTCTAGTAACCCATAACACAAGCATAATACTTGCTTACTTTGGGACTAGATGGCGCTGTGTGGGAAGTCCCATGTATTATTATATATTATTATATTATATTATTATATTTACAAATTAAAAAATTGCTATTTTATTATTTTTATTTTTTATTATTACAATACGAACATTTAATTTGTATGGGTTTGAATCAAAATTTTCAATACATTGTTTTTTTATTTTTTTTCAAAATTATAGAACAGTCTATACCTTCTCCTTAAAATAAAAATCAAAATCAAAATCAAGTATATAACTTTCTTGGTAATTTTTTCCCAAAAAAAATATTAATAAATTGTCTCTGTGACGTCAACTGGATATATGTTTACTATTTGCATTATCTTAGACTAAATGAAGTCATACTATTTTGATTGATTCATGAAGATTGTAATTTCATTTGACATCGTAACCTTACTTTAATATTTTTCATTTACTTTTATTTTTTAACGTTATAAAATGTTGAGTTAGTCATCTAACTTATTATTAAGCAAAGAGGACGTTACATTAAAAAGTAATGAATAGAAATATAAAGTGTGCCGGATCGGTTCAGCAGCGGAGGTCGGACCTTTGGTTCAAAAGCCGTTTGCTGAGTCTTTATGTCGAAGGATCTGTGCTCTCAAGGATGACCAGAAATGAATACGAAATTTAGTTTAACAATATATATTATAATTTCTATAATAAAACTAAATAACTTTATTTTTATCTTACTTATTATCTAACATATTGTCCGATTATAATGAATCTAATCGAATGCTAGAACGGGCTTTTTGCGAATCTCCGTGGTATTCCCTTAGCCCCCTTGTGACCTAATTTCGTACCGTATTTTTCAGTGGCTTCGCCCGGACGGACGCGGGGCTCGTCGCGCAGGCACTGCGTCAGGCTGTCCTTGATGACCGGCGACGTATCTCGGGCTCTGCGATTCCGGTGCTCGGCAAACCGCTAGGTTTTTTCTCTTCGAGGCGGCACGGGCGGGGGACCAGGATGGCATGTGAATCAAAAAGAAGATTAGTGATTAGTCGACGATTGAACCCTTCTGGTCGATACCTTTCTCCCATTTTTCCAGATCAACGTGACCTGCGGACCTGTAGCGAGCTCAGAGGGATTTAGTTATAGACGCTGTCGCAACTGCCTTACGATCAACTAAAACAATCAACAAAGTGAATTTACACTTTACGCGGGTTCACGGCCGCGTCGAGGTTAATTATAATAATATAGAAAAGAATGCTGTCGGAACTCGTAAGCTAGTTTAAGGGCCGTAGTGTCTGAATTTAATCAGTGATAGCCACAGACCACAGGCAGTTGCTAGGCTTGAAATGTGATGCATAAGAGAGTAGAATTACTCTTGTGTAGTTGTTTTACAGCGGAGCGCTATATTCTTTTGTCGAGGGTGGAATTGCAGCGCGTTCGCAAGGACACCGTGAGACTGTCATAATGTGACCTCACTATTTTCTTATTCCGCATTTTATATTTAATGGATTTTATTAATGAAATAATATTTACAATCAAATATTTGAGGTAAGTAGTGGTGAGTTACTCAAGCTACTAGCTTTGTTTTTTACTGTGGAAAGCAGTGTAATACGCTCAACCGCCCAGATGACGTCACAGAGACAATTCCAACGTCAGATGAATTTCCATAAATATCTGGTAAATTCGTAAATAAAAGATGTGATATTATGAGAGGTCATTCTAGAACCTTATTCCTTTTAAAATTAATGATCATCAGCACAACTTTAAAATTTTGGTTCTAGCAAATGGATTAATTAATATTTTTCATCAAGCAATCGATTTACAAAATTCAACACCATAAATACACCTTAAATTCGCAAGAGGAAAGCAACACAATGTTCTTTCTTGAGTCGGCGATAGAGCTTTAAAAAAGCTATCAATCCTTTTATACCTTTATTTAATACGTGATAGTTTGTATAAAATCTACATAAAGCTGTTTGATTTTGTGCCGACGGCCAGGACGGAGTCTAACAGTGTAATCCTCTTGTGTGGGCTAACCGCGCCCGACTGCGGCCTGCGGTCCACTATACATATAGACTACTAAAATATTTTTATCCCTTATACACTGGAGAAGCATTTTGTGATTTTAAATACGAATTACATATCATAAAGCTTCAAAAATATCCAGAATAACTTATGAAATGATGTAAGATGTTTGTAAGCCAACCACGAATATAGACTATAAAACACCCAAAAACATCGATAGATATATGATTCGCTTGTCGTATAATTTATTATTTATATATAAAATTACATACACCAGGTTTTCTTGTATTTGATTTCGATTTTTAATTAAACCATTGTATCAAATAATTTGACACATACGTAGAATAACACAATTGTTAGTCATTTGTCTGAAAGGTTAGTACGATATTAGATAAAATTATTTTACACACAAATGTCTCTGGATACTTATGAAAATTGATCTAATAGAATCCTGTACACCCCATTTTATAAAACATCAAACACTCATTCTTACATTCATAACAATATCTACACACCAGAATTGAAATTTAAAAAAAAATTGAATAAATTTAGAGATGTTTTTTCTAAATTAAAATTAGTGAACTCTTGCCCCCGTTCCACGACAATTAACAAATATAGCCATATATCAAATTGAACTACCTAAAGAATTTAATAAACGTAATTAAAGGAATATAATAATAATTTTTAACTCGTTAATTTCTTGCAAAAGTGAAAAAGCTGTTATTCGGTAAGTACTCTTATGTTATTGGCACATTAATCTGTAGTATTAAAAATGTTTGTAATTATAATGTAATCAATTTAATAAGCAACAAATAAAATTAAAAAAAAATAGCTACAGTATATATACCCTGGCGTTTGTAAGCTATTTTGACTTACATTAATTTACTTAATTATTGAATTTAATTTAAAGCATCAAACTAAACGTTTCAACGCTTGAGAATATTCCAGAGCATAAAAATACTCAGAGCAATGTATTTTACATTCAGGGAGCGTTTTCCAGCGTACTACATATATCCGTAGACCGCTTGAATTCTATGAAAGGGGGGCTGTCAGGTTTCGAGCAAGGCATTTCGTTGTCCGCTTCAGTGCAACTAGACATCAACACAAAAGCCTCAGGCCTTTGTCGGCGTTCGCAGAACAGGCCATATTACTGCCATGCATCGTGGATGGTAGATAGGTAGTTAATTACTCCCGTAGTCTAAGTGCACAGTGACAAATGGGTACATTTACTTGTAATTGGATCGATTTTTGTAGCAGTCTTGCATGTGAGTGCAAGCGCTGTTGTGAATAAGTAAGTCCATAGATACAATCATAAAACGTAGGGAACATAGTAAATAGTAAAAATCAACCTCTATGTTCCATCCAGTTCCATCCCTCCTAAATATTGCTAGCTCCGCTGACTTCTTCACTTCTGTGACGGTGGTAGTCATCAGTGCCAACTCGAATCGTACTAGCATGGTTGAAGCTTGAAAGCCCGATGATGCTGATATTACTTATCGTTCTAATCTACAATCTGTGTTCAGATAGCGACTTTGGGTGCGATAAGAAGGGGCTTCCCACGTGATAACCCATACAAACGATTTTAAATGATTACGACGTTATAACGCATTTAAATCTCAGATTTTTTAAAAGTATTGTCTAATTTTGCTTATAACTGGGTTTATATAGAGCCAAAACTTTAGAATTTGTGTAAACATCCCAGTTATAAAAATATCGAATATTTTTAAAACTACAACGAAATTTATGTAACCAGAATATTTATAGAAATTTCGAAGTTTTGATTCTATACAAATTTAGTCCTAACCCAAATGAGACTATAATTAAAAACATAAAAAGAAAAAATTGCGTAATAACGTCTTAATTATTTAAGAGCGTTTGTATGGGCTATCACGCGGGAAGCCCCTCCTTGAGCTGCGACATTTCTAAAAATTCGTGAAAAATTAAAATAAATAAATAAAAAAAACATTTTTCTTAAACGATACTGAGGTTCAAATCGTGGTAAAAGACTGCCGTTCTGCCATGTTTTAGAAAATTGTTTTAAGCCATCGACCATCTGGTACCAAACCGTTTATGTAAGAATTCACAGTATCCAAATGTAGGTTAATTATTTTTTTTTGTATATTTTCAATTTTCATATAATCGTCGGCGCACCGCAACTTAACAAACCCACATCTGTATAGTTGACTAACCGCAGCCTGTGAGTGAGCATGTAGGTGCTTATTGCATACTTGCATTAATAATTCTCTATATAAAGCACTATTCAGGAAATCGATCACGGAGTTATTATACAGGCAACGTAAACGCAATCTTAACTACATTATAGCCCTTTGTTAAAGGATTACTGCAGCCGGTCGCATCAACACAAGAGGATTACACTGTCAGAGTACGCTGATAGCTCTGGGCTGCAGGCTTTGTAACGAACGAGCGAACAGCAAGAGTTCCCTACCTGTGAATGGGCAATAGTTAGCAAATAGGTAACACGATTGAAACGTAAATGCAGTTCTGATGACTACGATGTTTTTATGGCATCTATGTTATGCAAAATTATTGAAAAATAATCGCGAAAGAGTGTGTTGCGCTCTCATTTGTCTTAATTCGCGATTCCGATTGTGAAAAGTTTGTACTCGTACCATAAGGTAAGTAAGTTTGACAACAGCGTTTGGTTTTAATATAATCAGAAATGTCACTTTATAGTATCAAAAATGTTAAACGTAATTTTGCGGGGGTAAAGACCGGCGCGCGGGGACATAGCTGACTGAAACTCGCCATCTTGCACCAGCTATAGCTAGAGTATGAGTGGTTAAACGGTAAACGCAGAACAAGGCTTCTAGTCAATACGTACTTTTATGACTCGTACTCACTACTACCCGGTTACGTTGCTATTATGATTGGACTTTTGGTAGTTCAGCTGCATTGTGCGCCACAGTGTGACCATTTTTAGTAGATGTTTACTATTTGTTAGTTTTTCAAATAAAACTTCAAATAAAAATTGTAGATAGTATAATTGTTTTCAATAATCTAATAATAATTTCATATTTTAATTAATACAATTTTGTAAAATGTACCTATTTTTGTACATATTTTATTTGTAACAATAATGTGGATTCGTATTTTTCTTCGATCAGACAATGGCAACTCTCTATTCGCTCTGTCGTCATCGTCCACAAAATAATAATTGGGAAGATGACAATTTTTTTCATTATTTTATAAGTATGAAAGAGTTTTTTAAATATATTTTAAAAGGGAAATAATTTAAAAAAAAATATTTAGGAACAAAGTTATGAATGTTTAAAATGTCCTGTTAGCCACAGAGGGCAATACCGCACGGCGTATTTAGCTTAAGGCCCTTTAAAATAATGTTAAATTTATTTTGCAAGAAAGAGACAGAGATACAATTTTAATAGCTTATAAGAGCCATATTTTTCAACTGAATATAATTTTGTTTATAAACTTTGTTATCGTATAAACTATATTTGTATATTTTCTTGATAAATATAGGTAATATTTTAATATTAGTCACATAACCCATTACACATATTACGTAATTACAAGTTTTTTCTTTTCATACAGCAAACGTCGTTTAATTCTGTAATTCTACAATGGCAACACTGCCTGCCCATTAGTGCTCAAATCTAAAACGTCCAATCTTAATAGCGACGTAACCAGGTAGTTAGTATATTGTAAAACAATGGATATTAGTGGTTTGGGAACTAAAATAAAATAATTTTAATACACCGTGAAACAGATTGCCCATAGTATACAATATCTCGTCCCTGGAAAATATTGCCGTGAATATAAACATTTCTATGACAGTACTAAGCCTTGAAAAATGACAAATGTTTTCCTGAAATCTGTTATTTCACTTTTCCACCGCTGGCATTAAATTAATTGCTAGACAAAGGTCCTTACGAAGTCAAAGTGCTATTCTAAGAATTAAATTTTAAACCGTCTTCAAGCGCTGCTCGATTTCGCAGCGGAAATTAAACAGATGGGAAAGTAGGAGGAAGTTCTGATAATAAGGCTAAGAGCAGAACAGCGAGTGATTAAGTCTAATTTGTGTATAAACAGCGGATCTGAGCCAGTTAGCTCGTCTTGGAGCTCCTTCGATTTGCCTTTGAGAACTATTTGCGCTCGAGGCTAGCTTCTAAACGTCTAAACGTTCGTAAGATATTACAAACTAAGTTACTGCAGTGTCTATCTCCAAAGACCAAATCAAACATTTACAATAGAATTCAGATTAGAAATCAAATAATACTATAGGGTAATTAAATTTGACAGCAGCGTTTCATTTTAATAGAGGCAGAAATATAAGATAAGATAAATTTATTTATGTAAAAACTTAGCCTAAGTACATAAAATTTGTCTTAATTAATTAGTGCTAGTGTATGTATTTATTATTTAATACCTTAATGTATTATATCACATCACAGTATCAAAATATCACACAATTTTGCGGGGGTGAAGGTTGGCGTGTCGGCACCTCGCGACCTGAAACTCGGACTGAAACTCGCCATCTTGCATCAGCTACCTAGCTAGCTAGCTATGAGTGGTTAGACGGTAAGCTTCTAGTACAAAGTATAAGAGGGCTTCTAGTCAGTTCGTACTTTTATCAATGATAAAGATGAAATAATAATGTTACAAATATAAACAAATTCTCAGGTTTTGGCTTAATATTTTATGTACTGGCACAGACAACGTTTCACTCGTAGATTTTAGATAAAACGGTAAAATATTACACGGCCAAAAAATTTTAGAAATATGGTAAAATTAATATGTTACTCACACATTCTATACAATAAAACGGGTGCATGTATCAGTGTGTACAGGCGCTAGAAATGGAACTTCTATTCACCCTTTTTGTGTATTTCGTAAATATTATCGACGACCAGCTCACTGTCTATATTGTTATTACTTACTTTTCTAATCAAAGATTTATGATAACTCAAATAGGAAACGCATACGACACGAAAAACGAAACGCCTAACGTATTGAAATTCAGTCCTACCTGTGAATAGAAGGTACACTTAAAAAATAATTCACTATTTAAAAACACTTGCAGGGGTTCGGAACCATAAAATATGCAAAGTTGATTTTTAGTCTTTAACCGTCTACTACATCGATGGAAACTAATAGACGCAGTCAATGATTTTGAAACCAAAACTCAAAGACGTAATAAAAACTCAAGAATTCCTGTCACAGAACAACCCATGAAACAATGCAATGGCGGCCGCTTAAGTATGTGTAAGTGGAAGTTCGCAGCGTACTGGCGGTTGGTAAACTTACTATGGTATGAGTGTGTTCAAATTGATGCGTGGGTATATAGTAAGTTGACTTACTAAGGTTGCATCGGTTATTAGTATGCAATGCTAAACCCGGATATTCCTAGATCCACCCCAAAATAAACCTACAGTTATATTTCTTGCTCATGAAAATATGGAATTATACCCGAACTGAATATAAAAAGTAAGCAAACGAATGTCCTTAAATTAAAATACGAATATCGGAAAAGTAATGGAATTAATCCATACAGTGTAAAACGTATACGAAACGAAAATTTATCAATATTAATGCAATGTATGGAACATTGCCGACTGCATATCGCACATAAACAGACTTCGGGTCAGTCACCGGCGCGACGGTTACTAGCTATACCTAATGCCTACGCTATGCTATAAGCCTGGCTGACATAGAGTAACCACAGAGAGCTCACTTCCTGTTCGAAGTACGCAATAGCATGTAACTTGCGTTTCGCTGGTTGTAATGATTTTCTTAAATATTGCGTTGACATCCAAAAAACCGTAAATAAAACAAGATTTTTTCACACCCGAGGCAAAGAAGTGTTATACGTTTGAAGTCTTCGTCTGTCTGTCTGGCTATCTGTCTGTCTGTGTGTCTGATATCGTACTTCCAAACTTAATGATTTCTCTTTTAAACTTTAATGGTTTTAGCCGTATATGGAAATGTTAATCATTTCAGCAATTTCAAGATCATCAGTAGACGTACATATTTACTTAATTACACCAATATTTAATTTAATAAAAGGTAAGGTAGTTAGTTCATTTTTTGGTCTCGATGTCTTTTAAGACCATAATTTTATTGTAAACTAATAATAATAATAAAAATATGGACATCCACCAGTTTCCTAGTAAAATTAAAATTTATTAATTTGTTTAGAAGTACGACACACACATCAGACACACATGTATCAGACACAGAGACAGACCAGTTTACTGGTGTACACGAGTGCCAGTTTGTAGGCGAAACGGCTGACGATGACCGATCGCCGACACTCGCGCAATCTCCTTCACAACCGAAACTTGTGTCCGTGTCAGATACACAATTCAAAATAAAATTTACACTCTAACTAAACCATACGCTGCTGTTTTATTCCTTTAAAGGATGACTCACATACCTCAATTCATTCCATACTTACATAAAAATCTACAACCGTGAACCTTAGGAATACCCAGACGTAGAATCGCCTACTTACTGTTGATACACTCCTAGTAAGTCATCTAACTATTTGCGCACGTTTCAACTTGAACACACTCATATCATAGTAAGTCTGCCGAGAACAGTACTCTGTGAAGTTTCACTTACGCGGCCGCCAATCCAGTGCTTCATTGGTTGTGATTAAAATTGTTTGATTGATAAAACTCACGTTACGTGTTTATTTATAAGTTTTATGAATACATTTTGCGAGGTTTTATTGTTTTAGATGCATTCAGCTACTATAACCCTTTTACTTGATTTTAATTTTTTTATTGTTTTGTTTGCAATCGTCAAGTGCACCCTCTGTTCTGACTCTACATTCATGCAACGCTAATTACGTCTGCAGATTAGCGATAGCGGCGATTTAACGATGCATTTTTATTTGGAATTAATTCGTGTCGGAGTCAAGCGAAGGAGGCTTACAGCACTATTAATGGTTAAGTCACACGGTTAATAATAAGTATTATAAAAAAGGCGATGATTAATTCACGCCTCTCTAAATAACAGCAGAGATTGTGTGCGTGTTTGCATGCGTGTGTTAACTTATCGATATTCGAGATCATAATATGAGACGATATTTGACAGAACTGAAATATATTACGGAATAGAAAAGGTATTGAAGATAGTTTCATTATGCTCCTAATTAATTTACCTATACAATGTTAGGAACTGGGCTTATTAATAATAATAATAATATCTGGAACTTCCCACACAACGCTATCTAGTCTCAAAGTAAGTAAGTATATACTAGTATTATGGGGTACCTACTAGACAACTGATCTACATACTTAAATATTCTTTATAATACATAGATATAGACACTTTTACACCCAGACACGGAACAAAGAGACATGTTCATGCACACAAATATTTTTCTCGGGCGGGAATCAAACCCGCTGCTTTTGGCTCCGCAGTTAGGGTCTATGACCACTTAGCCAATCGGTCAGTCAAACACATTGAAACACACATCCTTGAAACACAATGTCTTAAATTATATATCTAATCATTCATGCCACTCCAGTGATTTGTAATCTATAGTGATAACAGTGATTTCAGTTAGTTAGTGATTCTCAGGTTTTGTTCCAGTGTCATATTTTTTTTATCATAATGCAAGTTTTTAAATCACTGAATCAGCAATCAATCCAAAACGTAATTCGGTAAAATATAATATATGTTTTATAATATATGTTTTTTTAAATAAAATGAAAATTCTTTCTAAGTTGTCAGTAAATGAAAATTGAAAACTTAAATGTTGGTGATCGTTTCCCTGATTATGTGGTAAATAAAAAAATAAGGACGGAAAAATAAGAACGCGAACGGACGGAGGGACGAACTAGAATACCAAAATTATAAAGTACCAAAAGTGCTTAATAAATCAGAACATGTTTATTATTAAATTGACCATTTATATTACTTATATATGTGAAGCAATATTAGAATAAAATTAATAGATGGACTTATGGGTACAAAATTAATAATTATTAATTCCAAAATGATACATGTCCTCTAAAGGTGAGATCTACAGATCATATGGATTGGGGACATACATATCTTTTATTAAAGTGACACCTATGGGTCTGAAATCGAAAATCAGAGTCGGAAAGTGATAAATAATCTATAACTTTTAACAAATATACATTTATAATTTTCAAAATCAGTAGGGTGATTTAAATCGCCAAAAATTCTAGAGTGAATAGTTCGAATCATAATTTTAAATGAAAATAATTCTGGAGAAACAAACCTGCTTTCTATAATAGTGAGTGTAATGCCCCGATTATGTCTTAATTAAAACGTGATGTATGTGGTGTATGTTTCATGTAGGACTAAATGATACAATCATAAGATAACGAGAAATATGTATAAAACATATTAAAAATTAACAATAAATATTTACTTATAAAATCGTAATTAGCACAATAATCTAAGTCAAACGAAGTCGACGACAGTATTAACCTACTTTACTGCACTAGTTACCTTAACGCTGGCGTTTACTCGCTCTGATATCATGGATCACATAAATTTGAAAGACATATCGTTTATAGGTCATTGGCTCATAATAATCTTTACTATAAAGATA
Source organism: Luffia ferchaultella (assembly GCA_949709985.1). Classification (NCBI taxonomy): domain Eukaryota; kingdom Metazoa; phylum Arthropoda; class Insecta; order Lepidoptera; family Psychidae; genus Luffia; species Luffia ferchaultella. Next base: position 1,830,814 of record OX453255.1, on the reverse strand, counting down.
GTTTGTTGTCAACTTATTATTTTCAATTTAAGTTGAAGAGGGTAATATTGTTTATTCACTTGTATACATTTTGGTTACACTCTGTTTAAAATGTTTAACAGTGGTTATTGTTGGTCGCGATGTAATTAGTGCTTCTTCTCTCTCTGAATCAATTATTCTAATCAATCAGTTATTGTTATCAAATGGACACGGAACCGATAAAAGCTGCGCAGGTTGTAGCTTTATTGGAGGTTGGACACGGACTCCGTGAAGCCACGCGCAGACTTCATTTAAATTGTACGGGTGTACCGCAGATACTTGGAGACTAGTATTTAGAAAGGCTACCTGGAACTGTTAAGCTATGAACACATGCAGATCGATTTACTGCTATCACTTCATTGGACCGTGGTTTCAACGGTGTTTACCTCCAGCAAAAACTATACGACATTTCGTGAAATAAACATCCGTGGGTGGACAATATAAGAAGAAGTCTAAAGAATGAAAATTTGATATCACACAAGCCTGCGATTAGCCAAAAACTGGCAATGGTTCATTGCTGAACTCACTTAGAATTTGCTTATGAACGTAATTATTATTTGGTTCTTAGAAGACAGTAAAATTTTCTGACGAAACGAGAATTTGTGTCTATACCAACAATAAGGCAGACCGGGTGTGCAGACGTCCTGGTAAACTATTTGCGTGATTTTTACAGGTGGCAATAAAACTTTTATTGACTAGACTAAATAAAAATAAACTAAATAAAAACTATTATTGATAAAAAATGTTAATCAAAAAGGCAGTTCACGGACGATTTGCGATAGCGGTCCACGTGCCTCAAACAAACTGCTATTTACTATGCGGAACGGTGTGCGCGGCTGCGCGTGAGTCGCCTATTTTACAACGCACCAATGACAGACGGCCATGCTAAAGTCGTGTTCGGTAGATTGATAAGGCTGGATTTCGATTAACTACGACTTTGTATTCAATATGACGACTTGAATGCATATTATGATTTATGGAAATAAGTACTGACATATAAATATAGTAAGTATTGACACTAAACTACTAAGCGCTTATTATACAAGAAAAATTAAAAACCTACTTCAAAAACTTAAACTAAAAAGTTAAAAATAATATTTTTAATTAAAAAAAGAATAATAATAGACGGAATACAGTTTACGAAGTCCGGGTCAAATAATTTACTTTATATTCTGTTCTATATTGGTCATAGTTGTAAATATATCATTGTTGCAATTGTTATTATCTGGTAAATACCCATTTAAATATCTGAGTTGGCACCGACTTCATACAGTATGCCTATACCACCCATTAATGCTCTTTTCTTTAAATAAAAAAAAAGTTTCTAATCTTTATAGTTAAATTTTTTTAAATGGGGTTTTTTAATTTGGATAAAATTATTTAATACACCCTGTCAAACAAAAAAAAAATTCTAAATCGGTTCACAATTGACGAAGAATCGGTAATTACAGGGTGTATTTAATATTAAATAATGCTTCGTCTGCATAAAATTCGACTAACCTATTGGCCGAGTGGTTAAATACCCTAACTGCGGAGCCAAGGGTCGCAGGTTCGTTTCCACGCCTGCCTATTTGTTCCGTGTCTGGATGTAAAAGTATCTATATATGTATATATTATAAAGGAAATTTAAGTATGTATATCAATTGTCTAGTGCCCCATAATACAAGCATATTACTTGCTTACTTTGGAACTAGATGGCGCTGTATGGGATATCCAAGATATTAATATAATTAAACTCCATTTATATTATATATGATCACATAAATTATTTCCGCTATGAAAATTTTATCTTTTCTGCACACGAACGGAGCCTCACTTGTCATGACATGTGTCATTTCGGCACGTTTCTCCTTTATGCTGTTGAAATTACTGCGTATCTTGTTTGCCAACTATTTCAGTGTGGCCTTGGTTTAGTGAGGCATGCGGAAGGAGATTATTTTAATTTAAACTTCGCGAATATAAAATGTATAAGGAAGACGTTTTGTTAGAAGTATTATCATGTTTATAATTTACAAACAATATATTTATTAATTAATAACATTTAATTTAATCGAATGACCCACTCGTTATCGTCCTTGATGTAAATGTATCCGAGATACTGGGCGCATTGCCAACGAGTGAAAACTATCTTTCATATACAATTTACTAATTAGTAAGGTAGAATTAGTTTTATATATTTGAGTGAATAATTTCTACAATTTTAAGAGGAGATAATAAACAAATATATTTTTATCTGAAACGACTGATTCCCAAGAACCAATAAATAAAATAAAACCAAAAACAAATACTCCACGAAGTAGGATTCTGTTTCCCATAATACAAAAATGAAGGGGTCCGTGTCACCGTACGATGTATAAAAAAAAAAGTTTCTTGTATGGGGTCCCTAATTAATTTTTAACTTTATTTTATTTTTATTATTTATTCTTATAGCGGCTACAGTAGCATACACTCCATGAAAATTTCAAGTGTAAGCAATGATCTCACAACCACCAACCACCAAAACCATCAAAAAAAAAATTCTTGTACGGGGACCCCCTTTAATTTTAAACTTTATTTTATTTTTGTCATTTCTTCTTCATAGTAATATACACTTTTAAAAAATTCAAGTATCTACTTATTGCGGTTCATACGATACAGCTCTGTGACGGACGGACGGATAGATAGTAATAGGGTTCCTTTTGGTACCGTTTAGGTACGGAACCCCTAAGACATCGTCCTATAAAGGTCGGTCGGATAGAATAGAGATTGATGGTTTTAACCCTAGATGGAACGGACACGGTATATTTGTTTGGGGTAACGGGTTATTGTGTTTGTCACCTAGTTAGCCTATGCATACTTTATCCGTTTGCCTGGGTGATTGCTTAAAAATTTTAGAATCAAAATTATCACTGAACTAGACACAAATTCACTATTAACTCATTGTCTCTAAAATTTTCACAAGAATATAGTATTATGCATATCTGAACTTCTTATTCGTGACAAGCTTTATAAACAACAAGTTCAACATAGTGAGATAACTTTGATACTAACTTTTATTAGGAGTTACGTTTGCGAACGTTATCTGCTCACAAGCGTTCAGTATTGTTCCAGTGAAATTATTTACTTTTTTATATATTAATACAAGAGTATAAGTTTGTTTTCTAAAAAAATATTTATTTCTTTATTTTTATTCCTTTAGTTACTTAGGTGACTATTAAGCTAATTATAAAGCTCTTCAATGAGACGTCCTTCTAGAGATTTGACTCTGATTAAAACAATGTAAGTTTAATCAGCAGCAAAAAGTTAGGGCCTAAGTAAACGATGGCTCGTTCACAAGTGCTGCATAAAGATTTTTCATTTTCATTTTCTGCAGTTTGTGTACAATAGAAGGCCAGCATAATATCATGAGCTCGTTTTTCGTTTAGCCATGCCGTAACTATATATATTCTCAAATTATACCGCTTTAGGCTGATTAACGTAAATTCCACGCATGCTAAAATTTATATGTTCTGACGGTCGTAGATCCATATTTGATCATAGCATGGCTTTGATGCCTTCAAACATTTCTAATCCTTTGAGAAGCCGTCCCGTTTTATTTATAACTGCGGGTTTAATGTTATATATTTTTGCTTTATTTGGTTTTCGTGGCACATCAATCAAAGTGTCTTCAGCCAATATTTCGGAACTTAATACTGGCTAAGAGAATGTTCAAGGACAGTTTAACAGTGAACGTGTACTTGTTGGTTTTCTGGGTAAATTAATCAAACTTTTTCAATTGCGAAGTCAGAACCCTTTACTTACTTTTCTCAGAATAAAAAAAAAAGTTTATAACTAAGCTCACTAATTCTCAAGACAATTAAAACGTCGATAAAGCCTGTACTTTCCTGCTGCCACATATTTGCTGTCAATATAAGTAAAAAAAATTGGTGCTACAGATGCGTTGTTGGCAGGAGTCTTTTCGGATGATCGAAAACTGGAATCAGAACTGTCTATAAACTCTATAAAAACTATCTATCTAAACTGTATATTGCTTTTTTATTTATTTATTAGCTTTTTTCATGCTTCTGCTTCTTTAAGTAAAAGTTTCATTTTTTCTATTTTATTCCCACAACACAAGTATTAAATATATTGTTGACATTTCCAGTGATTAAAGGGGAAAGGCAAAAAGTAACGTTTGGCGGGGCGCATCCTGTGACTCTAATGTGGTACGATAGCCGCATAACATTTTTTGACACCCCAACGCTACTCAGTGTTTGGCACGGCCTCACTTTGACTTGGGTGGGTTGTATTAAGCACAGCAGAGCCTGTCGCGTATTCAGGATAACTTAACATGCGCAAAACGCAACTGGCACCCGGGTTTGGTTTTGAAGTATTCCTTCTCCTAGGTAGGTTACAGACCAATGCTAAAGAGGCCCTTCCCATCCAACGTATAACCGTGCTTGTGATACGCACAAATAGTAAGTACGCTGTAATAGACCCAAATTTGCGCGTATCGTTACTCGGTCACAGCCGAAGATGGCGGCACTGATGTGGGCGACATAACCCACTGATCGTCAGAGCCAGTCCCTGACGAGAAGAGGGTTGATACCCTCATCCCCTCAGGAGGAGAGCAGATGCTGGTTAAGGATGATTCCTAAACCCGCATCTGCTCTCCTCCTGAGAGAATGCGAACGACCCACTGATGATGCATTATTTGATCCAAATATACAAACAAAAAACGCTTTTAATATAAAAAATGTACATATTTAGCTACGATGGCCGTCGAAAATTCTTCTTTATGTCTAATTGAAATACAATAAATATTACAATAAAAATTAAAACGAAAAAAAAAACTTATGCGAAATTTCTTTTTTTTTTATAACTTTGACCCATGGCTTTGAACCATGGCCCATATTGTCATGACATGACCTCCATTACGATTTCAAGGCCGTTTTCGCTATTATTTTTAATTACTGTTTTTCTTTTTTCATATATTTTATAAAAATGACGCATATATCGCATGCAGCATTTGTATCTTCCTTTGAATTTGAATTTCAAACGTTAATTAAATAAAAAGCTTTAAAATTAAAAAAATAAGATTAATAATAATATCTTGTAACAACATTGTAATAACATGTACCAGTACCAGTACCAATATTTATCATTCATCATAAAAAATACTGACCCTACCTGGGATTCGAACCTGGGACTTCCAGCTTCGTAGGCAGGGTCGCTATCCATTAGGCTAAGCGGTCGACTAACATATAATATACAAAGAAATAGTATGCCAACATGTAGAACTAATTCAGGACAAAGAGCTCCTCTATAAAGAATGTGCAAAGATTTCGATAGTAATTTTAACAATATGGATTTGTTCAATACTAACAAGGAACCATTTAACCATGAGTTAAAAAGGCAATTAAGTATGTATAATAAGTAAATTCAAATTATTATTATTGTTAGTCTTTTGTGTTAATATTATTATTTCTGCAGCTTTATTTACGTGGTGCACGTTTACTTCAGTTTCATTGTTTTAATTCTGAATTTAATTTTCCAGTAAGAAATTTATTAGGTTATAGTTGTAACATTTTTATTTCTCATATTGTACTGTTGCATATTTTAAACCAAACCTGTAACTGTTTTTTCTCCTGATAAATAAATAAATAAATGATATATTTTAGTTATATAGTGAATATAGTTAGGTTTATTATATTGACCTATTGGCCAAGTGGTTAGAGACCCTGCGAACTGCGGAGCCAAGGGTAACGGGTTCGATTGCTGCCTGGCACAAATATTTGTGTACATGTCTATTTGTTCCGTGTCTGGGTGTAAAAGTATCTATATTTGTATATATTATAAATAATATTTGAGTATGTATATCAGCTGTCTAGTATCCCATAAAACAAATATAATACTTGCTTACTTTGGGATTAGATGACGCTGTTTATGATATCAAAGGTATTATTATTATTAAAATCATGTAGGGATAAATCAGTAAGTAACATCAATTTATTTAGTTGTCTAAAATTATGTGGGAAAATAATTTATTATTGATTGCCGTTAGTGTAATAGAATTCAGTACTTCATGTACGATGCCTCAAAAGGAATTCTAAATTAAGTACTTTAGAACCACGAATGAAACAAAATTTCAGACGGTTTGTTTAGAAAGCTTTGTTATAGAGTCAAAACACAGTACTTTTTCTTGTCTTTAATAAGTAATATCTGAGTTGAACTTCTAGAGCTTATGTAAAATGTGTTAAAACACAAACAATTTTGAGTGTTATCAAGTTTATTGAAAAATAATAGTAGTGTATATAACTATATGGGGCGTGTGGTCGCTAGCGTCGACTGCAGACCCAAAAGTTGCGACTTCGATCCCCGTCCGGAAGAAATATTTTTGTGCATGAACATACCTATCTATTTGTTCCGTGTCTGAGTGTAAAATATTTACACCTGGTGTCCGACTGATCTTAGTATAAACTTACAGAGCGTGTAGAGCTTACCAATCTTAAGAAAAAGTTCAAAAAATAAATGTTATAAAAGGAAAAAAATTAAACTTTAAACATGTTTTTCTCGGTAACCCCTAGTTTACGCCACTCGAAACTTTCTGTGTAGTTCGGTGATCCTTACATGCTCTTCAAGTTTAAACTACGTTCAGGCGAACACCCGGTATATGTTAATAGACAAACATATTTAGGTATGTACATAAATTGTCTGGTACCAACAGTACAGGCCTCTGTTTAGTTTGGGACTAGATTATCGTGTGCAAGATGTGCCAAATGTATTAATTATATTTTATAAACATTTTAATGATATTTTTGATTACCATACCTTACAAATTCAAATTCAAATTCCCATTTCAATTGGTTTTTTGGTTCAATACTGTCATATTAAAATCTAATAATATAATATCTGGGACACCCCACACTACGCCATCTAGTGCCAAAGGAAGCAAGTATTATGTTTGTATTATGGGGTACTAGACAACTGATTTACATATATTATATTATTTATTACATTAAATATTCTTTCTTTTAATAATATAAACATATGTATAGGTTGGTACTTTTACACCAAGACTCGGAACAAATAGACATGTTCATGCACACAAATATTTATCCCGGGCGGGAATCGAACCCATGACTCTTGGCTCCGCAGTTGGGGTCTCTAACCACTCGGCCAATCGGTCAGTCATCACATTGTCGGCCTAAAATAACATCATCAAGCAAGAAGACAAAAATGTCTTTAACTTATCCTATGGAAATACGAAACAAAGAGCTGAGATATTATTATGGAAAAAGCCATTTTGCATTCACACAGTAAAAAGCTGCGATGAATAAAACTGGGCCGCACTTACTCATACTTATGCAAACTTTTCAGTAAGGGCGCCATTATGGTTGAACAAAGAAATTTTTCATAATTACTTGCGGTGACTCAGTTTCAAGGGCTATTAGTAATGCGCAGCTGTAAAAACATTAAGTGTGACATACTGGGTTTCCGTGTACAGGGCGGCGAGACGAGCGAGTTTTCTTTGATGGTTCTGTATGGGCAGAAATTTGTTTTTGTTTAGATCCTTGACCTGGTTACTTTGTTCAAATTAAGTAATTTCACCTAACTGAGAAAATGTTTAGCTTTTATTGACATATTCAATGAAAGGTAACATTTTCTCAGTTAGGTAAAATGACTTACAAAAAATATTTTCTATTTTACTCATGAAGCTAATTATTTATTATTTAAAATACCATCAATTTTACACAACAAATCACTAAATCTCACAAATGTAACATTTACCCGGCCAAATATAGTTATTTAATACTAGTAGAAAAAGTTGACAAGGGTTGACGATAATATAATTTTCTGGTATCCATATTTTTTAATTTTTTTTTTATTTTGATATTCACTTTATCAATACAATATACAAAATTACACTTTTGACTTCAATAAACTATTACTAGTTGGTATAAGAGCCAGCTTTATTTTAAATACGAATATATCAGACACATTTAGGTATTTAACACGCATGATTTTAACTACATCGTCAATATAATAACTTCTTTCTTACCAAAAATAGCTCTCATTCAAAAATTTTGTTTTTTATTGGAATTTTCAGACAGGTCATAAATTTTTACTAATTTATAGACATGATAGATTTATAAACATTATTGAAATGTTAGGAATCAAAATAAGCAATGAGTATCTACATAAAATTAACAATGGCAAAATCAATCAAATTTAAATCAAAATTTAACATACTTAAATTATTTAAAGAAAACATAACTGATATCTACGATATTAGAGTAAGTAAGGTAATATATCACTGTAAAAATAACTAACAAATGATGAGTATCATGGGCACCTTTGCGTCGGGGGTGACGAGGGGTGGATTATTGGATTAGTTTAATTTGTAGGTATTTTCATTAACAAATTAGGTAAAGTAGAACGCGGTCGAAATTGTCTCAGAAATTTACAATAGTTATATAGCTTTTGAATATGACTTGACTTATTTTACTTTTTTAATATACGCAGGTATTAAAAAATAATTATTTCTTACAATTAAAGATGAACTGTTTTTTTTCAGATGTGATATTAGAATACCACAGATATTTTTTATAATACTCATACTTTCCCTGCTTTGCTTCAAAAATAACGGTGTGATTACACCCGGTATGTTTATCCAATTTATCATTTCATCTATTTAAACATGAAAATTTAACTTAATACAAAGGGTTAAAGGGGTACATTCAAAAAAAATAGACAGAAAAATGTTCTTTTATTCAATTCAGGGATGATTAATTAGTCGATAAGAATATACCTTCATACAATAGCTTACATACACCTACATGTATCGATCCGTTACTTTTTATAGAATTGTTATTTTAATTTATAAATGAAAGGCGAGTTTTCGTATCATCTATCGATACTAAATATCGATATTGATTGATTAGATGTTTTAATTGGCTTGTCCTTGTATGACGAATAAAATGACAGCGTCTATATCCCCTCGTGAATTACTGTACTATTGCGCTAGTTGATGCGTAAAAAAGCGAAGAATATAACTTACTTCTAGTTAAAAATTATTCACAATTAACTATTGTAATTTGTAGGTGTTAGGTGTTCAGGGAATGATACCGTTTTCATTTAATAAATATTCGACCCTAAAGACTCATCAGTCAGTGTCGAGCAGTGACGATCGCGTTCATAATAATTAAAATAAAATGACAGCGAACCCATTTGAGTCACAGAGTAAACTCGATGGTATCTTTTGTTGCGGTGTGTCACAGCCCTAATTTAAAAGGGAATTATTTATTCGAGTCAACGCGGTAGTAATTTAGTTGGACGTACATTATATTCGTAATTAGTTTATGTGTAATAAAAACATTGCATTGTGCGTCCATTACTTTTGTTGTGGATTAAGGTGTTGGAATTATTTAATTGGAATATTAAGCGTAACGTTGGAACGATTAATATATGTACATATTATAATGAATAGCTCGACTTCATATGCTAAACTGTTCAATTATTCATAGAATTTTTTTTTAATTCCCTATACTATTTAGGTTAGGCGCATATCACACAACGCAACAAAATGAGGTTTCGTGTACTGAATGTACGAGTTAATATGAAGATATTTTTGAACTGTGTTGAATATTATCAGTTGTTCAACCTCTGAATCGATTGCCGACATGGCACTGGCACAAATTACAGTACAGCTATAGCTCGAGAAGAAATTAAATAGATGATTAGCATACTTTTTCAACAAGTTTAACAAATATGCAAGTTGTGTCTTCGCGTATTATTAAAAGCTAAAGTTTAAGTAAATTAAAATTAATAATACCTGGGACATGCTTGAAGATATTTAAAAAAAAAAAAGATTTTAGTGGAGAACATTGAAGGAAGATTATCGTTTTTTGTTAGACTAGAGGTTACATCTGTAGATGTTTTTATATCGTTTTATGGCTCTGTTTTAATGATATTATTGCATGAATATTAAAGTTCAATACTATAGTCGATGCAAGTGAGTGACCTCCCAGGACCACGTCTAGTCATTCACCTGAAAGCTGAAACGCCCCGGCGAGACGACCCAAACACGTTTATTGATTTTACAGCCTCTACGTCGTGTTTAAATACTGTGCCTACAGTTATTACCAGGAATTCAGGTTTTGGTGAAATTTTATTTACGAGAACATACAAATTCAGTCTCAGTGTTTATCATAATGAGGAGTGTCGGATCTGCTTGTAAAATGTATTACTTTTAATAGTCGCTTTTTCCATCCCATTCCATCAGCCCTTTTATACCCCACTGCAGGGGCTTAGGCTTCCCCTAAAGACGAGGGGGCTTGGAGCTTAAATCCACCACGCTGCTCCATTGCGGGTTGGTGGATTGTAACGACCGCCATCTATTGACAGCAACCGGGACCGACAGCTTAACGTGCTCTGCGAGGCAAGGAGTCAGTGATAGTTAATGTAGTTAAGTCAGAAAAAACCTATTGGTACACGCCCGGATTCGAACCACGGCCACATGATTTTATAGATTTGAAACAGATTTACTGCGTTCGGGCTATCACGACACGCTTATCAACACTCGCTTATAATGTCTTATTTGCATTATTTTTGAGTCTCTCCCTGGTACGTGGTAGTATAATATTAGACAAGATGTATTAAAATAATGTATTATTGGCAATAGTGAAATTTTAAATATTGACCGTAGGAGGGATTCTATGTTTTTTAAGAGGATTTAAATTTTGCATCCGACCCAACACTGCTTTTTATATAGACTACATATCATAATTATGTACATAGTAGGAGAAGGAGTATCGTAGGAATTAACTCGATTCTGTAAATGAAAAAAGAAAGTTACACGAAAACCGCTGAGACTGTTCCGTGAATGAGTGAGCAAGGCTCCATAAGACCCCAGCGTACGCGTATTTTCAAAAGTAGTTTGAAAATAAACATTAAAACTAAACAATATTTTCTTTTAATTTCTTTGCAACACATAGCCAGTAATATATTTATGAAACCTTTAAAAATATAAAGTAAATCACATTCTAACTATCACTAACTGTGTACCAATCACCAACCCGCACTGGAACAGCGTTGTGGATTAAGCTCCAAGCCCCTTCATACCAAGAAAAGGCCTAAGCCCCTGCAGTGTTACAATAATGGGCTGGTGGTATGGTATACTATAATAAAATAATATCAAATTATTCACTGTTTTAGTTTGAAATAATACAACTGAGAGCAATTTATCATTGTCGCTGACGGCGTGCGGAACTTTCGACTCTCCGGGAATTCATCTATTTATGTAATTGTTTTCTAGATATTTGGTGAGAAAATAAAATTTATGATCAAAGTATGAATAATTAATTTATAACGAAAATACTTAAAATACCAAAATAAACAACGGCGCAAGACACTTTACAACAGCGACAAATTAAAAAATTGCTTTTGATAAAAAAATACATATTTCTTCAAAACATCCCCCTTTGTTGCTATGCATTTTGCTTTACGCACAAGATTTGATTGTAATGCCGTACTGTCAGTTTTAATTTTGGTGAAAGCGTCTATTTTTTTCGTCGCAACACTTCGACAATGTGTATTTCTTAAGCGACTGCGTCAACTTGATTGTAAATAATAATAATATAATAATAAATTTTTATTTCTCCCAAAACTTACATTAAGTAACAGATATTATTAAATAATATCATAACGGAAAATATTGTTTTCTGGGAGACTGGTGTCTGAGATAGGAGTGATCCAGTGTTACAGGTCAACGGGATTCCAGGATTCGCCCATTAAGTAATACAGTAAGTAATAACAATGTATCATTATCATTCAGGTCCATACTAATATTGTGTTTGCATTGTGTTTGTGTGTATATGAATGAATATGTGTGCGAGTATGGGTGTGGATATGTGCGTGTTTCTATATGTGTGTGGGTGTATTTACGAAATAATAAATGATTGTACAAGCCCTATTGAAATTGATTAGGACTAGATGGCGCTGTGTGGGATGTCGCAGGTATTATTACTATTACAATGAATTATATTATTATAATTATAATAATTATAATAATTATTAATTGTTATTGTTCATCATTTCAGCCTTTACATATCCACTGCTGAACATAAGCTTCCTCCATGGCACGCCACGCGACGCGATCATCCGTTTGTTGCACCCAGCAGCGACCTGCCGCCTTCTTCCATCGTATCGGGGGGCGCCCGACGCTACGCTTTTTTCTTGTGTGGTTTCCTCTCGAAAACATTTTTGCCTCATCGATTGTTGGTTCTACGACATGTATGGCCCGCCACTACCACTTCAGCTTGCTGATTCTTAGAGCTATGACAGTAACTCTGGTTCTTCTGCGGATGTCCTCGTTTCGGATCTTATCTCGCAGATCAACACCGAGCATAGCCCTTTCTGTCGCTTGCTGAGCGACTTTAAATTTGTATGTACGAGTCCCAGAGTAAAGGACTACGTCTCTGTTCCATACGTCATTACCGGCAGAACACACTGGTTGAACACTTTCGTCTTCAAGCATAGGGACAAGTTGGACGAGAAAACGTAGCGCATTTGGAATTCCTTTGTTATGTATCATGTATATTTAAAAAACAAATACTAAAAACGCCTATTAGCGCAGCTGACTGACTTACTGAAGGCCGACTGGTTAGAAAACCTAACTGCAAAGCCAAGGGTTGCGGGTTCCATTCCGCCCAGGACAAATATCTGTGTGCATGATATGATATGCATGCTATTTGTTTGTTCTATTTGTTCAGTGTCTGGCTATAGAAGTATCTATAGTATATATGTATATGTTATGTAGAATATTTGAGTATGTATATTAGTTGTCTAGTACCCCTTAATATAAGCATAATACTTGTTTACTTTGGGACTAGATGGCGCTGTGTAGAATTTCCCAGACATTAATATCATTATCCAACTTCAGATTTTGCACAAAAATCTGCTCTGCAAATGATTAAACACGTGTTTTCCCTATCTTTGAAAATCCGATTTATAATAGAGGAGGAGAGGGGTGTTAAAGTTCGTATATCAACGCACAGTTCAAACCGGTGGTGCATCTAAAAATTTGAAAATTTTCACTGAGAATTATTTTTTATCGTAAGCATCCAGTAAGAGCTTAATAAAATTTAACCACTTGGAGGGTGAAAATAGGTGCTAAAGTTTTTATGGAAAAATATGAATTAAGCTTAACTTGAGACTTTGCGCGAAGACTTTCTTAAACAACAAGTAACCAAAAAACATGTTCTAGCGATGGTTAAACTTCTATTTCTAACAGTTTGACAGGCTTCTATTGAATATATTATGTATATCAACAAACAACCCTAACTGCAGGTTTAGAAATTTAAAGTTTTGCGTATATATTCTTTATAGTTAATGCAGGCATTCATCAAGAAAGTATTTTCGAAATTCAACATCTAAAAGGCGGTAAAAGTTACACGTCATTATAATTACACCAAAGCTATATTTAGCGACGCGTATTTATCATCTTTCCACCATCGTCATTACCAGAACAAGTAAGAACAAAAAAAAAACTAAAAAAAATTATCTACGGAAAGGCGGAAACTTTGCAGTTTCTTTATCTTTGGTTTAATTTTTCGCTATTTTAATCAATGCACATAAGCTATAGGCTATTAGATAATGTATAAAAAATTTAAATATTTTCAATTCTAAATTAAAATTTTGAGTAAATCTTGGGTAAAATAGATGAAATTATTTTCAGTGCGGAATAACAGACAGAATGAACTCAATTCATGTGCATTCCATAACTTTATTGCTTTAATATAATACAAACAAAAATTAAGACTTAATTTAATCTTGAATATATGTCTACACGTCATAAACACCGTAAAAGTCGTAAAGAAAATAATAAAACAAATTATGAAGCTCCAGGCAATATAATGTAAATTCGCGTAGGCGGTGTCTGCACACGTCTTCTGTACCAGACTACGAGAGGACTCAAAATTTATTCTCGCAATAATAAAGTTATTGTTTATATAAATTCAACGAGATTTAATATAGACAGTTGTCATTTATAATACAGTAAAAATTTTAAACGACTCGTATACAGTTGTAAAGTAAGAGACTTTGTAGTTGTAATGGATAAGATTAAATGATTTTTGAAAGTCACATATGTATATGTGACTTTCAGCTATACTATTTCTATTTCTTTATTTTCTCGATGACAGCTCCTCTAGAATGTAACTGCGCATATTACGCAAAAATTAACTTTTAAATGCGAGGTATAAAAGATACGAAAACTGCCTAATTTTGTTCCTTTATCCCTTATAATATTCATACAAGACAAATTGAGTCCATAAATGCAGTATTTTTTTAAAATACGATAAATAACCAACATTATAATAAAGTTACATTATATTACAATATGAATAATAATAATAATAACACACACAATCACAACAACGTCTAGGTCCCAAACTAAGCATTAGCTTGTATTTTGGGTACCAAGCGAAGACACCACATACATATAACAACCAAGACCCGGTGCCAGTATTAATATTCATCATATAAATACTGACCCGACCTGGGATTTGAACCCGGGACCTCCAGCTTCGCAGGCAGGGTCGTTATAGTCGTCGCAATAGTGATGTTATGATAGAAATATCTATATTGCATCGATATTGTATATAAATTTTCGTGACGTCATTCACAGTTTTAACTGAAGGTTCAGACTGTATATTTTAAACTTAAAAATATTATTAATCTTAACATTTTTCTGGTCGGGGTATACACTGCAAATAACGAATCGTTGAATAATTTTTAAATAAACAGACAATTTAGCACACAACTGCTTTTAAAAAAATACACTTAAGACAAGGTTATATGAACTAGATCCCTTTGCCTGCGATCGATATCATTACTTATTTGGTCACTACACTACAACAATCAAATAAGATCTGTCATCGAGAAAAAGAAATGGAAATAGTTTAGTCCCGCGGATACAACCGCGTTAAATAGCTACATGTCACTTTTACAATGTGGTCTACTTAATGCCATGTTAAGGTGCTGATCCGGTGAACGATGACAGTCGCTCTACAGTACACTGTCCGCGAAATTTGTGATTTGTCTATTCAGGAAATCCTAATTATCGTACTGTTTGAAATAAGAGACTCCCAGATGTTTTATATGTGCGGAAATTAAGGAGTGCGCCACATTCATAAAGGATGCAAAGCATTTGTCTCCTACGCAACACCGCATGCCCCGCATCACGATGATTTAAGTCTCATATGCTGCAACAGCCTGTTATAGTACTAAAGTGTCCACACGGTGCTCCTGTGACAAATATTAGTCTTTCCCTAAGTTGAGAGCAGTCTAGTCTAGCCTTTTTAATATAGTATAGGTTTGTCTTCTTTTAGGAAAATTTGGCCACGTACTTGTATTTGATAAGCTTTGCGATTTACGCAAATATTTAACGTAGTGTTTGAGGCAAGACAACTGTGTAGCTAAAAACTGTCAAATGCCGAAGATCGGTGATTTCATGACCAAAAACAAATATTAAAAAAACTTTCTAAAACAAGCTTTTATTTGTAGATGAACTAAAAATTAAAAAAATATCATTACCGTTAAAATCTCAAAAGTTAGCTATTTAAAATATGTATTTTAAAAACTTTAGGCTTCATTTGACATAGCAATTTTTTCAACAAGTATTTATTACATAATTATGACGTTTGACTCCTCAATCTATTAAAATTAAAAAAATTAAAAATGAGAGAGCGCCGTTTGAAAGACTCTGTCGACAAATCTCAGTATCATTCCCTAACTTCTAAGACATCTGAATAACTATAAAATATAGCTCACTTTCCCTGGGATTCCATCATCAGATCCTGACATAATGATAAAGGAATAACGTCGGGAGTATACCCTTTCCAATAACCATAATTTTCTAAATCGGTTCAAAATTGATGAAGATAAAATGACATTACTTACAAATTCAGTGCTTAATAGTTGCGATTGAATGCAGTAGCCATGAGATTATTTAAAACTTAAAAATAAATAGAAAATAAATTTCTAAAACCCATTTTTAATACTGTCAGTTATTATATAAACAAAGAGTATGATACTATATAATCTATCAACCATTATTTGTGTTCGGAGAGTCAGCAGTGACCCAAGTAGGTGATAAAACATGGCCTAACAACTATTCCTACAAATAAGGTAGGATTGGTATGACGTCTTTTGTTCGTTTTATAAAAAAAACAAAGGTATACGAAAAAATTTGTTATTTTCTAAAAAAATTAAAAAGAAACACTGACTGATCGATTGGCCGAGTGGTTAGAGACCCTGACTGTAGGGCTAAGGGTCGCGGGTTCGTATCCGTAAAATATTTGTGGCATAAACATGTTTATTTTTTCCGTGTCTGGGCGTAAAAGTATCTATATACGTATGTACATATTATAAAAAATACTTGTGTGTATATCAATTGTCTAGTACCCCATAATACAAGCATAATATATGCTTACTTTGAGACTAGATGGCGCTGTGTGAAATGTCCCAGATATTATTATTACAAAATAAATTACGTAATAAAGGGTGCATCGTACCCTAAGCGCACCCATAACTCGCACTAACCATAATCCTGTGAACGAGCACTTTAAAAAATCTGTTTTTTTGAAAGCGGTGACCATTTTCTCTTTTATTCACGAATTTATAATATGTTTATTGAACAAATATAGTAATCTCGATAGTAAAAGAATCGTAAACCATCGAAGTATACGGCGACAGTTTTATGATTTCGCACGTTGGCGTATATTGAACGAAACAGCACATAAAATTAAACCCTAATTTTATTACCCGAAGAAACAATTACTTCATCAATTCCACTTTGCATCAAACGCAAGATCGTTAATCACATCCCGGTTGCTTCGGGTAGCGGGCACGTAAGTAACTGTCGCTAGTCTGTCTTAGCGAATGTACTGGTAAATTTTAGGCTACAGACGAACTTTACAGGTTTTGCGAGTTGTTTCATTAATGGTCAAAGTTAAAATTTTGAAGTTACGGTATGTTTGAAATGTCCGTTTTATCATTTTATCCATAACTTAAGCTTGTTTCACTCAAGCGTTTCGACGGTGAAAGCGTAATGTAACAAAAACAATTACTAGTCGATTGATGAAACGTTAAATTAACGAATACGGAAGTTAAATATACCGTAATCTTAACTTTAAACTGCAGATAAACAACCTGTCATTATTGTTTTTATTCTTCATCTATAAAAAAATACTTTTTTTACTGTAGTTTACAGGTGACGCAACGTATCATAAAAGGTATGTCCTCCAATTGTTTAATCAAATAATCAAAATAGAAAATTTAACAATTACAGTTCCGGAAGCCCCATAAAAGAAGTTGCATAATTTTTTACTTCCTGAATATTTTTATTTAATCCTATGGCACGCATGCTACCTAATGACATCTCTAATCTATTTTGCGCTTGCGGCTGACAATTATACGGCACCGGCATGGTATGTGCTGTGTCAAGAGCAGCCAAAAGAATTTCATTTCTCATTTAAAAAAATAAAAAATATAGTCGACTAGCCTATTACAAACTGCGCTTCTATAATAATTCGTCATCGATATTGGGCACATGAACGTACATCGACCATCGAACTAATATTACTAGCGTATAGAACGACGCCGCGAACCAAATGTTTGCGCCAAGCGTTGTTTTGTCGACCGGCAACAACTCATTCAGTCACTCGCCAATGCTTATCGCTACCGCGTGCCGAAAACGTGATTAAATTCCAATTCAAAAATGCCGTCGTGGGTGTTAAAAACGTGTAAAAATCAATCAACCGCGAAGAAAAAAAAAATTGTGGTATAAACATCCAAAACTAATTTTTGTACCTACACAATTTTCTACCGTTGCCACCATATTTTTTTTACTGCAAGTAATGTCACGAGATTTATATTACCTACTATAGACTTGTATAATACTTGCAATTATGTGTATTCTAGTAAATACGAACCAAGCATAACATGTATAAGACATGTATAATATAGTGTAGTATACTTAGTAGAAAAATCAATGTGGTAGAAACAAGGTGATTGTGTCGGGCACCCCGCACTGCCGTGCCTGCTACACAGATTTTGTTTGTGCCGTCTGTTCTATACGCTTGTAGTACGTATATAGTTCAGTGGCATTGACTCGCTTTGATTCTTAGTAATGCGTCCATAAGTCTCGCGAAGGTGTCCGCAAGAGTGCATGCACACGTTTTTTTATTAATATGAGCGTCGTGCGCCCTGCTGGGTCACGCATTATGCCATCGCCTAGTCGAGGCGAACTACGAATCATAACACTGTCAAATAACATAGCCATGTTACCTTAGTAAAAGAACACAATACTAGGCCCCTACACAATTTGGTCGTTTACAATTTCAGTCTAAACGATTACAGGGTAAGTCAGAATATTATGCAGGTTTTCAAAAATTTATTATGTGAAATATAATGAACATATAATATTGTGAGATACACTGTGTGAAAGGTAAACTCTCAAAGTTTAGTTTCCTGAAACTGATTTTGCGTTCGCCTGCAAGATGTCAGCAGGAGAGCAGTTTTATGGTTTATGGGCCATTTTTCTTTCATGAACGTAATGCGAACGGACATGCTTTCCTTGATATGCTACAACAATGGCTCCTTCCGCAGCTTGAAAAGGATAGTGCCGATTTTATTCTGCAGTTTGATGGTGCCCCTCCACATTACCATAGCAGTGTTCGAGACCATTTGAATGAGGCTTTGCCACAGCGTTGGATAGGCCGTGCATCAGAGGGTCAACAACTCATTCATTGGCCCGTGGATCGTGGATCGTGTTTACGTACTACCACTTCCAACAACACTGGATGAACTGCGTGCTCGCATCACAGAAGCCATTGCTGATATCGACCGCGATATGCTGCAGAAAGTTTGGCAGGAGATTGAATATCGGCTTGATGTCTGTCGTGTAACAAAAGGCGCTCACATAGAACACCTGTGATGTGTTTTTTTAAAAAAACTACACTAAACTAAACTTTGAGAGTTTACCTTTCACACAGTATATCTCACAATATTACATGTTCATTATATTTCACATAATAAATTTTTGAAAACTTGCATAACATTCTGACTTACCCTGTATATGTAAACGCCAAGCGTAAGAATTAGCAACTAAATTGCGTAGGCGCCTAATACAATGCAACTTTCTGTAAATACGGCTATGAAATCAACACTTATTACTCGGAGGACTGCCTCGACTAGGCGATGGTACAGTGCGTAACCCAGCTGACTGTCCAACACACAACCTTTTCCTTTGGCACGTGGTTGTGACCAGATCTTTATTTTTAAAATTCAACGGAATAAAAAGGTTAGACCTCAAAAAAAACACAATTTTCGTTTAATTATCGGTTCCGATAACTTACCGCGCCGCCGTCGGCGTCGGTCGGCGACCTCGCAACTCGGTGTATTAGCATTTTGTAAAGTCATGCACTCGGTCCCGGAACTCGACGCACCGATTTGTTAGGTTAATCCTGTTTTTGTTTGCTTAAGCGGCTTGCGTTAATCTTGTCTCGGGCTTATCGTTGCTTTGTCATACAAATCAAATTGAATGTCGAAGAGTTGTGTAGTTTATAATATCGTGGAAAAATTGTATATAAAATTTTGGAAAATGGATAGGTTTGTTGTACAAAACGATTTAGGAATATGGTAGATATAATTATGACCAATCCGAAACTGGATCTATTCATCGAATTCGCTTTTGCAACAATCACAGCGTAGTTGTACATGGATCAGTTATTTAATCATGAACTGATATGTAGATTTTTTAATTGAAATTGATATTTACATTAGTCAATCAATCAATTTGTTCTGGATGAATTAATAAAAAAATAATTAATATAATTAATACGTAATGTAAACCACGAAAGCAAACATGAACAGCTCGTTTAATAATGAATCTTCAAGTGTTTGTCTTTGTTGCTAGCACGAAACACTTTCGGGTTTGTTCGAGGGTATTGACCTGTCGCTCAGGCCCACTTAGGATCATTAATCTGTTCATGTTGTTTACGACCACGCTCCGACGTACACATATTGAGGAATGCACTTTTTTAGTATAACGTACTAAATTTCATAGGATTATATCACTTTCATGCATGTGACGTCATGATTGAAAAAGAAAAACATGCGAGCAATTCACACGTGGTAGAAGTGAAATCTTCAAAAACTTTTAATTCAAGTTAATGAGACGAATGTAAAATTTCGAGAAGAGGGTATTTGTAGGTTTTAGTAATGATCATAGTGATACAAAATTAGATAATTATTTTACATTTCGTCGGTGCATGCGGTTGTCGACCTTGTCACTGCTATCCTATCTTGTAAAGGTGGCAGGGCGGACATACCCTACGCAACCGATGCTTTAGCCTCTTGGGTGGCTCTCAATCCGGGCGCGCCGTTGCCGGCGATTCTACATAGCCAGCGCGCATGGGACGAAACGGGAGCTGAAAGGTTTTTAACAGTCTCTTGGACCAGGCGGCAGGGGTGGACTTAGCGAGGCTGCGAGCGGTGTCACGGGCTGAGTCCGGGGCCTGGCTCAACGCTCTTCCCTCCCCGCACATTGGTACCCTACTGGACGGCGAGTCTTTGCGTGTGGCAGTGGGGCTCCGCCTGGGCTGCGATATTTGTGAACGACACCTATGCATCTGCGGTTCCATGGTGGAGGCCAACGGACACCACGCGTTGAGTTGTCGTCGCTGCTTGGGGAGATTACCGCGACACCACGCTCTTAACGACATAGTCCGCAGAGCTTTAATTTCGGCCAATGTTCCGTGCGTGTTGGAGCCTCCTGGTCTTAGCCGATCCGATGGCAAAAGACCCGATGGTATGACTTTGGTGCCATGGGAGAAGGGTAGGTGTCTACTTTGGGACGCCACGTGTGTCAGCACATTTGCCGCCTCTCACCTTGGTCGTACCGTGGGAACGGCCGGAGCCGCTGCGGAGTCTGCAGCCGCCAGAAAACGAATCAAATACTCTACTCTGGAGAGTAAATACTTGTTCGTCCCTCTTGCGGTGGAAGATGCTGGCTGTTGGGGGATTGAAGCCAAACGTTTCGTCGCGAGCATCGGCCGTCGCCTAAAAGAAATGGGACTCGACCCCCGTTCCGGTTCCTTCCTGGTGCAAAGAATTGCCATAGCAATTCAGCGCGGCAATGCGATGAGCGTCATGGGCACATTTGCGTCGGGGGCGACGAGGGGTGGATTATTGGATTAGTTTTATTTTTTATTATTATTATTATTTTCATATATGCAACATTTTACATTTTATTCGTATATATTACATAGATTTATTCAGACTGAGAGCTTACATTTTCGATAAATGATACAAGAGGCTTATGGTAACTAAAGGTATAAAATAAATACTTTGGTCAATATATCTTTAGAATACTGCGTCAATTAATGTTTTTGATCTTGTTAAAAATAATTATCTAACTTTGTATCACTATGATCATTACTAAAACCTAAAATTATCATCTTCCTGTAATTTTACATTTGTTTCATTATCTTAAAACCAAAATTTTTGAAGTTTCCATTTCTACCCCGTGTGAATTGCACACATGTTTTTATTTCCCTTTTTTTTCGTTAATCGCGACAATATTCTACATTCGTTTTCGGCATATTTGAAGAATTTTATTATAAATAATACGTACACGTATACAAAACACAACGATCGTTGTGATGCCTTTCCTCAAGCTTTCTACTACGCATGCACGCACAAATACGTATTAACACACGTACAACGCTGAGGCCCAAGCATATTCCCACTATGCTTTGGTAAACACAAGTGGAGGGGGTACGAAACAGAGCACAAAGAAAACCACGACCATAAGAAACACTGTATTGCTTCCTATCTCATTTTCCCCCGCGTTGAAACTTATGAATATATGTGTCTGTCTCTTTTTACTGTAGCTTTTCCGTTCTATCGACTTTCAAATCACAACTGTGCTAAAGAAGTTTTCACTTCAAAAAACATTCTGGTAATCGTTGCATAAAATAACATAAAATATAAAAAAAATACTCATAGTAAAAAGAAAAAAGTATTGTCAATCAGGACACGATTATATTATACGTTTGGCTGAGATGGATACTACCTGGTGTACGTCGGTGTCTCTCCTAAGATGGAAATTCCTCGTTAAAATCGCGGAGGGAGGCGATAGGTCAGTCATGGATCGAATACTTTAGCCTGGGTGCGACTCGTATACGTATAACCCTATGTGTGCAGACTCCACCCCAACAGGTACCGCCCAATGACTTCGTGACTTCGCGGCGGTAGCGAACAGGTCAAGCAGGCGGCGGTGAAGTTAAATAAAACGTCGGGTGCGGTTCAAGGGAAACAGTTGCTCGGCTTCTTTTGCTTCTCTTCCTCCAGGTCTAGATTCATGTTCTAATTTCTGTTGTTTTTTTCTTATTTCTTGTTATTCTCCTGTTTTTGGTTCTTGTCGTCAATATTGGTTTGTATATATTATATATTCTTTTGTACTGGGGCATCTTATTGTCACGAAAACGGCCCCGATGGTCGATGAGGTAATAATATTACCTAGGCTCATCGGGCAGACAACTCGTCGTCCCGCGATGCATCGGGTGACGTCAGCAGTTCACGTGGGAGTAAGCGTCCGTCAGCGATCGCTCGCTATGCGAAGTTATGTTTTTCGATGCGACCTTATCGAGCACAACGCATAACATGCCGGTACCGCGTCTTGTAAACGCCGAGTTTGAGACTCAGACTTGGAGGATGGCCGTTCTCGCACCCGAGGTAGTGTTATGCGTAGAGCTATGCGTCCATTCGTTGTTCTGTCGGCTCAGCAACAGTTTTCATTTGTGCAGGCATTCTTGCAACGCGTCCAGAATCCATTGCATTTTCACAGCAGCCAGGTTAGCCCGATGAAACGAAACAAAAACGTGTTTTCGTCAGCTAACACCGCTGACGTCACCTCACCAACCTCAGTTTGAGAACGTCGCCAATGTACATCACGAATAACAACAGCGAGATACAGTTGTCTTCTTTCCTCCGTCTTCCTCGATTTCCGTTTCAGACAGACGTTTAATTTCGCGGCGTACCAGACAGCAAGAAATTGACCAGTCCGAAGTACTCAAGGTCCGAAAGACTCACTGCCTGTCGTGGCAGTGGCACCAGTGCCATAGTCAACATACCGTCGGCTTCTGGTATCTTCCGCTTGCGCCGACGGAGTGACGCCTTTCGAAGAGATGAAGCCATCCCCGGCCAGCGGTCCAAACGGCGTCGCGTCGACGGGAACATCCGTACGCGGTGAACAACGCATCCACGGTGCTTGACGATCAGCAAGCACTGCGGGCAAAGTGTATGGCAGAGTTTTTCAATAGATAATAGATAATTTAACTCAGTTTCATATATCACTTTATAATTCAATTAATTCCTAGTCGACACACATAGACCGATTAAATGAAGTTACGAAAATTTTTGGCCGTTAACCCGTTATCTACATACTGATCTTACACAATAAGTTGCTCAACCGTATATCCGAGCAAAAAACATGATATTTTAAATTTCAAATCGAACAAGATTTGTGAGGCAAAGTTCGAGATGCAGACAAAATCGAAAGTCGGACGCGTCCCACAGCGGGAACACACAGTCACATTTGTTTATATTTGAATGATGCGTGTTTGCCAGAAAACGGAACGTAAATGTAGAAATTTTTGGCATATTCATAAATACTGTAATATTTTTATTATAAACCTATGCCCACAAAAAGACTGTCATAAAACAATATTTGTATAGTGAAGTCGATATCAGAATAATTTTAGTCGACTAATTAAGAAATACCTAAACCGAAAATAAACTTTTATTTAGTATGTTTGGCGTTTTTTTTTTTTAAGCAAAATGTATACCTGTACATGCCTGTACCATGTTTGAACGTTTATACCATAAGAAAAGTTAGACGCCTTTTAATTAAAGATTCACAATTAAATAGATGAAACCACTTATTTATTCTTTCTTTTTACGTTTGAACTAAATTGTCAGCAGTGGCTTTTCAAATGGTCTGATGTCTTTCATTGAAATATCCATTTGTCGAGCGTTTTTTCCGTTACAAGACTGAATTCGAATTGAGAGAAGTGTGTAATAGCTAATTTCCATACAAAGGGCGTTAAAGTTTGTACCCTATTAAGCCTTAACCAATTGCCAAAATTATATGGTATTCAAATCAAAGAAAACATGTTTTAAACGTTTTTAATTTTTTAAATATTTTATTACGTCATAAGCAAAAAAATCTTAAATGCACGGGGTTGCGTTTCGATTTTTTTTTTAATTTTCACAACATGTTTAACTTAAAATGAATTGAATTTTCACATATTTTGAATAATAAAAAAAATCCAAAAACAACCCCGCACATTTAAAAAAAAATTCTTATGATATATCAAAATATTGCCACTACACACTCCACTTAAATCAAACGTATTTGTTTGCCACCGAACTTTCGGGTATAAAATCAATGTCAATAAAATACGTGCATGTAACAGGATCTTTCGAATGAAAAATTAAACAAGCGTATTGGTAATAAAAATACCAATTTAAATACGAACATAAAAACTACCGCATCTAATGTTTCACGACTGAGAAAACGTTCTGAAAACTTTCTGAAGTCTTTAAGTATCCATGTCACGGATAAAAAAGGATGAAATGTTAAGATATTCACCGCCACAGTAATATATTATGTTTGTTATTTTGCTCCCGCACACCGTCCGCGTGACATTTCTTCTTATTTACACATATTAAATCAGCTTTAAAGGTGTACGTATTGACTGAAATGGCAGTTACTTTCGAGTAAGATTAATTTGTGAACAAGTAAACCATAAATTTTATGAAAATGAGGAAAACGAATGCTATGTTGTTCTCTCGTACCGAATTAAAAGAATACATATATATATATATATAAATAT
The DNA here is from genome assembly GCA_949709985.1 of Luffia ferchaultella. NCBI lineage: Eukaryota > Metazoa > Arthropoda > Insecta > Lepidoptera > Psychidae > Luffia > Luffia ferchaultella. Next base: position 1,805,873 of record OX453255.1, on the reverse strand, counting down.
ATATACATATATATATTTAAAGGCAGTCGCGCAGAAACACAATCCAAAAATTCTGTGACGTTCCCAGGTGTCAAGTATTATGAAGTTGCCGTTTTTCAGTACTGGCCATTACAAACAAAAAAAAATAAAAATTGATTGGGTGTGAATTCTAAATTCAAATTAATTTTGTTTTAAAAACATGATATTCTTTTTACAAAGTCAGTCCTTTGTTTATTGATTAGCATTGTGTTTTCATTACATTTGAACATTTTTTGTCATAATGGACACTTCAAAAATTCGTGTAATTATGGAACGTGTGTACCGTCGTGACACTAATGCGGCACAAACGGCACGTAACATCAACAACGTTTACGAAGAGAACTTCAAAAACGAACGCACAGCCCGTTATTGGTTTGCCCGCTTTCGTTCTAGAAATAGTGACTTGAATAATGAACCTCGTGGTCGTCCGGACACTTTGGTCAACAATGATGAATTGAAGGCGATTTCGGATGCTGGCGATACTCAAACTACAGCTGAACTAGCATCAGCTGTTGATGTTAGTATCAAAACAATGTTGGACAATTCGCGAAAAATTGGCAAAGTAAAAAGCTTGATAGATGGATACCCCACGATCTTAACGATCGCCAGCGCGTCGTACGCGTCGAGACCTGCCTCGCGTTGCTCAACAGGCACAGAAATGAAAGAATTTTGAACCATAATGTTACTTATGATGAAAAATGGATTCTGCTCAAAAATCGACAACGCTCAACAAGTTAGTAAGATCCTGGTTCAGCACCAAAGCAATGTGTTAAACGAAAAATAACCCTTAAAAAGGTGATGGTCACTGTTTGGTGGTCTAGTGCCGATGTGATTCATCAAAGCTTTTTACAAAATAGCATGAGCAATACTGCAGATGCGTACAGTGAAGAACTGAAGACAATAATGGAGAAGCTCGCACGTCTGCGACCAGCTTTGGTCAATCGGTCGTCCCCGCTGCTCCTTCACGACAACGCGCGACCTCATACTGCACAACAAACAGTCTCCAAGCTGCTAGAGTTGGGGTTGGAAGTTCTTCCTCATCTGCCATACTCACCAGACCTTGCTTGCACCTACCGACTATTACTTTTTTCAAAATTTGGACAAATTTTTGATAGGAAAAAAATTAAATTCTTGAGAGAAAGTACAAAATGGCTTTGGAAAGTTTGTTGCCTCCCGTTCAGTTGATTTTTACAAGAAGGTCATCAATAAATTGCCATTTCGTTGGCAAAGATGCATCGATTGCACTGGTAATTACTTTGAATAACAGGAATAAAGATGTTTTAAAAAAAAATACTTTAACTTATTTCAAACAAAACGGCCACTTCATAGGTTAAGACCTAATATTTTTAGAGTTCTGAACATCAAAATGAAAAAAAGGATCTCTTACAGGATTAAATTATAGTCCGACTGTCTGAAGGAACGACTTGAGGTACCGAGTTAAAATTTTGGAAAATAAATAAAATTTGAACGGCAAGGATGCAAGGATGATACAGCTAGTAAGAAATATAAATTTTTACTGGACTGAGGCAGAACGGCTTGAGGGTGTTCAATACATAAGGTGTCGTTAGTTTTGTATTAAATTATTTGTGGGAGTGACAGAAAATAATATATTTATAATATTTATTTTCCGAATCTGTGAATCAAAAACGTGTAGATAAAAAAAATTGTTACCATTTTACCATAAACTACAAAACGAAGCTGTACACTGAATCCCTCTGATGTGAATAATAATGGACTAAAATATCTTTGAAAGAATCAGGTGTGTGAACTTAAGTTTTTAGTTTGTTGAAAAATACAATAATTTAAAAAAAACTATAAACCCTAATTGCTAAAAAAATAATTAATTGAAATGAGAAAAACAAGCTCTATAATCAATAAAGAATACTATTTAAATATTCGTATTGCTTGATACTTAAAAAAAAAAAAAAAAACTTTTTCCTTGTAAAAATTAAAATAGATTTTCACTTGAAGACAGCACCAAGCATATTTCGATAATTGATTTGTACCCGTCTGAAATACCATAAATACATTTAAAAATTATTATCTTTTGAAGCATAATTAATAATACTGTGTTAATTAATTGATCTTAAAACCACAAGCAATAGAGTGCACGCGCCCTATTTCTTTACTAGATGCTCGCGTGGCATACTATAGTAGACCATTTTGTAATGCAATAATACTGATTGATGGACAATATATATATTTTAAACGTATACATCAAACAACGTCTAGGCCCAAAACTAAGCATTAGCTTGTGTTTTGGGTACCAAGCGAGGTCACCACATACATATAATAACCAATGTACCAGTATCAAATATTCAACATATAAAAACTGACCCGACCTGGGATTCGAACCCGGACCCCCAGTTTTGTAAGGTCGCTACCCATTGCGCCAAGCGGTATATATGAATATAATTTTCGAGTTATTAGTTTGTTTATTTATAATATCTATAATGGGAACATAAATACAGTTATAGGGCTGCATGATAATCGAAACACAATAAATATTATAAAATCATCGAAAAAATGGAACTCCTGTGAATCAGTTTTAAAAAAAATTTACGAACTGTAACAAAAAAAAAACCTAACATTTGCGACATTGAAAACATACTACGAATCGGTGATCAGTACAATTAATCTACTTGTTACATTTCTTGCAACACTTTTTTGTGGATCGATTCCACGCTCATGAAAAAAGCGCGCATCGAACAACTCGTACAAATTTTTATGTAAGACTTTGGTTATGCATTTTCAGATATAACCAACCAGATATAATCTCAGGATAGATTTTCAACATTTGGCTAACAAGACAAAAGAGGTTTTATCAAGATGAAATTCATTTCGACTGACAATTTTTTCACAATTATTTCCACAAGATCCTGTCAATGAGACGATTCACGAACTAAAGATTGAAAGGCGGTCGCGCAAGTTCTATCTCATCATCACCACTTGCAATTATTTTATTATTTTATCGTAAATAATTGTTGACGACAAATAATTGAATTAAACCGTCAGCCGGTTCTTTACTTATGCTTACGGCTCATGAAGCACATGTCAGACTACATAATATATCGGAAATTGAGAGAAAAGCACAGAGATGACCTGGAAATGAAGGCCACCAGCTCGGCACGCGTAAATAAAACTCCAGACTACATAGTACCGAATCCTATCTTAACACAGTCCAACTAATCATATTTAATATAGTTATTTACGTAGATATGTTATACGCCACTTAGGCGTGGAAAGCTCAAAGTAATGTTTTTAAGCTTTACTTGCTCTCAGTTTATGCTCAGTCCTACGCAGCCAAAGTCTATCTGTCACCTGTCACGTAGTTTATGTATTTTTTTGGAAGTGTGAAAATAATACTACGGTTAGAAAAAAGATCAAAATATAACGTTTCATTCATAAGTATCTATAAATATTTAAAAATAAATATCTAATAATATGTTTTAAAAATACATCTTTTTAAACCAAATTTATTTTTATCTTTTATTATTTTACATTAAATTCAATATGCCAATAAGTATAATCATACACTATTTCGCTAGAGCCACGTTCTGGTTTTTATATGTATTGAAGTTACAAATCTACCCCAAACTGTATGTAACGACATGGAAACCAATAAGAATTCCGCAATTTTTCTTTACCATTTGATCTATAAACGAGGTTACAACGCATTAAAATCCACTCCAACGTGTATGTACAGTGGTCGATCCAAAAAATAAATAAAACATGTAGGCCTGTCCTGCCGTCGCGTCGGTCCGGGGCTGAATTATTCAGGACATAATCACCGTGAAAGGATCAAAGGCGGCGAATTCTGTAATTTGGCAGTTCAAAAGTACAGCCCACTGTCCGTTGGGACACTGCACGCGATGCGTTCGTCGACCTGAAAAATTGCAATTTTCGTATTCTCGTTTTGAGTTTCCTTCACTTAGCGTTTAAACCAAAAATAAACTCTGTAGGTGTACTATAAAAAAACTGTAACGGACTGATAACGAGAATCTTCTGTACATCTGTGTTTGTTTTCTTTTGCCACTAAACCGCTTTTGATGAAACTTTGACATTGAAATACACGATACTAAGGTTTAATTTATGGAAAATGATGAAATTCGTGTTTTTTTTTTGTCCCACTCAGTATTAAATATTGAGATACGGCACCACAAAGTAATTGAATTACCGTGACTGACAATGGGTATTGACCAAAAATATTGATATCACATTAGATTATTTTTGTAAAATATAAACAATGTGGAATATTTAAATATTTTTTAAAAATTAAATGTATGAATTTTCAAGAAAAAAATAAATATTAAAAATTAATAGCTGATGACCTCACTACTACTAAATACAACTACGATGTTCTACGTATTTCTTCTTTATATACCTCTGTTGATACGCCTCTAAAAATAACTTCTTACTACAAATTATTTCTTTTGAATTAAGACACCTATTCCTACAAATACAAAAAATATGAAAATTTTTGAACAATGTCCATTTGGTCGCTCAGCGTCCATCTTCGGGATACCTCTCCCCGCTACATAAATGGTTGCACCTTTCTTACGTGTAGTGTTTACGTTTGACTTAATAACCACGCTGTATCAATCAATAATTGTTTCAGCAAATTATTTAAATTTGAAAAATTTTCACAATTATTTTTTTCTAAAAATAGAGTCCTGTATGTTTATTAAATTCACTTATTTTCAGGACTTACTTCCACTTCTCTTACTCGTACTTTCAGAACTAAAGCAAAACTACTGATAAATAGCATTTTCTTTTGAATTCTAAATAATTAATACTATTTGAAAGTTTTAGCAATCTTGTGTATTATGGCCCAGGCCTTATCCATCGGCATCCTAAATTGTATAAATCTATCTTAGATTTTATTCGATAAATTTGTTTTAACAAGTGATAATTAATTTATAAACTTGACTATTTACTAACTCTCTATAATATTCTTATTTAATATCTAATTCCAGACTTGAAATTAAAAAAGTTATGGATATATTCACAAAATAATAATTATATATTTTTAACACTAATATATATTACTGTAATATCATTTCTACACCATTCTTCGATATAATATATTTCATGCGATAATGCATTTTTTATACACCAATTTTTTTCGGAATCGGTTGAGACGTTGGTTAGGTAAAAAAAGAAATATAAACAAACAGACAAACAGGCAAAATAGAATCAAAACAATGGTGAAAATACGAATGATACGTCTTAAAACAGATATTCGTCACATAGTTGACAAATCATTTAAACAGACAGAGTATATAATTTCATAATATTATTGAGAATAGAGAGATGTAAAACATACGCGTTGATATTTATGTAGCTAGATTAAAACTTAAAAAAATACCAATCCTTCAAAAGTCGTCAATGATTTGTATCATTTAACATAACAAATCAAATAGCCACGCGCTCCTCTCTACTTCCTGTTACATTTGCGTAGCATTCACAAAATTAATTAGTACATACAAAGCGATTCCGCATAGCGATTGCTATGAGAATGATGCTACACATAAGGATATACAGTATGCTACATCTATTAATAATAATAAAGTATTTATTTCTGAAATTTACAGATTTTAATTACATAACTAAATATGCTATTATTATCATCGATATTCCATAAGTGATATAATTTATAGTATAACATATTATAGATTTTGCAACTTGGTCTTCTGACGTAGGACGTCTGAGTATTTGTAATAATAATTTGCATGTCGCTTAACCGGAGCTAATATAATATAACTAAATGAAATAAATATCATAATTAAAAAAAAAACATAAGAAAACTGACAAACGGGGATTTTCAAACATAGAATAAAACATGAATAATTACAAATTCGCGTACTGTTATATAAATATATTTTTAATTAATGAAATAATAAATTGTTATATAAACTCTGTCAATAACAGAGTTTATATACTAATGATTTCGACTTTAGAGTGTATTTCAGTGTATTCCTGTGAAAAATCGCAAACGATGTCATCTTCGAACAAAACATTATTTTTCAGTTCACAAACCTCCCAATTAGCGAGTGCTCATTACGCGTCACGGAATTTTGCAACACATGTGCCAGCGCACATTATGGTACTTTTGGTTGTATTGACTTTGATTATTTACATGTCTAGATAGAACCACGTGATACAAAACAACAACGAAAAATAGAATAACTTTTAAATGCTTGTGTGTGTGGTTAAACAGTACACACAATCCCGCTATGTGTCACGGCTCGTATGGCCACGCCGCCGTATTGACCATGTATTAACAGTTTCTGTTTGCATCAATTATAACCGAACGGTTAGGTGATATTTACATTTGCAATCAAAAGTTTATTACCTTTTTATAACAATTATTATCAACATTTGAATTATGTTGTTATAAAAAAAATCACAACGTAACAGTGATATGGGATATCCTTACTATTATTTGAAATAGGCAAGTGCATCATTTCGCTTGTTTTTTCTTAACTTTTATATTCTTCAACAAAATGAGGTGATTTTTTGCACAGATAATGAACGATCATTCGAATAATGAATGGAGAGTTATATAGGTTATTGTTAATCCGGGTAAAATTACTAAAGTAATCAAGTATCGAAATGAATGAAGAGTTAAGCATCAAGTAGTAGTGACATTAGATCTCTAGAAGGAAAGTAGATACCTAGTTATATGTAGATCAGTGTCTAATATTCGTCTTTTATTAAACTTTAAATTATACATTGTTTATTTCTTGTTTGCCATAAGTATTGTAGTCTTTGTATCAACTTTGCTTTATCTAATAAAGATTAAATAATTAAAGCGCTACCGAGAAAAATTACAAATTTAATTATTTTTCGTTCGTTTGCTGCCGTAGTTTCTTTAATAAAGTATTGATGGCAACAATCGACTTCAAAGATGTGCTCGTGACAATATAAATAATTTAAAATTAAAATTAAAAGCTGTAAAGTATCTGAGTATGTACATACAGCAAGTGCATACACCCCAGGAGCGTTGTCTGCTAAAAATTAGAAACATAAGGAAAACGACCGCGTCAAAAGACAGTTGGCGCAGCCATTGCACTTGGCTTCAGCGGTTATGTGCTATAATGAAATATTAAAAGGGTCACTGTTCGTCTGCTAAAGTCCAGATAATAAAGCTTGATGCGAATTCAAATGATGTATACACGCGTACTATACTTAACACGGAACCTTTTTAGTTGACTGACAAGTATCGACTTAGTGTTCAGTATCAAGTACTAAGGACAAAAATAATACATGGGATAATAATAATAGAAGGGATTTCACACACAGTGCCATCTATAGTCCCAAAGTAAGCAAATATTATGCTCGTGATATTGGTTACTAGACAATTGATATACATATTAAAATGTTCTTTATATTAAAAACATATATAAATATTTTAATATACGAAACAAATAGACATGTTCACACACAAATATTAGTCCCTATTTTAGACCTTTTAGTGTGAGTTTTAGAGACTCATTTTCAGTCAGTCTTGCTAGAATAAACGTATGAATGAGTCGTGCGTATTTGCCTGTATAGTGCGATAAAATTGTTATTAATTTGTGAGAGTTACATCTGTTTACATTTATTTGTATATAAACTGCATCGATACATGAAATACGTTTTTTTTGGCACAAGGACTATATTCGGTTTGCAAACGACACCAAGCTACTTTGTTAGATAATTATTTTCATTCATGCCAAAAAATAATCACACAGCAGAATTCACTAGCAACTAAACGAGGATGGCCGAGCTATTTCCTGGAGCAATAAACAGATTATAAATCCAATTGGTAAATGCAAAATTGATTTACGCGGCTGCGGCGGTCGAATAAAATGATTTGGTTCGTTCATAGCGGCATTGTGCCAAGCGGGCCGGCGTCCCTCGCGAACGGCCAAAAAAATATGGCCATTTGTAATGTTAATGGCTAAAAATAATAAGCAAGAGGCGATATATTACGGGAGCCGGCGCGGGCGCGGGCCAACGCTTATATTTCTGCATTTGATTTTTCATATGTTTCGGGGGCGGGCCGCCCAAACGACGAGTGATTTAAGACCATTCAGACCCACCTGAAAAATAGACTGAAACTTACTGAAACACGTTTCGTGTTTACTTGTAACAATCTCTTTGTCGCTTTAAATAACACGAACCGCCTCTGTTGTATTTTTATATTGTTTGTACTCGATCTAAACTAAAAGAAATAAAACGAATATTACAATTTGTTGCAGAAATACAGCTAATTATGCAATTTATTTTATCCACCGACCCACACTAGAGCAGCGTGGTGGTTAAGCTCCAAGCCTCCTCACCCTGGGGGAGGCCTAAGCCCCTTCAGTGGGGCTTAATGCGCTGGTAAAAAAATAAATGTTATTTATTTAGAAAATTATGATCTAAAAACAAAAAGTTTGAGTAAAAGTTGACATTTTAATTAAAAGATCCTTAGTCCATTTTAGTGAAATCGTTAAAAACAGATATACATTTATAGTTTTTGGGGTAATCATTAGCTAAATGAATTGCGTAATTACGATGTATTTTGAGTAATTTAATTTCTCATTTCTAGTTCAAAAAAATATGGATAATTATAGAACCTTCTCGATGATTCCGCCTTCTAATTTTTCAGTATTATGTGATTAATTTTGCATACACATAAAGACAGACAACGTTCACTGAATAAAACTTTATTTCACTACATTAGTATCGCTAGAATCGGCGAAAGGACGAATCGTGCGAAAATGCTACTTTGTATGAAAAGTGTAATTGATTTAAAGCAATTAATTTATATAAGAATGTGTGCTCAGTATATCATTGTTTCATTACTTGAAGTACGAAAATATAAACACCTTAGCGCTCGTCGAAGAACAAATGTTATTCTTTGTTAGTTTATGGACTAAAAACTACATTTCCCTTCAACGAGTGACGGAACCGGCATGTGCTGTATCGACCAGACAGTGGTACAACGCAACCCATTTCTCGGGTTTAAACACAAAAACAAAGTTTACACCATTCGCTCCACCTGTGAAATGCAATCGCGTGACTTCGGCGCTCTAAATAATAAATTAACGCCAGCATAAACCGCTCGATGGGACCGAGTACCCGCCACCCTACAACCCACGCTCCTGTGCAAACTCATAAATGTGCATAAAAAAAGTTTTTATGGGACACGCCGCTCGCGCCACTTAGCTTTTTCATAATCCCCATAAAGCGAGGTGTGCGACTGTTTTATGTATTTTTTTTTATTCACTGCAAGTATTTTTATTAGCGTCATACTATGATACTGAGACACAGGTTCAAGTTAAGGAACAAAATTAAAATATTACCCTGTCAAAACCGGCAACGGTTATTCTAAGCCAGGGGATGGCAATATGCAGCTCGCGATCCTTTCTATGTAAAGCTGCGGCTCTAGTTCCATACGCAAAGTTAATTATTTTATTATTTTGGCTAAAATTCTTTAATATATTTTGTGTTAAAGACATTCGTATCTTTTTATATGAATAAATAAAAAAAAATATATATGTTATATTTAAGTTAGCTTATTTTAAACTAGAATCAAATATATAATGTTGTAAGCAAATACTATTGCAATGAAAATTTTTAGTAGCTCTTTAAAAACTGGGAAATACAAAACCTTAACGAAATTATGTCTGTGCATATCTGGACAAGGAAATAGACATTTAATTTTCTTATACGCTTGTTCGTTTCTGTGTATGGACATACAATTTCAGATCCAATTTGATGAATATTTTGAACTAACATTATAGTTTAACTTAAAGGGTACCTATATACTATGACGATGCTGGTATAGGAGATAATCAGTAAGATAAAAAGTAATATTGAGTAATATTTCACAAAATTGATATTATACGCCTTAAAAATTGGTATTTTGTTTTACATAGAATAACATTAATTTAATATTACCTAGACCCAACCCGAAACCCTTTTAAACCCCAAAGCAAACGGATTTCCAATTTATGACGACAGACTAAATTTTCATTATCCAAACTGTAAGTTTATACGTGGGTATTGAATAAACATTATGCTCTTAATCCGGCACATGGACAGCTTTAGCGTTTACGAAAAGAAAACGTTTACAGAAAACGTTACGTCCCTTTGAATGGCTTAAATGAAGTGGCAACTTTTTGTCGTCCCCGCGAGCTACACTAAAGAAAAACGTCAAAAACAATAGAATTTTATGTGGGGTAATTAAACTTAATGGCGGGGAAATTAAGTCGGCTAAGGACGTTGTCCGCCGCCGCTCCTTACCCGAGATTTGTTTCGCTTTTTCTTCACGCCCCGAAGGGGTATGCTAATCGCTTGGTAAATTATAACAACAATAAGTAATTCCCTTTTAGGAATCATTAAAGGGACTCCGTATTCGTGAATAAAAGATTGGGCAGCGAAGATTTCGAAATTGGCCGTATACAAATATTTACGAAATAACAAAACGCGTGTTATACATAACTGTTAACGAAACCTTATATGTATCGTTTCGAGCTTTCGACACGAGTTCTTGAGTTTTTTGCGTCATTACGGACTCAATCACCGAAAACCTACAAGGCGAAACTTTACAAGAATTCTTTTACCGTCTGGCTGCACGTTTTCCATCACTAGCGTTCCCCGGGCCGACAGTAAAAGCGGCCGGGACAATATAAGAATAACTCGGCCGTACGCAAGCCAGCTGCGTCCGTTTACGATCTATCAAAACCGACGCGCCGATAATGGCCCGGCGACTGCGAGCCTCGTAAAAACCGACCCCTCAGGCCCCCCTAGGTCCCCTGCTGGACCCCTGGACCCTCCCCTACCCCTCGATTTGAATTTAGCCGCAGCCTAAAGACATTTGACTGATGCGAACCGTTTGCGGTCAAATTAAACCGTTCCGAGTTTAATTGGTCGTGATGCCGTTCCGAAAAACAAATTATAGTTAAATCGAATTTAATTGCAATTTGTAATGGGAGACAATTTTGGGTTAAAACTTTAGATACTAAGTTTTGTTCATGACTTCGCACCCTTAAGTGAATATCAGCTGTAATTATAATTTTTTTTATTTCTGTACTATTTTATGAAATATTACTCCAATTGACCCCCTTTAATTTTTAACTTTATTTTATTTTTATTATTTGTTATTATAGCAGCTATACCTAGTAGTAGACACGCACTCCATGAAAATTTTCAAGTGTAAGCAATGATCTCACAACAACCAATTCCAAAAACATCCAAAAACTCGTTTCTTGTATGAGGACCCCCTTTTTTTAACTTTGCTTTATTTTTATTATTTTTTATTATAGCGGGCCATAGTAATACACATTATGTGAAAATATCAGGTGTCTACTTATTATGGTACACAGCCAGACAGACGGACGGACAGTGCAGTATTAGTAATAAACTTCCCGTTGGTTCTCTTTAGAAACGGAATCCTAAAAATGATCTTGTTATCACGAACTCAAACACTCTATTGGAAACACAATAAAAGTTTTATATTCAACATATATTAACGAAAAAGTTTATGTTAAAAACAAACGTTACTTATACGTCGAATTTAAACAGAATTGTTTTAAAGAAGTTAATAAGAAAAGAATATGAGAGAGATAAACAGAGATCCCCCGAGTGAACTTCGCGTCGACTGCGCGCTTTTTTTTTTAAACGCAAAAGAAAATTCGGGAACAAACAAAAGCGAGTCGCCTTAAGAGGCTGATACAAATCCCCGGAGAAGCACTTGAAAGAATTCAAATTAATTTTTTTGTTCCTCGCTTATCTCCACGCCTATGAGACTCTAGTGTATTTTATTGTGATATCAAATGGCGTCGACGCGTAACTTATGGCAATATTTATTGTTTATTTTAAACGAAAACTTTTTCTCGTTTACATTTGATGATATTCAATTAAATTATAATTTAATTTCTAAAAGCGTACATGTGTTTGTATGTTGAGGGTGTGTGTCTATGTACCCAAATGGCAAAAATGAGGCTCTTGGCTGTCATTCTGCTGTCTGTCCGTATGTCACGAATCTTTAGCTCGTGAACGGAATGTGTCACCGACCTGAAATTCGGTTATTTTGTGTAGAATATTGACAAAACGGAATATTGAAGAAGAAATACAATTAAATTATTTTATATATGTGAAGGAGGAGCCGATAATATTTTTTTACCATGGTTACGTGGTGTGCCATTATGTAAACCTAAGTGAGTAGACAACAAAAGGGTTTTAAACACGTTTATATTTTCAAAAATAAAGAAATGGGGAACCATTAAATCAGTCAGTTTTAAACCATTTTCGTAACGGGGTCTATTTTAAAATGAATCCAATTATGAATCCTGAATTTTTGTATATTGTGTGCCATATAAATTTCATTTAAACCAAAAATACTAAAAACGTTGATTCGTTTCACATTTTGTAAGCTCTTACAAAAAAAATTGTTATTATGGGTTGTTGCGACGTCTGGATCGGAAACGAAATAATTTAGAAACCAAAAATATGGACTTTTTACTTAATATGCTGATCCAAAAACGTACATCGATTAAAAAAATTAATAAAAATAATTTCTGAGGAGGTTCATACAAGTAAAAGGTGGAGTAAACAAAAAAATTCTTTTTTTCCTGACATGTGGGGTGTCGTTATCTAAAGAACACATTAATAACGGTTCAAATAAATAAATAGACTCATCGTACATACGTATAATTATTTTTTTTCCCATAAAAATAACGAAATTTCCGTTGCTCAAAGACCATACAAATTTTTGATATTATTTAGGTAAGGTAAGTAGGTACTTAGGTATCTATGCGTGTGTTTTTTGGGTAAATAAATACACAACACATGTGTATATTGTGTGGCAGCACAAAACCCTAAGTCTTATTGTCCGACTCGCACTTGGGTGGTTTTTTTTTATTATTTCACGTAGTAGGCTACGGTTTATTCCCGTTGAAGGTTGTCTTGGGAAGTTAAAGTAACTTAGATTCGAAATGGACTTATGAGATGAAATTTATTAGATTACGCCAACTAATAGGAATATAGTCATATGGACGTAACATATTATCACGCGGGCGGATCCGCAAAGACTAAAGTGTTGTAGCAGGAAAATTGTAAGTTATTAAAAAATTTAATGGTATAATTATTCTAAAACACAAAATATATAGTCGTCACTATATAGATAATTTAAGTTAATTTTAGTAATTTCGTGCATTTAAGATAAATATTCTAATATGTAATTATTTTCAAACTAGTAGTGTTGTTAATTTAGGTACCTTAGGTTTTGGATTGGACCTGGGTTTTTATGGATTTTTCTTTTAATTAAATATAAGTTACAATTTACCTGATCTTACAAGTTTACTACAAATCGTATAGTACTAATTACAATTTAATTAAATGAAATTAGTAACTATAATACAGTACCACAAAAATTGATAAAAAAAAAAAAAAATTCAGACGTGATATTGAGAATCGGAAATTCACTGTTTGTCACTATAATAGTAAATTTTTCATATCTAGTGAATAAATACAATTTTACTTAATAAAAATAACATTATTGCTGACGTTTGTGAAACATTCATAATTTATGTTGGACGTTCACCAGAAGTTTGCGGTTTTTTTAATTGCCGTATGCCCATAAGAGTTTGTAGTAAGTGGTCGGGATCGACATTAAACTTTATCGTTTGTTGAGCTTTTTGGATAAGGCAGTTAGTGTTTTTAGAAATAACATGAACTGAAATAAATTTTAACGTGTTTAAATATTTTTAAACGAAAATCAGAATGCTTCAGAGAGAGAACATATTTGAGTACGATATGGATATTTATTTTTAACTCGCGACGTCAAAAACGAGAGGTAAAGTGTTATAAGTTTGAGGCCTATGTCTATAGGTGTGTGTGTGCCTGCGTGTTTGTTGTGGCGTCGTGATTCCTTAACAAATACACTTTAGAGAAATATTTAAAAATAAATTAAATACAGCAATCTTCAAATATTTATAATCTGGATTAAGCCGCATTTGGAACAGCGTGGTGGATTAGGCTTCGAACACCCTCATACCGAAGGGAGGCCTCAGCCGCTGCAGTGGGACATAATGACCTGATTTTGTTATAGTAACCTTCAAATATTTATAGTTAAGTTTAAAAAGCTTAAATTAATTCAAAATTTATTTCTACATTTAAAAACTTCCAACAAAAAAAAAACTAAGATTGAGAAGATCGATATTAACATACATTGGGTTATCAGATAATTTAATTATCGTGAACAATTTCTGTTGAAAACTAACCGTGATAATATAATTGTCCTTCTGCATCTCAATGGTTAGTGCCATATCCAACTGTTTTTAATGTCTCGACGCATTACAAGTATTATTTTCAATGCGTGATATGTATGCAAAACGTACGGTTTCTCCGTCTGACCAGACCGCAGGTTTCCCTTATCGCCTATTGTTCGATACAAGGACATTTTTTGTGTTAATGACAGAACAAATGTTGGGGTTATAGCGTGAACTGTCAGTTGAATATTCTCGAGGATGTAAAAAGTCGGCCATGCATGTCGGATCGCTTGTTAAAGCAGAATTCTGCAGTCAGTGAGATGGAAAAAAAATGTATTGTTACAACCTCACGGGTTCTGTATGTGGCAATAAAACTGTAATCACTTTTCTTGCGTTTATTTCACACAGTTAGGTACATGTGGTGAAAAACAAGATTGATTTTCATCATTAATTATCCGCACTACAACTTCGTGACAACAAATAATTTTTCTTCTTTATTTTAACCGTGCTACCTGTTGTTTTGTAACTTTATCACTCTGACACTGAAAATTAACCGATTTTTGTCGACATATATTGACCTGTTGGTTAATGCAAACCAAACCAAACACATACATCCTCAGCAGGTTCAATCTCCATTCGGTGCAAATATTTGTGAACATGTATGTCTTTTTGGTCCGTGTCAAATAGTGAAATATATGTACATAATATGAAAAATATATCAATGGTCCAGTACCCACAGTAAAGGTTCTAGTTTAGGATTGAACGATTTGTCTGAAATGTTTGTAGGTTATGGTTATCTTCTATCTATACTATTGTAAGATTGTACTGTCTGCTCATTTTAATCCGGTATTTCATTTTAAATAAATGTCACGGAACAGCAGGTTGTTAGATACGTTTTGCGGTTATGAACCATTAGGGGGCGCTGCAGTAGAATTATTCCTTTAAAAAGGCTTGGCCGACTTTGATGCATTTTTTTAAATAATAAAAGGTGATAATAATAAAATCGGTTACTACTACATATAAGGCACAATGAAATATACAATGTACAATGTAAATCGTATCGTTATCAGAGTGCAAGTTTTTAGATTTTAACGTTTATTTACTATCAGAAGGCGTTGCAGTAGAAGTATTTTGTTTTTAAACGGCTAAGTTGATTTTAATGTGGGTTTCACAGATGTCACCTCAGATTATGTTCTTAGAATAGATTGTAGTTATAAACTACACGCGAGCGCTGCAGTAGATGTTTCTTCTAAATGGTCTTTTCATAAGCATCACATTAAATCGTTAAACACAAGCATACCCTATACTTGGTATAAAATATGGTCAGTGTACTATTAAACTTTTAAAATATCGTTTAATAGTTTCGTTGGAAATGAAGGTAAGGGTTCCAAGCACGACATTTTTTTTTGGTGATTGATGATAGAACATTAGCGAATTGCAGAATTTCGGAATTTATATAAAGAAAACTGTATTCTGATATTTTATAGTTTACCAAAATTTTGATATACTTGAGATAAGGTTCTTTTAAGCAGAAAATCCTCAGTTATTTGTATTTTAAAATGCTATTCTTCAACATTTTCTTGGTTTCTAAAACCATAGTCACAAGAAAAGCTTGAGAAAATTTTATAATTAAGAAAAACAAAATACACAAACAAACATTAAGTTTACTAGTGTATGTGCGTTTTTTGGACATTAGTTTGTTTATGCTGGTTTTAGTAGGACGGCAAGCTTCGAAATAATATGCATTGATATAATAATAATAATATCTGGGACGTCCAACACACCGCCATCTAGTCCCAAACTAAGCTAAGCTTGTATTATGCGCACTAGAAAACTGATATACACACATAAATAATTTTTATAATATATAAGTGTATAGAAATTTTACACCCGGACACGGAACAAAATAGACATGTTCACGCACACAAATATTTGTCCCGGGCGGGAATCAAACTTGCAACCTGTAGTTCTATAATTGGTATCTCTAACCACTCAGCCAATTGGTCAGTCAAGTATTACTAGTCAGATAATAATAAATAATAACGTCTACATCACAACAAAATCTTGGCTACAAACTAAGCATTAGCTTTGTTTTGGGTACCAAGTGAAGACACCACATACCTATAACAACCAAGACCCGATACCAGTATCAATATTTATCATAAAAATTCTGACCTGACCTGGGATTCGAACCTGGGACCTCTAGCTTCTTAGGCAGGGTCGCTACCCACTAGGCTAAGCGGTCGTCGTAAGAAATACGATAATATCGTTCATAGTAATGTGTTATTAGAACTACATATGCTAAATAAACACTACTTTCAAGATCTCATATAGTGATACCTACACATGAATACAAAATTGTACTCTTTTGACGTACATTCGGCTCAAACTTACATTAGGTAATAGTGATCTTTGTTCTGAACATTTTTTTAAATTCCTTAGCAAGTAAAGCTTAGCACCAGAAAGCTCCTTTTTAATTAAACGGGTTGTTCAGATGAACGTAGAACAAACCTATTAAGCGCGAAACTAATCAAAAAGTTTAAAAAAAATTTAAAGACGTTTTTCTCGGTAACTGTTGGTTTGCGCCATCTGCTCACTCAAACAAAATTTTGTTTACTTTGGTAACAACTACAATAAGTTCTATAAGTTTGGACTATGTTCAGTCGAATACCCCGTGTAGATAGATGGATGCTTTGTACAAAATTTGTTGTTGGTCTTAATGTCTAATGCAGATATTTTATTTAGATATATTCTAGTTACATGATGTTTTGTCCTTATCTTTCGATTGTGATACTTGGTTGGAAAGAAGGAGACAAAATATGTTTTAATTACATAGATCTTTCACATATAATACGTTCAAATCCAACGTCACAGCGATCTAAATTATAGTAAATAATTAAATTTAAAGCAAACAACACATTAATATTAGCCATAAGCCGTTATCGCTTATCTTCATCTTTAAAGCTATAATACATTGTAATTAAAACCCCAATTTACTCGAAGAACTAAATTTAAAGAATTATTTACTCTAGGGCTAGGCTGGTATTAATTTTTTGCGCGTAAACATGCATAATGTCGAAATTTCGGTCAATTTAGAGTGTGCGGTCACGCCTCGGTGGAGTCCAATTGTTAGGGACTGATTTTTTGCCGGTTTCAGTTCTTTATTCTTTTTTCCTGGGACTGCATCGCATTGTTCTCTTTGATGATGTGTTAAAGGTGTATTCATCCTGTCACTGGAAGAGCACAAAATATTTTTTATTCGAATGAAATTGTGAGTAATAATAATAATTATTGTATCTTGGACATCCCAATCAACGCTATCTAATCCCAAAGTAAGCAAATATACTAGATACTAGACAACTGACATACATACTTAAATATTCTTAATAATATATACACGAGTTGGTATACAGATATTTTTATACCCAGAGACGAAACAAATAGACATGTTCATTGTTCATGCACACAAATATTTGTTCCGGGCGGGATTTGAACCCGCGATCCTTGGTTCATATCCCGTCCGGAACAAATATTTGTGTGCATGAACTTGTCTATTTGTTTCGTGTCTGGGTGTTAAATATCTATATATTACAATGAATATTTAATAATATAATTAACAGTTGTCTGGTATCCATGATACAACCTTTGCATAATTTGGGACTAGATGGCGCTGTGCGGAATGTCCCAGGTATTATTATTTTGTTATCTCTGACAAGCTTGTATTCTAAACATGTATATGGGTTTTCGTAACATCTCGACAATCCAATAAATGCACACAGAATAAACAATTCAAAATTCAGTAGTTCGTTACTCCTGGCCTTGTCAGGTAAACTTATGATTTGTTTTGTAATTGTCTGATTGTGAAAGGCGTTTTTTGTCGCAGTGATGCTGAGCTTACTAGGTTTTTGTTTTAGAGGTTTTTAAGTCATATTATGTACCAAATTTTCATGTAATCTTTCCTTTCAAAACCTACAGTTTTCTTACATAGTCACAACATGAGCACACAATAGAAGTAACTTTTCAAAATATATGTTGAATAAATCAACAAGAATTGTTAGTTAGGTAAACATGATAAACTTTTCTAAACTTCCTTTGTTTTTAAGTTGGATTACAAAATTAAAGTAAGAAATCTTCTATTACAAAAAAGCCTTAGCAAACACTTTTAATGTCAAAGTGAAAGTTATATCGCATGTTCGGCTGAACGTAGTCCAAAATTACGAAGCGTGTAAAACTTACCGAATCAAACAAAAAGTACCGAGAAAAATATTTGTTTAAAAAAAATTAAACTTTAATATCTTTTTCGATAACCGTTAGTTTGCGTCGCCTGCTGAATTGAAACTCAATTGCTCAATTGCTCAATTGGAACTTGTGTAGTTCGAGAAGCTCTTCGGGTTCTTTTAGTTTGAAGTACGTTTAGCTGAACACGAGGTATATTATATACGGGATGTTCGGCTGGACGTAGTTTAACTTTATCTATGTTTTCTGGGTAATCGTTAGTTTACGCCATCTGCTCACTTAAAACTTTTTGGTTAGTTCGGTAAGCTCAACATGCTCTATAACTTTGTACTACGTTCATCCGAACAGTACAGTTTTCAATACAATATCGGTTCGACTATTAAAAAAAATTAAGAAGATCTGTGAATAGAAACGAAAAAAATACAATTTATCTGCCCGAAAGAGAAAATTCTAGATTTACTGTTCTATTACATTAAATCTTTGCTCCTTTTATTTATTACTTGCTTGTATTTACCAATTGCCGTATATTGTTGGATTTTAGGCTCCAATTTTGCTTCTGATTATAGTTACGGTTTTATAGTACTTTCTGAAATTAAGTAAAACTACTGACGGCGAAGCATCGATACGTGACCGACGTTGCAGATTAGCAGGTTATAATTATTTTTATTTTCTCATATAAGTAAGGATCGCGGATTCGACATAAAGTTAAACGAAAATCTGGTTAAAAAATAAATGTGCACTCAGCTCTAGGCCCGCACGAAATACTCATACTCCAAAAATGTGCACGCACGGCCGCGTATTTACTGAGCATAACGGCTTTTTTATCAATATCAGAATATGTGTACCGAAGAATACGCTGCGTTTTAATCGTAAACACGTATCTCGTGACGGCTATGCAAATTCGACGATTGAAATGCCCATTACACGTACGTTTGTAGGGTTCTTTGATTTTTTTAAAATTATTTCTAATAATCGCGGCTTAGCTGGGGATTGTTACTATTTTTCAAGGGATCGAAAAAACACTGAAACATTAAATTTCTAATTTCAAATCAAATGGTTAAATAAACTATCTTACCCTTTTAAGGGTTCAATGTTTACACTCGTATTTGTAATTTTTAAAGAGCCTTACTAAAACATATAATTTTTAATTTTCAAATGGAGAGTAAAATATACTATTTTACCCTTTAAGAGTTCAATTCCTGTAGGTCCTGAAACCAGTTTTTCTTCATTTTTAATAATAAATCCAAATAATAAACATATTTTAACTTCAAAAGTGACGGAAATCAATTTCATAGCCTATTTTACTCCCATAAAGGTAAAAAATCTTGCAACTTTTATTTTACCCTTTGGGAGGTATATTTATAACAATCCTTTCTTAGCGTACCTCATAAAAGTAACTTAATGTTCACATGTAATTCCCGCCAGCGGTTTCGGAGTGAGTTTGTATTTCCATATTATATACTCATTTATACATTCACTCTGAAAAATATGATATGAGGTGCTAGTGAGGTATGTTTTTTTTACCTTGAGTTCACCATTATTTTTGCCCCTAACTTCGCCCACTATAACTATGTTTCTCTGTGCTACTATAACTATGGTCTCTTGATCTAGACGATTTTGACTTCTACTCCCTAAATAATACACCTCACAATTCAAATTGTATATCTTTCAAGTCGAATTTGATGGTTTCGGATAAAAACTGATTAGTTTTGTACCCATGAGAACTTTCAACGAAAATGAACGATAGTGATTTCCGTTCCTTAAGTTATTTCCGTTGCGGGGTGAAGAATGAAAAAACCAACATTTTCTATTTTTAATATCTATTAGTCAGCATTTACTATGCAAAATGATAAAGGCCTTCTTCTTTTGTGGCGCTTATTGCCGACGCAATATTTAATTTATGTATAGACACAGATTAGGTATAGAGTTAAGATAGTTTTATATCATCATTATTTTGATCGATTGTTCTGTACTGTCCTTTTATAAAAGAGTTAAAAAATATAAACACACAAACATTTTTTTAGAGTAATCTGAAACATTTTGTAGACTACACTAGGAGCTGAGTGATGAGTGAGTGAAGCTGTGTTTGTAAGCTTATCTCAAGAAATTTAATTTCACGAATTAAGGTATGAATCATCACGCTCTATAATAATAATAATACCTACCTAGGACATCGAGCAAAACGCCATCTAGTCCCAAAGTAAGAAAGTAATAATTGTATTACGGGGTACAAGACAACTTGTATACACAATTAAATATTCTCTTTTTAAAATATATACATATATAGATACTTTCACACCTACCCACGGAACAAATCATGAACAAATAGACGTCTTCCTTCATGCACACAAATATTTGTCCCAAGCGGGAATCGAACCCGCGACCCTTGCCTCTGCAGTTAGGGTCTCTATCCAATTGGTCAGCCTACTCTACTATTTTAGTTGCTGAGCAGCATGGAGAAAAGTATATGATTGGACAAGACACGATTCTGACATTGTTGTGAGTCTTAGAACGCGGCTTTTCGCGCTACATCTTCTCTATCTCTCGTCCTTCCGAGGAAGTTTTCGGTTCGCGGCTTCCAAACGTTGGAATGATATTCCGCCTCCAATTAAAACTCTCACTACATTGATATCTTTTAAAAACAAATGCAAACTATGGGAGTGTGGGTAGGGGAAATTATTGTATGCCCATCATATTCTTATTGTTTTAATTTATTTCATGTTAAGGTTATTGCTTTTTATGTCTTGTTACTTGTTATGTTATGTTTATGCCTGCTTACTTATTTTTTGTGCAATGTACTGCTGTAATGCATGTGCCTGCGTGCGTCAGGCTGTTGCTGAAAAACAGCGCCCACACCATTTGTGTGTCGGCAAATGCTTAGCTCCAGCCTTTTTGTACATAAACTGCAGTGTTGTATCAATTACCTTTTGTTTCATATGTTTTTTTTTTTTATTTAATGATGAAATTGTGTTTTTTGTAGCAAATAAATATCTTATTATTAATATTATTATTATTATTATTATATCACGCTACAGAAGAATTCTTTGAAAATGAAGTTTGTGTCATTTCGATAAGTCGAACATTTCGCCGCCTTAAAAAATTTCTTTTAGAAGATAAGAACAACCGATTGAAAAAACAAAGTTCTTTTCAAACACAATAGAAGGCACTTGTCGAACAATAGTTTGAAATTTTAATGAAGTATTGATCTTTAGTTAAAAGTCAGACCAAGGAACGCTGTAGAATCTAGGCGTGTTTACCCAGAAATCAGAACTTTCCATTTACTTAGTGCCGAACTAATTGAATCAAGTTTGGTGAATTAATATCTACTTCTAGAGGATCAAAGTTTTCATGAATATTTTGGTTAAAAAAAAGACCTAATGAAATAAATACATTGCGAGTGCACGCCACAAGTTTATATGCGCGCGTAAAGTAAATGAATTATTGTAACACAGTAGCATTTCTGCATCTCTTTTATGTAGAAATGAAATTTATGCGGACAATTAAATATTACAGTTATATTATTTAAAAATATATATTCAAGTATTAATTATGTAAATACCTATAACCGTAATCATAATAATATCGTTTATTGAAAATTGGTTACATTTATATTAACACCTTTTCTCGCCGATAGTAAAGATGAGCGTGGACAATTGAACAAAAAATTGAAAAAAGTGAACAAAAAATTAGAAGACATAAACGCACCTAAATACATATATTGACAAAAGGATTTACAATACTTCTCAAAAATAAAGGTAGAAACCATGAGGTTTTAATTAGTTTAAAAGAAGAGTAATGCTGACCGTTTAGTTCAAGAACCAAACAAAGGTTGAGGAGCGGGACGCGTGTATGGCCCAAGCCATTGGTACCTAGATGTATGTGTCGTGCCTAAGTCTCTGTGTAGTACCCATCACAACTAATTACATACTTTGAATGATACCACTCACTTTTGTTATACTTCAAAGGGATTGGCCGCGTTTTCGATGAAAGCTCCCAGTCGTCTTGATTGTTTCCGACATCTTTAGCAATCATCGTCATAACATCCTATACCATCAGCCCATTAATACCCCACTGCTGGGGCTTAGGCGTCCCTTGAGGATGGGAGCTTAGAGTAAGAGCTAGATTATCGTCATATTTCAACTAGTTTAGACACAACATAAACGAATTATACCTACACATAAACCTTTCTCTTGTATCACTCCGTCCTTTGGTGACAACTGTATGAAAATCCGTTCGGTAAGTTGAGTTATGTTGAGTTTATTGCGTTCAGACAGATAGAGAGACAGACAGACAGACGGACAAAATATAGTATAAAACAAAACATATTTCTGAAACAAAAGAGTTTTGTAGTCATGCACTTATCGTGTATTTAAATAGAGTATATTTTAGTATGCGTAAAATGTGAAAATCATGAAAATTTTGTTAAAAAGGCTTATATATATCTTTGGATAATACCCGTACGTTAAATATTTTTGGGAAAAATATGCAGAACCTATAATAAAGAATTACTTTCACTCTTAAAATACTTTTATGTATATGTCAAAACTGACAGCTCTGTATGTCGGAATCTCTTTTGTGAGATCCTATTCATTTTATCATTTATGTGTCGGATACGAACGTTTTTTCGGTTTAGAACTTAGCGTATACATATATCGTGATAGCCTTATGGTGGCGAGCCCGTTTCTTATTTATAAGGCAGTGGTTTGATTCCCAGGGCATTATTAATGGAGTTTTTCTGACTTAAGTACATAATCATAACTGACGTCTTGTTGAGCATATTAGGTCGTCGTTTGTTCCCGGTTACATCATTAGATGGCAGTTTTTAAAATCCACTAACCCATACTGGAGTAGCATGGTGGATTAAGCTCTAAGTACCCTTATTCCAAGGGGAGATCTAAGCCCCTGCAGTGGGGCATAATGGGCTGATATATGGTACATACATATGTTAATATTGGTTTAGTTAATTAAATTAGTTGAACGGACATTTGCTTGATTTGGTAAGGAAATACTTTTTTTTCCTGGAAAAGTATTACAATATTGTTATATAATTTGTTTTATGTGTTTTTATAAAATCTCTCTTTACATACTGAATAAATTATCCTATTATGTTTTAACCTTAGAATAGGTTACATTTTAAATTAAATTATTTTTGTAGCCCAAACTACTACACAATTTAAATTTTTAAGCAAAGAGCTTTTCAATAAAAGCTTTTTGTTTTTGTCATGAAATATTCTAACTAAACTAAACTAATAATGCTAACTAACTAATAGTTTCTTTTGATGCTGTGTTTGTCATAGTGGTTTGGTTTGAAAAGTAAATAAACAATTCGAATACTTTTGTCTAGATCTGTGCGATCAGAGTGCGATCGTGTTAGACAGTTGCATTTGTCGGTAACACCTGCAGTAAATGTGCGTTTACTTTCCACTTTCATTGCGATTGGTACACTCTGTGTAAATATCCTGAGGGATCGACTACTTATAGTCGTGTTGAGGATAGGATCAACCTATCACTGGAAAGTTAACGTTTTCATACTCTGAGATGTAATTATTTGATATATTTTATTTATTCACTGAGCTTTTAATGTTAATACGAAACGTTGAACACAGCCGAGTTATCACTTTTGAATGATATTATGTCAAAAGTTGCGTAGTACTGGAGTACATATGGTTGATTTCTGCAAGATTTTAAAACATAGGTCAAAAGTAACTTCTAAGCTGTATTTTGACTCGATTTCCTGTCTAGTGGCTGAGGCGATTGGCGCATGGAAAACTTCTTTCGTACTACACCGAAGTTCATCTTTATACTTTCCGGTTATGGCTTCTAGTTAGTAGTGTAGTACAAACCCGGTTGCTTTATTATTGTAATATTTTTTTACTTTGCTTCACTTAGGAAAGTGATCTTCTTTTGAACAATTTATTTTTTGTTTTTAAATGTTATATATCTTTCCATAGTATCTACACTATTATAAATTGCACTTTTTTTTTAATGCTAATCTTTATACATAAAACAACATGTCCTGACTGACTGCTACATCAACACACAGTCCAAGCCGCTGTGTCTAGAAACATTAAACGCAAAACACAATATAAAGTAACCAAAGCACTAAGGACGGAATTTTCAAAATTCAAATTATGAAAAGCTGAAAAGGGGTCTCAAAATTTGTCTGGCAAAAATATTAATTTATAAAACTTGAAATTTTGCACAAACAGCAACTAAACAAATCAAATGTAAACATGTGTTTTACATTTTAAATTCCTCTTGTAACCATAAGAATCTAGTAAGAAAAAGTTAAAAAAATTAAAATTAAACCACTAAGATGGTGAATTATGATGCTGAAGTTTGTATGTAAATAAAGCGCATATAAAACCTGAGTCCTTGCACGATAACTTTATTTTATTTTATTATTTTATTTTAACATTTATTAAACAAATAACTAATCATATGTTTTATAAAATTTTGAACCTCATTTTCTAATAAAAAGGAGTGCCAAAAATCAACGCACACACTGAGATGCTGGTGTAAAACAAAATTTTGCATAGAAATTTACTAAACTATCATTCAGGCATTGATCAAATATGAATTCTTGGTAAAATTGACCCTTGTAAGTAGGTGAAATAGGAATCGAATTTCACGATACATTTTATTTATTTATTTAACTAGCTTTCCGCCCGCGGGCTTCGCTCGCGTTGACTACACAGTTGTATTAGGACAGTTAAAGGAACGTGATGCTCCAGAACATTGTAACACTTTCTAGAACATTCTGAAACTTAACTACCTAAGAAATCTTTATACCTAATTTCATAAAAATCTATTTAGGCATTTTAGTATGAAAAATAGCTATCCTCCCTGTCGGTCTCAAAATCAGTCAGATATTTTGTAGATTAACTGGAACAGACTAAAAGACACTACGATTTTTTATATGTATGTAAAAAAAAATGCTTTTCACTCCTGACAACGCCCTTTTTATATTTGCAAAATTTCAGTAAAATCGAATCAGCCGTTTCAACGATTAGTCCTAACAAACAGACATGTCACTCCTTACACCAGTCTTTTCACGTCTGCGAAGTTTCATTAAAATTGGTTTAAATGTTTTAGAGTTTAGCTCAGACAGAGAGATGGCCAGAAAGACAAATAAAAAGTATTGATGTCGCTCCTGACAATCTTTTAATCACATCTTTGAAAGTTTCATTGAAATAAGTTCAGCCCTTTCAGAGATCAATTCGAACAAACAGACGGACAGACAGACAGATAAAAAATTTGGTCATGTGATCACATAGATCTCGTCGAAACATGAAGTTTGAGTACCAACACGATAGGTCTGCGATTGATGATATCGAAAATATAAGCATTTAAAAATTTGGTCACGTGGTCACGTAGATGTCGTCAAAACATCAAGTTTGAGTACCAACACGATAGGTCTGCGATTGATGGTTTCGAAAATATAAGCTTTTAAGAATTTGGTCCCGTGGTCACGTAGATCTCTTCAAAACATCAAATTTAAATACCAACACTATTAGGCCTGCAATTGATGGTTTCGAAAATATAAGCATTTAAAAATGTTGTCACGTGGTCACATAGATCTCGTCAAAACATCAAGTACCAACACGATAGGTCTGCGATTGATTATTTCAAAAATATAAGCATTTAAAAATGTGGTCACATGGTCACATAGATCTCGTCAAAACATCAAGTTTGAGTACCAACACGATAGGTCTGCGATTGATGATATCGAAAATATAAGCATTTAAGAATTTGGTCCCGTGGTCACGTAGATCTCTTCAAAACATCAAATTTAAATACCAACACTATTAGGCCTGCAATTGATGGTTTCGAAAATATAAGCATTTAAAAATGTTGTCACGTGGTCACATAGATCTCGTCAAAACATCAAGTACCAACACGATAGGTCTGCGATTGATTATTTCAAAAATATAAGCATTTAAAAATGTGGTCACATGGTCACATAGATCTCGTCAAAACATCAAGTTTGAGTACCAACACGATAGGTCTGCGATTGATGGTTTCGAAAATATAAGCTTTTAAGAATTTGGTCCCGTGGTCACGTAGATCTCTTCAAAACATCAAATTTGAATACCAACACGATAGGCCTGCAATTGATGGTTTCGAAAATATAAGCATTTAAAAATGTTGTCACGTGGTCACATAGATCTCGTCAAAACATCAAGTACCAACACGATAGGTCTGCGATTGATGATATCGAAAATATAAGCATTTAAAAATTTAGTCACGTGGTCACGTAGATCTCGTCAAAACATCAAGTTTGAGTACCAACACGATAGGTCTGCGATTGATGGTTTCGAAAATATAAGCTTTTAAGAATTTGGTCCCGTGGTCACGTAGATCTCTTCAAAACATCAAATTTGAATACCAACACGATAGGCCTGCAATTGATGGTTTCGAAAATATAAGCATTTAAAAATGTTGTCACGTGGTCACATAGATCTCGTCAAAACATCAAGTACCAACACGATAGGTCTGCGATTGATTATTTCAAAAATATAAGCATTTAAAAATGTGGTCACATGGTCACATAGATCTCGTCAAAACATCAAGTTTGAGTACCAACACGATAGGTCTGCGATTGATGATTTCGAAAATATAAGCATTCAAAAATTTGGTCACGTGGTCACATAGATCTCGTCAAAACATCAAGTTTGAATACCAACACGATAGTTCTGCGATTGATAGATTCTAAAATATAAGCTTTTTAAAATTTGGTCACGTGGTCACATAGATCTCGTCAAAATATTATGTTTGAGTACGAACACAATAGGTCTGCGATTGATAGATTCGAAATTATAAGCTTTTAAAAATTTGGTCACGTGGTCACATAGATCTCGCCAAAACACTAAGTTTGAGTACTAACACGATAGGTCTACGATTGATGGTTTCGAAAATATATGCATTTAAAAATTTTATCACGTGGTCACATAGGTACGTCTGCAAGTTTCATTGAAATTGCTTTAGTCGTTTTGGAGTTTAGCCGGAACAAACAGACGGACAGACGAACAAACAAAAAGTAGCCTATGTCACCCCCGGTACTGCCCTCTGTACATCTGCAAAGTTTCATTGAAATCGTTTCAACTGTTTCGGAAATTAGCCGGAACAGACAGACAGACAGACAAAAAGTATCCTATGTCACCCCCGGTAATACCTTCTGTACGTCTGCGAAGTTTCATTGAAATCGCTTTAGCCGTTTCGGAGTTTAGCCGGAACAGACCGACAGACGGACAAACAGACAAACAAAAAGTAGCCTATGTCACCCCCGGTACTGCCTTCTGTAAATCAGCAAAGTTTCATTGAAATCGATTCAGCCGTTTCTGAGATCAGCTCAAACAGACAGACAGATGGACAGACAGACAAACAAAAAGTAGCCTATGTCACCCCCAGTAATGCTATCTGTACGTCTGCAAAGTTTCATTGCAATCGGTTCAGCCGTTTCGGAGATTAGCCGGAACAGACAGACAGACAGACAGACAGACAGACAGACAGACACTCCAATTTTATTAATATAGAAGATTACCCCGAGCTATATTTGTCTAAGTTTATTTAGCATCTTCCCTCCATCATCATTACCAAGCAGACGCAACCGAATTTAACATATGTAAAAATGAAATAAACTAAAAAATTTTAAAAAATTATTAATTAAGAAAAATTAATTAATATCCTCATACAAGAAACATGTTTTTTCGACGTTTTTGGTGATCGGGAGATTATTGTTTGTAACTTGAAATTTTCATGGAGTACTACTGCAGTCGCTATTACAACGAATAATTAAAATTAAATAAATTTAAAAACTTATGTGCTCCCCATAAAAAGAAAAGTGCTTTTTTTTAATATTGTACGGTTATCTTAATTATCTTGCGGAGTTCATTGTACTTAAGGGTACTGAAAAGATCTCATTAAGAGTACTTACTGTAATGCTGTATATTTAATTGGCTTTAAAATAACAGACTGAGGAAGTATTAAATTGGCCAATTATGTATGTGAAGTGTTTACGAGTACAAAGTTACGCATCGAAGATTCTAGGCTTGTTTATATTTTCAATGAAATACCGTTGACCCCTTTTTGATCTTATGACGTCAAACTGACTTTGAATCAGTCAATAAAAAAAAAAAAATGTAACAGTAATGACGTCTTCTGTTCAACTTTTTTTATGCAAGTGAACGAATTATATACATGTGACGTCAATATGAAATATTTTTTACTCAGTATTTATTGAATAAAAAAAATCAATATTGAATATATTTTTTGAAAATAACCCAAGATATCAAAAAATATATAAAATAAATACCTTAAAATTACTTCACATACTTAATTGGGGAGGTTAATCATAATTATATGCATATCTAGACGCGTTCGTTACCTTTGTACTTAAGTAAGAGACTACGATTTCGGATGACGACCGCTTAGCCTAGTGGGTAGCGACCCTGCCTACGAAGCTGTATGTCCCGGGTTCGAATCCCAGGTCGGGTCAGTATTAATATGATGAATATTGATATTGGTACCGGGTCTTGGTTGTTATATGCGTGTGGTGTCTTCGCATAAATATTTATATATGTATATATTATAAAGAATATTTAAGTATGTATATCAGTTGTCTAGTAACCCATAACACAAGCATAATACTTGCTTACTTTGGGACTAGATGGTGCTGCGTGGGAAGTCCAATGTATTATTATTATTATTTTTTGTTCGTTACGGATATACTCAAAAACTGAAACTGATTATAATAATTCTTTCTTATAGAAAGCAACATTATTATCGAGTAACAGGAGCTATGCCCTATTTTCAAACTAGCTTTCCACCCGCGCTTCTATCGCGTGGACTACACAAATCAAATCAATCAAAATCAAATCAACAACACAGTTGTACTGGCACCGCTATACATTTTTCCGCAGATATAGTTTATAAACTGAAAAGTGACATAGATTACTATTTATCATACAATTGTTTATAGTATTACGATTACGCTAAAATCCGCGGAGGCTAACAGTAAGATACCAGACAGGCGAGTTTAGTGTGTTTCAGACACACACTATGTGCGAAATAGATCTTACAAGAAATAAAAACAAAAAAAAAATTAATCTAGGTTAGTAAGGCAGGTATGTAAGTGTACTCACGAATATTTTTGAACCTATAAGATATACACTTGGCCACTTTTATCATTAGTAAAAAAACGATATAATATTATTTTTCAAGCTTTCTAGAGACCATTAAAATCGAGTTTCACGTAGTCTAGACTAACGACACGATAACTAGTTTGATTAACCCTAAGATCAGGTGATTTATTAGATTTTTTCCTGTTTTTATTTATGTACGTATTGTTGCTTCAATAGGTTCTATCTGGTATAAAGGTATAAAATCCGCACGTCACCATACCGATGACGATTACGATAATTAGCTTCTCTACATCTTAAATATTCTCTTAATTTTGTTATCAACACCCGACGCCTCCATAAAGTATGCCTTGTAATAAGACTACCAAGAGGTTCTAACATTCTAGCGTCATTTTCATTATCTGTTTTTGACCGTACTTTCTGGAACAAAACTAATAACTAAAACAAAAATAACTAAAATAAGGCATTTAATTTCTTATAACTTACTTTTCCATATACAGATCTATTGTAATTAATACTATGTTTGGTAGATTCTTAAACGCATAAGAAAATACTTTCTTTATCCGATCCAGTGTTATCATTATCCTTGTCGCAGTAAACAACATTGTGGGAAGTGCATCGGTGATAAAACTATTTGTTTTATTCCTTTGCAAGGGCGATCGAACTGTAAACCTATAAAACAACTGTTTTCTAACTGTTATTTTTACTGTGGGTATGTTATATGCTAGTAAGAAAGCTCAGATTTCACACCGTCGATTACAGCAATTGGAAAGCTTTGAAGTGTATTGAGATTCGTCTAATTAATAAATTATACTTGAAAATTCAATCTCTTTCCTTATTGATACATTTAGGGTAGCAATTCACTAGTCCTATTATACTTCTTAAAAAACAATCTTGTTCTTGATCCTCAAAAAATGTGTCTATAGCACTCATCACCTTCTCATTATTGTCAGTTTATGCCACGGATATGTACTTTAAACTTAGGAAATAAATAAAAATCACTAGGATCAAGACCTGATGAATATGCTCCATCGCTCCATCATTTTGAACCCTACTTTCTTTATTGCATCACGAGCTAAACTTGAAGTATGGGGAGTTGCGTTGTCATGGTGAAAAAGGATGCAGACTATTTAATTTTCTAGACGCTTTATTTGAATCTCTTCTCCGAGTTTTAATTTAATAATATGAATCTGTGATTGTCATCCCTTTTGGAAAAATCAATTATCAAAATATAGACGCAATCATTTTACAGAGGATATTTTAATTTTTTTGTGTGATGAACCCATCTCTTGTTCATAATACCACATCGTATTAAACACAAAAGAATAAAAACAAAAGAAAAGTCACCCATCCAAGATCACATTGGCCAGTAACAGTGAACCAAAGATTTTACAATAAATTTAAAATATCGACAAAACTTTGTTTCTTATATTCTTGATACTTTTTGATAAATCCTCGTACATTATATGTAAAATATAAATCACAAATTTTCACAAGAATCAATGAGAAAAAAAACTGATTTTCAATCGCGACAACGGGTGTAGGTATCTGGGTTTAAAAGAACCGTCAAAAGTTTCCTACGCTACACAAACTGAATAATAAAGTTTGTTTTATTGAAAACAATGACATATTAATATTACTAAAAGCAAAGGACGGACCAAAGAACACTAACAATGTCGGTGTCAAAACTAATAATAATAATATCTGGGGCATCCCACACAGCGCCATCTAATCCCAACAAGGTAAGCAAGTAATATAATATGTTTCATGGCGACAAAGTGCGTGCAAAGCGTTTGCATTCTTCATTGCAAGTTCAGAGATCGAGTAAATCGCATATATTATAAATTTCTTACCACCATGGATCATATCGATGATAAAGTGTTATCGCAAATAATATAAAGAAAATTATGAATCGGAATCCATATGTGGAAGCCTCAACACCTCGGTCACTGACATAATATTGGGCATAAATAAATATATTTTCAATAACTAGCTACTTGATTTTCAGTTACACATCATAAAACTAAATTCGTTATAACAGCAAAAGTAACGTTAGGGTCCAAAAAAATTATCGTGTGAGCTCAAATGTTTCATATTAAGCGAAAAAAGCGAAGCGTGAGCGAATGTTGCACGGCTGGAAATCCTATCCGTACTACCACATTTACACTAAAATATCTTGACAATACCAATATGTTCCTTAAAAGCCTTTGAACTTCGGGGTGAATAGTGACCTCTGCGACCTAGACGACGACTTGTCACAATCAGAATAATTTTCGTGTCCCTCCTTCGGTTACCGGTTGTGAATATTGCTAGGCGAAATAGAACAACTCTAGACAAACAAATAATACTGTAATAAGTATAAAAGCTACATTATATATAAAAAATTTAATATGCTCGGCATTGGGCTTAGACCAAATTTTATAACACATATCAATAGTTTGTATATATCTTTCCCTAAAATATAGAATAATTCGTACCATCGTCTTCTTAAAATAAAAAGTAATTAAGTGTTTGATTTTCTTAGTTATTATTTCTAAAACTGATTTAATTAAATATCCCTGTGACGTTAACTAGGCAGATTCGTACTAATTGTATTAATTTCGATTAAACAAAGTAATAATATTTTTATTGGTTTATGAGAATTACAATTTTATTCGACGTAGTGAACTTGCCTCAATATTTTTTATTAACTGTAACTTTATTTTTTACTGTGGGAAGTTGGACAATAAGCTCAACCGCCCAGAAGACGTTACATGGACAATTTCAACATCACGTTAATTTTCGTATAAGGCAAATTCGCAAAGAGAAAAAATTGATATTTTGAGAGGTCATTCCCGTACACTATTTCTTTTAATTTGAATGACCATCAGCATAACTTTAAAATTTTGGCCCCAGCCCATTAAGTTATCGTTGCGCCAAATCAAATCATTTCAATTGTCAATAATTTATGTAGTTTATTCGCATTTTATGCAGAACGACAGCACGGGACAATAGCAAAGAGCCGTATGTTGCAGGAATCCGTTCCGCTGTTAACAGTAACGTCGCACAAATTAAAATGTAATTGCACACAGGGCGCACAGTTGTTTGCGTCGCGCCATTGTTCAGTGGGATTTCATTTTAATTTATTGTTTCAATGTACATACAGCTTAATCAGGTTTGTACGGCCGCCGGCGCAAGACAATTGAATCAGTTCAGCCATAGGTTTCATTATTTCAATCCGAATTACTTCCCGAGTAAAGTGATTTTCAATATTTTTATTCACGACGGAAAGGTTAGTAAGAGGTGGTTGTTTGTGTGTTTATGTACATGTTTGTTACTATGCATGCAGGCTAGGATTATCGGCTTCGCTTTGATCAAAATTTTATTGTTGCGCTAATGGTCATCAAACTTGAAAAGAATAAGGTTCTAGAACAATCTAGCAAAATATCTATTTTTTCTATTTATAAATTTACAAGATATATATGAAAAGTCATCTGATGTCAAAATCGTCCCTGTGACGCCATCCGGACAATTGAACTTATTCGCTACTTTCAGCAATAAAAAAAGATAAACGAAGAAAATAAATATAAAATATTGAGGTTATCTTCATAACCATGTCATAGAGTTTGTGAGATGTTCCAGATACTATTATTGGGTCTTAACCTATGATGTTGTCGTTCTTCAGCACTGACCATTTCAAACAAAAATTATTAAATTAACGAAATTATGACTTGAATAATGAACCTCGTGGTCGTCCGGACACTTTGGACAACAATAGTGAATTGAAGGTGATTGTGGAAGCTGATGATACGCAAACTACAGCTGAACTAGCAGCACCTTTTTATGTTAGCATCAAAACAATATTGACGACCGCATAGCCTAGTGGGCAGCGACCCTGCCTGCGAAGCTGGAGGTCCCAGATTCGAATCCCAGGTCGGGTCAGTATTTATATGATGAATATTAATACTGGCACCGAGTCTTGGTTGTTATATGTATGTGGTGTCTTCGCTTGGTACCCAAAATACAATCTAATGCTTAGTTTGGGACCTAGACGTTGTTGTGATTGTGTGTTATTATTATTATTATTATTATTAATATTAGACCATTTGCGACAAATTAGCAAAGAAAAAAGCTTAATAGATGTGTATCCCATGAACTCAACGATCGCCAGCGCAACGTACGCGTCGAGATCTGCCTCGCGTTGCTCAACAGGCTCAAAAATGAAGCAATTTTGAACTGGATCGTTACCGGTGATGAAAAATAGATTCTGTTTGACAATCGAAAGCGCTCAACAAGTTGGTTAGATCCTGGTTCAGCGCCAAAGCAATGTGTTACACGAAAAATAACCCCTAAAAATGTGAGATGGTCACTGCTTGGTGGTCTAGTGCCGGTGTGATTCATCACAGCTTTTTACAAAATGGAATGAGCATTACTGCAGATGTGTACTGTGAAGAACTGAAGACAATGATGGAGAAGCTCGCACGTCTGCGACCGGCTTTGGTCAATCGGTCGTCCCCGCTGCTCCTTAACGACAACGCGCGACCCCATACTGCACAACAAACAGTCCCTAAGCTGCTAGATTTGGGGTTGGAAGTTCTCCCTCATCTACCATACTCACCAGACCTTGCACCTACCGACTACGAAACTTTCAAAATTTGGACAACTTTTTAACGGGAAAAAAATTCAACTTTAAGGGACAGTACAAAATGCCTTTGAAGAATTTGTTGCTTTCCGTTCAGGTGATTTTTACAAGAAGGGCATCAATAAACTGCCAGTGCGTTGGCAAAGACGCATCGACTGCTCTGGTAATTACTTTGAATAACAGAAATAAAGATGTTTAAAAAGAAAATACTTTAACTTATTTCATACAAAACGGCAACTTCATAGGTTAAGAGCTAATATTATTTTAATTAATAACCCGATTAATTATTTCTTACAGAACTTTTGTCTAAAACTTGATTACCTACTACTATTTCACTGATGTATCAAAATTTAAATAATCCAAATAAACACTGCCAAAAGCGAAGTTCACCGACTATATTTTCTTTTTCCAAATAATTTAATTTTAATTTAAAACAAAATTGCGACGACTTTGAAACGGTACTTTAATAATGAAGGGTCGGTATTGTTCTATATTGTGCTGATTAATAGAAAATAATGAATTAGTTGTTTTAAGTGGAAATGAATGAATATTCAGAGACTGTGAAATATCAAAGATTTCAAAGAAAATTTATTATTATGACGAACTCCGAATAATTTAATGAAATATCTGAATGTAGTCAAGTTCATTTTCACAAATTCCTAATTTAATTGTCACTAGCAATTGTTCCGAAAGCATCAAAAGCTGATTTAACTTTGAATTGAACCGGCACTGAAATATTTATGAAAGTAATTTAAACTCATAGACAAATTTTTTTTACAGTATTATCGATGGATTGTACGAGTGATTTGGCATTTCAAAATATACAATGTGTCTCCGAGTATGTGAAGCATAAAGCTTCTTTATTTATCTTCAACAAACTGCTCAATCTCAACGTGTAGTTGCTACATAATCGAGAGCAAAATTAAAGCTGCTAAGACTTTGAGACGTCATAGCATTTTCTTCTTGCAAACGCTTTGTGAACCTTATTGATTTTGATACTATGTGCTTAAAATAAAACATGATTTTTGTATTGTGATTCAAAGATATTTTTAATTAAAAGCTTTTTTATTTTCACAGTTAATTAACTAAGAAAATAAAGTAAGATTGTTGTGTTCGCGACAAGGCTTTGAGTAACAAAGTTTTAGCTAGAGTAAACGGATATGCTATTGACGGAAACGAGCGAGCGGGGCTCACCGGTGTGTGTGCACAGATAATGGCGCCGAGATCATATCTGCTTTGCCACGAAAAAGGCGAATACCCGCGCGAGAAAGTTCGCACGAACCAAAATTCATTGTAATCCTTTAGAAGAAAAAATGAATTTATATATAAAAAAAATAACAACCAACTTCAAGAGCCTGCATGTACTAAATTATTGACTAAAAACTTAGAAATGCTATTTATTGATTTCTACAAGGAAATGAGTTGTTCCATTCTGGGCTATGTCTTTTTACATCATATAAAAAAAAAACTGCAATAAATGGAAGTTTCCTAAGAAAAATACACAAAAATCAATTTGTTTAGTATCTTCGTTGTATAAAAATGATTTATATCAATATTATACAATAAAATAAGACCACACTGATTTGACATATATTGATAGCCTTATGTCAAAATCAGTCAAAAGTGACAAACATCAGATGGCGTCGAAATAGATGACAGTGTTAGGATATGTCAGGATATGTGACAGTTTTGATTGCCATTCTCTATCCCACCTCTAGATCCACCATATTCATGTCAGAGTGTTGCAATCGTTGAACTAAAAATAAATATTTGTACAGCTACAAAACAGGCCAAATTGCTGGAATTCATAGTAAAATTTGTTAATTTCCTTGACTGCTCATTTTTTAAGTACCTACTATACAATGTCCTAGCTCAGGTGCCCATACATTGTCAAACATCTTTGTGAGGATAATATTTTATAAAGTTAAATTATTTATTCATTTTACACACACTTATTGAAAGTCAAGACATTTTTACTTCCGGTTCGGAAAAACTATGATAGAAGGAGGAGAACCCACAAGAAAATACCTCCGATATTTTTAATATTGTTATTTATTTTAGTATAAAACGCTTAGGACGATTACAATAATGTCTATGCGTTAAAATCATCTAAATATTCTATGGCAGAATAATAATTTTTTTTAATGAACTTAAATTTTACACATTTTTTAAACTGTTTGCTGTTCAACTGTAATACTTCCACTGAAAGTCTACAATAAAAACGAACACAGTTGCCCATGATGGAATTGTTTGCTGTTGAAAATCAGAATCTAGGAGTTGTAAGCATATGCTTACCTCTAGTATTGATATTGTAGCGTCGCGTCGCTTACCTTAGAGAAAGCTTTGATATTTTTATGTACACCGCAATACATGATATTTTTGCAAATGTACTGACGTGGGATCAAAAAAATATTGCGTTCTTTGAAGTGAGCCCTTAGACTATTTCTAGATTTTAATTTATAACCGAACCGCTCTGTTTTGTAAGACGAATATTGCTTGAATGTCAGCGGCAAAGCAGAATGCCGTATGACAATTATGCTATGAAAGTAGCTAAAATAAACGAGCCTCGTTGTAGGCATATCAGTAATTGACAGTTAACAGTTATCGTGGTTTAAATATTTACATTACCTAATCTGTCACTTTTCGTGTTGGTACCAACCAAGCCAAAGAAGTTAGTTAGTTAGAGCGTTTTATTTCGATACAAATAAAAATCTGTTGATCCATTTTACTAATATAATTTTATAAAGTTTACTCGAAAATCGTGATAGCCGAGTAATGGTGAGCCCGCTTTTTGTTTAGAAGGTTGTGATTGGAATTCCAGAAACAAAAAAAATGCTTTTTATTACTTAAGTAGTAGATAGGTACCTATATAATAATCACTGACTACGTGCTTCGGAAAGCCATCATTAGATGGCAGTCGTTAACAACAACCAACCCCCACTAGAGCACCGTGGTGGATTAATCTTCAAGCACCCTCATCCCGAAGGGAAACCTAGACCCTTGCA
The DNA here is from genome assembly GCA_949709985.1 of Luffia ferchaultella. Classification (NCBI taxonomy): domain Eukaryota; kingdom Metazoa; phylum Arthropoda; class Insecta; order Lepidoptera; family Psychidae; genus Luffia; species Luffia ferchaultella. The sequence continues at coordinate 1,768,606 of OX453255.1, read as the reverse complement.
ATGTTGCATATAATGGGCTGATATGAAAACTGTACTCGCAGTATGATTTTAGAAACATGTTATTTAAAGAAATACCACTTAAATGATTACTTATTTGATTTTTTTAATTAAATATTTATTTTGCTAATAACTCACTATAATTTCATGGCGCCATATCTATCCCAATTTAAAAATAAAACCCAATACCACTATATGGTTTTCATTAAATCTTAAATACAATAATCTATTGTTCTAAATTACCTCTTAAGGATGGTTACCATTTTGTGGGTCCCATGTATACCAAATAAACTCACAGCGAATTCTGTACACATTTATTTCGCTACCAATTGAACAGCAAAATGAAGCCAAAAATTTCCATGTAAAATTCCATTCACGAGACCGACACTTTCACAACTTATTATTTTTCTTTACACTTGAGATTCGTTATCATTGTCACCTCTATTTATCTGACATCTCACACCAGGTACAACTATACGATGGGTTCGGTTGTTCTAGGGCTTTTCAGAAAACTCCCGTCAACTTCAGTTATTTGTTTTTCACCGAACCTTTTGGTATACAGTTGTGGCATTTAACGTTATTTATCCACTAGTTTCTGAAATAAAAAGGGGAAGGACTAATTATTAAAGAAAATATTTCGAACCTCTTTGAACAAATGAACTTTAAAATTATAATTGTTTTCAGGTAATAGTCGATTTTATCAGGGAATAAAAAGAGATGGTGATACGATTAATAACATTTTATTAAAGGTTCTATAATTGATTTTTGACTGGCCGATTGGCCGAGTGGTTAGAGACCCTAACTGCGGAGCCAAGGGTCGCGAATTCGACTCCCGCCCGGGACAAATGTTAATGTCCATTAATATGTCTATTTGTTCCGCGTCTTTGTGTAAAAAAGTATTAACATATGTAAATATTATAAAAAAATATTTAAATGTGTTTACCAGTTGTCTAGTATTCCATAATAAAAGCATAAGACTCGCTTACTTTGCGACTAGATGGCGCTGTGTGGGATGTCCCAAGTATTATTATTTTTAAAGTGTACATTGATGAAATCAGTTAATTTAAAATCAATATGACTTGGGCTGTGAAAGCTTATAATATTTTGCCAAAGATTACAATTTCACATTGTTAAAATAAATTACCGACCCACTTCAAAATACACTCCGAGACAATTAAATTCGTCTAAACAAACACAACGCAAAGTAATTCCAAAACACTACGCCATGATTTTCATTTACGTCGTTATTATTTAATGAAACAATATAAATTCAATCGAAACTTTATTTCAATAGGTCTGAAGTATAAACAAGCGGGAGGTTCATGAAATCATAAAGTTTCCACTTCCTGTGAGTTTTCAGATAAGACATTTCAACGGGCGCCCCGGTGCCCGCTCGGATCGCGATTACTTGCGAACAAAAGGGACCTTCTAGCTGAAACATTTTTCTTTTTTGTATTTAAGTATATAATTTAAAACGTTAGGCCTAGAAATGTTGTAGAATGTTTGCGTGAAAAAGTAGTTTTTGTTAATAACAAAAGGAGTTTTGTTATTAAAAGCCATTTTCTTTGGCTTTTTATGCATGGTTCCGGACTCAAAGGGTATTATTAACAGGAACCCTATTAGTAAGTCTCCGTTGTCCATCCGTCTGTCCGTCCGTCCGTCCGTTTCTCACAGGGCTATATCGTCTATACTGTAATTGGTAGACATTTGAAATTCACCGAGTGTATATTACTATAACCATTATAACAAATAACAACATAACATAATAATAACAAATTAAAAAAAATTTAAACTTTAAAGAGGGTTCCAATATAAGAAAAGTGTTTTTGTCGACGTTTTTGGTGCTTGGTGCTTGTGAGACCATTGCTTATACTTGGAATTTTCATGAAGTATGTACTACTATGGTCGCAATAACAACAAAATATAAAAATAAAATAAATTTAAAAATTAAAGAGGGCCCCTTACAATAAATGTGTTTATTTTATAGTGTACTGTGGTACGAAACCCTTCTCGTGCGAGTACGACTCATACTTGGCCGGTTTTTTAGATTTCCGTAACCAAATGACAAAAGAATGGAACCCTTATAATGTCATCCTGTATGTGTGTACGTCTGTCACAGTTTGTCGTTCTGTTATCGTCTGTCATTTTACTCGGAGACTATTGATACTATATAGATGATTTAGAGGGTAGGTGTAATGTATTAACGCAACAATGGTGTAGTGAAATAACGAAAAAAATATTGGATGTATGTCGTCATCCCTGTAACTAAGGGACAAAAAAAATCCTATCTATAGGTATGTGTAGGGTACCTATAGATATGTTTAAAATAAAATGATGTCTACAGAAATTTCAAAATTACTTTTTTAATTAAAGCAATATTTGTTGAGATAGACGCTCTTAAAATCGTAAAAAAGTATTGCGCCCTTTAACTACAAAGTGGAAAATTCTAAGAAAATAATTAAAATACTCAATTTTTGGAATGAATATGTCATGAAATTAAATTTGAGACATTTGTATAAACATAAAAGCACGAATTGACTAGAAGCCCTCTTCTGCGTTTATCGTCTAACCACTTATACTCTATCTAGCTCGTGTAAGATGGAGAGTTTTAGTCCGACTTTCAGTGCCGGAGATCCCCGCGTGCCGGTCTTCACCTCCGCGAATTCGCGGTTAACATTTAAGATACTGTGAAGTAACATTTATAACTCTATAAACACCAAACGCTGCTGTCAATTTTTTTTACTATATGGTTTTAAACTTATTATTTGAATTTTAAGTATGAACGTGCATCCGACCACGGAACCTTTCTTCACTGTTGCGTGGCCCTACACCCTTTTGGCCAGTTTTAAAATTTTCGTTTTTCGTAATTTTGTTCTAGTCGTTTTGCATACACTGCAATAACAGTTAAAAGTTAGGATTGTTTGCAAATAGATGACCAATATCAAATACTTAAATGATAGCTTACTTAGCTTAATAATTAGGACGCAGCGTTTCATACTTCGGAACGATTGTAAACGTGATAAGTACGTAATTATTATTGTTTTAACAAACATGTTGTTACTTTTTACATGAATTATAATTTCAGAATCTTTGTTTTCTTTTTTCATTACAAATTACACATGTGGATCACACAAAATCATCAAAACGTCAAATGGTGTGTTTGGTGTTTGGTTTGTGCGCGTATTTTTTGTTTACATTTTTATTGTCACAATATAGTATATCTATAAACATTCCTGAATTAAATTTAAATTTATAACAGTTTCCTAATAATTGAACAAACTCTGATATGGCAATTATGTTACTCTGTTAGCATGAAAATCCAAATTTAGCGCTAATTGGCCAAACATCGCTATTTAAATTTGCTTTTTTACGATTTCATAAATCATACATTCATCTACAAAATTTGTATTACAAAATACATTTTGAATTTCATTTGTGCAGTCTCTCAACAACTTTTTACAACCCCTATTATGTTAAGTTTCCCTGGTCAATAAAAGAGATGTATATCCATTCATTCGTTGTCCAAAAAAAACCTGTAATTTAAAAAAAAACCTGTCTACGTTATAAAAGAAAACAATACTAGATTCAAAATTTCAAATTTCTAGGCCTAGCGGGTTAGTCATTTAGTTTTTTTTTTTTAATGTAATTATATAAGTATAGTCAGCCGTGAACTGTTAGCAAGCATAGCGATACAAGAACCAGCATATCGATCACTCCATCACGTGCTCAATGTTAAAACAAAGTATGCCCAAAACTTTGTCTTGTTCCGTGCTGCCCAAACCTATAATTCTAAAGATCATTCTAATTTAGACCTGTTCTATCTCTCAAAAATTGTTTTAAAATTTGAAATAAAAAAGATGCATGGTTCTATTTAAGAAATAAAAAATGATGGCACAATATTGAAATATACTTTTTAAAATAAACATGAACGAACGGGCCCAAATTCACCCAAACAAATACACTCTCACACACAACATCCTCTCACATTCAGCATAAAAACACACAACAAACAATATCGTTGATTTAATTATCTAGAATTTTTTATTAAATATTAACTAAAATAAAACTAATCCAATAATCCATCCCTCGTCACCCCCGATGCAAAGCCCCATGATACTCATCGCATTGCCGTGCTGAATTGCAATGGCAATTCTTTGCACCAGGAAGGAACAGGAGCGGGGGTTCTATTTAAGCATATTTGTTAGTTTAATAGTTAAAATTAAAAAAGTAATCCAGGTTTGGCCTTATTTGTGACCAAACTTTATTAAGTAATATTTAACTGTAACGCTGTAGGATTACCTAATAAAATAAAATGAAAATTAAATATAAATATATCTAAGATAGTACAAGATGCGTAAATTTAATATAGTGTTACGTAATATCGTATTATAAGCAGAACCTTAACTGTGGAGTTTTATATGGACTACATAGGATACAGTTTCTTGAGGCACGTGCACATAAATTTTAAAGAGAGGCGATAGATTCGGGCCCTATGGCGACTATTTGGAATTCGAGGGACCCCCGGCGAGAGATGGGCGATAAAACGGACGGACGCGGGGAAAATAATTCATACGAAAACAATAAAGGACCCAATATCATATCTTTCGTGTGATTGAATATGCAAAATATTGATAAAAATTTGTTAGTGGTTTCCAATGCAGATTATGAATATTCATGAAGTTTCAGCGTGTTTGAGGATAAATTAAATTAAAAAAAAAAACGGTAAGCCTATAGGCATAGTAACAATCTTTAAGAAACTAACCGCTTCGGAAAACTAAATTGTAATTATTACATCATCAACGCATTTTATAAACACAAAGAGGAACTTTATTTGCTGTAAAATACATGACCTTGCGGAAGCTTTTATTAAGTTACATCTGTCTCGGTGTTTGTCTATGGGCGTACATCACTGGTTAACTGAAAAAAGCGTATTTACTTAGTTTTTTTTTCAACTATATTAATTATGCGAAGGCAGTCACTTCGCAAAAGAAGACCAAAAGACATTCTGCTTTACAAAGAACTGTAGTAATCGCAATGAGCCGTCGTATTTTAAATAATGTTCTTAACAGTAATAATAATAACGTATACATCACAACACCGTCTAGTCTCCAAACTAAGTATTAACTTGTGTTTTGGGTATCAAGCAAAGCCTCCACATACATATAACCACCAAGACCCGGTACCAGTATCAATATTCATCATATAAATACTGACCCGACCTGGGATTCGAACCTGGGACCTGCAGCGTCGTAGGCAAGGTCGATACCCAGTAGGTTAAGCGGTCGTCAAGGCCCTAATGTATTTGTACTTTACCCAATTTTCATCAACAGAAACTATGTTGATTGACATATATATTTGAATTTGACCCGAATTTGTTTGTAGTAACTAAAAAAAAAGGAAAATTGTTAAATATGTTGTCTATTGAACTGCGTTTATTAAATTGTGCTGTGTTTAATATTGAAATCACTTTACATGTAATACCTGCGTTCTACCGTTTAGGAAGCTGTAACCTACATTTTAATTTTATTATGCTCGCCCGCAACTGTTTAAATAAAATATTAATTATTGTTATTAACAATTTATTCTATTAAAAACTTAAATTAATTTTCGGTTATAATTCGGTGCGGGTCCGGACGCGCGGCCGCACAAACGATCCAACTTAGATTGTGTTTCTGTCCGCATCGACCCTGCCTCGGCCGTCCCTTGTAAATACCGACGAATATGTATATGTAACGACTATCCATTTGTATGTGTGTGAGCAATGCTCGATATTACTCACTGTTGAGAGTGTATTTCGACAACACACATTCAAGTGTCACACGCCTCTAAGTATCCCAGTCATAAAAACGGGCGTACTTTGATTGACATAAATATGACCCCTCGGAACCTCGGAAATAGTTAAAATCTAGACGTATTAACGGATGCTGAGTCTGTTCACTAGATACATGAGTTTATCAAAACATTTTTCTACTTCGACAAAGAATTTACTGGATGCACAAATTTGAATTAAATCACACTACTAAAATGACTTTGGTCAGAATTGAAAATGTTTGTGTATCGTGGGCTACATTATTCGTGGGTTGCAGTGTATTCTGTAGACATTTCAACAAAGTACTACTAGTAAATGACTGAATTAATGAAATGACGACCGCTTAGCTTAGTGGGTAGCGTCCCTGCCTATGAAGCTACACGTCCCGGGTTAGAATCCCAGGTCGGGTCAGTATTTACATGATAAATATTGATACGGGTACCGGGTCTTGGTTGTTATATATGTATGTGGTGTCTTCGCTTCGTACCCATAACACAAGCTAATTCTTAATTTGAGGCCTAGACGTTGTGATGTATGTGTTATTATTGTATCTTATTTAATTAAATTAATTAATTAAGTTATATTTTTAAATTTATGATTGTCCAAAAACTGTAACCATGTTTAATCCGGAGATCAGGAGAGGGGTGCTGGTACCTATAATACAGGCTGTCCTAGTTTAGGTGCCAGTAGCCTTTCACTGTAACATTAGGTTTATTGTATATTCCTTGAATTAGTTTTTAAATATAACTGTAACTGTGATTGGCCAATAAATATTATTATTATTATTATTAAATTTTTAGAGAGTTAAAACTCAATTAAATTGAAAATCAAGTGCATGGAGCATTCAAAAAGAAGGTGCATCATAAAAATGAACTCATCGATGGCCATTGACCAAAAAGGTTGACATAATATTTTAATACTTTTTAGTAAAAATGTATATAATACGGAGTATATTAGTAACTTCAATACAAAAAAAAATGGAATTTTCAAGGAATAATCGATTGATAAAAATTGATAGCTGATGACGTCACTATTACTGATTATAATTACAATGTACTACGTACCCAGCACCCCATTGCACTTGTTTGTACGTCCGTTGACCGCTGCATGTAATAATGACATCACATTAATGTTTCAGGTTTTCTTTTTAAATCGCTATTATTACGCCTCCAAAATTCACATTTTTCTTGTTAAATACCTTTAATCCTGCTTACTTATGTTGTTCCCTATCCCTAAAAATACAAAAGTTGAACCATTTAGCAAAATTTTGAACATTAACCATTGTTTTTCCACATATGTAAACGTTTTCGACTGTTACTTTAGCTTATACGTTTCATGACGCTTTAATAGTATTTCTTAATTGCCGCGTGTTTATCGAATAAAACTTTGATTTTTGAGCAAATTTGTCGCATTTTTTGGGTTTCGAATCATTTTCAAAGCGCCAGTTGTTTGCAACTGTTTCTTTTTTGCATGTCGTACCGGCCGTAGAAGCTTTTATGGTTATGTGTTAAAAGATTCACTATTCTACTTTCGCTGCAGATGATTAATTGGAATATTCATAAAAAGCACGTAGAATTCGTTTGGATATTACGGACGACACGAGTAGATTCATTAGTTTTCATAATGTGAACGCTGCCTTTACAAATTGTTTCTGACCAATTAGTCGTCATTTTTTTTATTCGTATTAATATGAATCATGACTTGCCCATGGTACTGTCAGGGTTGTACTAGCAATTGGTCCACGGGTGTTTTCTTGCTCGTGGACATATTATTTACAACTCGTACAACGGGAGATTTTCCACTTGCCAGTGGTACTACCAAGTCTTGACTTAGTTGAACATTATGACATGAAAGTGATCATGTGGCTACGAGACATATCGTAAACAAAAAAGGTTAAGATTCTGTAAGTAGAACATCTTCGCGATAAATAGGAGACACAAGTAGGAAGAAGCGGTGCGGTGGGGTAAAGGACGCTTGCCGTCGATCACTATGGCGAGGGCCGACAGAGCAGACAGAGTTAGCACTATGGTTAGCAAGTCATGTGGCTCACGCGCTCCTGCAGTAGAGAGATAGTCGTTCGTAGCTAAGCAATGTCGACATCCCTATACGCGTGTTACGCTAAATTTTAGTGAAACGGCGCTAATAGGGAAGATGTCTTACTTACTCGAGACCGCGCACTCCAAATACTTTGGTACTTTGCCGTAAATGTAATTTTATATTATGATGATCAACCTAACCTAACCTAATTGATGTTGATATGAAATTACCTAACTTAACTTACAATGAAGATAGTTACAATTTTCAACTAACATAATATCTATTGCCTGAAGTACCACAGGCAAAGAAAACATCCCGTTCCATAACCAGTTGTACCCACATAGTAGGTCCATGGGCTAAAAAATCCCCCGTGGACCAACTGCTAGTACAACTCTGGTAGTAACCACAGACAAGGTCATGATTTGAATTGTCTTAACTTTGATTGGATTTTGCATTAGACACGAAATACGTTTTTAGAAATACGTTATAATTTTTTATACGAAAATAAGTTATGACCTTTTATCAGTGCAAACTTCGTTATTAGCATTTAAGGTTTTTTTAACGTTATTTCGGTATTTATATGTAGTAAAGGACGTCGTAGTAGTCTAAGAGCCTGTAGCAGAAAGATTTAAGGTATTACAGTAGGTTCTAAAATAAGTTTCAGTTAAAACGCCAGTGAGAATCGAATTCGGAAAGAAGCAACTATTGACCTTTCCACAACTCGAAAACTGTCAGAACACACTTGTTGCTATTTAGAATTTCTAATAAGGACACCTGAAATTCCAAAACTTCATGATTAAATTGTAGTTTTTGAGTTAATTATTAAGGTCTGAAAGACAATTACCGCCTTTCACACACGCCTTACACACTCCCACGCCTTACACACATAAACACACACAAACAGCCGTCATTCACACACTTATGTCGTAAAGCAAATTTTGAAAAATGTGTGAATCCTCGCACTTCTTGCTGCCTTAATATATGTATTTAGTTTCCATCAATGATTAGGGGATCTGCTAGTCTGGGAAACAGGAAGGAGCTTGCCTTCCTAGTCCAGTCACCAGGCTCTCCCATAACTCAAAAAATGTTTAAATAAATGTTGTAAATGTTATATTAACAGTTATAATAAACATTATATTATTCCTTTTTTACATCTCAGTTTATTTTTAAATTTCAAGTCAGTCCATTCCCAAAGGACCGCCGTCTGAAATTCTGAATCTCTATTTTGCATGGCGAGTTGAACCCAAATGAAACTTATTTAAACACAGTAAGTCTGTCTGGTTTTGGCTCTTAGAATATAGCGCAAATGATTTATATATTGAAATATATTACTACATTAATAAGTATATGATGGGTAAGTAACATGACTATTTTTTTTAAATTATTTTATATATGAAAGAGTTTTCTAAATATATCATAAGAATGAAATATTTTCAAAAAATAAATCATTAATAACACAGTTATGAATGTTTACCATGCCCTGATTCATTTTTTTTTAAATTTTATTATATAGGCATATACGTATAGAGGCAGGAAGACCAAGACTACAGAAACCTTCATCATTTACATACATAATTTTGCTTATTTGACATAGGCATGGCATTGGTTGATATCGGTCAATAGTTTTTTTATACCTACGCATACTTTTCAGTTTCGGGTGAAACTGGTGAAAGGGTTATCAGCTGTGAAATAAATTATTTTGTAGAGATGTAAATTCCAATTCAAAGAGGAACATGGTGGCAATAGGCACTAAGAAATGTGTAATAAGCGCTTGTGATCGTATTCAAAGGCACATGAAATTTCTAACAAGTTTATTTCCTGTGCCTGACAAACTGACAGAAAAACGCATCATATAAATAACTTTTTGTTACTTTTCAGTTATATAACTTGAGGTTAAACGACACTGCTGATTTCCATACAAAATTCATTCGACCAGCAGTAATAAATTCAGCGTTATTATATAAATTTTTACATATAAGTAAAATACATAGTAAAATTGTCGTAAATTTATTCAAAGAAGTCCTTCCTAACTGAAAACTGTGCTAATTTTGGTTTTGAAAATTCAAATTTTTTGATTATTTTACGTATGTATGCGAGCGAGTTTTTTCCAAAACATGAAGTAGAACTTCTTAGTATTAGAAATATTTTATAAATTAAACGACAGTTTTATGATACACGTAACTTATTAAAATGGTAAAATAAACACAACAAAGTGTAGTTTTTTACATCTAGTCAAATACATTTCGTATGGAAATTAGCGGTGTGGCTACTGTAGTCGACTACATGCATATTGTGAATGAGAATGAGGAAATTAAATTTTAAATAAATAATTACCTATTATATTCCCAAATAGATTTATTCATACTATTAGAAAATCTTTGGTGAAAAACTATACATCAGGCCCTTAATATTGAATCGATAAACTCACATGAAGTGACTCATAAACGACCGGCTGAAAATGATATCTGACTTCGAAAACTTGCGTAAACATTCCTATATAAAATTTAATGGAATCTATCTTGTTAGTTTTTAGGGTTCTGTAGCCAAATGGCAAAAAAGGAACCCTTATAGTTTTGCCATGTCCGTCAGTCCGTCTGCCTGTCTGTCTGTCTGTCTGTGGTTTTTCTCGGAAACGATTGGCAATATATAGATGAAATTTAGAAGGTAGGTGTAATCTATGAACCGTTACACAACGACGTAGTGAATTTAAGAAAAAAAAATTTTGGGATAGGTCGCCAAACATGTAACTAAAGTACGAAAAAAAAAATCATCGTATGTTAATGCGAGAGGTACCAAAAGATAGATCTTAAAAATGATATCAAGGTTTCAAACATTTTTGTTTATTGTTGTTGTTGAGATATGCACTCCCAAATTCCTAATTTTTGTTAGAGTCATGTGTACTCCCTCTACCAGCTAAACGGTTGTTTTTAGATATGTGGAAAAAATTTATGACAGGACTATATGTAACGTAGTTAAAAGGAACAAACACTTTCACCGCTAACAATGTATTATTTAACGAGTAATAGAGTAACTTATAAAATTTATTTTTATAAGTAAAAATTCCATAGAAAATGATAGATAGCGTTTAGCCAATCAGCGAAAACTAGTTGCATTTTATGTTTGTGATGTTATAGTAAAATATAAATTTAAAAAAAAGTTATGATGAAGACTACATTGTATTACTAGGTACTATAAACTTAGGCTTTCCTCTGCAGAGCTTATTCTCTTTACAATCGATACTAAAAGTCAAAGGTTCACTGTAATAAAATAAGTAATAAAAATTTTCTCTAGTTATCAGTGCACTCATGTCATTACTTTTCGGATTAGGAAGAGAGGATCGAGCGCCTTCTAAATAACTAACGAAATAAAAATGAAATATATTTATTCTATAATCTTAAATTACATTATAATAACGATTAATGGTTTAGTTCGATTAACGTCATGCTCGTTTTTTTATACTCTATAGTGGTGCGGAACCCTTCGTTTGCAAGTCCGATTCGCATTTGGCCGGTTTTTTTTAATATAAAAAAGAAAAAAATAAATTCAATATGAATTAAGAATTGAATAACCATACTCCAAGGAAATTATTTAGAGTTGAAAATTCCTAAATTTCTGGTAAAGTTAATAAATGCCGGTACATTTTGTTAGCATTGCCGAAAGTTTTATGAATGTTGAGCCTTGAATAAATTCCTTTGAGTCGAAACAAGTCCAGAAGAAATTTAGATAATGAGGCAAAACAAGTTAGAAATTTACAAAATATTTATTTGTTATTTTTTATTATATAGCCTTTGTGGCCTAGAACATTTCGTATGCTAGGTGCCACGTTCAGTACCACTTGAGGCCTTCACATACGCCGAATAACTTTGGTAATCCAAATGTACTGAAATTCTAAAACCTAATGTAAAATAAATCTTACTGTACTAAAATTTTGTGTGTGTCGTGATAGCCCAAAGCGCAACGAACCTGTCTCAAATTTATTACGCCCCATAAGGCCATGGTTCGAATCCGGGCGTGTACAAATGAGTTTTTCTGACTTAAGTACACAACTATCACTGACTCCGTGCTTCGGAGGGCACGTTAAACAGTCGGTCCCGGACGCTGTCAATAGATGGCGGTCGTTACAGTCCCTAACCCGCAGTAGACCCGCGTGGTAGATTTAAGCTCCAAGCACCTTTCCTCACCCTGGGGGAGGCCTAAGCCCCTGCAGTGGCGTAAAAATGGGCGGACGAAGTGAAGAAGAAGAAGTACTAAAATTTTACTTTTCACGCAAATTAACAAATATTTTAAGTATTTTGTACCTTGATATTATTGCAAATAGTACCTATAAATTTGATATGCATATGTATAGATTCAAATATTTCAAGGCATGTATCTGGAATAAATGTACAATAAATAATATTTTTAGCATGAAAAAATATTTCTTATCAATTTTGGGATTCTTATTTGATAACAATATTATTTAAGCATCTACTTTAACGCATACGAGAGGGTGTGTAAAGTCTGATGGCATGGCCAACCTAGAAAAGCCGCCCAAGTTTGAGTCGAACTTGCATGAAAGAGTTCCGTGTTATAAATCATCGCAGTACCTACTCTATTTTTTTTAAATGTAAGTTAAATAGCTTAAAGAACTCGACTCCTTTGTATAAGTAAGTTACCATAGTAGCCATTAGACCAATTAAACTTAGTAGTCTTGTAGTAGAAAATGCAGCAACGCATTTTATAAGCATTTTTTAATTATTTTCGTTTCCCGCGGGAACTTATAAGTTTAAATACTTTAGAACATAGTTTTAAATAATAAATTTTAATAAATAAAAAAATAACATTTTTATTTCTTTAATAAATCGTTTCGTTTATTATACAAATAATGCACTTAGTATTCAAAATGTTTTTCCAATCGTTGAATTATAGACCCCATTTCACGAAATAAGGGAATCGTTCGAAATCATTGAAAGATGGTTAAGTGCCAGCATGTATTTGGTGTCAAAAGGTGCGTATGGACAAGGACTATCGTATAATAAATATAAGATATGTTGAAATGGGACCAAAAAGTTTTTCGTAAATTCGAAAAATATTTAAAATTCGGGCGAAAAAATTTGACTTTTTAACTTTTTACTTCATATTTCTGAACTGGGAGTAGATAAGAATATAAATCAAAAATGCTATACCACCTGTTAGAATCCCTAGTTGCATTTTCAATGTATCCGGTAGTTGCGGGAAGCGCGAAGTCTGTAATTTTTTTTTAAAGTTTACTAATTTGCTCCCAAAATGAATGAGTTTATTTACGCTTCAGTCTCGAATTAAACCACCAAACTCTGTATAAGTAGCAAATTCCAACTTTTTTGTAAAGTAGATTTGGAGAAAATAGGCTGTGCCAACGGACAAACAAACAGTAGAGCAATCGGTGTAGGGGAACCCGATAAAACGAAACCCGACTGGCACTTGGCCGGTTTTTTCATAAATAAAAATTAAAACTAGAAAATTCACCAGATATAATGAAAAGCTACTTATTAAAAAAAAACGATGTGGGTCGTAGAAAACTCGACAAAAGTGAAATTGAATAGGAAATTTACCGTTTTCCAACAAATGAGTTACTTCGAGGTCGCATATTTTTCCAATTTACTTCTAAAAGCGCGTTTTAGGTGATTTTTCTCTGTGGAAAATTTTATGTTAACCAAAAATGCTACGATCTAAACTAACTCCGGGAACGGATTGTGTTACGAAACGGGAATGGATAATGGATGTCAGATTTAAACTTTTGAGACAAACATGTCTAAAAATGACACACTACACCCTTAGGCATAAATGTAATTTGAAGATCTTTAAAATGCGGCCTTTTGAAAGTTATACTCCACATATATACAAATACCATTTCAAAAGTTTCAAGGGTCTGGACATTTTAAATTTTGCCTTTAGGTTCGGCTTTTTGGACAAAAGCATTTGAAAAAGTTACCTAGGCTGACTATTCTTATGTACAAATTCCATGATACGATTCTCAAAATGGCGGACATTTTTGAAATGAGACTTCTGAATCGAATTTTGTGAAAGAATCATTTGAAATTGACATCTCGCATGTACAGGTATAAATGCTATTTCAAGATTTTCGAAATGGCAGGATTCTTTATAGAATAGATTAGGAGCTGTAATAGGTAGACACTTGAAATTTTCACAAGGTGTGTATTACTATAACCGCTTTAACAACAATTATAAAAATAAAATAAAGTTAAAAAGTGAAGAGGGTCCCCATACAAGAAACGTGTTTTTTTATATTGTATGGTGGTACCGAACCCTTCATGTCCGATTTATACTTGGCTGGAATTTTTATTTAAGCGTCAAAAACATGGACATCCACTGCTTTATGTTGCATTATTGACGGTTTATTGTTGTAGTTCGACAAAGTAAATTAATCGTTACTTGTCCCCTTTTTACTGTAGCTAATAATGTCGATGAAGTATTTTTTTATTACATTTTTGGTAATACGGTTTCGCTTTTACAATTACCAAAAAACTAAGTGGCACCCAAGTTTTCCTGGCTCACGTTTCGTCGTTATTTCACAGCGCTTATTACAGCCGTGTCGCAGTGTGGACGCGGTGTTGTAACAAAGCGCACTCATTAACTCTTACGACTTGAATTTCTACGTTAGACCATAGACGGTGAGACGTTAACTGCTTCAATGGGCAAGTAGGTATAATACGAAATACCTCTCAGAGACTGGTTACTTGTTATTAAACGAAATACTCTAATTCAGCTATAATACTTTGAAAAAGGCGGTCCGTATTTGCCTTTGCACTATCGTAATGTAAGTTGTAACAAATTTACTTCACACAACAGACGCCATTTTTAAATCGTTTCTTTATCAGCGCGGATAGTAAACTCCATTAGTTTGTAACAATATCGGCATCCCTACTAGTACTGAATTGATTTTAAAGATTTATATATACTTTTAGTATTTAATCGGAGTTTAAGTAAGAAATTGCCGTTCTGACTTTTAGCCATTTTGAATAAATATGAAACGATAACGGTGTAAGTTTTCAATTTGAGAGTTTTCAAATAAAAACCAATCTGTTCTGAATTCAAAACCAATAAAAGAATTTAATAATTGCTTCCGTTGTGACACATATTTGACTAGCATCAATGTAGTGTTTTGAAGAACTATGACCATAGAACGTACTCCCCAGCACAGGTTATCCACTAAAGTCAATAATTCAGAACTAAAAGCGATGGTGGAATTAATTCATATCAATTTACTGCAAAATTAGCAGCGTGGTTTGAGGTTAGCATACCCACTGACTCATTCGCGTCAAATTGGCAAAATGAAAAACAACCGCCTATTAGACTGCTATTCTTCAGCAATTTAGACAATTTTATATATGGAAAAAAGATTTATTCACAAGAAGCAGTAGCTATCGCCTTTTCGAATTTCGTTGAGTCATGTTTTCCAAATATGTCATCATAAATTGCATAAAGAATGTGGGAAAGTAATTATTTTGATTAAAAAAAAAACTTTTTTTAAAAGTAATTTATATTTTCTTTTTTTCCGTTTCAAACGGCATGTTCATAAATTTACCTCTAAATATTTAGAACATCAAGTTCAAAGTAGAAAGCATATATTAAAGAGGTTTGATAACAGAGCTTTAAGCGTTTACATACGTAAAATAAAAGATAGTATTAATTTAACAAAAAACTTTTAAATCTAAAAAATATTTATTTAAATAGACATAAATTTCAAATCCTACATTTTGCCTATTCGAATAATCTTTGGTCTCGTTCGAGTTTAGGGAGAAGGAAAATTTTAATATAATATGTTTGCGCGTAAGAAAATCACATCCGTCACAAGTCCTTTTAACTTCGGAACGTGTTGTGCTGCGATACTTTTCTCATTAATACATTCATGTCATTTTATGTAATTAATTTTCAGAGTACAGGATTATGAAAACCTATGTATGGAAACACACATGTAGATTATTTATACAATAATTAGGCTTTCGTAAATTTACCCGTGAGGTGCATGGACTCTTGCAGACATAAATTATTATTCCAATGATATGGTCAGTTGAATTGTAAAAACGATAAAAATTTCTCAATAATAATTTGGATTTACCGAAAAACACTTCAGTTTTGATCTAGATTTCCTCAATCTCAGAAACTATTGGTTTTAAAAACTAGAAGACATTTTTTCGATAAAATTTTATTATACCTGGTGTTTAGCTGAACGTAGTCCAAACCTAAAGAGCGTGTAGAGCTTACCGAACTTAAGTTTTACGTGGGCAGGTCGCGCAAACTAATGGTTACCGATAAAAAGATGTTTAAAGTTTAATTTTTGCTTTTAGCATTTATTTTATCATTTTTTTAAACGTTTTATTTAGTTTGTTAAACTCTACAGGCTCTACAAGTTTGAACTAAGTTCAGCCGAACACCAAGTATTGTGTAGTAGTTTCGACAATTTTTTTTTGAATTTTAAACTGTTATATAGAATCGATGTTAGATTACTTGACCGGATATATTTTGTAGTTTTAATTATAAGAAATAAATTGTAAATATTGTAATACAATATTATCTTAAACGCTTACGTCAGATTTGAGATTTAGTGAAAATATTTATGATAAAAGAACAAATTAATTTTGTGAATTTTAAGGAAAACTAAATAAAGTTGACTTAGGCACGTTGCGAAATATCGCGAGAGTTCCTTCAGCCTTGAAATCCATTGCGCAGCGAAACACAGTAATAAAAGCTCACTGCGCCGCCCAAGGACAGACCTTGGCATATATTATATACCGTAGTTTTTAGAGCGCTTTCACATCACACGATACGACATCGGTATCAGATCGAATTCCGATATCAATATCGAGGTAAGCAAAATTAATGAAACATTTAGTTGGCTTTTACTTTGTCCGACACGATATCGTAATTTGTGGAATAGGAGTCCAATACCGATATCGTATCGGCCAATGTAAAAGCGTTATTAGCGACCATTAAGTTCTAGACATTTTTAATAGGTATAATAAAATATTTCTTTGGGAATATATTCCTATCTGAGTTTATCTAAGGCTTAACTACGCATCAACTTGATCGGTTATAACTCGTAAACTAGACAGTAGAAAATTGTGATAATTTTTTCAGTTAGTTAGTTTTTAATATTTGGAGGGGGAGAGACAGAAACTCACTTAAAACGGCCACTTTATATAACGAATATTTTGTGAACTAGACTTAATTTTCAAAACCAACAGGATCTTCATTATGATTTTAAAATAGCTATTCAAAGATACCCTAAGGAGGTAAATAAATATCTTTTTTTTTTTTTAATTTTACTTCTTTTAATCTTCTTTTTATGAGAGGCGCACTAGAATATTTTTTTAGGTTGTAATTTACACCTTTGTAGCGATTACAAAAATGGATATTTGTCAAATAGCTATACAGTACATAGTGTGCGAGGAAATGACCGCGCCATAAGACAAATAAACTTCCAGACACGTAGAAACTGTTGAGGATCCTTATTATATAACGGAACTTAAAAAACAACAGCAACAGAAACTCATTACCATAGCAGCCCATTACGCTCCAAAGCAGGGGTTTAGGCCTGCCTTCTGGATGAGGGTGTTCGGATCTTAATTCACTACGCTGTATAACCACGGAATGTATTTTTATGAGGCATTATTACCGAATGCTCTGTCGCGGAACCAAAGAAGGTAATGCTGCTAAGTAATCTGTGAACAAGATTGTTTTCAGAAGAAAGCTGTTCGTTTATACATAAACTGTTAATTAGAACTTTTATTCATTCAATTATTACAATAAAGTATAAAAAAAGGGGAATGGAGACGCTATACATTTTTAAAAACACTTGGTTTTATTTGAGTACCTCTTAAGTTTCAAATTAAAGTTTCTCTGACGTTTTACTTTATAATGCTATTTAATTTTCATGCCATGCTGGCACTGTCTCTGTTTCTTTATTAAAATTCCTTACAAAGGTACAGTCTTCTAAAAAAAATAAAGTATTCAACTTTTTCTCTATCATAAAATTTAATATTAAATTCGTTTTTGATATCATTTTAATATTTTTTTCATGATGTTTGAGTCAGTGCTCAAGTTATTTATGATATGAGTTCTTATTAAGTTGCCGTTCTTCAGTATTTACCATTTCATAAAAAAAAAATTTTTATTGATTGGCTGTGAATTCTAAAATCAAATTAATTTTGTTTTAAAAACATGACATTCTTTTTATAAAATCAGTCTTTTGTTTATTGATTAGCGTTGAGTTTTCATTACATTTGAATATTTTTCGTCATAATGGACACTTTAAAAATTCGTGTAATTATGGAAAATGAGTTCCCTCGTGGCACTAATGCGACACAAACTACACGTAAGATAAACAACGTTTATGGAGAGAACTTAAAAAACGAACGCACAACCCGTTATTGGTTTGCCCGCTTCCGTTCTGGAAATTATGACTTTAATAAATTACCTCGTGATCGTCCGGACACTTTGGTCAACAATGATGAATTTAGGGAAATTGTGGAAGCTGATGATACAGAAAAAGTAGCAGCAGCTTTTGATGTTAGCATCAAAATAATATTGGACTGTTTCAAATAATATTTGTTCAAAATATCAAATATCAAAATAATATTTGTTGCTATCAAAATAAAATTGGCAAAGTAAAAAAGTTTGATAGATGGGTACCCCACGAACTTAACGATCGCCAGCGCAACGTACGCGTTGAGATTTGCCTCGCGTTGCTCAACAGGCACAGAAATAAAGGAATTTTAAACCAAATTGTTACTTATGATGAAAAATGGATTCTGTTTGAGAATCGAAAACGTTCAAAAAGTTCGTTAGATTCTGGTTCAGCACCAAAGCAATGTGTTAAACGAAAAAATAAAAAGGTGATAGTCACTGTTTGGTGGTCTAGTGTAAAATGGCATGAGCATTACTGCAGATGTGTACTGTGAAGAACTGAAGACAATGATGGAGAAGCTTACACTTTGGTCAATCGGTCGTCCCCACTGCTCCTTCGCGACAACGCGCGACCTCATACTGCACAACAAAAGGTCTCCGAGCTGCTAGAGTTGGGGTTGGAAGTTCTCCCTCATCCGCCATACTCACGAAACCTTGCACCTACCGACTATTACTTTTTTCAAAATTTGGACAACTTTTAACAGGAAAAAAATTCAATTCCCGAGAGGCAGTACAAAATAACTTTAAAGAGTTTGTTGCCTCCCGTCCAGTAGATTTTTACAAGAAAGGCATCAAAAAACTGCCACTGCGTTGGCAAAGACGCATCGATTGCAAGGATGATTACTGTGAATAACAGAAGTAAAGATGTTAAAAAATAAAAATACTTTAACTTATTTCATACAAAACGGCAACTTCATAGGTTAATACTTAATATTATTTTAATTAATAACCCAATTAATTAAGTCTTAAGACCTAATATCATAACTATTTTTATTATTTATTTATTAGGGTAACTTTACATTCGCAATATAATTCTTTAAAATATTTAAATATAATTAAAATAAGTTCGACCGAGTAAAACTGGTACCCTTGAGTAAAAAACACAGTGATCTATCATAGGTGTTGTTCAAAAGGTTGCAAAGTGATGGAGAGGTGGATTATAGATTTTTTATCTCATTGATCAATTCATTAATTTATTTATTTGTGCCTGAAATATTATAACTTAAAAATGTTTTGTGTACTGGATTTTTTTTCATTTTCTAAATTCTAACTTTATGAAACTATAACGAACCTGTTATTTTTTTTTTTTTTTTGTATGACTCAGTACCTAATAAAATACTAAAATACGAATATTTAGATATGACACCATTATCACATATGTATTATGGTGAAGACACGCGGAGACTTAAATAGTCTTTAAACAATATTATAATGCTTAGAAAAACCTTATAAATAATCGTTATAATCGATAAATCGTTTTTATTTATTAAAATATGAAAATCAAAGGAGAAATATACTTTATGTAATGTATGTGCGTACTTAAAGTTAATTAGATTTAATAAATTGACAATAAAAATTTTTGGGTGATAAAATTACCCAATAGAATTGAGTAGGTACAGCTCGCGCCAAACAGTTTGTTCGCTTTAAAGTTGAAGTGAGTAGTGTCATTGTAGGATATAAATTAGTATTAGCTGGGGAGAGCGTAATATTTACCTACCCAAAACCGCACATGCGTCAACTTTAGAAGGAAGAAGATGTTTGAGACAACGCCTACCACGTGTTGTTAGTGTTGAAAAAACTGCTGAAATTTAAATAAAACCCAGACACAAACTGACATTTAAAACGACTGAAACAATACAGGCTTATTAATTTTCATATAAATTTTGGTCCTTGAAGGTATTGGGGACCGCTTAGTAACTTTTCTGCTTAAGTTCCCACCTCTTAATAATAATATATTACATCACTTCACAACAAGAAATAGGTAGTTCACTATAAGATTACTTATGGATCAAAATACATATGAGAGTAAATAAATCTGGATTATTTCAGACTTTTAAAGCGTCAGTTTTTTTATTTAATTTTGGTTGCTAGCTTATTTAACATTTAACTTAAAACATTTCATATTCTTTAATTTAAAACAAGATTTTGTTTAATCTTGTTGAATTTCTTTACTCATCACTATATTAAAACAGCCTTCTAACTTAAAAACCTATTACAATCGGTTTATTGGTTTGGGAGTTACTATGCTGTAGATAGAAACTCAAAAAGACAGAGATAAAAATGTAACTTAAAACCATCTTGAGTAAACTAGCTTACAAATGAAAAAAACCTCACTAAAATCGGTTCATCAATTTAAGAGCGACAATGATGTAGACAGACATGCACACAGACAAACAAATGAAAATATAACTATAAACCATTGCGATAAAACCAGCTTTTAATTAAAAAAGCCAAATAAAAATCGGTCTGTTCGTTTACGAGATACGATACCACGAACATAGGCTGATACTCATACCCACATGCAGACAGGTTTTAACCTTGTGTCACCCCGCGTTTTCAACGACGGGGTTAAAAATTGTCCCAGACTAGCTGAGTAGAGGGAGATAGTAATTTTGTAGCGCACAGCTTACTGACGTCATGCTCTCATATCACGAACAACGTTTCACCCACATCTGCTGTGAAATATTTACAGTACTTATTTTGCACCGAGACAAGCTCGCATTAGATATTTTTTTAATATTTTTTTTTTAATACAAGTAGCCGTTCGGTTGATATTTTTAATTAAATTTGTTATTATCATATCACTTTGGGAAACATACCTACCCCTTAAATAACTCGTTTAGTGGACCTATTTTTATAGCAAAGTATAGCATACATTTTTATTTTTTTAATAAATGAATTTGAAGGGCAAAAACCTTAACTTATCTAAACTATTTTCTTAATTCTTTGAAAACAAAAAATAATCAAATTAGGAGTCTTTTAAGTTCTAACCATGCAATTTCTGAATAAAAGATTATTTGATTATAAAACCGTATGAAATTAATCCCTCGACTCATCGAATTTTTTTTTTTAAAAGAATGCCTTATTTTTCCATCGTAAGATAATTTTTCAACTAGCACACACGACACACTGTTCATTTTCTACAGTCTTTTATTACGGCGGCTGGCGTCACTTAAGTATGATTTAACATCACTTCATTATTTCAGCCACCCAAAGTTCACTGTCGAACATATGTCTACCATTCTAGATTTTCAAAACACACCCGTAGGGGACCGTTCCACGCTAAGACGCCCGGTTCATGGTCACTACTGGAGAACCTTTCTTCCCCAGCGGTTATATCGGATTCAAAGACGCCGCGGAACTTTTTAATTTTATGATTGTGTTAAATCTATACCTACTACATGTATGTAAATAAAGTTATCTGTCTGTGAAAACTAATACCAATATCTAAGTCAAATACGTTATTCAAGAGATACTTAAGCAAGAATAAACCTTCTTTTAGAATTCTTGTCTGCCTCTATGTTTGTCTGTCAGGATTCTTCCATGATAAGCTCTAAAACGGAATAAATTTTTATAGTCATATTCAGTGATTATAGAAGGTATCTCACTGACAAGTTGGTCGAGTGGTTAGAGACATCAACTCCAAAGTAAAGGTTGCAAGGTCAAATACGAGCGCGCGTGAATATGTCTATTGGTTGCATGTTTAAGTGTAAAATTTTACACAAACATGCATAATAAAATATATTTTAAGTATGTAAAGCAATTAACAGGTTATTTAAAATTATTAAACAAAATAACACTTTCATTTTCGTAATCTTTCCAGCGATTTTTCTGCCTTCTCAAATGCCATTCCAGAGGGAAAGCGTGGAAACAAAATTCAGTGTCGCTCTTAACAATTTAAAGTCGTTTCAAATAAACGAAGAGTAAGCATATCGCTTTCAGAGCATTGGCATATCGATTGAATTCCGAAATTCAACTTAACTCATCTTGCCTAGACGCGACTACTAGAGCTGCAGATTGTAATATCTGGCCAAAAGTTTTGTAGTCTAAGTGTAGTCATACTAGCGTTGATGTTGTATAGAATTTGTACTTTAATTTTTTATGCTTGTATACATTACACTGAACGTTCAGAAAACTACAATGTCATTAAAATTTACATGTAAGTAAATAAAATTAAATATTTATACAAATACAAAAACCAATATGGCATACGTGAAATTTATTCGTCTATGTACTGAAAATAATATGTTCGAATGTTTATATTCTTATTTCTGAGCGCGACTTAAGTGGATTTCTTAAAATGGGATCAAATAGAAAATCTTTTTATTTTCACTCTTCAGTACGTATAAGTAAATATTAATTTTTAACGTCGGTGTAGTGTATTCCCCTACTACAACTTTTCAACCTAAGAATACGACATTCTGAAAGGACTGTTAAAATATAATAAACAGTTATGAAAATTTACAGAAAAACTCTCTCCAACTGTTACGTTATCACAGCGCCACTGTATTACCAGTTTAAAAATTAAATCCTTAAAATTATTTTAAACCTTACTTTTTTAGAACCTTACTTTTTCTTACACAAATATGAAGTAGTGTGTAATTAGTACGTCTTAAATTTTCGATGGTTCCTACGTTTTGGAGCTTTTCACCGTACCTAGAAACCTTTCATGAAATGCAATTTGTTGTCAACGAATCTTTCGTACCTCAACTAGTGATGTAGACGTATCCATAAAATTAATATAGCAATACAATAGTATTTTGGTATTATAAACGAATTACTTTAAAAAGTGTTTCAGTGTTTTTGCGCAAGACTGTACTGTTACACTATTTAATTGAAACCAATAGAAAATTATTGCTCATGGCAGATTATACGTTGCATTAAATATACTTTGCATTCTGAAAACAGAATACGACGCCAAGGTTCGCTGTCGAGAAATTTCTAAGCCATTTAAGAACAAGTGCCCACCACAGCATTAGTTAATTACAATTCACATAATGTAGACGTATCGCTACTTTTAGACTGACCGATTAGCCGAGTGGTTAGAGACTCTGACTGTGGAGCTGAGGGTCGCGGCTTCGATTTCCGTCTGAGACAAATATTTGTGTGCATTAAAATGTCCATTTGTTCCGTGTCTGATAGGTGTAAAAATGTCTATATTATGTGTATATTAAAAAAAATATGTGCGTATACCAGTTGTCTAGTACCCAATAATACAAATATAATACTTGTTTACTTTGGGACAAGATGGCGCTGTGTGGGATGTCCCAGGTATTATAAGTATTTTTTTAAGTCCCTAGTTTGGTTCTAGAAAATCCAGTGAAAAAACCTGTTGGAAGGAGGGTTTCTGAAAAATTTCTGCTAAGTTCAAGTACGCCCGGATCTTTGAATATAAAAACCCGCGCAATTGACGTGTCAGATCGATATGACAGTGATCTAAGGATTAGTGAATGTGTTTACGTGCGAAATGTGTTCTGCACAATAAACTTCCACTTTTCGTGCGTTTCTGAGCGCACAGAAAACCCAAGGTTTCGTAAGCACCTAAACTGGTGTCGTAAGCGTTTATATCTGATTTGAAATTTTGAGACAAAATCAGCTTTGAGGGTTTTCAAAATGGCTTCAGATTCCTGTTTTTGAGACAAAGTCGCTTGATAATGACATCACACACACCTAGGTACGGATGCTGTTCGTTTTGTTTTTGATTACATTATATAAGTAAACATTAGGTATATACTGTGACGAATGAAATTAAAAAGTAGTAATAATAATCCACTTACAAGAAACACAGATAAAATTGTAGGTCTCATCTTCCGTTTATAAACATCTGCTTAGATGACGTCACAGGGATATTTTATTAATAAAATTTTAGAAAATTAATTTAAAAAAAATTTTCAGCTTTTAAAAAAAAATATTTCAACAGCAAGTTGTAGATGGGTGTACGTTTTCATTATAAAATAAAAAAAGTGGCGTATTAAAATTTTCGGAGTAGCGCGAGCAAATAAATGATACCGCGACGTGACAGACCACGTTTCTTATCCTACTGCTAGAATCATAGAGTAAATAAATTTGACAGCAGCGTTTGGTTTTAATCTGAAGTTTTAACAGAGTCAGAAATGTCACTTCACCATATTGAAAATTTCAAACGCAATTTCGTGGGGGTGAAGACCGGCGCGTGGGTACCATTAGGACTGAAACTCGTCATCTTGCACCAGCTGGCTAGAGTATTAGTAGTTAGACGGTAAACGCACAAGAGGGCTTCTAGTTACATCGTACTGTTATGGCTAGAATTTTATTATATCGCCTACGTTTGCGCTGTGGCGATACCGATTGCTGTTACTAATCGAGCCGCGTGACGCGGTTTGCCATAGACAGGAGCCATGTCTTAGAGCGGGAGATACAAGAGACATGAGAGAGGAACCTCGCCACAGACACTACATACCTAAGCACTGGTTAGAATTTTTAGAATACTTGATTATATTATAAGGTCAATTTTATTTCTTTCAATTATTTATATATTTCTTTTCATAGTAGTGACCGCCCGCATGGACTACATTTTTGTATATATCGTAATTAAACTAACTTTTTTTCTATTACCCCATAATAAAAGCATAACACTTACTTAGGAACTAGATGGCGCTATGAGGGATTCCCCAGATACTATTATTATTATTAATAGGGTAAAAGGGAGATTCATTTTCTATCGTCCTCTCTTATACTAATTACATTCTTTTCCGTTCTCCGCTTGTCGTTTCAAAATTGAACTGAGAATCCTGCGATAAGCCCATATTAAGAAAAAGCCTTTATTTTGAAAGCACAGAGAGATACTTCAACTTTTTATGTAAATACGTATAGTATAAATGAATATTTCTAGGAAAAAAAGTAGGATATATTACTATCCGAAAAATCTTCTAACTGCCAATTAAAATCCCATCAAACAAACAGAGAGACACAAAAAATTTAAAAAGCGCGTTTGTGTTTTGATCATGTTATGATAAGGTGCAAATAAACATATGAGAAAATTATTTTGAAATCACTGACAGATACTTCAGTTTTATTTATAGGTGCAGATGTTGCGTGTATGTTGAATTTACAAGTTTTTTTTTCAACCAGTACTTACGTAGAGTTAATTTGTTTTTAATTTGACATCTGTGTAGGATATGAGACCGAATAATTATAGCTTTTTTAGCAATGAATATAGAATACATGTCGGTAGGCGTGTGAGTCGCGTGAGGCGAGTTTTAAGTGCCATGAATGAGTTCACAGTACTTATAATTTACTTGTGCTTTGCCTGCACCCGAGACAGCACGAAACTTTGACAGGACTTTTATGACGGAACATCACGTGAGCTCTTATTTGCATACCAAATTACTGCTCGATATAACGACAGTCGTATGAAAGAAGGTCGTTAATGTAACCTTGGTATATAATAAGTATTTAGCTTACCATATAATGCTTTCTATACAGGGGAATCGGTTACATAATAATGGAGATTTTTTAGTGTTATTTACTCTAAATTTTTATGTTAATGCAAGTTGTATCGATGTCACTGGGATTCTTTTTTTGTCAAATTTGTAATTTTCACTTGTTTAGTATGATATAATTTTTTTAGTAATCATATATATTATACATAAGAAATAACTACATAATACAGCTTTTCATATCTACGACGCAAAAGGCTTTGATTTGATGTATGTGAAATAATAATTTTATTTCAATCTTTCTTGCCTCAGTTTTTATATGACATAATTATTATATTGTGTATCATGCATTAGTTATTTCAATAATTTGTTTTAGCATTTTCATCTACACTAATATTATAAAGACAACATTTTTTATTTTTTGTTTGTCACGGGTAAACTCAAAAACTACTTGACTGATTAAAAAAGTATTTCACCCATAAACAGCGCAATGTTTTCACTATATATTTGACGATCGCATAGCCTAGTGGGTAGCGACCCTGCCTATGAAGCCCGGGTTCGAATCCCAGGTCGGGTCAGTATTTATATGATGAATATCGATGCTGGTACCGGGTCTTGTTTGTTATATGTATAATATGTGGTGTCTTCGCTTAGTACCCAAAATACAAGCTATTGCTTAGCTTGGGACCTAGGCGTTGTTGTCATATATACGTTATTACTATTATTATTATTATATTGGCGCAAACCAGCTTTCCGCCCGCAGCTCTGCTTGAGTGGAGTACACAGTTGTACCAGAACCGCTATAATATTTTGCATAAATATGGTTTAAAAGCTCAAAAGTACGTGAATAGGTTACTTTTTATCCCGGAAAAAGGCGTTCCGGTACAACTGTGTAGTTTATGCGAGCGGAGTCGCGGGCGAAAAGCAAGTTTTATATAAAGCTATAAAAATTGGTAAGTAATATAAAAATGAAATAGATGCATTATTAATAAATTTTGTGACTTTTCGAAGTGATCATAGTATCCTTTATGTTGACGGCCTTTACAGCGATATCGGTGAATTATTTAAATTATGTCAAACTATGGCCCTTGTGCACACGTTTTTATGTTTTCTAAAGACTTTTGTGAGGCCGTTAAGGCAATGTTAACCGACTTTATTGTGGAAGTTCACGCTAAGCTCCAAACACATTTTGAGTTTGTAGTGGTATTAATGCTGTTGATATATTAGTGGTATAAATATATTCTCGTGTATGTTCAGAACTGGTGAGCTTTTATGTTGTAACTAACCTATATTTTACAATTTTTTTTTTAAGGTAAAGCTTCACAGGATGAAAATAAAAGAAAACAAACTGGTTTGGAAATCCATGTAAACGATTTGAAATTCGTTAGCATAGTAACAATATCTGGGGCATTCCACACAGCGCTTTTCAGTCTCAAAAAAAAAAACAAATTCTATGCTTGTATTATGGGGTATTAGACGACTGATATTCGTACTTAAATATTTTTTGTAATATATACATATAGTATAGATAGTTTACACTCAGAAATTAAAAAAATAGACATGTTCCGGTACACAAACCCGCGACCTTTGGCTCCGCAGTTAGGGTCGCTAACCACTAGGCCAATCGGTCAGTAATCCCTTCATTGAATTTTTAAAACTCAGCTCAATCGAGTAACTACGGTTTGTGCCTTTTCAAATAAAATCAACATATTTAATATCTAACTGGGAAAATATGTACATTTTTTATTTTGGCTTAGTTGCTTATACGTATTTGTGTTTCTAATGTCAAGAATGCAGAGATCGATTTTTGTGTAGGAAAATATTAATCTATGTGAAACTTCTATATATAAACTTGCCGACACAAAAAATTATAAAATCTTTAAAGGACAATGTATACACTCTTATAGTAAGATCCCATTTGATATTCAAGATTCATCCTCCAGTTTAAAACACAATAAAATGAAAGCTTTATAAAAAAGCTCATTTATAAAGTATCAGACTACTTACATAATATAAATAAATACATGTAAACTACTTATCTCTCACTTAATTTCAATAATATTAATATTTAAGCACTTTTTATTAAAACAACTATTTGTATATTTTAAAAAAGATAGCGTCCGTCAATTTCTTGTATAGTCTTCTGAAAGAAATAAGCACTTTTTCGGATGTGGTTTTAGCCAGCAAGGTAATTATTTCAAATACTATCTATAGTGCTGTATTTCAATATTATGGTTACATAACTCGAATTAAAGATATTTGAAATTTAATTGTATTTTAGGTATTTTAATAACAACTAATAGCGGCCCAATAGTCCGAATGCGACTATTTTGAAACTACCAAAAATAATTTAGGCAGGAGTAAGTCAATTCAAATTGCATCAAGCGACAAACTATTATACTCGTATGGTTGACAGAAATTATAACACATAAGATATCGATTAGTGTTTGGCACTCTTTTTACAAATAAACTTTAACTTTTTGTAAGAGTTGTAAGCACTTTAAATTTTGAAAAAATCAATGAAGTAAAACATATATTTAAATAAAATAAACAGAAGGAAGTTTTTTGTCGGTTCTTCTCCTTCTTGTTTTTGAACCGGTGCCTAATCAATTTATTTTGACTTTCAATAAGTGTGTGTAAACATCTTATATTGAATAAAAACTTTTTGAATTAGAATAACTATGTTCCTTCTTACCCGCTGTATGCTTTAAAAAGACTACATAGTTTTATTTTCACGTATTAATAGGTTTTAGGCTCAAATAAGTTTAAACCGTTGAGCGTGTTTGAAATTATTTTTACGAATAAATTATAAGTACATGTACTGATAGTAATAGCATAACAATTCAATTAAATGACGATTTATAGACACATTTCTTATTCGAATATATATTTTTATTTATACAAATATTTACACATCTGAAACAATCTTATTTCATATAATAATAATAACTGGGACATTTCATACACGACCATCTATTCCCTATATAGGCAGAGTCAGTATTATTTATACCAGACGACTGATACACATATTTAAAACAAAATAGTACCAATTTATGTATTATCAGTAATGCGTGTATGCAAACATTCTACAGAATGTCGTCCAAAGGTTAAGTATAAAATAAACAAAATGTGCTATAAATAATCAATAATTTCATTTAACAACATTAAAAGATAAATTAATTGATCTATGTTATATTTTAAATGCTGTGGCGGTCACGACAATTAGCGAACTACCGCTACTCTAGTTATATTCATTTTTTTATAGCGAACAATATAGAAAAAATACACTACATAGAAAAATTAATGCCTGCTGCGCTCCCCCAGTCATATGCAGCACGAGTGATGGATAATAATAGGTGGTTTTCACCATCTATTTTATACATTGCGAGCTGTAGGCTATTAATTATATAGAAAGTTAACAAAGCTCGTCGACCTTTACTAAAATTGTGTAAATACCTTTCATTTCTCAAAAGGCATCCTTTATAAGACAGTAGATTATTATTCGTCTGAGAAATTCGCGAATACATGTTTACTTTTACATTCAGTAAAATATCGAATTTTGTGCGAAAGATTTCGACAGGGTTTCGATTAATTATTATTAAATAAGTACTACGACCGAATACGTAAACTGTTTTACTCGTAATTGTACAAATAAATCACAAATGAAATCGTCCAAGGTAGTTATTATTCCCCACTTAGAGGCGTAGTGAAACATCAATGTACACAGCCCGCGAGCGGGAAGACTCGACGATTTATATGCTAACTAATAGATTACTCGCGGCTGTCTACTATGAATAATTTATAAAGCCTAATTTGGAGATAACAATTAATTTTCTGTGTTAAAGGAAGCGAAATAATTCACGTTAACACCTCCGAAACTGATAAAAAACGTACTTATAGGGGACTGCTGAATGTATATTGCATATTTAGAATTATTTAACTCCATTAACACCGGAAAACATTTATTGTGCGTAAATATCATGCAACTTCTGGGGTCTTATTCGGGTGTTGTGTGACATGGAACGTGCGACATAATTGGGACATCCCACACAGCACTATCTAGTCTGAAAATAAGCAAAATTATACTTGTATTATGGGGTATTGATAAACATACGTAAATATAATATGTACCTATATGTATATATATTTGTACTTTTACACCCAGGTACGGAACAAATAGACATGTTTATGCACACAAATATTTGTCCCGGGCGGGAAACAAACCCGCGATTCTTACCTCTGCAGTTAAGGTATCTAACCACTCGGCCAATCGGTAACTGTTTTCGTCAACCGTTGAAAACCTCGCTCTAAAACCAGGTCGTTCCATAGGTCATTCTTTGTTCATTATTCTTTTTATTCTGTTTAATATATATTTAGAGAATACTTTATAAATAAAAGACATGATTTTTTTAAGCCTAAGTTTTCAATGATGTTGCTATTCCCCGTTTTGTGTAATAATATAATTATACACTTCCTCCATTGTGATTGTAAAGATTCTAAATATGGTGTTGTATATATTCGTGAATTTCCTATGGTTTTGATCATCTCATTTGTTATCTGATCAGATCCTGGTGCTTTATAGTTCTTTTGACTGTTGACGGATTTTTCTATTCGTGATTGTAAAAAAGCTGCCATGTTGTTGTTTGGATTAAAGCTTTTCTTGTCGTTTCTTGTTTTTCTGGTTTGATTGTGATACTTGTTATCCATATTTTTGTCTTTACCAGTTCACTTAAAGTTTTTTTTAACTCTTTCTGCTTTTCTATACCGTAGTTGAATATATTTCTTTTTCTTTGAGTTCTATACTATTTGCTGCTATTACTTTTTTTTTTCATAATTATGATGTGGACCAAAAGTTTTGTTTATCTTATCCAAGTTTCAAAAGTTGTTTTATATAACATTATCTATCCATTCAACATTATTTTTCAAATTATTTTCAAATGCCGTATTAGTCTTTCGTTTATATTTTTACTTTGTCTGCCAAAACCGAATTTGACTATTGCGGCTATTACTTTTTCTTCGCCAGGTCGTTGAAGGCTTATTATTATATATATGAAGGCTATTAAAATCCTATACAGTCACAACGTTTTGTGCGCGATCCCATTACCTACCTAGTGTTCAATTACTGGTGATATTGACCCGACTGAGGTTATGATTTCTTTTTTACAAATTTCTGAAATGCATTGGGTTAGTTCAGTAATTTTTTTCATTCTTCGCTTGCGTAGACTACACATTTCTGTTTTAGGTAGTATTAACATTCGAAACGGTTTATATGTACTTTTTGCTGAAACTAATATTGGGTACACCCATTCAAACTTTCAGTCTTCATTCTCCCCACTCCTTTAAGAAAACCGATACTCCCATACTTTTCACCTCCCGTTTCCCACCCTTAAAATGTGGAAATCCAAAAACCCTGAAACACGTCATTATTTATTTATGTTAAAATTTTTATGTTTCTAACTTTAAAGAACAAAGACTCTCATACAAAGCCTTTCCATCCCTCTCTCCTTAAATTTGAAATTTCCAAATATTCCTTTCTTAAAAAATTAATACGTTATAAAATGAACTTCTGTTTCAAATTTCAGCTTCCTAGACTTAGTAGTTCCGGCTTATCTACGTTGATAGATCAGTGAAGACAAACGACAGACAGACACAAAAAGTAGCTGATGTCACTCTTGACAACCTTCTTCCACGTCTGCAAAGTTTCATTAAAATCTGTTTAGCCATTTTGGAAATTAGCTCGAATAGACACATAGACGTACAGATAAACAGACGGACAAAAAGTAGCGTATGTCACTTTTGACTACCTCCTTTTTATACCCGTGAAATTTCATTAAAGTCGGTTCAACCGTTTTGGAGATTAGCTCGAATAGACAGATGGACGTACATACAGACATACCAAAAGTAGTGTATGTCACTTTTGATCACTTTTTTTCCATATGTGTGAAGTTTCATCAAAATCAGTTTAGCCGTTTTAGAGATTTGATCGAATAGACAGACAGACATATAGTATTATTTTATACATATAGCCTATAGCCTTTCTCAATAAATAGACTATCCAACTCAAAAAGAATTTTTCAATTCGAACCAGTAGTTTCTGAGATTTGCGCGTTCAAACAAACAAACAAACAAACAAACTCTTCAGCTTTATAATATTAGTATAAATATTAGTATAAATATCATTAGTTAACTTACGCTATAAACAAATTTGCTATATTGTTTGGGCTGAAATGTTGTCTTCTTCTTCAAGTAACTCTGGAATGGATTGAGGTGACTGAATTATATTTTCATAGTGTCTTGTGTATCATCAAATACTATCTTTTAATGTTAATGTTATTAAAATGTTTAACTTTCTTACAAACGATTGGTTGTAATTAACAAATAAAACGCTTTTTGGGCAGAAATTTGCAATGTAAATGTTTGTTATTTACAATTCTCGGTCATATTCCAGAATATATTTAATCATATGAACCGTTTGGAAACAAAAACGATTTTAAACTTATACAATTTTACTTAATCGCTAGAGATTAAACTTTCATAGAGCAGTTTCTACCGTGGCTCAAAGAAGTCAGAATGATAATTATATTCAAATATGAAGCATAGGCGCAGACCTTATATAACGTACATTTTTACAAATAATACTCATCGTCAACGAATGTTTGGCACGGAACCAAAGGAAATATTTCATGGAGCTAACTTTCAATAAACGTGAAGGGTTAAGACGTTGTCACCTCAAAAAATGGTAGATAGCATCGATCAATAAATTAATATAATGAAATCAGTAAAATAACTTATTTCACAGGCAATATGCCAGGCAATTTATTTAATAATTTAATTAATTTATTTAATATTTAAAACAGATATTATTTTATATAATCATATTTTCGGAGTAATGGAACGACAAAGAATTTATCAGTGTATAGGTATTTTTAAGATGGTTTTCTATAAGAATATCTTACGTAACTAAATGATATTTACGATCTATAACATTAAATTAGCGTTTTTTAACTTTAACGAATTTTCATTTTGTTTGATAAAGGGCTTTGTCGTAGTAAGTACAACTTAAAATACCATTTTCACCTGGCCTTAGAGTCATATAACTCGCGTAAAGTATTATGTTAAATTTATTTACGTTTTAAATACATTATTACCCTAAACGAGATTGGCACCAATTATCATGTAAATAAATAGAGCTCGTATATTTCAGCAAAGTTACCTGCCACAAATCAGCGAAACAGCGTTCATTTGCCACGACGACCGCTTAGCCTAGTGGGTAGTGACCCTGCCTACGAAGCTGGGGATCCCGGGTTCGAATCCCAGGTCGGGTAAGTATTTATATGATGAATATTGATACTGGTACCGGGACTTGGTTGTCATATGTATGTGGTGTCTTCGCCTGGTACCCAAAAACACAAGCTAATGCTTAGTTTGGGGCCAAGACGTTGTTGTGATGTAGACGTTATTATTGTTTAGTATGTTTAGTGAACTTTATTACGGTGTGGCAATAATTATTCTCATTATAACTACTATGGCTCTAATTGAAAGCCACGACGTGGAACAAATGTTAAACCATTATTTGAAATAACTTGAAAATAGCTGCAATTCGTGAACTGATTCTCCACCGAAATAAAAATATGAACCAAAAAATATTATACTTTTATGAAAACAAAAGCATAAAAGAAAGAAAGTAATCGATATATTGAATCCAGAGGCATATTTAAAAATAATCGATATGAACTTTTTAATATTCATAGAATTTTTTTATTTCAAGACATCGTAAAAAATTTATAGCTCCAATAACACTTAAGTAAGCATTAAAAAATTAAATCGGTAACCCATTGACTGACCGTAACAAATTATTTAAAATAGATGTAAATGAATAAAAATGTGTCGATGACATGTTCCAGATTACTGAGCGAGACAATAAAGTAAAACTAATTAATGGAATGGGTCGACCGATCTCTTTGAGGTGCCGCCCTTTTGATCGCGGTAGCCACCGACAACCAAACTCTGGATAGGTGGTCATTTCTTCTCTAAAAATATTAAACTTTGCACGGCACGGATGATTGTGAATAATTCTTAACTACTTGATACATTTTGATCATCATATAAAAGGTTTTTGAGGAAGCATAGTGACAATGGTAGAAAAAAACTTATTTTCTGTAATATCGGAGAAAACCACTTTTTGGGCGCTAACATGGCTTTTTACGTTGTAAATGAATGCGCTGCAGAATTTTAGATCTCTAAATGGTGAACAAAAAAATCTGCGATAGCGTATAATCTAGTTTTTAAGGACGGCCAACAATAACTGCTTGCGTCCAAAAAAATGCTTACAAACAGCTTAATTTTGCCAATTTGAATCGGTCGATATTGTGAATATGTTAACCTGGAACCATGTTGCTAATTCTGCAATAGATAGAAACGGACCAGCTTCCACCATACTTGCAATCATTTATCCTTCATCAAACTGGAAAGACGTCGTGCGACGCAAACGTCAGACTGACAGCTGTCCCGCACAACGGAACAGGTTTGCTTCTATATCAGTCGGTACAGTAAACAGTCTAGTAAATTGACACTGGTTAGTAAAAGCTGAATCTTGTTGGAATTTTCATATCTCATAGCGTAAACAACAGAGCGACGCTGATATCGGTCGCATCGTCGGCAACGACATAGAGAACTTCAGACGAAACAGAGTCAGCGGAGCTCTGGTTGTGGAGCGGTGGTTGTATTTGATATCATATGAAGCGTTGACGTACGCGACCGACATCAGCGGCGCTATATTCGAGACCTTACGACTAAACAAAAATGGACGGTATTCATCAGTCACGTTTCGTTCAAACACAGCGCTGATGTTACAAGAGCTGTAGCCGCGCGCACTCTAAGCGCAGTGCCGACATTGCCATTGCTGTTTAAAAATGCGCCTATAGATGAGATTACGTGTTTTTAGCGCTACTTTGGTACTGAGTTGACACCACGACGGAATTCGTATTAGTATTTTCAACGTGTCCATATTTGAGTGCATACGCCATTGTGAAAATTATCGAAAACAATTATCAAATGGATTTATTGATTTTGAATTAAAACACAGTTGTTATTGTTCGTAAAACTCCTAATCTCAAAAACTTTCACCATGCAGATTTTATGTGTATTCATGTTGGCAAGTGGCTAAAATGTAAATTGTTTTGCATAAATAAACTCGCAATGTAATCAACATCCCCAGGTCATAGCGTGAATTCATATCGAATATAAATATACTGATACAAAGAACTGTGCTTCGATTTTTTTTAAAATTTAATTTACGTTTCATCAGCTTTAACCACATGCAATAAGCGTTGAATTTAAATTGAAGCGCATTTCAACTAAAATAAGCTTAATGGTCAACAATAGGGCATTATTCATAATTTTTCAACACAATCTAAACATTTTTATATTTACTGGAATAGATGCCCTTAGAGAAATAGAAAAATATTTAAAAATTTTAGAAGGCCTAGTAACACTAGCAGTAAGCCCTTCCTCCCCCCCTGTGTCCAAGCGCAGTATTTTGAAGACACTTCTCCCCCTGAACGGGTCACGTAGTATGGGCACCTTCCCTTAGTAGTAGTGATGTCAGCAGCTATATATTTATGGAATCGATCGATATCGATAATCGATAGAATTTTAAAAAAGTACAAAATTGCTCATAAAAAGTATTCAAATAATGTCAAAACTTTTGGTCATACCAATTTTAATTTACGTCCTACAAAATGTCAGCCTAATATACGTATTTCATAACCTGCTAACCAATGTGTAGTTAAGAAAATATTGTGAATAATTTTTACTCCTAATCCAACTTCTATTCATAGTCATAAAAGTACGAATTGACTAAAAGCCCTCTTCTGCGTTTACCGTCTAACCACTCATACTCTAGCTAGCTGGTGTAACATGGTGAGTTTTAGCACAAGTTTCAGTGCGCAAGGTCCCCGCGCGCCACACTTCACCCCTGAAAAACCCCCGCGCGCCAGTTTCGACCCCCCGAAACTGCGAAATGTCACTTCGATACTTTGAACTGACATTTATGACTCTATTAAAACCAAACGCTGCAGTCAAATTAATTTGCTCTATGTTCGTAGTAGACTGCGCATGTAATGTACATATAGCGCATAATTTGAGCATTGCCCTAATTGAGATATGAGGTAAGAGGCTAGGCGTCGTGGGTAGGAAACAGAGGGCAGAAAGCATAGAGGGGCATAAGTGCCTAGCCCTTAGTGCATGCGTGATCTAATGTGATACACAAGTTCTGCTTAGCCAAGTACGAGATAAGAGATTTATTTTCATGACCCTATCCAGTGGTTAGTCATCTAGTTCGGCAACATGTGGCTATTAAAATAGGAGGCACGGTGAATGAATTGATAACTATCTTATACTATTATGTTCTTTAATGTCATGAACACAGCCAGACATACAAAAAGTGAAGTTCAGTACAGTTGCAATTATGTTTTCTACTAAACTACTACTAGTCATTAACAACCGGTTTTAAGCAACTTTTTATAAGTGTTTGGTAATACATGATGACTAATAAACCGATCATCTTATTTTAATTATGCGGGTTGCTTATTACTACGTGTAAAATTAAACTTCTTGGTAGGTTCAAGAAAAACTCATAAATGAATATTTAGTAACCTTTCATTGAATTTTGGGAGTCATAATTTTTGTTTTTGTTTTCGCAATGTAAAACCTGATTTAGAAAAGTATACATTAGAATTACCTAGCTCAAATTCATATTTTAAAATGTGTTTATAGGTAATTTGTTAAAAAATAATAAAAAACAATGTTTCCAGTCTCTTGACTGGTTCATTTTAATCCTGTGTTTGAAAATGATTTCCTAAATATGCATACAGGCAATCAATTTAAAATATAAGTCTAGCTTTCCGCCCGCGGCTCCGCTTGCGTGGATTACATAGTGATACCGGGATTGTTATGTTACTTTTGTTATTGTTGTTATGTTACTTTGTTGTTACTTTTCAGCTTATAACCTACATCTATGGAAAAAAAAACTAGCGGTCCCGGTACAACTTTGTAGTCACCGCGATCGGAGCCGCGGTCGGTGAAGTAGTTTGAAAATAAAATTTAGCTCTTAGCGCTTGCTATTAGTGTAACTTTATTTAAGTGAAAAAATAATTATTATTAGAATATGTTATGTAATTTTTGAGATTATCCGTAACAAACAAAAAATTCAAATCTTTCATTTTTATAATATTAATATAGATACATAGATTATATTTGGAATATAGTTTTCAGGGAACCCTTAGCGTGTGGACACAACTCATGATTGCTTTAAAAGTGATTGATGAGTAGTGATTCAAACCAAACAGATGTGTGTAATTTTGCTCTCAATCAACGCAGTCACTCAAAAGGATCTTCGAAAATGTATATATTAATAAAAAAGTACACGATAAAACACCCGATATAGCAAGATAAAGTGTTTTTTTTTAATATTAAAAAACAAGCGACGTTTTGCGGCTAGTGCATATTATGTAATTTAGATTTATCAATGGGCTTCGTCCGCAATTTTTAACACATAGTTTTTATCTTTACATATAGATCAGTTCTCACTATAACAAGTTTTGGGCCGAATTTTTCTCAAATAAAAAAAAGAAAGGCTATGAAAGGAACCAAAATAACAATGGACTAATGTGACGATTCGTCCCAAAATTCCAAAAGTTAGCGGACCATGTGCAACTAGGATGATGCTGCCATGTAACAATAAATCACTGCTATTACTGTATTTTTTCTTCCTCTCCTGATCCCCAAGCTTTTCAATCTTTATTATAAAACAAAGATGTTCACCTCAAAATGTATTTTTTTATTTATTACAGTATACACACTACATTATTTACATATTCAGAACAATCTCTTAGTTTTTAACGCAAGGTAACCGTTGCATATACATTTCTTTTTTGTGTTAGTTACGATTAACGCCCGCTAATAACAATGAATTATGATTTACGAATGCCCGAAGTAGTTTTAGAGTTTAAAGTTTAAGTAGAAACTAAGTTCTGAATATTTATGGGCAACTAATAAACAAAAGTACCTTTCCATACAACAGTGTAGCTATTTAATCGAATTTATCAATAACTAGCGGCCCGACTTAACGACAATAATCTATCCCATATCTGTCTATACTAATATTATAAAGAGTAATGATTTGATTTTCTGTTTTTTACGAAGAAACTCAAAAACTACTTAACTGATTTTAATAAATCTTTCTTTCATAAAAAATTGCATCATCAGCGAGATACATGGGCCAAAATTTAATTTTAAAATAGCCGTTCACCCCTGATTGCGATCGCGCGGACTACACAGTTATACCGGACCACTATACTTTTTTGCATATAAATGGTTTATAAGCTGGTCCCGATACAACTCCATACGAGTAGAGCCGCGGACGGAAAGCTAGTTATGTATATACAGCGTATATCCATTTAGCAGGATGTACCTTTTGAATGGTTAAATAATTTCCCAAATAGTTACAGTGGTTCCGGAGATTACTCTCCACATACAAATTCACAAAATTCGTACTCTCTCTTTATAATATTAGTATAGACTACAAATATACAATCACTTCAAAATGATTAAAGCCTTTATAGAACTAATGTAAGTTTCCATCCGGTCCCGAGCGTTTTCGCTCAAATTTGTGAAAATAGATTTACTCCTGAGCCAATATTGACGACCCCTGATTTCCATTTCAGCATTCAAGGATTTCACTGCTGAAAAAACTTTCTTTTGGAAATCAATCCTAATAAAAGCTCAAAGCTCTTTCAACTTAAACAAGCGGAGATTTAATGAATCGCTTATTAATTCTATATCGCATATATAGATTTTTGATTTAACATTTGATTAAAATACTTACGTATTAGTTACTGAATTTGTATCAGTTTGTTGGGTGCAGGGGCGGATACAGCCTTAAACCTGGGATCCAAATCCAGGGTCACAGGCTTACAGAGTCCAAAATCACAATAAAAAATAATTACTATTACGGACATACGTAATAATTGCAGGTATGCATTACGACGTATCGTTTAACTCTTTTGCAACGTTTTTGTATATCACTAAAAGTTAAAAGTTAATTTTATTGTTAATGCAAAAAAAAATGTTTTTCTCATATTACAACATTCCTAATTCAAATTTCGTAAAGTGACCTAGCGCGTGTGCTTAGGTTACAGCATGCCATCGATACGATGCTCATGAAACTAAAAAATAAATCTTTATTAAAATAAAAAAAGAAAATAGTTTTTAATCCGAATGGATGTATAATATAAGCATTAATTTGGCAGGAGGAAAAAAACCACAACTTGCATGAAAATAATATTATAATACATAAAAATAATACTGGGACGTCTCACACAGCGCCATCTAGTCTCACACTAAGCAAAGCTTGTATTACAGGTAGCAGACAACTGATATACCTACTTAAATATTGTTTATAATATATACATAATAATATTTAGAAATCTTACACCCAGACAAGGAACAAATAGACATGTTCACTCACACAAATATTTGTCCCAGTCGGGGATCGAACCCGCGACCCTTGGCTCAGCAGTTACTGTCTTTAACCACTCGGCCAATTGGTTAGGATCGGTTAGAATCGGATATATATCTGCTGTTTAGTAACTTTTCATAGAACATACCGCTTATGTATCTCATCTTATCATTGACAACAGTATCAGTCCTTCTGGATTACCATTATTATTGAAAAAAATTGTTTTCGTATTCAGGACCTTCCAAAACCTAGGAAACGAGTACCACATCCTATTTAATGTTGACATCCTTATTGGATAGATTTATTTTGGACGTTCCTACGCTACCATTTTTTTATTTGATAACATTTTGACATATAGCAAAAGGTTGAAACAGACGACTAACTTCACACCAGTAACTTTTCGTCGTTCACTCCGTATTCTCTTTAGTTTTGAAAGCGTTTACTATTGGAAACTCTTTCGTCGCGTACTAAGTCTTGCATAACATTATTTCACACATTCACTGAAAATATTTGGTGGCATTTGGTGGGTGAAATGAGGTAGTTTCACGTTTGAAAACCTGCGTGCCAAGAACTGGCCCCATACTTCCAATTAGATTTTCGTGTCTATATCAATAAGACTTACCTACTAACCTCGCCGTTCGGCTTAACTCGGTTTTTCTCAATTTCACGAGACTGAGCCTTTCCCCTTGGAACCTGACGGAATCAGTGTCATTCGATACTCAGCAAAAATTGTGTGCGAAGTAAGCTTAAGAAATTTTCACTTCAAAATTTTATAGAAAATTATCATTTATTTAATTTATTGTATATATGATTTATAGGAATAATTTGTTGTGTTGTTATTAAACGTATCCATTGCGGTATAATCAAACTTAAAAACTAGAAACTAGCGGTGAATTGCTAGAAAGGTAATTAAATTCATTGACTACTATAGGAAACCGTTAACAGAATGAACACTGTTAATAACAACTCACCTTCAGGCGTA
This sequence comes from Luffia ferchaultella, assembly GCA_949709985.1. NCBI lineage: Eukaryota > Metazoa > Arthropoda > Insecta > Lepidoptera > Psychidae > Luffia > Luffia ferchaultella. The sequence goes on along the minus strand of OX453255.1, from coordinate 1,728,398 downwards.
TTCCAGGTTTTATTATTTTTGTCGTGATAGCCCAGAGCGCAACGAACCTGTCTCAAATTTATAAGGCCCCATAGGGCCATGGTTCGAATCCGGGCGTGTACCAATGAGTTTTTCTGACTTAAGTACACAATATCACTGACACCGTGCTTCGGAGGGCACGTTAAGCAGTCGGTCCCGGACGCTGTCAATAGATGGCGGTCGTTACAGTTCCCAACCCGCAGTGGAGCAGCGTGGTGGACTTAAGCTCCAAGCCCCCCTCCTCACCCTGGGGAGGTCTAAGCCCCTGCAGTGGGGTAAAAATGGGCTGAATTATTTTTGTAAAATCGTGTAAAATCGTTTTTTTCGAAAATATATTTAGATACGAATTATATACCGAAATGAATATTTTTTGAACTTACCTATCTACCAAACACTGCTGCATTATATACTTTTTTACAATTTATCATTACGTATTATTTGAACACACTAAGTTATAACGAAATCGAGTCTTGGCCTAATACTTCCTTAATATCATATTATATTAATACCTCTGGCACATTAGAGTGCCTTAAATCGATTAATTACTCCTAGAAGTCTATGATGGATGCCTAATGCAACCCAGGTTGTTATATCTTATTTACGTCGCTATGTTGCTATAAATATTGTAAATATTATAATCTTCTGTTATATTGTTGTATTACATTCCTTATGTGTTTTTACCATCTTTTCTGGATGTTATGGAAAATAGTATATTTCTAGCACTAATAGAAAGCCTCATAATTTTTAATTTTATTAGTTTTTAATAATAATTAACTGTAAATATCTAAGATTTTTCATAAAATTACAAACTAAGTAACTAAGTTACGTATACTACAGAGGTCAATCAGCGGATATAAAACCTTATAGAAAATAAGGAGAAGAAAAGTAGAAACGCAACAGGGGTAGTATGACACCTGAGACATCCCACGCAGTGCCATCTAGTGCCAAACTAAGCAAATCATGTATTATGGGTACAAGACATGTATTACAGTTGTATTTCTTAAAAATGCAATTTTAACCTTTTTTTTATCTACATAAGTAATATACTCGTGGCGCCATCTCGTAAATTTTGTGGTACTTGTAATGTTGCTGACGGATGATATCAACTTTTGATATCAAAATTTTGTGATATAGCGCTATATGATTGGCCGATTGACTGACCGGTTGACCGAGTGGTTAGAAACGCTAACTACGGAGCCTAGGGTCACGGATTCGATTCCCACCAGGGATAAATATTTGTGAATATGTTTATTTCGTTCGGTTTTTGGGTGTAAATTGTTTATATAAGTATATATTATAAAGAATATTTAAGTATGTATATCAACTGTCTAGTGCCCCATAATATAAGCATAATACTTGCTTTGGTATTTTGGGAATGATGGTGCTATGTGATATGTCCCAAATATTATTAATTTTATATGTAGATAAAAAATGAAAGAGTGTAGTAGTGAGAATAGTGTAGGTAGGCGGGTCGCATGTAATTATTGCAATCCATACGTTTTCTCAACAGACTTGAACGCGGCCGACCCCATGTAATATTTACCGCTGTCGTTGAGTCCGCATATTTATTTGTGACGTCTGGGATTCTCTGAAATACAGACCGACACTAGATATATTATACAATTTCGCGTTTCGCTCCGTTTTATTTATGTTACAAAGTCGACGCGCCAATAATTGCCACCGTACGGTTACTCCGAATTTATGGAAAGTTAAATTGAAAACGTCGGCGTCATCGACTCAACTCGTATTATGATTAACTACTTTACCTAAGAACTTTAGAAGCGCAAAATGAATTGCGACCACAGTCAATGGTTTAGCAACAGCCACAGCTGATGCCACATACCATCATCAATCTGTCTGACTGTCTATATCGCATACGTGATTGGCTGGGCTTATTATTAAGCCACTAGCGGTGAGCTAATGTGGCCGCGGCCTTAGACTGTTGTAGTATGTCTATATATGTTTATTCTAATAAACGTACGTAATCTAATAGACTATTGTGCAAGTCGTACAATGTGTCATGCCATAAATAGACTTTCTTAAAAAAAAATACTCCATCAGGATCTTCCACCGTTGGTAGAAATATGATCTTTAAAGACAGTGTGTATATTATATATAAGTTGTGTAGATATGGAAAAGGAACGCTGTTCGTCAAAATGAAATTCAACTTTTATTTAATTTTTATTAAAAAGGCTTACCAAGTCAAATATAAATACAACGCACGAGAAAGGGGTGACCCCTTTCTCGTGCGTTGTATTTAGTAGTGCGGGTTAGTAGCGCGGATGTAACAGGAAAGGGTACCCCACCAGCCGCTGAAAGCTAACATAAATATCGGTATATGCAAGTTAAGACAGTCGCCATCTATCGTCATTCAATAAGGGCTAACACGTGTGTTCACCGTGAAATGTCAAATAACATGCTCAGATAAACAAAATAAACAGATACAACGCGGCCCAATCAAAGAGTGTGTTCGCAAAACCAAGAAAAAAACCAAAAGCAAACTCATGTACGTTTAGATATAAAAAGGAAGTTGTCATGAGTGACATAGACTACGTGTTGTGTTTGCCTATCTGTCTGTTCCGGCTAATTTTTCAAAGGGGTGGACCGATTTTAATGAAACTTTGCAGACATGTAAATGACGTGGTCAGGAGTGAAATAAGCTAGTTTTTATTTCTGTGTTTGTATGTCTGTTTGTCCAGGCGAATTCTCGAAATTGTTGAATACATTTTAATAAAATTTTGCAGATATGAAAACGAGATTGTCAATTTGATATAGATGTTTTTTTTTGTAGTTAAGGCTCAGAATGTTCTAGGGAATCTTACTAGGTCCTGGAGCGTTGCGTCCTTTTCGCTATCCCTGTGCAAGTGTGTAGTCCACGTTGTCAAAGCCGCGGACCTAAAGCTAGTTAACTATGTAAGCAAAATCTTATTATTAATAATAATATTTTACGTATTGTATCTGAAATACTACATTTAACTTAAAATTGTAAAAACAGAATTGTCGGCATGAAACATTTGTAGTTGTTTCGAATTGAATTTTTATATATTATTTTTATTTTATAATCGTCTAAGTTTAATATAAGTACCTATTTGTGTTTCATTATCTCTTCACAATATTCACAAAACCTCTAGGTGAAGTAATATTTAATAAGATGGCAAAAATCGTTAACTTGCAAATATATCGGAAAATGGACATGAAAAATGAATTGATTTTCGTGTCGTGTCTGTATATTTAGTTTGTTTGAAATATGTAAAAACATTTTAACTGACTTTAGTATTGTCAAAACAAAAAAACTTAATTTATCAGGCGCATAACAAAAATAACAACAAACATAACACGACAGTAACAATATTTGACAACTGACTTCGCTGTGTTGTTGGTGTCTGTTGAGCTTTGAACAGGTAGCACCCATGGTACCTAACTCATATTAGAGTACAATATGTACGTTCTTCGAAACTTATCAGTGCGTCTTTTAGGAAGTTCATAAAAAAGTCAATGTTTGTAACTTTTAAATTAAGCGATAACATTAACTAAGTAACCAGAATTTTTTTAACCATGAATAAACGTTTCTGGTATGCAACTCTTAGATTAACATAATAAACTAACCACAAATTACAAAAATAACGTATATTTTTTACTGCAACAAATTTACCTTACATCTAATTTCCCACTTACGATAAAAAGGCCAAACAAGAGCCGAAAATCGTAATATCAAGCCGTGTTCGCCGCGATTAGCTAACAGCGGTCGCTACATAAAAATACAAAAGCCAATGAAAACGTTTAACGGCTTTACGGGCGGCCACGAGAGCTCATAAAATAAATCAAACGAGTTTACGGCCCAAACTATTCTGCCATTAAAATATAGCCAAAACATAGAGTACAGATGGTATTCAGAATTCTTTTTTTTTTATCAAATAGGTTCATGTTCAATAGCTTATTTAATTTATGTAGATACTGGAACGGAAAGTTATTTTGAAACTACTATTTTTGCTTGTAGAGGGCTTTGTTATAATCACAGACCAGTCAACCTATATACCACGCTTTAATAAACGTCAGTACGAAAACGAAATCGCCAAAAAGTGGCGGGGTCCGGGGAGAGGTCGGCTAGTTTTCATTGGCTCGTTCAAAATTGACAATTTAATGGCTTCCGACGTGCTTCCAACTGACGGCTCACTAGTGACGTAGTTATGGTAGTGTCACTACATAGCCTTGGCGAATGCTACTCCCTGTCAAAGCGTGGTCTATAAGGTTGACTTGTCTGTGGTTATAATCCACTTGTCTCGAGTTTCGAGTGTCGAGTCCAGCGGGACTGATTACTTAAACTCACCAGACATCACTGTTTGCAACCACAGTATGTAAACAACATAGTGATCTGAGGAATAAATAACCTACTTATAATTCAAAATTGAAATTATAAATCCGTATATATTTAAAATGAAGCGCAAACTATGCACCCTCCCTCTGTGAGCGCGGCTCACTGACCGCCATTTACTCGTTGGTGCTTGCTTTCAAAGGCATCGTGTCGCGTCTTTCATATCTTACTCCAAAATTTTATTTACACATATTTTGGAGTGTTATAAATGTTGTATTTTTTTCTGAACTCAGTAAACACAGTTTCATGCTGTATTTTTTATTTAAAAAGAAAAATCCATGTTTTGATGCTCCAGTTTTTCGTTAGTTGGTATTTATATTCTTGGCTTATTTTAATATTTGTTTTATTGATTTTACATGCACCTTAAAGAATTGTATATCCAAAAAAGACTGAGTTACAAATATGTTAATGGACAATTTTATTAATTTTTAGTAATAAAATAAAAGTTGTACCGTATGCATAAAATATAAACAATGCTAGAGTAAATTAATTTGGAAAGTTTTTGGATAAAATGAGACTATACGTATTAGTTAATATACTTCCAAGAACAAGAATTGAACATGTACCTATTACTAAAGTTCGTTTTTCATACTGTTTTCTTTAGTTCGTAATTAAAATTTTAAAAATTAGTGAAACAGCTCATTACAGGATGGATTCTTAATATAAAAAAGCACAAAATGTATTTTCTATATTAAATTAAATATGCCGAAATTCAGAAATTAACTGTTCATTTTTATGGGCATTATATATTTTCTTCACAAAATACCTACCTTAGCATTTTTACATAAACAATAGTAAAATTCATAATGGAAATTCAGAAAAAGGTTTAAAAAATAATTGTAAAAAAAAACAATCAAAATCGAATTGCTGGCTATTATAGATACCCAGCGTATATTAAAATTCCTTAACAACGGTCAGAACTTATTCTTATTAAATAAATATTGCATTTTCATATAAGTACAAATACTGGAGAAAGATGAAGAGAAGAAGAAGAAAGACTGGAGAGAAGAGAAAGATGGAGAAGTCTCGCAAAGGACGCAACCAATCTATCAGACAATCCATGACCACGACCACTCCGTCAGGAGGGTACGACTGAGAAGGAGAAGAAGAAGAGAAATACTGGAAGGAGAAACTAAACATAAATCCGTTTTAATACGACAATATACATCATTCCTTTCTCATATCCAAAACTGAAACTGATATTAACTTCAGGAAGGAGTTAAAAGTTAAATTGAACTTAGGAAGTAAGTCAATGCCGGCAGCGTACATAAGCGTATATCAAGGCTTGTGAAGTTTTTATGATAGCCTATTACCAACTGTTGCATCCGTTTTCCTCCCATAAGAAGACTTATTGAACATTGTTAGTCATTTAATGAAGTTGCGACTGCCAGCTGTGATTTGGTATGGAATTTTGCAAAATATTCCATTGTCATTCTGAACATTGTGTTTTCAGAAATATGTTTAATTGCAGAAGTCATATAAAAGTCACATAAGCTATATAAGCATATATAAGTCACATAAGCATGTCGTGATAGCCCAGAGCGCAACGAGCCTGTCTCAAATTTGGCCCCATCGGGCCATGGTTCGAATCCGGGCGTGTACCAATGAGTTTTTCTGACTTAAGTACACAATATCACTGACACCGTGCTTCGGAGGGCACGTTAAGCAGTCGGTCCCGGACGCTGTCAATAGATGGCGGTCGTTACAGTTCCCAACCCGCAGTGGAGCAGCGTGGTGGACTTAAGCTCCAAGCCTCCCTCCTCGCCCTGGGGGAGGCCTAAGCCCCCGCAGTGGGGTAAAAATGGGCTGATGATGATGATGATGATGAAGCTTGGCACGCGTGACATTAAACATGAATGCATACGCCTGTTTGAGCCTAAGTGTTTAAGTTCTTTGTTATAAAAAGTGAAATTATAATTTAGTAGCAGAAGTTACACGCTGAATCGAACGATGGTGAAATTCAATTTATATAGAAATACGGGGATCCGTCCCGTTTCGACTGAACGTTGCTATTCTAAAATATATCGCCACGGCACGGGTACAGGACCGTCCCCGTTTTCTTGTTATATAAACACGCTGTGAAGCTGGTCACTAACGATCATTCCATTATATAGACGATATCCAAATGGCGTGATCAAAACTCCAAACCTCATATGCAGGCAAGACACGTGTGTTAAGGATGAGCGAATGACATATTTCGATGACGTTATTTTTGTATCATCCAAATGGAGTGATCACCATTGGCACGTCTACGATGCCATGTGAAGAATAGGTGAACAATAATAAACACACAATTTCTTATTACGTATGAGTACAACCCTAAGTATAACCCTAATGCATATTATATGATAAACTTCTCGTAACAAGGGTCTAAATGAAGTTAGATAGTCCCAGTTTACACTTGACACGGGGTCACGCGTTAACATGATTGATTGCTTATTGATATGATAAGTGCTGAAATTAATTACATGTGTTCGTTTGTTTAACGATCTTGGTCTATGACCTTACAGCTGATGACCTGACTTCGTATGGAGATAACAGACAGTTCTCGTAGCAGATACTTAGTAATGGTTGTCTTATATGTGCAAACATTTAAGTTAACAAAAACTTATGAGTGCAGCTTGACGAAGTTATCTGAGAGTATGAGGGAGGCGCTAGTGGGGCTAAGCTAGTGGCCATACAACAGTAATGACATTACAAGATAGACAATAGTTTCAATTTTCTCTGCATGCATAGATAAGTTTGTGAGGCTGTCATGTACTTGAACAAGGTTTGTCCCTATTTCGAAAAAAAAGACGGTTCAATATGACATGGATTTGTTTACGGACTACTTCACTTTCGTGTCGATTTGATTTTGACCGACCGACCGAAGGTGTATATACTTATATAGATATCAGAGCTTTAGGCGCGGAACACTGAAAAATTAAAAAGAAACATAAAATAATATAATGAGGAAAAAATTAGGGGAACTTTTAAAATTAAATAAATTGAAGAGATTCTACGAGAAGTCGCTCAAAAGAGTATAATTAAATCAATTCATACAATCTCGTGAAACCAGACTAGCGATAGCGAAACTTCAAAAATCGTTGTATTGAAAAAAACCAGAACCTCAATAAAGCTGGTTCTCTTTAGGTAAGCAAAAAAAAAAACGAAAAAAAACATTGCTAAATACAAAAAAAAAGAAGACGGACATTTTTTGGACATGATATACATGTCCAAAAAATGTTTAATTTTGTACAATTAAAATAAGAAATAAAATGAATTTTGACAATGAAAACAAGCCAAGCATGCACAATAGAAAGATTACCAGAAATAACGAGAACCTCACCTGAATACAAATGCATTACTATTAATGACATAAGAATTATTACCAACGAAATGAACTAAAGTTTTAGAAACCAACCAAATTTTTATGTACAAACAAATATTTGTGTGCATAAACATGTCTATTTGTTCCGAGTCTGAGTATAAAAGTATCTGTATCTGTGTATATTATTTTAAAAAAATTTAAGTATTTAAATCAGTTGTCTTAGAAAGAAATTCAAACAAAATTATTGTTATAGAAGTTAGACCAAAAATAATAATAATAATAAAAAATAAAACTAATCCAATAATCCACCCCTCGTCGCCCCCGACGCAAATGTGCCCATGACGCTCATCGCATTGCCGCGCTGAATTGCAATGGCAATTCTTTGCACCAGGAAGGAACCGGAACGGGGGTTGAGTCCCCTTTCTTTTAGACGACGGCCTATGCTCGCGACGAAACGTTTGGCTTCAATCCCCCAACAGCCAGCATCTTCCATCGCAAGAGGGACGAACAAGTATTTACTCTCAGAGTAGAGTATTTGACTCGTTTTCTGGCGGCTGCAGACTCCGCAGCGGCTCCGGCCGTTCCCACGGTACGACCAAGGTGAGAGGCGGCAAATGTGCTGACACACGTGGCGTTCCAAAGTAGACACCTACCCTTCTCCCATGGCACCAAAGTCTTAGTAACCCATAAATACAAGCATAGTACTTGCTTACTTTGGGATGGCGCATTATTATTATTATGTTTTTTACCATGTATGTGATTTTTATTCTCTAGCAAATTTCTTCATTTCTATCTCGTACTGATACGCTGGGACTTTAAGAAAACCTTATTTTAAATAACCATATTATTAATTTGATTGTTTCTTTTCAAGGATACCTCAGTTACAGCTCAAAAAACACATACTGGGAACTGTTCAGCAGTATTTGAAGTTCTAACAAAAAATGTTCATTACATTGACTGTATTATGCACTTATTAATATTTCACATGTGAATAGATGCTTTTTTCGGAACATACGAAATTTGAATCTTCTGGAAGCCCATCATAGTACAAGAAATGACAATGACATTTGGTATATAAACAAAAATGTTCGTGTTATTCATTCAGCTTTTGATAACAGAACTTTAAAAGTCTAAAAACTTGATATTCGATCAATATTAGATTAAGATAACCACAGATATTTTCCATAAATATATTTTTCTAGTGTAGCATAAATTCTCACGAATAGAACTGAGAAAACAAATCATTTTCTTATATAACTTTAATAAGACAACATTGATTAACATATTTATGCCAGGAAGTATTTAGTTCTAGCCTGCTGGTTAGGTAAAGCCCTGGAGTTGAATTCAAGGCGCTCTACTTAATATGATATTGGTAGTAAAATCTAGATTCAGGTCTTACTAAGGTCAATTACGCATCTGGCATTAGTTTATCAGTTCAAGATAAAGTAACATCGTCATATAAAACAATAAACATTGTGTTTGTATATAATATGGTAGACTGTTTGACGTTGTTTTTGTTATCTTATGGACATAGTTTTTATCTAATCCGTGTTTGTATTTGATTATTGTAATGTGCAAGTAATAAAAATAATTTAATTAACTATTCGCACAGAGTAAATAAATAATGATAAATACCTAAATGAAAAGGTACATAGAATGTACAAGCATGTATAGAAACACGTAACAGCCAATAAAGACAGTGTAACAAAGCATGATCTGTGACATTAAAAAATTAAAACACGACAAGTGCTAGTTGGATTCAAACATGAAGGATTCTGTACCACCGCCCAATCTTAAAAAACACGTTACTTGTATGGAAACATCCTTAAATTTTAAATTTTATTTTATTTTTATTATTTCGTGTTATAAGGACCATATACAGTAATGTACAGTAATACAGACTGTGAAAATCGCAAGTGCAAGTGTCTACCTATCACGGTTCAGATGATCCAGCTCTGTGAAAGACGGACGGACGGACGAACGGCCAGCGGAGCTTTGGTATTAGGGTTTACGTCAGTACCCATGGGTCTGGAACGTTAAAGAGGGATCTGGGCACGACACCAGTGACATATAAAAGAAAGTAAAAAATGAATAGAAAAATAAATGATTTTGACTGCGAATTTAACTGTTCTTCCCGATGGCCCATTTTTTATAGTGGGTTATTTATTGTAACTATTAAATATCTCTCATAAATAGTTTGTGTAAATGTTTACTTACGATATACTCAAAAACCTGTAAAAAGTTTCATCATCTCGAAATTGTTCTAAGTCATAAACCACAAAGCGACTGTGTGCCAAAACTATAAAAATGAAGACGCATAAAAACATAAGATGTACGCTGGCCGATAAAAATAACCACTTACGATTTCGTCGTCATTGATTTTTAATCAGTACTCAAACCATATGTCAGCGCCGTACTGTCTGACATTGCTGTGCAATAAATCGATATCGTGTGGTTTCGTTTGACAAAATTTAGCTGTCTTTTATATATTTTAGGGATTCGTCTTTATAAAGGAAAAAAGAACCGTTATAGAACCCACTTTGTTGACCGTTTGTCTGTCTTTGTATCTGTTAAGACCCTTTTTCTCAGGAACGCGTGGAGGCTTCATTTTGAAAATTATATCAAATACTAAAATCTAAGGTCTCTTGAAGGTGTAAAAAAATCAGCTTTTCAAGTCAACGAAATCAAAAAGTAGGGCCATTAACGCCGCATTAACTCTCGCAAAAAAATCAACATTTACAGGAAAGGTACTTTTCGTTGATTTAAAATCATGAAATTTGGTAAGAGATAAGGTCTCACAGCGCAAGTAAAGGAAAAAATGTGAAAATCGTAAATTTTTATTATGTTATATAAAAAAGTTTTTTTTTAATTCGCAAGTGGTTTTGGCGTTGGTTAGCAATAAATAGTTAAAACACTATATAGTAGTACGGAACCCGCGAGTCCGTCTCGCACGTGGGCTCTTTTTTTATGTCAGTGTAACTATATTTATTTAAACACACTCTTCTGAAGTCTGTATTCTATTTCAATTACTTTATGCAATAAAATATCTAAATATTTGCATTTATATAAAAAGACTTAATATTGCTGTGGACTATTATTGGGTTCATAACGACGATATTAGAACTTACTTGAAATGATATGTGGGTATGTTTGTTTGGAAACAAATATATCGGCTTCCTTTGGATACGATAAATTAAAAATGTTTGCAAATTATGATTGGGATTTAGGTATATGCAGAAAATACTAATTGACCACTTTTGGGAGTTTATTAGCATTATTTTTATCTATTTTATACTGAATTTATTTCAGTTAACGCAAACAAACATTACAGGATGTTAGATTTTATCAAAGTATCAGCCCTGGTACCCCAAGGGCTGGGTCATATACTCTCTGCATACGATTTTTGTCTTAAATTATTATATGTGATATGCCGGTTCGACCTATTTATAAATAAGCAACTATCTAAAAAATAGTGATTCGCTCCATCTAGATCTAGAGTTCCATAATGTAAACGCTTTGTTCAAACAGATAAGACCCACGTTTACAATACATCATATCAACCTAGGTGGAGCTTAATCCACCACGCTGCTCCAATACGTGTTGGTGGATTTTACCAGCGACCGACGACGGCTTAACGTGCTCGACGAGGCATGGAGTCAGTTTTAGTTATGTACTTAAATCAGAACAACCTATTTGGTACATGTGCTGGGATTCGAAGCAAGACCTTCTAAACAAGAAGTAGGCTCGCCATAGCTCGCCACATAGCTATCATGACATCAGACACACGTTTACCTATCAAATATGAATTCTCATAAATTATATAACACAAAACATTTTACAGATCTTAGATTCATTTTCCATTTATTTTTGCGTATTGTCCGCCATCTTCTACTTTATAATAAACACTTATTCATGTTTAATTTTGTTCCAAAAAGAACAGTGAAAAATAGAGATGAACAATTAAATTTATAGGATTTTTCTGGAAGATGCTAGAATGTCTGCACCACCGATGTACAAGGTGGCAAACATAACTTTGTGCTTGCGTCAGTCTGAGTTCAAGGCCAGTCAAGTATAAAAGATATAAAAGAGTTGTCAGCGCCAGAGTAACGTGCAAGTGTTGAGTGGAGTTTGTGCTCAGAGGTCAAGATTATTGGATTTATTTTGCTGTAAAGTTAAAAGCTAAATAAGATGAAAAGAATGCGCTGTGAAGACATATATTTAAATAAAAATAAATATTCAATTTCCTTCTGAGTTTATTATCTATGAACATTATTGTTTACTTAACAAACGTCTGCCTTGCAATAGAGTAATTGTTTTTAAATATTAATTAAACGAATACTGATATGAGCGAGCGTGAACACATGGCTTGCAGCTATCTCGACCGATAGCCGTAACTGCGCAGTTCAATGATAAACTATACTTGCTTGACCTAAATTGATTTAGAAAAATAATTATTTTACTATATTATTCTCGTTGTAAAATGTTGGATTTCATTTATAGGCTTTAAATATGATTGATAAGTCATAACAAAGTACAGTGAGTAATATTAAAAATAAAAATAATACTTTAACATATTAAACGATTTCATATTTGTTTGAACGGTATTTTAAAATTATTTAATAAATAAATTTATTGTGTATAATAAGGTAAATTATAAAATTGCTCATTGGATAGTGTTTACATATTAGTCATATGGTAACATTCCTACCGACTTACAATGGCATAAATTACACATATTCTTCCAAAATGGAAGTAATTACTTTTAATTAACATTTGATATATCATATCACCTGTAAGGTGTGTTTATAGACAAATGGGCGACCATATCGTACTAATACGGTTTTATCATGTCACATCACACCAGGAAATAACTTATTATTGTGAAGTAACTTGTGAGAAATAAATTACAAATATATCTTGATCACCACAAACTATAGAATAAATCAGTTCATTTCCGTCAGTTTATGGACTGACCGATTCGCCGAGTGGTTAGAGACCCTAACGGAGCCAAGGGTAGCGCGTTTGATTCGCGCCTGGGACAAATATTTGTGTGCATGAACATGTCTACTTGCTCTGTATCTGGGTGTAAAAGTATCTAGTACATATATACTATACGTAAATATTATAAAAAATATTTAAATAAGTATATCAATTGTCTAGTACCCCAGAATACAAGCATAATACTTTTTTATTTGAGACTAGATGGCGCTCTGTGCGATATCCGAGATATAGTAAAAAAATAGACTTCAATATTTTAGCAGAGGCTTCAATTATTATGTTAACACATTTGTATGGTAACAAATATCTCCGTTTCTTTTGAATACTTTTGCAAATGTTTGTAATATATCTTTTGGTTTTGTCTGTAAATATAACTACTGTGTTGTAAGGTATCGTCATACTACGAAATAAATTAATTCCAAAGATAGAAATTAAACCTCAGCAGAACGAATCGAAGCCAATCATATATTATGTAAATTGTAGGCACTGTTCAATACTCACATTGTGTTTATATTATATATCGCGTGGCAATTACCTGCTATACGCGTAATAGTGGAAGGAAATGTTCGTTTTTAAACTCGGATTCAAAATTTAATATTCAATGTAAGATGTATTTACACACTTAATAAAAGTCGAGATGCATTTGTTGTCGGCCCAGAAATACTAAACGGCGAAGAACTGTCCAGAAACTCCTTCCAGTATTTTTTACTATATTAAATTTTACTAAAATAAAATGATTGAAACTATTACCAAGATGACAATTCAGTATTATCATTTAAATATTATTTCAATGTCGTGATAGCCCAGAGCGCAACGAACCTGTCTGAAATTTATAAGGCCCCATAGGGCCATGGTTCGTATCCGGGCGTGTACCAATGAGTTTTTCTGACTTATGTACACAATATCACTGACACCGTGCTTCGGAGGGCACGTTAAGCAGTCGGTCCCGGACGCTGTCAATAGATGGCGGTCGTTATAGTTCCTAACCCGCAGTGGAGCAGCGTGGTGGACTTAACCTCCAAGCCCCCCTCCTCACCCTGGGGGAGGCCTAAACCCCTGCAGTGGGGTAAAAATGGGCTGATGATGATGATGATGATTATTTCACCGAATGATAAGCTTTTTTAAGAGCTGAATTTATATACATTTGCTTGTGTTTATTGCTATTTAATTGTAATGTTTGGAAATACTTTAATTGAAATAATTGTAGAAAAATAATAATTTTGCTTATGCAGGAATCGTTCGCTTTTGAAAATCTATATTTAGAAAATTTCAAGCAGGTGCTAACTTGTAGTAGATACTGATATTGTGGCCGTCGCTAGAACCAATCAGAGAAAGCTTCTATGTTTTCATGTACACACTAAGATTTTTTTGCAAATATAGTGAGATGGGGCCGTCAAAATTAGGCAAAAATCTTCGAATAACCGTTATTATAATAATAATAATGACGTATACATCACAACAACGTCTAGGCCCCAAACTAAGCATTAGCTGGTATTTTGGGTACCAAGCGAAGACACCACATACATATAACAACCAAGACCCGGTACCAGTATCAATATTCATCATATAAATACTGACCCGACCTGGGATTCGAACCCGGGATCTCCAGCTTCGTAGGCAGAGTCGCTACCCACTAGGCTAAGCGGTCGTCATTACAATTAAATGTTGCAATAATATTGTAAAACAACGACTCGATGGATATATGACCTGAAGAAGAAGGCAGCAGGTCGGCGTTGGATGCAGCAAACGATGGATCGCGTCGCTTGGCGTGTCATGGAGGAGCACCATGTTTGGCTTATGTTCAGTTGTGAAACGATCCTATCTATGCTATGTAAACTAATAAAAATAAGTAAGACTTTCTGAAAAGTAAATAAAAAACCTTTCAGTTTGAAGTAGTGTATATAAGAACAATAAAAGTTTATCAGACTCCCACATCGGCGGGAATCCATCTTGTTTTTACCTTTTTATGTAAATCGATCAATTTTTATTCTGTATATTTCGCATAACAAAGAGGAAATCAGAGAACGTCATAAATACAAAATTAAAACACTGTACGCGAAATGAATATAAACGTATTCCATGATTTTCACGATATCCGAAAATGATATTCAGTGGGCCAAATAACAAAAACATAAAATACGTATGAGTGAAAGCATATGTTGGATCGCAAGCTTTTTTCGACAGCGGGAGATAAATAATTCATTAGCAATGAAAACGGAGACGGGCGTCCGAAAAGTAGGTACAGAGATACACACGAAAACATTAGATTTATCTCTAGAAGGCCTAATTAATTCGAGACTCCGGAATCAGTGGAGCGCACTTAACAAAGTTGTTCGTAAGTTAGTATCTCCCCAGTTCCCAGAACTGTGTCATTAGGCGGGCAGCGGACTTGATCCGAAACTGCTTATGTCTCGGTCGCTTATAAAGCTGTTAATTAAGCTAATAAGCTTAGTATGTGCGTGTAATGATTTTATTTTGTTATTACTGGAGGTGCAGAGAAACAAAGCCAAAAAATATATTATAACGTAGAAACATAACCAATATTTACTCATCGATGCGCATGAGCATGATATATTTAGTACTATTTTTTCACTATATAAATGAGTTAATATGTTTAGAAAAACTATTGTGATTTAAAGTTTTATTGATTATTTATAAATTTCTGTTTTAGAAATGAATGCTATTGTGGTAAAAACAGCCTAGTATGAATATTAAATAAAGTTCAAAACTTTTAATTCAAAAATATAAGATTTCCAGTTATGCCTTCAATAAGTGATTTAAGTCACTTAGCTGCAACTACATATTAGAGTATTTGATTGAATATTTGCCATGACGACGCTTTTTCTCATTATTTGTAATACTGTTTTTTATATTTTTACTGTTTTTAGTTATTATCTAAACAGAATCGAATACTGTATTTGGAATAATTAATAATAATGTTAATAATAACGTTAATAATCATATTTGGTGCATCCCACACAGCAGCGCCATTTAGTTCCAAACTAATCAAGTGTTATGCGCGTATAATGGGGTACAAGACAACTGATATCCATACTTAAATATTTTTTTAATAATATATACTATAGATATTTTATCCCCAGACACGTAACGAATAGACATGTTCAGGCACACAAATATTTGTCCCAGGCGGGAATCGAACCAGCGGGCGGTCATATTTCGTATCACGTCATACAAATTGATTTGCTATTAATGGTGCTGCCGCCATCGTGAAATGAACAAACTAAAATGCTATTACAATTTAGTTTTACAAATTGATTTGTTATTCGAAATCGATTTCAACAATAGGTAGTAAAGCAGCAGTATTTTGTTTTAAAGCACGTGGGTCACCGTAACGCAGAGTATTCAAAAGTCGCAAGCAAGACTGGCTAGCGTGTCTGACAAATATTAATTTGAACTTATATCATCAGTTCATATAATGATTAAAAATGAAATTAAATTTCTCAAAAACATATAATTCTTAAGAAAATGATGGTGAATAGAGAATCGCTATTCTTTTTTTGCCATGTGTCCGAAATGAATTTGATTAGAAGAAAAAGGGTTTTAAATGAATTCATGAGAACTAATCGCAGATTTTTAACTAACGACGCAAAATGGTGTACTATCAGCGAGAGGTTAAATATTGAATCCAGATTGTAGGATGGGATGCAATTCCATCCGCGAGGGAAATGATTTTCCATCCGAGGTAAACTCTCTGCTTTTGCCTTCCTTACGAAAAAAATTGACAATTACTTAAAATGTAAATATTTCTTGTAGTTATACAAGCTCAATCACATATACTTTCATTAGATACTAAAAAATTATGGTGAGATTGGGTATGGCAAATAAATTTTATTTTTCATAATTTGAAGTATTTGTAATAATATTTTGTTAAAAATCTTAGATCCTATTTTAAAATATTTCTGTAGTAATATTGAGTTTAAATTCGTTGATTAGAATTAAAATTTTATGTTTTAGGGTATGGTAGCCGAAATATTAGGTTTATAGGTTATGTCTATGTTTATAGGTCTTTTGGTATCGATTCACACTCTTTAATTATATTAGAATAAACCATTTTCCGAAGTAATAAGCTGAAACTGTTTTTGACGGGTGTTATCGTACCTAGTTTTGAATTTCACATAAAACTACTTTGGTTTCATACATTTATTCTAAATCCAAATTCAAATTACTTTTCTTCCTTAAGGAGCAAAACGCGTTTTGTTACCGCTATGCAAGTCAGTAACGACACTTTTAAAACTAGTTGAACTGAAAAATAATCGTAAAAATTTAATGCTATATTGGAAAAAATATTTTCTATGAAATAACTCAAACTATACCTAAATTAATATATTTTTTTAAATTTTGTGTAATATAATCTTAAAAAATACAATTCAGCTTATGCACGTAGCAGTCCATGAACCATATTTTAATTAATTATCAATTTCTTTTACTCGTGAAAATTAGTGTTTACCTCGGGTGAAAAATTATTTCCCTCGAGAGTGGCATTCAATATTTCACTTTGACCAAAAACATTATTTGTTACACACTCAGTTATGGAAAATTTTAATCTATTTAAAGGTGTATTTAAGTCATTCTACGACGTATGTTTAAAATGTCCATAGCGCATTTTGACGATAAACGCCAATACAAAATATCTTAGCAAAAATGTGTTTATTATAAGAAATGTATAGAAAAATAGGGTTTTGCAGCTTTGAATGTAATATGAGCTCACAGATTCGAGTCCCAGACAGGATAATCCTATGACGTGGTGCGTCGTATGTAATGGATAATCGAAATGGATGGGTATTTTCGTTGTATATGCGTTTAAGCATAGCGAAAATGGCGGTAAATCAATGTGAAATATTGTAGCGTGTACTACGTGATTATTTGTATGAAACGTTGCAATATAACAGAATTAGGTTAAAGCTGTATATGTAAAATACTTACAATGTTATAAAGTTTGTTTTGATAGCAGTTGAACATAGTTGAGCTTTTGTGTTATGATTAATATTAGGTGATCATTTAATCTTAACATTTTTAACCTATAATATACTTTGACTTCTATCTGGATATATAATTATACGTGAATTCGCTTGGAATGAATTAATCTTCGGTTAATTTCAGAATAGTTGAATATTAAGTTATTTACTTTGAAATACTTTTTTGTTTATTACCTACTGTCTGGTGATAACCGAATGTTTTCCTTTAGTTTCTCTACTTTTCACCATCAACAGCCCATGTATCTCCACTGCAGGATATAGGCCTCTCCTAAGGCTCGCCACAACACACGGTCCTCCGCATTTCGCATCCAACTACCCTCGGTATGGTGCTTCAGGTATTTTCTGCACTTGGCCGAGGGCGTCCAAGTTTTACTTTTACTTTATATTTATTTCCTTCACAGACGACGTCGGTTATTAGCATTTTCAGATCACTAGCTTTTATTTTCGGAACTATGGTTACATAATATGGTTACATTACGTTATATGGGAACAAGAGACGACATTAAAAGTGATAGGACTTTTCGGTACAGTGCCAAAACATTTGAACCATCGAATATAAGACGCGCTTTAGCGAAGTATCAGGTTTGAGTTATTCGAGTAGTGACAACGAACTAAAAGATAGAAAGTAAATTTTTCGTATCAAAGGTTTTTATAAGACGACGAGGTACGACGAGATAAATCGCTTTATTTTTTTGTAAAATACTGCGAAAAGCGAAATAATCCCAGGAAGAATTTCCTCTGGGTTCGAAAGTTAATGCGGTGTAATCACAATATTAATAAAATTCAAATCACAAGTATACACCGTGTTCGGCTGAACGTAGGCCAAAGTTACAGAACGTGTATAGCGTACCAAACTAAATTGAAAGTTTTGAGTAGATAGCGTAAACTAACGGTTACCAAGAAAAACATATTCAAAGTTTCATTTCTGTTATCGCTTATCATATTATTATTTTTAAAACTTTTAGTTTATTTCGGTAAACTCTACATGCTCTATACATTTTGACTACGTTCAGCTGAATACGCGGCATACTATGTGTCTTGTACTTAACATATAATTTAAGCAGACTTAAATTAAAACCCAATTAGTTTATACGTCCAAAGGGGCCACGTACGAGTAAGTTTAACGTCGTTTACCCAAAATCAGCAGAGCCTCCATCAAACTTGTCCGAGGGGCCGCCTTATCATCGTAACTTCCAAGGAGTGTGTCATTAGTATACATAGATCTGTATCGCCCTAACACGACCCGCGAGAAACGATTCCTTTAATATCGACGCACGATAAGAAAGCGTATAAGACGAATTTCATTTCTTTTATGGTTTGTAAATATTTTTACGATTTTGTCAATCAAATATCTTTGTTTCGTAGTTATGTAATATAATCTTAAAATAAGATTATGTAAAAATATCAATTTCACAGATAGTAATCACTTATTTTTCCACAACTTTACCGTAAACAAGTGTACCAAATGAGATTGATAAGTCGATATCAAAAATCTATAAATTTTGAGTATTAATTTATTTACTGAGTTTTGAAAAACAGTTAAAACAAGTTAATACATATTAATATATATATAGTGACTCAATTGAACGTATTTATGCATTTACATGGATGTATTAGTATCATATCATTAATATCCATATCTCTTTTAGGATTAAAAATTAATTAAAAACTGAATGTTATTTGTTTTCCGGTTTTGTGTGTCAGTTTTATTAATATGTACCTATAAAATAATAAATATGATATATCACCTTTCGAGTTTAGTCCCAAGCGATGAGATCACAAATCTAATTCGGCCTCTGTCTTCGGCCACTGATGGGATATTAATTACTGTTTTTACACAACAGCATGACTAAATTACGATATTTGTTGTCTTTACTAAAAACAAATTTATCTCGTTTTGCTTTTGAAGCGGTTGTTAATATTTTTTTCAAATGTTTTTTTTTATCATATATCTGCAGTAGGTATAGCGTAACAATACATTCTTATGTAGCTGATTAATTTTATTATATGTTTTTTTTTATTATCTATATCAGTTGTCTGGTACCCATAGCTCAAGCTTTGCTTAGTTTGGGACTAGATGGAGCTGTGTGGAACGTCCCAAATATTAATATTATATATATTATAATATGGTCGTTACCGTACTTTTTAATAGTATATTTTTGGTGGAAAACAATTATTAAGACTACCCTACTGATCATATTATTTATGCTAGTTTTCTCCTAGTTTGCCTACGATGTTATAAACTTGAATTCAGAATCATAAATACTTTGAATAGTTTTTGAAGTTTTCTTTACTTTAGACGCGTTCTGAGATTTTCGAAATCTGCAAAATTTTGTATGGTTTCAAATGCGCGCACCACACCATTCAATGAAAAGATAACAAACAGTATAAAGCAAGCCAAGCAAAGGTAATAGTATGAAATTAACCGTAAAACAGTCAAATCTGTTGAATAAATTCACTAGTAATAGGCCCAAAGTTTAATAAGTGTTTTGAGAACTTCGCTCACCCCACTTTCATCTAAGCCTGTGATCGGACGACGCTGAATTTGATGGATTCACGCGCTGTGGATAAGTTTCTTTACTATTTTACATAATAATTTAGAAAAAGTTTAAATTGTTTTTCTGTGATCTTACAGACAATCACAAAAATACTATTTCTTACTACTTGGTTCTTAAAAATGGGAAACTGATGATGCAAATTAAATGTTTCATCAAAATTAATTTAGTGGTCCTTGAGTAATGGACGTAAAAAGATACAAATAGACAAGAAAATTTAGTCTTGTATTTAAATTCAGGGATGTAAATTAGTCCATGCTAATATTTTTTTCGCGAATATCTTCCATGGATTTTTTTTTTCAATTTCGTAATATTTGTATGAATTCAGACCCATTGAGGCTATAATCGATATCAAATTTAAATATCGCCTATATCTATCGCTTAGAAAGAAACTATTGACTATTGAATAGAAGTGCCACAAGCCATTTAACAGATAATTTTTAATCCATCAATGTAATTTAATGTACAAATACTATGAAATAGGCACATTCCATAATAGTCACGTGTAAAGTGAAAAATATTTTTTCTGCCACCACGCGGCGCCACTGAACCGAGTTATATGTAAGTTTTATTATTTTTTGATGGTACTGGGTCAATCACGGACAAACAATGTTATGTCATTGAAATGGCAGCTACAAGATTAAAAAAATATGAAAAACAGGCCAAGTGTGAGTTGGACTCGCACACGAAAGGTTCCGTACCACTGTTCAATATAAAATACAACAGGTTTATTGCATGGAGACCCCCTTTAACTTTTAATTTCAATTTATATTTATTATTAGTTAAAGCGGACATAATTATACATATTTTGTGAAAATTTCAAAAGTCTATCTATTAATATTCAGACGTTACAACCCTGTGATAGACAGATGGACGGACGGACAACAGAGCCTTAGTAATAGGGTACCCTTTAACCCAAAAAATGAGATTCTAAAGTGTTGCAATTGCATATATATAAATGTACATATTCATATATATTTGAGGGTTATTACGAATTGACCAGGTCTGTATTGAACGTGAAAATGGCCGTCTACTAACTAGAGAACGAAAAATCTGTGGCGTAGTTTGTAAATATTTTACCTTTAAATAGCAAATAATAAGTCCAAAGTGTCCAAACACGTCAACTTCTGACATTTACAGTAGTATTTATGATTTAATAAGAGTGTGATGAGCGTATTTTTGTTACTCGTTCATATGAACGTATCAGCAATACTAGAAAACAGCAAACAAAATCTAGAACTTTTATTTATTTATTTGATTGCATGTCACATATCAGTATGTATATATCTATCTACCTAACTGTTAACCTTACCTGTTTAAATATCACCAGTTACTCTTATTTTATATTGAATTTCTTGATCCGCGAGCACATACCTACTTTTTTAGGGTTCCATATCCAAAGAGTATCAACGTGAACCCTTTTACTAAGCCTTAGCTGTCCGTCCGTCCATCTGTCCGTCTGTCACATGGCTGTATCGCCTAAACCATAATAGGTAGATAATTGAAGTTTTCACAAAGTATGTATTACTTTGACCGCTATAACAATAAGCAATATAAATAATAAAAAGTTAATAATTAAAGGGGGTCCCCACATAAGAAACGTGTTTTTTTCAATTTTTTTTGGTGATTGATGGTGCAGAGATCATTGCTTACTGTTGAAATTTCTATAAGTATGAAGCACTATAGCCGCTATGACGATAAATAATAAAAAAGTAAAAGAAAGTTAAACATTAAATGGGGTCTCCATTAAAAAAACGTGTTTTTTTTAATATATGGCACGGTGGTACGGAACCCTTTGAGTGCGAATCCGACTCGCATTTAGCTAATTTTCTAAATGATCAAAGTAGATTTAATTAAAAATTTATTTCAAACTTTGAAAACGTCAAATATAATCCTCATGCATAAAGTAAACTTCGGAAACATTGGAATTACTGCACACTCGCCAGTAATACGGCCGTAAAACGTTCCAAACGTAAAAACTTTTATGTACCTTCACGAACATGTGTTTCAAATATCAAACTTTGTGTGACGGTTTACAAGACACAAAGACATCATGTGACATTAAGATATCTCCTGTCACTTTTGAGTTTTACGATGTAATTTATTATAGTAATGTTAGTTCTTATGGCAGCGGTGGTGGTGCGAAAGTGACTTGTGTGTCTTGCGACACTCGGGGTTGATGTTTTTGATGTCCACTCATAAAAGTGACCTTTTTCAGGAATAGATGTTGTTTTGACACACCTGAGCTGAGATATGCAAATGTTTGCAAATCATTTCTTCGTGTTGCTTGTAACTATTGCTTAATAAGGTATAATAAAATAAATTAATTGCAAAAATACAGCTGTATATTCAATCATATTATTTTGCTTAGATTAGGATTACTAATTAAGTAATTAACTAATTAAGATTACTAATCGTATTCGATCGCCACTTGAGATACCATGGTACATTATGATGCAAGTATGGTAAGCTGCATATTATAGTCGAGGTGTTTATAAGCACGAGGCGAAGTATAATAAATACATGACTATAATAGCCAGCTTGCTGAGTACTAGTATCATATAACGTTTTTCAATACATTTGCGATTAAAATTAGTTAGATACATCAAATGTAATAATGGCGAGATCGGGTTAGGCGGGAGCGAGCTGCTTTTCGTGGTTTACGCATGCGTTACAAACAAAATACTCGTTTGTGATTGGTACAGGTCTAGTACTGTAAAATACAACATTCGGTACAAGTTTCGATACGTGTTTATAAACATTGTAAGGTGGTACGGAACCCTTGCAGTGCATGTCCGACTCGCACTGGACCGGTTTTTAAATATTTATGAGGGTGAATATTGATGAATCCATAGTTTAATTTGCGGCCAAAGCCTTTACTCCTAGTTTAAAGACTCACTACTTGTACGAGTG
Source organism: Luffia ferchaultella (assembly GCA_949709985.1). Classification (NCBI taxonomy): domain Eukaryota; kingdom Metazoa; phylum Arthropoda; class Insecta; order Lepidoptera; family Psychidae; genus Luffia; species Luffia ferchaultella. The sequence goes on along the minus strand of OX453255.1, from coordinate 1,705,235 downwards.
TGTATACAGCAAGTATCACGCATTTACTTAAAAGGGGGATTTGTAGCACGGGAGACTATGACATCATCTAACAACCTGCGCAGTAAAATTATCTTAGCCAAATAGAAAATAAAAATTATAATATGTGATTTTTCAAAACAAGTAATGAACACATCGTCTTCAACAAAATTATGTATCACACACTAGAGTATAACAAACTGATGACTATACTTTTCGAATTTCGGGAAATTTCCGATTATCACCGGAGATATAACAAATCAAAGTTTGTGTTTTTACGACCTACTCGTGACGTCACTCGGTGCCGCTACGTAGAAACTATCCATATTAGCCCATAGTAATGTAACCGAGTGACGTCATGGCACAATTTACTTTAATAATTTTAGTATCTTCGGCATTTTTGTAGATATCACTAAAATTCTTTCACTTATTAGTTTTTCTCAATAAATATAACTTATTTCCATGAAATGCAAAAATTGCATGACTCGCTCATTTTGTAACTAAACGATATGTCTAAGTTTGTATAATAAATAAGAAAAGAAAATTAAACATGTTTTAGTTTTTAGTGTACTTTGTCTGGAAATTGTTCATTGTTACCATCGTACAGATAGGTATTTTATAATGAAATTCTTCTCTATGCTATAGTATTAATGATGGATGCTCACCTTGGCTATGTGTATACTGACTTCAGGATGATTATCTATGCTTATGTGGGACTTAAAATTACCCTGTCATATTTATCTCTTTTACTCTCGCTCTGATTTTATTACTTCCCTTGGCGGTTGCTTTGTGCCTGTCCTAGTTTTATTCCTATGCGTAATGGCAAATCTTTTAAATCGGGTCCTTCCACTGGCGATGCTGTGGCTTAAAGCTATCCCGATTAAATTACCTTTTGCGTTGATATTCGCTGTCAGTCGTTGCCACTCATTCTGATAGAAAAATTACAATGACAGCATTAGCACATTGAAGCCATATCATAGCGATAGCAATACCGAGTTCATTACACTGCTTCTTGGCTAAGCAGCATTATCTGCTTGGCCAAGCTGACCCGACCTGGGATTCGAACCCGGGACCTTTAGCTTTGTAGGAAGGGTCTCTACCCACTAGGCTAAGCGGTCGTCGTAATATATAATATGTCAAAAATTTTATGTTTCTAAGTTTAAAGAACAAAGACTCATACAAAGCCCTTCCGTCCCTCCCTCCTTAAATTTGAAATTTCCAAATATTCCTTTCATAAAAAATTGATATGTTATAAAATAAACCACTGTTCCAAATTTCAACTTCCTAGACTAAGTAGTTTCGGCTTTATCTACGTTGATAGATCAGTGAAGACAAACGACAGACAGAAACAAAAAGTAGCTGATGTCACTCTTGACAACCTTCTTTCACGTCTGTAAAGTTTCATTAAAATCTGTTGAGCCGTTTTGAAGATTAGCTCAAATAGACACATAGACGTACAGACAAACAGACGGACAAAATGTAGCGTATGTTTTCCATCCATCCATCCATTCCATCTGTTTGTATGTACGTAAGCCTCCTTTTCATACCTGTGAAATTTCATTAAAGTCGGTTTAACCGTTTTGGAGATTAGCTCGAATAGACAGATGGACGTACATACAAGCATACACTTTTGACCATTTTCTTTCGATATCTGTGAAGTTTCATCAAAATCAGTTTTGCCGTTTTGGAGATTTGCTCAAATTGTCACACTACTCCTGTACGTGTTCCTGTTTTTGTTATCTTTGTTTACTGTATATGTACGGGCTGTTCGACCTCTGTGGAGTAGCTTATTATTGTCTGGAATTTTAAATATGGAATGTTGAAAAATTGGAGAGATTTTGACAGCTGTCGTGGAAATAAAAAAAAGGATTGAAAATTTGGCTATGACTTTTGACGAAATTGGTGAATTTTATATGTTTTGATTTATTTAAAACATTTTTTTTTTGAGACCATTTAAATAAGTATATATTTAATGAGTAAATGAATTTGGAGTTGAAATTTCTCTTGGCATCTAAAAATAACTGGCCTCTGTACATGGGTGAAGTAGACGAGAGTGGAACTGAAGAACATGAATGTTCTGGGGAATCTGGGGACGAAGAAAACTAAATCGATTATTTAGAAGAAGTACATAAACTACACAAAAATTTTATGTCTGAAGCAAAACGAAGATTTCAGCAAATGAAATACCTGATGACACGGATTCATAGCATCAAAAATGGAATAAGTGTTTACACCAGGAAATACTACGTAAGTTCTATGGAAAGACCTGGATATTGTGTTACTTTGAGGAAGCGGGGGACCGAGATGGCATCTTCAGACAAGGAGTAATAAAGACGCCTCACAGCGAAATCTAGCAGCTAGATCATGTATAATATATGAAGAGCTTGAAAATTGAGAAGAGGGAGGAAGTTCAACTCGGACGAAGCTAAATCTACGTCTTAAGAGGTCGTAACTAATATTTAAATTAGTGTCTGTATCTTCTGTCTGTCTGTATCTAAATGTACGTTAAATTAACGTTAAATTACTGTAGTAAATGACTGATCTAAATTTCGTCTCATTTTTCCTTTATCTTTTTTTTTATGTCACAACCCCTGAGACTTTCTCCCTTTCTATTCTTAACGTGACAAAATGGACAAACAGACAGATAGTATTATTTTATACATATAGCCTATAGCCTTCCTCAATACATAAACTATCCAACACAAAAAGAATTTTTCAAATCGAACCAGTAGTTCCTCAGATTTGCGCGTTCAAACAAACAAACAAACAAACAAACATACAAACAAACAAACAAACAAACAAACAAACAAACAAACAAACAAACAAACAAACAAACAAACAAACAATTAAACAAACAAACAAACAAACAAACAAACAAACAAACTCTTCAGCTTTATAATATTAGTATAGATTTTGAACACGTACTCAACTGATATTGTTCTCAAGAGGACCTTGAGTTTGATTTATTAATACTGGCCGTAAACTTTAACGTCTCTAAAATGGTGGATAGTTTTAACTTTCGCATTTATTATTTGGAATTCATGATTTTTTCAAATAAATATTTCATCACATATTGAGTTGGTACTACCGTTATAGTAAATAACTTATGTAGTGCTTGAACGCCCCCGTTTAAAATATATAAAGCGTGTAATGAATAACGTGTACAGAAAGATTTGACAGGTATGTGAGGGTCTGTTGAGAGCTCGTTTCAAACTGAAGTACAGTTTAGTAGACGGGGCGCGAGTAACTAACTACTCTATTTTAACTGGATGAAATAGCGAATACACTTGGAAATTGTCTTACAACAGTAAAGACGCTCGTAGGAAGACACGAGTTACTATTAAATACTAGGGATTTCAGATTATCGATGAAAAATTGCCGATTGGATTTTAAAGTACTGTATTGATTGCTCCTTACTGTTTTGTTCGGATAACCTATCGTAGAAGAAAATCGATATAGAAAAATAAAATATTAATAAGAAAAACCCCAGAAAATAAATTAATACCTACATGAACCAGTGTATGATTAAAAGGTTTACAAATTTTGAAATTGAACTTCGTAAACATAAGTCCGTACCCACATAAATTGCATGATACTTGTATATTTATATGATTGAATCGGATTCTATAATTTTCACATAGTATAATTTCATAGTAAAATTTCACACGATAATTTTGATTTCGCTTTTATACAAAACCCGTCAAAAATTATTATGTAAAAAATAAGATAAAGTCTAATAATACTTTCGCCTTAAAAAAAGAAGAGCCAAGTTACTCATTTCAATAACCAATTCGGCGGCGTTTCTGATCTTGTTTTAATGTATAAATACATAATTATCACTACATATTATAAAATAAAGTCTCTCGCCGCGTCTGTTGGTTTGAACGCGCTAAACTCAAATACTACCAAACGAATTGCCATATCATTGACACCAATGCACGGAGTTATTCAAGAGGAAGGTTTATGTGTACAATTTATTAATATTTTGTGGAAATTAGTTGAAATATGACGATTATTGTTGACGAAGTCGGAAAAAATCTAACCGGCTGGGAGCTTCCATCGAAAACGCTGCCTAATCTCTTTGAGATATAACAAAATAATGTATGGAAATTGTGTATCTTTTGTAGGACTAAAGAAAAGTCCGCAATGGCATATGTCTATCTTTTATGGATAGTTACTATACCTATTTTTATGTTTAAAAAAATGGTGTCATATGATGAGGTAATTTGAAAGCAATTTATGAGGATACAGTATTAATCCTTATCAAATTAATTACGTTATTTACCTTCAGCATTTTATGCACATTATGACTGCCCTTTACACAACACAATTTTAATTAATATCTTAGGAGCTATCGCGACAAGCAGCTGGGCGATGCGCGCCGCGCCTTCCGGCCGGCCATACCGCACGACGCGACACTCGTGGTTAGGCAGAAGTTATCAATGTTGTATACAAAGAAATATTGTAGTTTGTTCTTATGTATTTATTCTTTACTTTTGCAAATATTTATAGCATTGGAAATAAAATACTTTAAAAATACTCGAAGTAAGATGAACTTAAGTTACATTTAAATCTAACTAAATCCAATCCACATGTTCGACGCGACAATTAAGCTGATACGACATTACGACCGAAAAAAAAACATTACGGCTTATATGCTCTGCTACTCGGGCGAAGCCGGGGCGGATCGCTTATTAATATAATATAATAATAGCGTATAATACAAATGCATAATTTAGTAATGCAATGATATGCGACAACTCACCATGAGCAAAACGAATGTTCCTTATCTGGTAATTTGTATTTTTGTTCATTCTATCGATGTATTTTCATATATCAGTTTCTCTATGAGCGAACTTTTCGTGACCTTCGCTTCGAAAAAGTGAAGAGAAGTATGAGTTTCGACAAAAAAATAATATTTAGAAACTAAAAGAGTGCAACAATAAAAGGGAAGGAAATTATATGGCTTTTTAGACTAAAGTAAAAGAAAGTCACCAAAAAAGGCATCAACGTATGTAATCTACAAAAGATAGTACTTATGGTGTCTGGTGGACCAGAACGTCTGGTCTTTTTTTGGTACGAGGGCATTGAGACAATTTTAAATGGGCTGCAGATTCATATATAAATACCAAATGGTTACTGTTGGGAAAAAAACAAGGCTTTTATGTTACCATGTTAGTTGTCATCATCGCCAAATCCGGAAAATTGTAGATGAAATATTTATGTAGGTATGTATTATAAGCATGTATGTTTTTGTGGGGACGTTTTCTCACAAAGTTTTAAATTCACTTTTGTGACGTATTTCAAGATTATAATCACACAACCACGAAACAAAGATTTAAATATATATATATATATTTAAATCTTTGTTTCGTGGTATATATATATATATACATATATTTATAGATTGTATCAATGGTAGCGCGGCTGTAGATAATATTTAAGTAATATTTGACATTTTCTACTTAGTTTATCGATAAAGGTCACATCACTATCACACCGTATACCGACTCTCGCTACGTATCAGCCCCGAGGGTGCAACGAAACTTCACGCATTACGGGAACTGCACCCACCTTTGCGTTAAGTGCAAAGTTACCTACGACGATGCTTTGAGCTGTCTCCGGCAAATCTAATTAACCGGATTGCGGTGCGTCTGTATAAAGCTTTATTGCCAAAGGGCCTTTTAATTATGTGGAGATTTCCTTTTTTCCATGTATATAGTTAGTATAAACTTTTTCAAAGTATATAGAGTACTAAAATTCACGAATTTACAGCCAAGCTTTGGTAAATTCTTTCATGAGGGTTGTTACTAGCAAGATATCAGATTTAAAGTAACTGGCATATAGACGCGTCGCGTCGTCACCACAGCTCGAAACGGAAAAAAAAACGACGAAATATGAAACAATAACGCAAAAAGAGTTCACATACAACTTATAGTATGCATATATAAATTATATATTAGAAGGACATATAGGTATTCTATAAATTAAAACAAATAAAAATGAATTAAATAGACATTAAAATGTATGTAAATATTAATGTAATAGTAATATAATTATGATTAAAAGATTCTATTTTAGATATTTAAATTAGAAAAGTTCGTTTTGTGAAGTTGCTATGCCCAACAGGGCGTCATGCGAAGAAACATCTGTAACTGTTTAATGAACCTTGGCATGCAGTAAACTTATTTGTAATTTGTAAACCGGTAGACGCTCAACATTTACCAGAATGTTACAACGATATCGACGTATCCTCTTCCCGTCCTTTCAATACGTTCGGTTGCATTACTGCACTACGAAATTGACGGTTTGGAGCCGTCAGCAAGTGGTGAATAATTAACTGTCTTCGTTCTTCGAAAGCTTTGTTACGGCACCGCCAAGACCCAGCGGTACACCTATTAAAATAATAGCTTGCACATTGTAAATTCTTGAAGGCCAGCAATACAATTACTTTAACTATTTGAACAATAACTGTTTTACGTGTAATTTATACTTGACGACTTCGGAATACAACAACAAAACGATTTAGTCCAAACAAAGTTATTCCGTTCTGAATTTTTCATAAGAGTTTTTTAGCTACTAAGTTCAAAATTTTATCATTTAAAATTAATTTAATCATTTAGTGATGACAAACTTACTCATTATATAATTGATATATTTTTTTAACTATACTTGTAGCTGTTTGGCCTATCTTTCGTGGGATTATAACAAACCTACTACAATGTATGCACGTCCCTATTTAATACAATCCAATAAATATGAAGTGATACTTTACATTATTGAAACTATAATGGTTATTGAAAGTAAGTCACTTAACGTCAAAGACATTGTAATATTGTTTGCTAAACTAAGCTTCCCTTCCGTATATTGATGAATCACATAAGTGTTAGACTATTTTGATGTATTTATACCAAAGCATCAGAAAACTTCGGATATGACCCTCTTAAAAAGCAATAGACAGATATATCAGTAAACTGAATTTAGTACCTTTAAGTTTTCAACGGTTAACAATATTAAAATGTAATTAAAAAAAAAAAGAATAGAATTAGAGAGAAACAATGTTTTTTTTTTTCATCCTCAAAAAGGGGCCTGATTTTGTAGACTTCAAACACGATTATTTTATTGTTAAAAATACTATTTCACTAGAATTAATTTATCAGTCAGTATACATGTAAAAAATCCAGTGTAAGTACTTGATAGTTTACTAATTAGTGCCGATTTAGTATTTAATACAGTTCATAATAAGAAAAAATAATATCATTATTGCTCAAACGACACTCACAACGTACATGTTGACGACGATTCAGTTCCACGAGACTTCCACAGAATCATACTTAAAATCAAAAACCATACGATGTGCCCGAGATAACGTCGACGCAAAAAAATAACGCATATGATATTAAAAAAATGATCACGGTCGGAGGTGGTCAGACGGACGCACGAATTTAGGATCAAGGTAGTAAAAATTAGCCTCACATCCCCTGTAATTATCCCAAAATGCATATTTTATTCGGACCGGATGTGTTGAAGCAGTTAAAAATAATGGCGTTGGCTTTAGCGCTCCGTTATTGCACGTAAAGGGATTTAGTGATTTTTTCGACACGATATTACGCTTAACGACACGACCTGTCTTCGTGTAGGGAAATAACGAAATTGAGAGCTGAACGTATGTTTTGTTATGCGTTTACACTGTGTGCACACGCGGATATTGCTTTCATGGTGGTCCATTTGCAGACTTTATGTATGTCGGGGATTACACAAATGAAATTTCAGATAGATTATGAACGTTAAATAATATTTCTTTGTTATTTTTATGGTCTGTGTGACACAAGCGTAAATAAATCTGACATAGGAGAACATTGAATGTATTCACAATGTGACAATTAAACTACAACCGGTGAGCCTACTTTTATTATATAAAATTACAATAAAGTAACGAAATACGACTAATTGTTCTAATCTAATGTAACTAATTGTTGTATATGTTAAAATTGTGTTAAAATTGTTTTAAAATTTGACACTTTTTACTCGTATTAAAGAAAACGAAAACTACAGCAACTGTCAATTATTTCGAGGTAAAAGAAGTGACTGACTCTTCTCTCGTTATTTCCATAAAAATCCCACCAGATCCAGATTAATTTTTCTTGTCATGAATTTAACCTAGGCACTACACATTAACCCATTTGGGTTAGAACTAAGGTCACGAGCATTTGAATGACAGGGACAATTGATTGATTGATTGATAACGATTGATGACAAGTTAATAGGTTAATATACCTTTAATGTATTTTTATTCACACAGAAAGTAAATCTTGTTTCAGGGTCTTCGAAAACTCCGCCACTTCAAGCATGACTTCGTTATTACTTTCATATGAGTCTCTCAGGTGTTCTTTTAAGATAGAAATTAGACTGAAATCAATGGGAGCCAGACCTGAAGAATAAGGTGGGTGTTCCAAGAATTAAAATCTTGAATTCTTATTAATTAGCAGCGAGCGAGATATTAATATATATTGTCCTGAAGAAACAGCACGCCTGCACTCAACTTTCCACGAAGTTTTATTTTTATTTGTTGGCGTAATTTATTTATTAGGGGTCCTCAGTACTTTACGCTTAACTCCTTCACGAGAGTGGCGTTAATGCATGCTTTCGGATTAAACATTCTTTCGAAACATATAGTGAAATACACTGGCAGTTACTGTACTGTACTGTAAATTAACACATTACGTACTACATTTTTTATTAAATCTGAAGCTTGTTGTAAGTTTAACAAGACTCTCGTCGTATAAGTCTACCACAGTAATCTCCAAATCAATTGAACTTATTACTTCCTAGTGAAAATAACTACTTTTATACGTGTTTTCACGTTACGAATATTTTCCATTTTTCGTGGTAATTCAAGGAATGAAGATTTTCGTTTAGGTTTTCTTGTAAACTATTAGTGTGTCCCTATATAACGGATTGTTTAAAAATCATAAGCTATTTAGTTTCGAAGGTAAGAGGAATGATGTTCGATTTTCGTATGTCTTCGTGAATATCTTTTAAACTCTGCATGTCAGAATTATAAAAAAAATATAATTTAAATTTCCAACAATGACCCGTTTCATTTAATATATCCACATGATACACTTAATATAAGTTTTTTTTTTATATATTTTGTAATTTGACTCCCAAAACGGGGGTTTGATTTTTTCATCTCACACGTACGAAACTTTCAAAAAACTAACGCAACAAGAATAAATATAAAGAGCAGGCGTGTGATGTTACGAAGTAAAATCAGTGTCGCCAAAGCAAAGAAATGAGTTACGGCTCTTGTAAAAATGTGAAAGCATTCGAAATACCATTCTGATTTTTTTTTATTTACAATAAATTTTCTTTGTTATGCCATAGTTAGAATTATTATTGTTGTAAGCTTTCAATAAGGTTTAAAGGGTCAAATACGTACAAACTCAACAAGTTTTTGAGACCATAAATATAGAAATTAGGTCTTAAATTATTAATATTACTAAATAAACTTTGGGGGCTGATCTTCATTTTTACAGCGCGTTGTTCCACATTTCAATTCAGAAGAATAGGTTACTAGAATTATTTTAAATAAAAATATTTTATCACACTGTTTGTATTTTATATTCATTTTTTATTCAGTTTTATTCATATGTAATCACTCTAAGTATATCGTCTTGCTTGGTAAAAAAAAATATTATAAATACAGAAAACAACTGGGATTTTTCAATTAACAGCCTGCATTGATGATGAAACAAATGTCACAGAAACACAATTAAATTATTTTCGAATTGTAAAGTCTCAAATCTATTAATAATAGTATTCTTATTATATTTACACAGAAGATAGAATCACAGTAACCACAGATAATTTTAGGTTTTGTAGCAAAATTAAACCGCGAACAACGTTAAAATTAACCTTTCTAAGAACTAATTATTTCGATTTTACGGTCGCGTTCACAGTAAAACAGTTTACCCTTTAGCGAATTTAAGACGACCATGAAATCAAAATACTCATTCTCGGAATCGTTTCTCTCTCGGCTGTGGCTTAGGACACAAAATATCATCTACCTGCTAGCTTTCACCTACGGCTCCGTCTGTGTGGACTTCCGTAACGTTTTTACAACTATGTTTTCGTACTCGCAGTAGTCCAAACTTAAAGAATGCGAATAGCTTAACGAATCAACCGAAAAGTTCTGAGTAAACAAGTAGCGCAAACTAACTATAACCGAGAAAAACAAATTCACAAGTCGGACAACCCAAATGGTCAGTGAATCTACTGTTAAGATATCTAACACTATTCCGAGACAGCTGGCCCGCCGCCACCCGCCAATTTAAAAATGATTACGTAACAGAAATTCCGATAACATTTTAATTCAAAGAAATGTCTGTAATTGACCTTGTCAGCTGTTATACGAGTAGCGTTTCTACAATATTGCGATTCGCGAGGCAGTCTCTTGATGTTTTATTGAGGTAGCTAAGAAACTTGATTAACTACAAATGTATTTCTAGGATGGTTCGGTATTAGTGTTCTTATTCGTTGCTATAAAAAATAGGAAAAGCGATTAAAAATTATGCTTTTAACATGTTTTTCTCGATAACCTTTAGTTTACGTCATCTGCTCACTTGAATCTTTTTGCACAGTACTAAACGCTCTATCTACTCTATAAGTTTGGAAGTTCACCGAACATGGAGTATATCACTTCCTGAGTACTATTCTCATTACCATACAGTCCCGAAATTCGAAGCTCTGTTCGCTGTTTTATTGGTTGTGTAATGATCCTATGAAAACCTTCGACCATGAAAAACAGTAGCTTCAATTTTATAACTTTACCAGCTGTTCTCAATGTAGAAGCTGTACAATAACTATCGAAAAAAGTTAAGGATCAGAAAAGTCCTGACGACCGCTTAGCCTAGTGGGTAGCGATCCTGCCTATGAAACTGGAGGTCCCGGGTTCAAATCCCAGGTCGGGTCAGTATTAATATGATGAATATTGATACTGGCACCGGGTCTTGGTTGTTATATGTGTGTGGTTTCTTCACAAATATATATATATATATATTGTAAAGAATATTTAAGTATGTATATCAGTTGTCTAGTAACCCATAATACAAGCATAATACTTGCTTACTTTGGGACTAGATGACGCTGTGTGGGAAGTCCCATGTATTATTATTATTATTATACAGCAGTATTATTATACAGCAGTAAGTCCTGCAGCCACTGATTGTCCTAATATTATATTGATAAAGGCTGTCAAAATTGTAGCCAAATGTAGTTAACTGCTACGGTAGAACCGTCGTGTTCTTAGCTATATCTATAGCTTATCTGTAGCCATTGTAAAGCTCTGAGGAGTTCTAGAACTAGTGTGCTAGTTGAGCGTTCCTAGAATTATCTCTGTCATCATATCGATCAAAATCATGTCGTTTCGCCGCTCAGTTGAGACGTGAAGAAAGGACAATCAAGCAAGCACGCATTTTTAATATTACAACAGAAAAGGGGAATCATTGGCACAACTGTAGAAGATGAGACAGCATACGGTTAAAAGAAATAGACATTTAGCGATGTCCTCCTTTTTTCTTATAACGTATAATGAAATACGTACTAAAAACAATAACCGAAAAACAGACATATTGATTTGATTTACGACGAAAGCCGCAACAAACGATCAACGAATCGCGCATGCGTCATTAGACGTGGAAACTACTATGACATATCTCCATGACTTGAACCTATGCGTTTTTCAGTGGCTCCTCGTCTTTGTAGGTATTAAGGTGTACATGCAAAGAAACAGTAATTGTACAGCAAAATATTGGAATATCTTTAGTAATTAAACTTTAACTGTATATAATATAAAAAAATGAAATAATCTAGCAGGTATGCAATGCAGGTAGCGCTTTATTATTCGTTGTATTGACCAATGAAAAAAGCGGAAAAGATTATGCGACCGAGTCATACTTTTTTGGGCCAGTCCACGTGGAACAACGCACACATGCATGTAGCTGAACCTATGGAGCCGTGATAACCCGAGCGCAGCGCACCTGTTCAAAGTTCGATTCCGCGAGTGTACCGATAAGTTTTTTCTGAGTTAAGTACATAAGCATCACTGATTACGTGCCTCGGAGAGCATGTTGAGCCGTCGGTCCCGGTTGTCATCAACAGATGACAATTGTTAAAGTCCACCAACCCGCACTGAAGCAGCGTGGTGGATTAAGCTCCAAGCGTGTTCTCCCCTAGAAGAGGCCTAAGCCCCTGAAGTGGGGCATTAATGAGCTAATTCACAGTGTATTATTTACATATGCCTATAGGTAAATAGGCTTTTTTTTTAAATTGGCGAAAACGCTTCATCTCCAAGACTGGTTTTTGAACTACAGCGTCGGACTGGCCGACCGTTTTTTAATAGCATGACAAATCCATTAAATACCGGCGGTAGGGATCCTTGAAAAAAAAAATACGAAACGAGGAAGTTGATGATAACCGTATAGAAAAAGCGCGCACTCAAAGCAAATATTGCTTAAAGGAAAAACTTAACAGAATTTGCATATAAATGGGTTGCAGTGAAAGCGAATAATTCTGGCGCGCTCTGGCCGGCGCGATCCATTTACCGCTGAAGACAGCCACGATGGGCGGCCGCTAGTTCTCAACGAACGCTGGCTTTGTAGATGGATTTTTTTTTAACCACTATACGAGCACTACAAAAAAATTTAATTACAGCTGGAAAATTTTATTTCATTACACATTTATGCTTGTATTTAGAGCCTGGTGCATTGATCAATCAGGAAAGAATTTCACCGGGTTCAATTCAGTGCCAATCTCGATGTGCCTGTTTGCTTACATCTTGCAAATTCATTACTTTAGAATTAATGAACACTTACCTTTAACAACGCTAGCAAACACAGACAGAACGTTTAATCGAATCTGTTTAGTAATGACTGGTAGTAATAATCTTCATACGTTTGTTGCCGATGTTGCAGGCAGTTAACCGTATTCGGGTTCTATGAGTTAAATCGACAAAAATGAATTCCGAAAAAAAATATGTCGATTAAAATTTATTACACTTTTTTTTTGTTGTTGATACTTTTTATTATTTTTTAAATTTTTGTTCATAAATCGAGTCAGACAGGGTTTATTTTACGGTTTGATTATGCATTGTCCGTTATATACTTCTCCTATACATAATTATGTATAGTAATTACTATAACTATGTCAGTTATATAGAAAAAATATTATTCGGAAATAAATAAATAAGTATGTTATGGATAGTCAATAATGAAATTTATTAAGTAAATTAGGATTAGCTGATGTGCCACAAAAATCATAGGATCCGTTAACAATGTTTAAAGCTACATGAATATTAAAAGTGAGTATTATATTTTTTAACAGACTTCAAAAAGTTGAATATTCGTCTGTATGTCTGTTTTTTTCCAAATTTATGTTCACCGATATCTTTGTCAATTGTAAACCGATTTAGGAAATAATTTTTTTGTTGGAAACTCCCTAGGTGTTCCCATTTCACTATGTCAGAATCTAATGATGGAATCCCAGAGAAATTAAGGGATACCCTCATATCTTATAGGCGCGTCTAGTGTAGGGCTCTATTTTTTAGCTATTCAGGTGTTTACGCCTAGGAGTCGCCATCTTATGCTGCTATGCTGATGATGGAAGCTACAGCGCTCCTTAAAATTTACGAGTTAGGGAATAATACTGCGATGTGCCCATAATCCCCTCCAAACGGTGTTGTCTCATTTGGGCAGCGCGTTTAGAAGTCCTATTCGAAATTACGGAGATACGTAGAGAATTACAATTGAAAGAAGAAATTACGGAGAAATAAAAATAAAAACCGTATTTCAAAAGCTTAAATTGTTTTCTATTAGAAGTCGATTACAATGCAGATGCCAATTAATTACAACAATGATATATTTACTACTATAACAAATATAAAACTATAAAGTAGATGACTGTATGCTCCTTTATGTATGCTCCTTTCTGTAAATCAAAAATAATATTTTTAAATTTTTATTCAAAGTTTTTGAAGTCGGTTATTTTTTGTAAAAATATATTTTCATTTTAAAACTAACGCATTAATAAAATACAACGGGAAGTAGCTTTGATAGATATTTTTTATTTTTGATAGATAGTTTTTGTATCGCTTGTGTCATGTTTTGTTACTAGCATTGGGCTATAATTGTTTTGTGTGCCGCACCCTTTGAAAATAACATGAAAATAAGTTCAATATGTGATCACATTTGACTCTCGATCTATTCTGATGACAAATTTCTTATTTCGCCACTTACAAACGCATGTTTTAATGGAGATTGGCGATCGTGCTTTGAAACAATATTGATTTTATGTTACCTCCAGTAGGACTAGACGCGAAAACAGATAGCTCCATGATCATTAGTTTGTAACTAGTTTACAAAATTAAAGGGCCAGACCCAGTAGCAAAAGACAAGTTGTGTCTTTTGTTGTCTTATTCTTTTTTATTTACAATATTCACATTTTCGATATCTTCAGGCGCTAAAATTAGATTGTAGTCCGAATTTTGGTCGGGCAAACCACAAACGAACGCCATGAATAGATGTTAAAATCGTTTAGTAGGCCGTCGACTTTTACCATTTTATTCTACTTAAAAGCACATAAAATAAAAGCGACCTTAATAATTTATTTACATTTATTCACCCCCCTCCCACCGCTTTAAACGGGACAATCAATTGGACACGCTCAGTTAACTATCGGGCTCTCACCGAATTTCCAACTTTCGGGACGCTAAAACCGCACTTAAGGCAAACGTTTAAGAGGAAACTTTTTATGGCATTAGCATACAAATGGATTCCATTTGCTGCGAGTTATTTCAGCGGAGGGCCCGGCCGACGCCCCTCTCGTCGGAAATGCACAATCGCATTGCAACCGACTTAACACTTTTAGTGCTAAACTTTAAACGATTTTTAAGCTATGATAGTATCACTCGTTTTATGGAAATTGTTCGAATAGGAATCGCGATTAACGGCAGTTGTAGACAAAGAAAGCTATAAAGGTAAAATGAAATGAATATTGTAAATATGTCAAAATGGCGACCGCTTGGTCTAGTAGGTAGCGAATCCCAAGTGGGTCATTATTTATATGATGAATATTGATACTGGTGCCAAGTCTTAAGTGTTATATGTATGTGGTGTCTTCGCTTGGCACCCAGAACACAAGCTATTGCTTAGTTTGGGGTCTAGGGGTTGTTGTGATGTATATATTCATCATCATCATCAGCCCATTTTACCCCACTGCAGGGGCTTAGGCCACCCCCATGGGGAAGGGGGGGGGGGGGGGGGGGTTGGAGCTTAAATCCACCACGCTACTCCACTGCGGGTTTGGGATTGTAACGACCGCCATCTATTGACAGCGTCCGTATTCATTAATAATATTAGTATACGTCAAATAATTATATCTAAAATCACATGATAGAAAAATCCCCACATAGTTTGTTTTACGTCTATTTATATTATTAGTTTAGGGAGAAAATCTTTTAGTGTTATATACAAATTCAAGACTTTTTTCGTAGTTTAATTACATTTCATTCAAATACATATAACTTGTTTCCATCTAATAAGTAGTGACATGATCCCGTTGTTCTAGGAATTTTGAGGTTTGTGGTTTAAAAATGCTACAAGTAGTTTTACGTCTTCTCCTGAGGTTAACCTTACACTACCAAAAGAATTCTGAAGAAATCAAACAACGTTCCCACAAAGACGCATTCAAGGAAGTGCTGGTTCTTTCTTGAAGAATAGGCAAAAAATGTAAGGACGCTTTTTTTTTTAATAGTTGTAAATAACCATTTCCACAATAAATGTTTAATGGATAATAATATTAAAACAAACTGATAGGTGAGCAGTTAACCCCCATGGATTTATATCATCTAAGTAGTCAGATAATTTGTTTTTTTAAACTATAATAAAGTTTTAGTTTAATTGTAGTTTTAAACTTATTCAGGGGAAAATCTTCAATATCAACTATAATCTTATTGTAAAAGCGTACACATGGCCCTTCGAAATATTATGTGATTTTACTGACGCTACTAACATGGTCAGAAGTTTTTCCTCGTTTTTTGTATTAACATTACGCATATCACTATTTTTTTTTTATTAATACTATATTTTTTACATATATTATATTTTCTAATATATATTGAGACGGCAATATCATTATTAATTTCTTTAAACTTGTCTCTAAATCATACTTTAACTTCTATTTTAGTTACAAATTGCTCGAACAGCTTGTTTCTTTGGTACAAAGATTGTGTATAGATTAGCAGGGTGTTCACACAGCAAAATTTCATAAGTTATTAAGGTATAGAACACGCTAAAATATATCAATCTCGGGGTTTCTATGTTTAAAAATAAGCGAATGTTTTTACAACGTAAGCTGCATGACCAAGCTTTTTCACAAAGTTTGTAATATAAGGGTCCCACTGCAATTTTGTAAGGTATATCCCAAGGACACAGTGGAATTCACAAAGCCTAATTTTTTATAACAATACGTATAGGTATCAGTTTGAAACTCAAGGATCTGCAATTTTTTTTTTTAATAATGAATTATTGCCCGTGAACCATTCGACTAATTTGTAAATCGCATTGTGTAGGTATAACCGAATACAAGGACCAAAATAAGTAGAAATCTAAGCGTTCAAGGTCAGAGCTACAAGGTGGATGGATTGACACTACCCATTCAAACTCTCTAAATTTTTCCTGAGTGGCATAAAATGTGTATGGTTTGGCGTTATCATGATGAAAAACTACACCCTTCCTATTGATCAATTCCGGTCGTATTTTCACAATTACATGTTTTGACGGAAAGTACTGTTTCTTATTTTAGTTAGGAATGTTAACTTTGAATGTATTAAAGCCAACCAGGTACAAAAAGTAAAATCAAAGAAATTGGATCAAAACTTCAGATCTACAAAATAGGGAATGACTTACTTCGACCTATTTATTATGCAGTGCTTTCGTAAAGTACGGAATAAATTTGTTATAAATTCAAAGGATAACTTTTGGGGAAAACGCTTGAACCGGTGAAATTTCGTTAATCTATACACCTGTTTTTAAATACAAATAATGCATACGCAAGATCATTCGTGTAGCAAGTATGACATCATCGGTGTTTTTTCTTTAATTATAACCCATTATTTTGATACCGTACTTGGAAAAAACATTGTGTACGAAAACATTATTAATAGTTCGTACACGAAAAAAAAACAAAAAAAGCAAAAAATTACTATTTTGGAATTTTGTTAATAACTGCATGGCTGGTAATAATTAGACTTTTAAATGTAAAAAAAAAATTACGCGGTTGTCTTTTGATTGGTTGTGTAGCGTTTTGTAGCGAATACACCTACCTTGTAAGGGTTATAAGTTAAAAATTCTTATTTTCTTAAAGCTCTGTGGCTGACTCGCCAATTTGTCACAATAATATCTGGTCACTTTTTAATATCGCTATAATACCACGTTCTAGATCTACAGTAACGGCGATAGATCTACAGAGGTAATATAAAAATGGTGAATGCAACTGTAAACTCACAATTTATACAGTTACAATAGCTGTAGAGCACGCTATAACTCTTAGTAATTCTGCTGATCTAGAACTGTTAGCTTTTAAAGTTGCTTATGTATTATTCTTGTACTACTTCTTAAAAGCTTGTGTGCTAGTTGGATATAGTTCGGATACAGTCTGATTGAAATGGCTGTGACACATTATACAGAGGGACCTGAGAAAACAATAAAAGTTTCTCAGCAAACAACAAAACTTTAAAAATATAAGACAACATTAAAAGCAGGTAAGCGTTGAACGTGTTAAGCCACAATATAGACGATACGAATAATATGTGGCCGAGATGCAATAATGTATTCAACCTCCCCGAGGATGTTAACAAGAGAAAATTGATATGGTGCAGTTTTCGTAATTTCTTCGTGATTCCATTTCATAAATTTATTATATATTCACTTACATTTTGTTGCAAAAACTCTTTGCTTTGTGCACTTAAAGGTAATTAATGTTAAGCACATGAGAGGTTTATTACCAAATATTATTTCATAATACTCACAATTTACATTTTATCATGAAAAACTTTCCTTTGTTTTAACCTTGTAAACTGCATTTCACAATCGATATTTAAATAAAGATACTTAGAAACATAGGATATAGATGCGTTTCATTTTAAAATGTCGAGCATTTCAAAACTAACGAATATAGTGACCCATGTTTTATTTCTTAAAAATACAAAATAAAATTTCTAACATAAACGCGATGCTTCCAGATATCAATATTTTATTATCTAGCAAAATTAAAAAATTAACTGTCGAGAAACTTACAATCAAATAATAAATTATTTTCTGTGTTAATTTTTTACGTATTTTTATTGTTTACCTTAACCTGTTCGCTACTCATTAACCTAATTTGGTCAAATTGAAAGTCACGAACCATTTAATTGACAGAGACAATTGATTGATAATGAATGACGACAAACCAAAAGATTTAAGAAATTAATATTTTGTGCACACATATAAAACCTATTACCTACTAATGCGCTCAAAATGTATAAATACAACATTGTGTGTGCCTAAATCGAATAAATATACCATGTTTTTAATATAATTTCTAGTAATTGTTCCTAGAGAGGGTATAGGTACTCGTAACACCCGATAAACAGAGGACAACATTCAGTCCTCAATTTCTGTGGCGATTGGGGTTGTATGTACGTCACTCGTATCGCGCATGATAAATCAATAATCGAGAGAGACACATATTTGCATACGTACCTACATCCGTCGCAACTAGCTGACGTTAATTGGATGTTACATTGATATGCCGTTTATCAATCATAATGGATGTTTGTAATTTAATATAATAACATTGTTTTCATGTTAACAAGTATTAATAATAATTTATAGGTAAAAACTATCGTTACATTATTTGCATGTTTCTATTGCGAAAAAAATTCAATAGAAATAAGACAAAGAAAATTCTGCCATTCGAGCTTGTATCGCGTTGAAGTTTTTTTTAAAGTCATACAACTAGCTTTTTATTAAATTATCGGAATCTCTAATGTATCGAAAAGTGTTTGCTTTGTTTGAAGTGTTTGAAGTTGAAAATTCTTTAAAAGGTGTTTTCTGTAACTACTACTATGATGATTGTGGACTTCACATTTTTTAGTGTCTGCTTATTAATGGGACAATAATAAAAGAGTTTAAGAAAATACTTAGGTATCTGAAAAAAAAAATATTATTAACTTGAAACCAGCGAGCTCCTAAAAACAGAGTTTTTATTCGTCCCGGTTCAAACCACTAAAATTTTCAAATTAATTCGTAATAAGTCAAAACAAGACACCTGCGTTATTTTTAGACTAATAATAAAGTATATTTTATAATTTGCTATGATAATCGTAATACACATTTGAAGCTATGTGCCGACAAATGACCTTGAACGATTCGGATGGCAATACGCTGTACGCTTAATTCGTTGAGCATCAAATCTTGTTCGTGTCCTACTCACTGGTGACTAAGTGTTTAGGAAAAATTGAACGCCTTCGTCTACAGTAAACATTAGTGGTTATAAATCAAAAGTGTCATACACAAAGTAACAAACGGCTTAAAGGCAACGTCCGTCATCTCTATGCGTTTAAGCGACTTCTGGCGTCATTAAGCTATAAGTATGCGCAAGCGCAGAGATTTATACGTGTAGATACCAAGAAGTGAAAACTTTTTTAGGCTTAGTATTTTTGAATATTGCTGAAACTTATGCAGTTGAGTCGGTCACGCTTAAACGGGCATACTCGGCTCCAATCGGTCGGTGACGTTTACTATATGTCTAACAGGAAATGCATCGTTTCAAAAGTTATATTTTATTGTTATTTTATTGTTTTAATTTTGAAATTTAGGGTACAAGAAGGTCTCGTGCATAACCAAAATAAAATAAAATAAAACATGTGAGTAATTCCTACGTGGTAGAAGTGAAACCATCAAAAATTTTGGTTTCAAGATAATGAGACGAATGTAAAATTTCGGGAAGAGGATAATGGTAGGTTTTCGTAATGATCATAGTGATATGAAGTTAGATAATTATTTTAAATTTTATTCGTATATATTACATACATTTATGCAGATTCAGAGCTCACACTTTCGATAAATGATAAAAAGAGTACGTACACGTATACACAACACCACGGTTGTTGTGATGCCCTTTCTCAAGGTTTGTACTACGCATGCGCGCACAAACACGAATTAACACACATAAAACGCTGAGGCCCAAGCAGACTCCCACTACGCCTTGGTAAACATGAGTGGAAGGGGTATGAAGCAGAGCGCAAAGAAAACCACGAACATAAGAAACACTGTATAATGGCTTCCTATCTCATTTTCTCCCACGTTAAATGTTATGAATTTATGTGTCCGTCTCTTTTTAATGTTATTTTTTCGTTTCATCGACTTTTAAATCACAACGATGCTAAAGAAGTTTTCACTTCAAAAAAAATTAAGAATTCCTAAAATATAAGTTTCTTTTAAATAATTAAATTCGGCAAGTACCATAAAAGTTATGCCAAGAACAAAAATGTGTTAACTATCAGAACCGTCAGAGTGTAAGTGGAAGTCGCACTTGGCTGGCTCTGTTAAACAAGACTTCAGAACGAAAAAGACAATTAGTTTTAATAAACATTTTTGTCGCATTTCGCCATTCTTACCCCCTTGGTCACAATAATTGTAATTTCACGCTGCAGTGACAACTTTGACGGACTGTTTCATTGGTGTATGTAATTAACATTCAAATCAAGATAACGTAAGTCTTTATGTATGCTATAAAATTATGCACATCAAGACAGACAATTCTTAAAGCGATTTTACTTACTTTAATCCTTTGTTTTTAAGACGCGTTGCATTTTAAACCCGTGTTGGTATCGAGGATTATTAATGGGCTTTTGTTTTAGCACGGCGTATTTTTATAACGAATTTACGAGAATTTGTTTTTAATTACCCACAGGAAATGCAGTCGTTGCACACTGACAATCGCTTTTCAAACAAAGAGGTAGTTAAAGTTTTAGCAGGTAGTCCAGAATAATGTAGGGTTGAACTCTTTTTACTGTAAAATATGGGCGTTTACTGTAAAAAAAAAATATTTGTGTTTTCTTTTTATAAATATTTAAAAAACAAAGTTCAGTATTGAACCATAATATTGATTTATTTGTTTAAAAATAAAAAGACAGAAAATCAATATCCAAAAATAAACTCTGAAAAAAAGTAGTGAAGTATCTTTGGTAGTCCAAATCATGCTGCGAAATAAGCTTTAATCGAATTAGTTGCTATATTTTACGATAGATGGCGCTATCTATTCAGTTATTATATTGTACAAAAGATAGCGCTATCGCGATAGAGCTGTCTTAACCCTAGATAGCTAACGTCCGTCAATATGACGAGCATCGATTCAATTGTCCATTCTCCGTTTCTAATCGTTTTAGCTACCAGCGATGTGAAAATCAGCTATATTTAAAAAAACACGTTTCGAACTATAAACTAATTATTTTAGCTTGTTATTTTATATGCTATGCTATTGCATAACGAGCGAGGCAGCGCGCGATGCGTTTAGCACAACAAACGATACACGTCCTACAACGAGGCGTGATCGCGCGCTGCAGGTGAAATAGGATCCAGGTAAGTCAGTACGTCGTTTTTAAATAAGTTGTGTGTTTTTCTAAACGCTCTGTGTAAGTTAAATTAGACATCCAGAAGTAATCGAAATTATTTAATTCGTCCTTTTCGATTAATACATAAAAAAACAAAAAAAAAACACGGTAATTATTTGTCAATCGAAATAAAGGAAAATTTTGGATTTAAGACTTTTCCATATTTGGTAAAAAAACCAGTGCTCGACCAGTGTTAAATCTAGTGACTGCTGTACAAGTTGCAAGCCTCCGCGGCAAAGCCGCGAAGAATACGGTATAGTAATAATAATAAATTCTTTTTAACCATGAATTATTAGTCTAGAGTGTTAAACTACAAAGACTTTAAAAAAGGGCACAGTTTAATATGATGACAATTTGCGATAGGGTTTTTTCCAAATTTAATCAAAAGGTTAAACGATTGAAATAGATGGTAGGTGGTTAAGGGTTAACATTGTTTTAAATTGCCTGGCGTTGCACCGTGCAGTATTTTCCTTCCTGTCTAACAGGACAATTAAAACATCCATAACATAGTTATTAAATAATTTTTTTTTAAATTATTTCATTATTAAGAAAACTCTTTTATATCCATCCATCCATCCATCCATCAGCTTTTTTTATAACCCACTGCAGGGGCTTAGGCCTGCCCTAAAGCTGAGTGGGTTTAGAGCTTAAATCTACCACGTGGTTTCAACGTGGGTTGGCGGATTGTAACGACCACTAGCTATTCACAGCGACCGGGACCTGACAGTTTAACGTGCTCTCCGAGGCACGGAGTCAGACGGCCACATGGTCTTATGGATTTGGAACAGGTTTGCTGCGATTGGGCTATCATGACAACATTATGATTAATCACCTTTTATATAAAAAAATTAATTAATAGTTTTTATTACGCCATATACTGTACATGCTTATAATGCTTCTTTAGACACAAAATTTTCTAAATAACATACATTATGCTATATACAACATATAATATGTGGACATATAATATATGGATGCTATAAATTGAATGCTAAATTAATATTCAATAATTATTATATTATTATATTTGACTGTCCGTTTTTAATAACTGTAATAAAAACTGATTTTCGTTATGACAAACATATAGAATTAAAATATAACTCTTCATAGTGTATTATTTTTAAGCTACATACAAATATAATTTACTAAATTCTGCCACCCGCGGTGCGCGCGCGCCTTACTCCTGATAAATTATATACACTGTAATAAAACAAACGCGAACCTTTTAACACTGAGAGTTCTAATTAATGCTAAGGTTACGCATAAAATTTATCGCATAAAGTAGATTCTAGAAACTCGTTGAGATTATTTCTTAATACAAATAAATCTACAACCATGAACAGTAATATATTGGTATCAGCTTAAAAAAGAAACACCAAAAAGTAAAAACAAAAATTTAGGTTAATAAGTAGACCTTTCGCTACTTTTGGGAACCTTTAAGGAAACCTAAGCCGGAGTTGGAGCTTTTTCGGGATCGGAATCCGTGAAAACCTGTGGGAGTCCCTGGTTTAGGTTTTGATATGGAATTAAAAATATTTAGTTCTAAAGAAATATTATATTTTGAATTCTTCTACATAATTTTCAGGGTTGTTTTTACTATTAAAGGAATTTATTTATAATGAGTTTATTTACCCTAGACTAAACTTTTTAATTTTTAAAATTTTGACTTTACTAACACGCTTAAATTAAATTATTTTTTGATGTGATAAATCTAATGGGGTGTTGAGTAAGTTATCAAAACGAGGAGTTTTCCTTTTCAGACTACGCTCGCGTCTGTTTATTTTTTTTATTTGTTAGTTATTGTTCTATCATTTGTATATCAATATGCTCGCTCCATTGAAGTACAGTATAAGCATCACATATTCTCAATATATATCCTGCAATACAAATGTAATAATTTTTATTTTCAAATTTCAATATATACAGACAGACAGGCAGACTAGACGATTTTATATTTGTAGTGTCCGTCTGTCTGTTAAGGCTAATCTTCAAAACGACTAAATTGATTTTAGTGAAACTTCGTAGACATATAAACAAACACAAATCGTTGAATAAGTTACGATATATGAGGTTCTTAACGTATGAAGTTGCCGTTTTGTATGAAATAAGTTAAAGTATTTTTTTTCAAACATCTTTATTTCTGTTATTCGAAATAAGCACCCGTGCAATCGATGCATCTTTGCCAACGCAGTGGCAGTTTATTAATGCCCTTCTTGTAAAAATCAACTGGACGGGAGGCAACCAACTCTTCAAAGGCATTTTGTACTGTCTCTTGAGAATTTAATTGTTTTTCCGTTAAAAAGTTGTCCAAATTTTGAAAAAAGTAATAGTCGGTAGGTGCAAGATCTGGTGAATATGGCAGATGAGGAAGAACTTCCGACCCCAACTCTAGCAGCTTGGAAACTGTTTGTTGTGCAGTATGGGGTCGCGCGTTGTCGTGAAGGAGCAGCGGTGAGGAGAGGGGAGGAGGAGATTGAGCAAACCTGGTCGCAGACGTGCGAGCTTCTCCATCGTTGTTTTCAATTCTTCACAATACAGATCTGCAGTAATACTCATGCCATTTTGTAAAAAGCTGTGATGATGTGTGAATACCACTAGAGCACTAGACCACCAGTCAGTGACCATCTCACATTTTTAGGGGTTATTTTTCTTTTAACACATTTTGGTGCTGAACCAGGATCTAATCAACTTGCTGAGCGCTTTCGATTGTCAAACAGAATCCATTTTGCGTCACAGTTACCAATCCGGTTCAAAATTCCTTCATTTCTGTGCCTTTTGAGCAACGCGAGGCAGATCTCGACGCGTACGTTGCACTGGCAATCATTAAGTTCGTAGGATACCCATCTATCAAGCTTTTTTCTTTGCTAATTTATCGCAAGTGGTCCAATATTGTTTTGATGCTAACATCAAAAGGTGCTGCTAGTTCAGCTGTAGTTTGAGTGTCATCAGCTTTCACAATCGACTTCAATTCATCATTGTTGGTCAAAGTGTCCGAATGACCACGAGATTCATTATTTAGGTCATAATTTCCAGAACAGAAGCGGGCAAACCAATAACAAGTTGTGCGTTCGTTCCTTAAGTTTTCTCTGTAAACGTTGTTCATGTTACGTGCCGTTTGTGCCGGATTAGTGCCACGACGGAACTCATATTCCATAATTACACGAATTTTTAAAGTGTCCATTATGACGAAAAATGTTCAAATGTAATGAAAACACAAAGCTAATGATTAAAGAACAGACTGACTTTGTAAAAGGAATGTCATGTTTTTAAAACAAAAATATTTTGAATCTAGATTTCACAGCTAATCAAAAAGTTTTTTTTTGTTTGAAATGGCCAGTACTGAAGAACGGCAGCTTCATAGATTAAGACCTAATAGTTAGGTAGTCTGTCACCAAAATGATCACTTGTGAAAAACAGAAAATTTGTTGAGCATTTTAATATAAAATTTAAATTAACCGCCATTTTTAAAATCTTCAAATAGCATTTGTAAAACATGTAGGGTGTCATTATCGGACCATTTTGACTCAAATTTCGAATCTGATGTTAAAATAAATAATAGCTGTCATTTTGAATACCACCATGAGCTCACTGTCATACCAACAAAGACACATTCAGACTTACATTATGTAATTCGTTACTAACATTTTATTAATATTACTTAATTAAATAATCTCAGAAGTGGATATATGTTACAAATGATTGTACACTAATGACATTATGTGACGCAAGCGCATAAAAAATTGCTTTGATATGACAAGACACTATTACTCGTCGGATTTTCCCTATAAAGAAAACCGGACGGCCGTGGTGCGGCTTTATAGGAAGTTTTTTGCATGTGGTATCACTATAACACGTGCAACTAAAAAAACCTTAAGCTAAGCTAGATCAGCATTTACGAATAACGTAACGAGTTATATTAAAATTAAAAAAGAATTTGCATGTATTTAACGGATCTTAGTGATAAAACATATATACATAATACAGTATTGTGTAAGTATGGAGTACTCTATGCTAGTCTGATACCATTCTAAGGGAAGCATTATACATGTAATTTATTTCCAATTATGGAAATTAGAACCCCTCCACCTTCCGGAGTTGCAAACTCACTACATTAAATACCTACTAAAATTTACAATACAAATTACACAGTTTTCTACTTATATATACATATAGGTAAATCTTATTAACATTGGATTAAATTTTATTTTAAAAACTGAAGATTTCTACAAGTAGATAATAAAATATTAAGTAGAAATAATTTTTCCTTGTTGCATCCAGCGCAAAAGTCCCCATGATGCTTGCGGTATTACTGGGTTGGAAAGCTATGGCGAGCATCTGCGCTAGAAACGACCCAGAGCAGGCGTCACCTTTCTGTTAGTGGCCAATGCTCCGAATTAAATTCTTAGGTTCAAGGCTTCAACAGCCTGTCGTCTCCACGTCAAAAAGAACAAAAATATAAGATTTGTTTAAATATTGTGTATTTGCTGTGTTTCAGACGGGTTGCGGATTCAGCGGCCGCTCCAGGCGCCCACGTAGTTAAATTGCTAACGGAGAGAGCGAAAGTGTTAATGCCACTTGCGTCCCACAATAAGCACCTCCCAAGCCGTCAGGACTCTTGCCATTGGCACGACCAAAATCCGGTAGCTCGGCAACACAGGACATATTGGCGGAAATGATGACGCAACGAATGATTTATTAGTATCGTGGTGACGTAGAAATCTGCCCGAGCATCTATTATAGCTCAGGGCGTAGTGCGCGTTGACTTCCACCATGGCGCCACATTAGCATTGATTAGGTTCATACACCCTACATCTCAATCGCACCACAATCACCATTACCACAGTAAAAGACGCATTATCAAAAAGAGTACTTGCGTGCGGCGACGGTAGAGTATGCTATCACGCCCAGATTGCAGCCAAACCATCACCTTTAGTCTTGCTAAATTTACTCCAGAAGCCTCGCCTACGAGACGTTTGTATGAGTCCTTCGTTCTCATATTCGCCACAGAGATGTTGGCGTTCTGAGGCATTCAGAATATTTGAGGACAGATAAATTCCTGATCAAGCTGTAATCGCCTTAGACACAAAGAGAGTATAGTATGAATAAATTATACATGTATTAGTGACAAATTTCGGAATCCCGTGCCTCGATCTTAAGAAAGCCGGTAAACTCACGTCCTGCATTCTCCGAATTCACAAGCCCCTATGGCGGATGAATGAACTTTTAAACTTATCTTAAAGTTTTCAATCAATGAAGTTTTTATAACTTTATACGTATAGGTACCAATAACACAATGACGTTTTAAACCTTTTGTTATTTGTATTATTTTGTCACTATTTTTTAGATGTTATAAAGATAAACCATTTTGTTCTGGCTTTTTTTTGCAGAATATTCAACTATTGCGCGAAAGTTCAACCTTAAACGGTATACGTTTGATTGCTCCCACACTATAATCTTCACGTTTTATGAGATGTGTTATGCATAATAATATGACATATTACGTATTACAGACCGGTATTACAGATCATTACTAGCTTCGGTACAGTATCGGCTTTGGGATTGTATAATGAATGCTGTTATGACATGTCAAGAAAATGGAAGAGCTCATATAATATAATAACAATAACAATAATAATAATAATAATAACAACAATACATGGAACATCCCACACAGCTAATATGCGTTATGAATACTGTCAATCATACGAGTTCAATAGTCTGTCGTTTGATGCAGTTTGAACTGACTTACTTTCGCCTATTTATTATTGACGGTTTCAAAAAAGTGAGTAAAGTCGAACTTCGACCGCTATGCTACCACAAGTATTAATCATCGAGTTTAAATAGCTTTATTGGAACTCGCCGATTATTCAACTCAAGTTTAATTTGTAAAGAAATGCTAAATATAATCCCCGCTATTTATTTAAACTACAAAAATATGATTTATTCTTAGAATCGTGCTCGCGTTGTTGATATTAGTAAAGAAGAGTGTGAGATAATTAAGCCCTTTATTTATTTATTTATTTATTTACTTTACTGGAGACAAACAGTAACAAAAGACAATAAAGTATAGACAATATAAGTATACAAACTTAATTACATTTGTTCCCTTACATAGTCTCACTGAGGACATAAAAGAAATTATGAGTTTTAATTACTTAATTAATTGAAATTTATGTACCTTACTTTTCGTGGATAGTGCATGGAAATATCGATTTCTTTAATTCTCATTTTTAATACAAAAGGTAGTTTAGATGATGAAATAAATGTGTATAATGATATTGAAATAAAATGAAAAAGTATGTCTCATAATAGGCATGATGACAGTAATTGAAAATCACTGAAATTATATATTTATTTAATGAAACTTGAGTCATGGAATACGAAACACGCATTTATTTTTCTATTAATAGCGAGATTAATAATAATTTTGATAAAATAAAACTATGAAATACGAAAGTCCGCCATGATATGGAGGATGAACCACTAGGAAAGTAATTCAGTGCCTCTTCGACCTAATGGCACATGATCGTAAGGGCTGCGGTTGAAAAATAATGTGCAGGAAAGAGAGGGTATGTGATAGTGGAGGATGTATGGAAAGCAAAAAAGACAAAGTATCTAAACTGGGTTGGGTGATGGTCTCATTTGATTTTAGAAAGCTCCAGCACCCTTCAAATCCCTCTAGTAATCACCTTTAATACTTTTAGCGACAGATGACGGATTAGATGGCAACGGTTCGAAATGTACATCGTGGTGGTAGCAGAGACTATGTTCCTCTTAACTTTAAATATATAAATATATAAACTAAAACTACTACAAACTAAATATATAAACTTTAGTTGTTAGGTTGCCAGAAACGTTGTTTTCTGGGACCCTTAGCGCCAGGCACGAGAAGAATAAATGTGAAATATAGTCCTCTGTGTGATTAGTGTGTAGGCATTGTTCGATAGTTTCATACTTATGACACTAATTCAAAGTAAAATAAAATAATAAAGTTTGTGCGGCTCTTCAATTTCCTCAATACTATATTTCTGTGGAACATATTAGTTCAGTTCCCTTCAAATACATTTGCCACAGTACTGATGATTTCTCATCATGTCAATTAAAATAGCACTATTGAATTATGAGATCATAAATTTTGACAGTTGGCTATTTTTATTTAAGCACATTAGTGCTAAAATAAAAATAGCCAACATGTTAAAAAAAATGTTAAAAATGTTAAATGTTAATGTTAAAAAAAACACTTGTCAAGAGTGAGTCGAAAATTTAATTTTTATTAGTTTCTAAGTTAGTGCCGTACAAATACGCTGACTTAGAAACTTCATTTTTACAAATTAAAAATATTAATTTAACTCGATATCCCTACCCTTTCCTAAACAAAGCGTGTTCACAAACAGGCAGACAATAAAGTAATCCAATAACTATTCCGTTTTTTATCTTTTGAAGTACGGAACCTCAAACGTTACTTTTAGATCCGTCAAACAAAATGTGATAGTACTATAGTCTATTTTGCCGATATTAATATTATTTATACAGTTTATTTACGATGGGCGCCTCAAGGCTCAGTCCTATTACTGAACTGGGGCGTCTTAGGGGGTGCGAAAAGCGAATGAAGCGACACCGCCTCAGGCTTTACGTTTTGAAGGGCCTAGCAAACCCCGTTTTGTCTTAAATATTCAGAAAATTTACCAAATCATGGTTTGTTCTGAACTCCACACCTAAAGGGCCTCTCATAACTTGGGATAACTCGGGCCTAACAAACCTTGCCTTTAAGGGCGTATCCAAACTTTGCTGACAGTGTGTAGGCTTACTAATCTTATACCGGCATTTCGATTATTGTCTGCTTTTGTATAAACGAAAACAATATTTCCAATTATAAATAGTCGGCGTAACGCTGCTGGCATTAAATTATTCGTTCTTTCTGCAATTCTTTCTGTCTCTACAAAACATTATCTTCTGATTCTGTTTGTGCAAGCGTGTTGTTGGTTTGACTCTCATCGCCAACACGACGACAAAGAATGGGATAATCATTCTTTATTCTAAACAGCTGAAGGTATTTTAATGAAATTTAGTACGAAAATGTCTCAAAGCTTGAAATAATCCATAAGTAAAAATTTATCCCTGAAAAATGAACGGGTCCTGTGGGATAGCCGTTCTGCATGCTAAAATGGGTAAATTAATTTTGATAAAATTTGATATAAAGATTTCTTAGGTAATCATGTTTCAGAATTTTCAAGAAAGACTCATATTTCTTTAAACATGGTGTCCCATTCACGGTCCTGGTACAATTATGTAGTTTACGTGGGCAAAGGCCAAGGCGAGCTAGTTTTTTTTTTTTTAATGTAAATGTTAAAATTATTTTTAAAAAATCCAAATTTTTTACTCTTATGTTATGTTACTTTGTTAATTAATTATATGTTAATTAGTTATGTTACTTTGCCTTAGAATTACATTAACTTAATATTAATTTTAAGGCAGTTGTGTGGATATGCTATTTTGATTTATATGGACATGGGGAGAGTAATCAAATATTTTCATGAAACTTGGAATGTGAGCATGGATATATTTGATTTCAAATAATCTGTGCGCTATTAAAAATTTTTAAACAGCAAGTGCTGTTTGATTGAAAAAAAATATTTGATTACTATCCCCATGTCCATATAAATCAAAATAGCATATCCACACAACTGCCTTAAAATTAATATTAAGTTACTGTAATTCTAAAGCAAAGTAACATAACTAAGCAAAAGAGTCAAGAGTTTCTGACTGCTTTTTACTCAAAGAGATACAGTAATAATCCACAGCGTCTACAAGGTGGTAAATTTTCAGGAAAAACAAAACATACTTTCTTGAAGAGCGGAGTACCTACTTGAGATATTCATGCAATACATTGAATATACAATTAACTTGTAGCTAGCTAACGTTTAAAAACTTTTAAGTTTAAAAATAGCTTCGTAAATCGACTATTTGCTGGTCACCGCATATTGAATGTGCAACATGGACGTCAACATTCTTTATATTACGTATATAAACGACTTATACAATAAATCTTATGCTTTATTTTTTGCTCATACACATTTTAGTAACTAATATCTGGCCTGCACTAAATAGCTGAATTTATTTGATTTTCAATATTAAAAACGAACTGACCGAATGGCCGAGTAGTTAGAGACCCTATTTGCGGAGCCATAAATCGCGGGTTCGATTCTTGATCGGGAAAAATATTTGTGTGCATAAATATGTTTATATTTAAGTATATATATCAGTCATTTAGTAGCCCATAAAACAAGCATAATACTTGCTTACTTTAGGACTAGATAACGCTGTGTGGGATGTACCATGTATTATTATAATTATGTATGTAATAATGTATTATATAAATAAATATATTATTGTTATACTGCTATCTGAAGAGAAGGAGCGGCAGATTCCTTCCATCATAGAGGACACAAAATTGACTTTAAACCTACCATGAACCATAATGTCGATTTGAATAAAATTAATTCGTAAATATTACAATCAAACGTATTGGGATATTTAGTATTACGTCTCTTTTCATGAAAAAAAAAACTTTAAAAACGAAAATAATGACAATACGTTGAAAATAGATAAGTTGGAAAGCTTAAACAGTTTATAAAAAAAGTCAAATCATAATAAAGAATGCTGATGGTGACAGTTACGTATGCTTCTACCTTTTCTTTTACATTCGGAAACTCTAGAATGTTGTAAAAAGTTCCTCGAGCCATTATTAAGTCGATCAAAGTGAAAGGTTCAATTCAAGTTGTGCGTCACGGAACCCTAAAAGCGAGGGGGTTTTCATATCTATTACTGTATTTCCGCTTGCGTGACAAAACCTGGCACGCGACGGACACGAGTTAATTTGAGTAAAGAGTAAAGAAATTCTAATTAACCGTTGCATAATGTAGAATACGTGATAGCGCAGTGTGTCATCACTTACCATATTTATCTGCATTTACATTCATAATTTGAGAAAAAGTTTTCACCGTTGACAAAATAAAAGGTTTAGTGGCTAAATGGAAGTACACTTTTACCATACCATACCATCAGCCCATTAATTCCCCACTCCAGGGGCTTAGACATCCCCTCGGCATGAGGGGGTTTGGAGCTTAATCCGCCACGCTACTCCAGCGCTACTCCACGTGTTGGTGGACTTTAACGACTACTATCTATTAAGGGCAACCGGGATCGATGGTTTAAAGTGCTCTCCGAAACACAGTCAGTGATTGTTATGTTCATAAGTTTGAACCAAGGACGTGCTAAACAAGAAGCTGGCTCACTACCACTGGACTATCACGACATTTAGTAAATTTCTGGAGAAAGTAAAAAAGCCCACACCCTCGTGTGGGTATGTGGGATTGGCTTGTTCAATGCATTACACAATATTACGTTTCTGTGTAATTATGCGTAAATACAATAATAGTAATAATGTTTAATTGTGATAGCAAAGACAGTTGTGTATTATAAAAGAAAAAACAGATAACAGTTATCGATTTCGATTATTTGTTTTTTCGTTCATAGATAAAGTAATCTGATTCTTGGGCGTACAATGGCGGTGAAGTATACATTAAAAAATGCATTGTCAAGCATTTAATTTTTAAAATACCTATTTCCAGTCAAGGGTTTTTTTTTCCTTTAGTATAAATTGCGAAATGTAATGTCCGTTAAAAACAAGATAAATGATCGTTCTCAAAGTTTCTAGATAATTGTTTAGTTCTATTAGATTATCTGACAAACAAACATACAGTGTAGGTAAATAAATAATACCAGTTATAAAACTTGGAACACCTCACACAGCACTATCTAGTCCCAAATTAAGCAAGTATAATGCTTGTATTTTGGGTACTAGACGACTTATATACCTACTTAAATATTCATTGTAATGTATACATTTATATTTCACACCCAGACGCGTAACAAATAAATATATTAATGCATACAAATATTTATACTGGGCGGGAATCGAACACACGACCTTTGATTATGAAGTTACAGTCTCTAACCACTCGTTGTAAATAATATGAGTTTTGAAGGCACTTCGAAAACCTTGTTTTCGACATCAAAAGCTTCATGGTATGTACAAATTACCTGTAAAAGATAAAAATATATAAGATAAAAATACCAATAACCTATAGTTTGCTAGGCTATACAACCTACATAATATATGAATATTGTTATGAAGTTGGCCGTATGTCTGAGTGCGCATATTGATTGCGCCGCCCGGCTGTCTCACGTAGCGACCAGCACTGACATTATCTTTACGACAGCAAAAACGATTCAAGGTGAAATGACGCATAAGTAGAAACTAGCTCTTATCGTATATATTTAGTTATGAGTCAGGTTGAAATATATCGCCTATGGAGAAAAAACTTAGTTCAGGTTCATTAAAAATGGGCACGAGTTGTCAGTCAGCTGGATTTGGGTGCGTTACTGTGGGACGTCCCACACAGTACTATCTAGTCTCAAACTAAGCTAGTATTATGTTTGTATTATAAGTACTATACAACTAATATAAATACTTAAATATCTTTATAATATGTACATATATAGATACTTTTTGCATCCAGACACGAAACATATAGATATGTTCATGCACACAAATATTTGTCCCGAACGGAATTTGAATCTGCGAATTTGGCTCTGCAGTTAGGATCTCTAACCGCTCGGCCAATCGGTCAGCCAATGAAACAATTTTCTTTAACCTCATGGGTTACACTATCGTATATATTGCTAGTTCAAATATGGTGAAAGGTTAATTCCTCCTCAAACCATAATTACCTACATTAAGAGTCGGAACAACTTTTAAAAAAAAAAATATTTTGTTCGTTTTATAAAATTATACTAATTGTGTTATTTACGTTTTGAACGGAGTTATTGAACAATAAACTTGTTTTCGGCCATTTATAAAATACTTTATTTTGAGTTTCTTGGCAGTTTTTCTCGACAGGGGTAGTCGAACTGAGTGTTTACTGTAATATGGTTTAATATTGGACATTTCTAACAATGTATATGAGATTTTGACAAAATTGTATCTCTACATCACAACAATTAACAAACTTAACAAAAAGTTTCCTAAAACTCAAAATCGCTATATATGCCAATAAATAATAATAATAATACCTTGGACATCCCAAACTGCGCCATTTAGTCCCATAGTAAGCAACTATTGTGCTTGTATTATAAGTTACTAGACAACTAGTAACCATTGAATATTATTTTATAGTATATACTTATATAAATAGAATAAACTAAAAAAACCGTCTCTATAACTTTAAAACGGTTTCTAAATAAATATAAACTAAATTACTTCACTGGAAATCGAACCTCAGTCGACTCTCTATTAATTAAAATAGCTAGGTACCTATTAGGTAAGAGTCAGCATTGTATTAACTCGTATAGAATAATGAATATTCTTGGCAACAACGATTGTAACTTAGCGTATGCTTTCTGTAATCAAAAGACTTATTACTTTAAATGTGTCTATATCGTAAGGTCGCTAAGCCCTTTAGCGAACAGAAATTAGAAAGTTATTACAAAAGATTTTCGTTTAATACCAGACGTAGGTACTTTCTGTCAAATATTTTCAAATTTAATACCTTTAAAAGATTGTTATGCAAATCGTGTGTCATTTAAGTATGAAAAGTGCAATAAACTGCAATACATTGGCACACAGGCACGTTAAGGTGTATGCACTTCATTGAGGATACTGACCTACCCAATTACTTTTTGTCTTTAGGTCCAAAAGAGCTGCCAAACGATTTTCAGTCCTGTGTGTACTATCAATAGAATATATTTTACAAAACCAATTGGCATACACTAAGGTTCTTTTGAAGAATCTTAAACTCCCTTTACAATATAATGCGAAAATATAAAAGGAAAACTCTCAAAGGTAATTAATTTTCGGTTTTAAATTAGCAAGTCAATATTTAATTATGTATTTACAGACGAATACGACGGATTTTTTTACAAAACAAATTTAAATATACATAAGTACTTACAAGACGGTACAAATTTGAAACCACTTTGAATTTAAAACAGTTTTATATTTTACTAGCGACCGCCCCCGGCTTCGCCCGCGTGGACTACACTTTTACATCATTTCTGCTTTTAGAAAAAGAGATGCTACAGGGCCATCTGGTAGCAAGTAACAATAAAGTGGATAGCGCCAAAATCTTTTCTGTGCTCGAATACTTATTTACATCAATTTTGGGATAAAAAATAGTTATTCTGGGTTATCCCTAAAAGATAGACATATACTATAGCAGACTTTTTTGTAGATATTTTTAAGGTGTACAATACTGTAGTACATTTATTGATCTATTTCGTAGGTTTAAGCCAGCGTTTGCAATGTAAGCGCAAAAAAAATTGTTTATTTACATCACATTCGAAACCTCTAAAATTTTCAGTGTTTCTCTACTATATTATGCATGTTATATACATATAAACCTTCCTCTTGAATCACTCTGTCTATTAAAAAACCCGCATTTAAATCATTTTCAAAGATCTAAACATAGGGACAGACAATGGGAAGCGACTTTGTTTTATACTATGTAGTGATCTACAATTTTTTAGATATTATTGAAAATAAAAACAATCGCAAAATTATACGGAACACATTGTAAAACTACCTTATGTCACAGATCCAGACTTGCATATCAATAGTGCCAGATTTTTTCTGGATAAGGTTATAAAAAGCTAATTTCAACGATAACTCACTTTCCCATTACACAGTCATGTGTAATGACTGATGAAATGAAAATGAAAATGAAATGTAATGAAAACTTACAACAATATGACGTAAAACACAACGAAATTATAGTGTTTTAACTGCTAAAGCACAGTAAAAAACTAAATGCTAAACACAAGCTATATTAGACTTAAATATTATTTTAGACTATAGTTATTATAAATGTGATTTGTATTGCGTGTGCAGAAGTAGTTTGCCTCGTTTTATACTAAAAAAAATCAGATCTGGTTCATATACAAACAATGCTCTGGGATTTCTGTTTACGTTTTGTACCAGTTTAACATAAATACCGGTTAATGGCAAAGCTATTATAAAAACCAGTAACAGTAACTGTCAGTTAAGTTTTTATATACAGTTTAAAAATACATATTTTACACTAAACTTGAATAGTCCGCTGAATAGACGTTCTCACAAAATAAAATCTAACATTATTCGCGTAATATCTTTCAGTATGCCAAATTGGTTCTTGTATTTATACGAAAGTTTACATATTTATTTTTTGATTAACTTGTTATGTATGACATAAAATCTAAGTTTCGTAATGTCCTTAGAACACCTTCTGAAAAAAAGAGTTCTTTAAATATTATGATGATTATCTATAAATTAACGACAGAGACCATCTTAAAATACGAACATATAAAATACGTTTCATCACATTACGTTAGAGGATACAACAGGAACCATTTTCTTCCTCTTCTTATTTCAACATGTTGGTCATCCATTGTTCTATTCATAGTAAACACTTTTCTCAGGGAACATCAAAAAACATTCGCAAGTTTTGTTTTCATGAATAAAACTTGCTGGTTATTATTTTTTATGTGTAATTAAAACTGTGTAGATTACCGTTTCGTCATTGATTATGTAATATCCGGAAGAAAGTCAGCGTCAAAAAACTTTGATAAAAATATCACCTAATTGTTCGGTTATAACTCACGCACACAGATACGGTTTGTACATGGTGAATATGGCTTAGCAAGAGTACATGTTCCGTTGAGTAACACACACAAGTATGTAAAAGTTGACCTGTATTTTTTTTGGCATTGCATTGCTAGGGTCAATCTTGACATGGTATAATAAAAGGCATTTTGTTCAGGAACACCGATAGGCTTAGAATAGGCAGTAATTTTTATGTAACTATTGAAATTAAGAAAGTTACAGTTTAGTTTGTGACTGCACCGAAATGAAAGTGTTAATCTCTCTAGAATAATATTTTCTTTTCTACATGAAAAGGAACCGTAAATATGTATCTGCAGTAGTTATTATGGCATACTAAGAAGGAGCATAAAAAAAGTAATATTTTTAAGTGAATTACTTCTTACTTTGTAAAACCCAAAGAGAAAACATATAGTTAATTTGCGCATAAATGTGAACATGAGTTTTCTACAGATTGTGTGGTCGCCATGTGCTAAGAAAACTATGTGTGACGTACTTTATACATGACTGTTAAGCAAGCACATATGATTGTATTTGACGGCGACGCTTGCTATGCCTAAAACATTTTAAAACCAGAAAGCTCAAATCCGATTTCTTTCATAGTTCTCGAGTGATATCGATTATAGTATTTTTACCACCATATCGTCCAACTTAGATTTAACAATTGTAGGAAGAAAGAAATACCTTTTTTAGTCGTGATAGCCCAGAGCGCAACGAACCTGTCTCAAATTTATAAGGCCCCAAAGGGCCATGGTTCGAATCCGGGCGTGTACCAATGAGTTTTTCTGACTTAAGTACACAATATCACTGATACCGTGCTTCGGAGGGCACGTTAAGCAGTCGGTCCCGGACGCTGTCACTAGATGGCGGTCGTTACAGTTCCCAACCCGCAGTGGAGCAGCGTGGTGGACTTAAGCTCCAAGCCCCCTCCTCACCCTGGGGGAGGCCTAAGCCCCTGCAGTGGAGTAAAAATGGGCTGATGATGATGATTATGATTTATTTATACCTAACTATTTTACATGTAAAGCAGAAAGATAACTCCAAAAGAAACTGCAACATGCGTTTTTGTTTTAAAACTAATTGCCACGTCGCTAATAAATATTCCCTAGTTGTTTAACTCGTTGCGAACAATCAGATTCCTAAGAATTCAAATTCAATGGGTGTTAACGTTTATGCGCACTCAACCGTGATTTATATATTTTTAAAATTAAATATAGCGCTATAAAGCGCTTTAAACCCGCTCTGATCCCTATTTATGTGTCACGCAGGCGCGTGATAATTGTTTTAGTGGAACTGCAAATTACGTTTCTCGGTACGAACTCGGTCAAACTCGCCAGTGTGGGACGGATGATGACCACGTTTATGGTTCAACTTTGCCACATAAGGTTAAAGTTCTCATATTTTATGTTTTTTATTATTAAATACAGAATTAATCTGAACTCTCATAAAAGAGTAACGTGTTGATGTGGATGTGTGGAAAAGATTGTTGGAATTTTTTTTTTATGATAGACTAATTAGTCATATATGAACTTACAAAGCATATTTTAATTTTTATGTTTTTGCCCTTACAACTCAAGAACCACTAAACTGAATTAATGCAGCTTTTACTTTTAATTAGACGATAATTATAATACAATTATTTATTTACTTATAAACTAAAATATGTCGGTGGTTTATCCATAGTATATTTCATTTCTTTCAAAACAAAAAGTTCATATTTTTTGAAGAATGCTTAAACCAACTCAAACTGGTGTGTACCCCGATTTCCTCGTTACGAAGTTATATAAAAGAAACCAGTGACCCTGTTTTAAATTCCGTCGAAGGTTTGTTTCGGAAATAAACTATAAGTATCTTAAATAAACGTAAATAAATTTAAATAATAATAATAACAGTAAATCAATACAAATAGTTATATTATGTGTTCATAACATACAAATTAAAATACTTATTATAAATAATAAGATATAATGAACAAAATAAATTGGATAATGTTTCATATACAAGTATATTATGAAGTCTATAATTGAAAAATAAAATAATAATGTTTAGAACTATAATTTAAATGGTCCATTTTTGATGTATAGCAATAAAAAGAGAAATAACTTAAGTGATACCAAAATAGATCATTTGTGCAAAGCACAGTTTGTCTTAAGATATAAGAAAAATGCATAACCGGTATAAATTTCTTTTTTTAATAATTAATGGCGGAATGAAATCAAATTAATAAATTACAACACCATCGTAAGTATTAACTTCTACAATTACCAAGAAAGAATATATTGCGATTATAAATAAAATAAATATAAATGCATTGATTTTTATATTTAAAGTGAAAAGGATATTCTGCATCTAAAGTTATTGTACAGTTCATTACATAATTATTTAATAATTTGCTATTGTACGCAACAGCATATAATTAATCAGTAAATTATTAATTAAAAAATGATGTGTGATGAGCGTCCCTCTCGCTCACAGCTTCCAACAAAAATACCGTCAAGGCCATGAATGTAATTTTATGATATAAGCAACTATAATTTCGGAATTAAATAACCGAATGATAGATTTACAAAGTAATTTTTTGAGTGCAACAGCAACATGTGGCTTGGTTAGAGTGTACATTCATCAGTTTGAACTGTTTACCTGACATGGACTCAAGTTTCGGGTGTGAAGAGGGTGGCGCCGGTGTTAGCGTATGGTTTTCATGAGCTGTTTCGCCTACGAACCGGCAACGTGACACCACTGAATAGTGTATAGGTGGTTGGACGAAACAATCAAAATAATATCTCTACGTAAAGGAAACCGCTGTTAATTTCGTTACTCTATGTTTTTGGCTGTATCATATTTATTTTGCTCATTACTTTTAAGGTTTTGTGGTTATAAGGTTACATATTATTTTTAAAATTAATTATAATTTCTCGTCTATTCCAGCCAACAATGTTTTGTATGAAACTTTATATTGTAAATTGCTGCTTTGGACCAAAAACTGTTTACGTGAGAGTCGTATTTCTGTGAAGAGAGAGGGTTTCGTACTATAATATTGCGTATGCCATGTTTTTTTTAATCTAACCTGAAATGTATATAGATATGAAATAGGTATGACGACCGCTTACCCTAGTAGGTAGCGACCCTGCATACGAAGCTGGAGGTCCCGGGTTCGAATCCCAGGTCGGGTCAGTATTTATGTGATGAATATTGATACCGGTACCGGGTCTTGCTTGTTATATGTATGTGGTGTCTTCGCTTGGTACCCAAAACACAAGCTAATGCTTAGTTTGGGGCCTAGACGTTGTTGTCATCTATGCGTTATAAAAAATTATATATACATGTATATATTAATTTACGCTTAATGGTTACCGAGATCAGGATGGGATGCTCGATTTACGTACCTATATTTTTTAATATCTTTTAGACTACGCGAGATTGTAAAATAAATATTGACTGACCGATTGGCCGATTGGTTTAGAGACTCTAACTTCAGAACCGAAGTTCACTGGTTAGGATCTCGACCGGGACAAATGTTTGTGTGCATTTGTGTGCGACCCTACAAAAAGTCCGTTTTATTCCCTAAACGGCACTTAGACATAAACACGGTGCGGCTTTAATTGGTGTGTCACAGTAGGTACTCGGGCTAGTTAATCAGGAACTATCACGAATATACCATTAATACTGTTCAATAAATATTATTACCTGTACATAACATACTAATGTTCACATCACTAGTTTTATTCCAGAAAGTATGGTCGAATACGAATTGAATTTGAATTTTCAAGAAAGCGTTAAAACATTCAAACCTAGGAGTGAAATGTTGACAATGAAGCGAAGGTCATGATTCAACACGGATAAATTTATTGGTTTTAAACATATTTGAAAATTATATTACCTTACCAGTAGACAATGACTTGACCGATATTCATTTATCCGGTAGATTCCCGTACTTGTGTTTAGTTTTATTTTATATACCAGTCAAACGCAGCATTTAAGACTACATATTAAACTGTGACGTATGCCTATAAAAATATTTCCGAACCGTTGAAATATACAGTTGCTGGCTCACGGTTAATATTAAGACAAATCGACGAGCAGAGTCCAGATTACAGCTGAAACGCGTAAATATGGCGGCCGAGTTCAATATTTATTATCCTGTAAACATGCACTTACACGCGCGGACTTGTACGCCGCGCGATATTTCGCAAATGCGGATGGTAGGTAGGTATAGAGCTACAAAACGTTAGATACGCCGCATTTAATTTTTTAATAGATTTTTTTCACTGTTATTGCGCTTGATTTTACGACAACTACTTATAATCTCTGATGAGGTCTTAGTTTATAAGATTATTTAAAAAGTTCGCCACAACACACGTTTAATATAATGTCTGAAGAATTTTTTACCTTTCTCAAATATAATATCATAACATGGGATGGGGTGAACCAGCGAGTTTGAATAAGTTCAACTATTTTCAGTGTTAAAATATTGCGCCTGTAGAACTTTTTGATTTCTTAATATCTTGTGAAACATAAGTGCTTTTCGGGCTCTATGTCTTTCAATAAATTATTACAATTTAATTTGAAGTAAATGAATTTAAAAGCTATATAACGTTTCTTAAAGTTATATTAAATAATATTAGGTATTTTTCATTAAATCAAATTAATGTTTTGTTTTTCTAATAAGAATAATTCGAAAAATAAGCCCTTTATAATTTATAACAAAAAATATAAAATAATACTGCGCCATTATTTCAAAGGCTTGTAATGGAAAATAATGGAATGGCCATTAATGTGTACCTAATCTTAGCCAGGTATCCTTGGCCTATCTGAATTAAGCATATTAATTCGATCATTCTATATTTTTCATACATAATAAATACATAAACACAATATTATTGTATTTTTTAAATACCATTTTCTACATTTATATTTAATAAAAAATGTTTGATTGGTTATTTTCATACGAATATTTTTTATGAATACCTTTTTAAATAGGTATTTATTTGTTTTGATATTTTACTACCTTAAAATAAATAAAATGGGTAAGAATATATTGAAATTGTTTGAAGTTACAAATACTTTAAACCTTTAAATTAAATCTTTAATTAATTTTATTAAATCTTTAAACAAAATACTGAATAAAAGCAGAATACGATGGTACACATTAGTAAATGTAACGATTAGCTCTGAAAACCAGCTATGAGAGGTTAAGAGAAACTTTTGGCGACTTAATACAAAATGGCTTGACTATATTAAAAAATGTTGAACAATGAAAAAATTAAGATGGAAATTTTACTTAAAATTTCGTAAGTCCTGTAAATGTTTTTCCACCACGAATTAACTCCGAGATGCGAGCGCTTTGAAGGAATGGAGGAAAACGCAAAGGGCTAGGACTGTACACAAAATTTAAAAATAAAAAAATAGTAAGTACACACCAATATGATTTCTGCATTAACGCCAAAATAATGCAAAGCGTTTACTTCACAGAGACGTTGCCACGGACGTCATTTAGTTAAAAAAATTTAAAATTTATATGATGTTAATCATTTAATTTTACGCAGTAATTTTCGTCTGTAACTCTATGGTACAGCGGTCATCGCCTATCGCACACATTGACACGCACACATAGAGACTATTTTAATAAGCTGTTTATGTATTCGATTATCGCATTGAAGACGCGTATATAAATCAACTGATGTACAAAACAGGATTATTTAGTACATGACAACTAATTTAAAAAATAAATCTCATGCACATTTTATTTTTAACTGCATAAATTTAAAGGTCTTTAATTAAATTAAAGATCTTTCGATTAGATAAATAACAAAATATTTAGTTTACACGTGGAATGAGATTGAAATTAGTGACGAAACATATTCCTCTATGATAAAACAATAAATAATACAGAAAAAAAAACGTTTACATTTTCAGAATCAACTGCATTTAAGTATGATTCTAGTAAATCATATCAAGTGCACTATGAGTTTTAAATTTTATATTTAACAAGTTAATTATTTACATTATTGAAGTACATAAAAACAAACTAAAATCGTATTATAGAAAAAAACTAGTTCTTTGAGCCATATTGCGGCACGTGTATACGTACATTCGACTCTTGCGCAGTGCGAATATGAATACACAATATGCTAGTGTGCATTTGGAAATCCTTTAATGTGTGTATACTTCAAAATGTGTGTAAGTATACGTTTGTGTTGTATCAGAATTACTCAGCGATGTGTGTATCGCAGAATATTCAAGATACAACGAAAACATATAGCATTGAGTCAGGTCATGGCACTCTGCGAAGCGACCGGGCACGTTTTTATCTGCGTAGTGGGTACCGCCTGCTAGGCTAGACGCAAAATGATGGCAGTTTGAATTGCCCTACTTTTGCTGGACGATGTGTTTATTTTGCATCATCTGTTGGACTAATTGTATAATTTGGATAAGATACGATATTTATAGGTAGAAATACATATTCGTACCTGTAAATTTGTATCTTTATCCTGTATTTTTCATATTCCGAATTATTTTATTAACAAACTAGTTTTGCTTGCGGTTTTTTCTTCTTTACTTCTTGGATTGTAATCCTACTACTATTTCTTTCTACAATTTGAAGCTTTCCTTGTCTTTCATATCGAATCATAGATTTCAATCCTATAGAAACCTTCGACAGGACGAACAGTAGAATGTGGTACCTAGTTTTGTTGTTTCAACTAAATCCTTGCATCTCATCAAGACGGGTTCAGCGGTTTAGCGCCCGTGATGGGAAACAAACATACCAACAGACAGACATACCTACGCACATTAAAATTTATAAAAATACATATTTATGTCACCACTACAACTCGTGGTTTAGGTAAAGTCTACTTATTAATGTGATTGCATTTTTCATCTAAGTTAATGAATTAATTGAAGTGGATTTCTTAGAAGCGGGATTATCCTATATTCTTTTTTATGTGCGTAGGCGGAAGAAAGATAAGAAAATTTTGCATACCAATTTGTTTAAAAAAAAATTCGTTCACATCCAAAATTGCATAATTTTAGTACTAAAAATTTAAAAACTACTTCTGTGTTTGATTAAATTCAATAGCGTAAAAATTAAAAATAATTGTACTTAGTTCGGCGTTCATTTTAATTAGTTTATACTTCATTATACGAACAATATTGATTTCGATGACCATTTTTATTAATTGACTTAATAGACACTTCAATTTAAAAAATATTTCACCTTTCCAAATATGTATCAAGTTTTCTGTTAAGTAAATAAACTAGTGCCATTTGCATAAAACTTTAGTAATTAATTACACGTCATAACTGAAAACGCTTTATTACGTTGCAAGTTTTGGAATTTGTATTACCACTAAAAATATTAGTTTATATTTAATTGAATGTTTATTACGAGCAATATAGTATTTTATGTTTTAAGCTAGTTAGTTGGTTTTTGTAATTTTTATTTTACATAAACTATATATAAACTATTTCTTATCGCTAATTACTAAGAGTTCCTTTTTAGGTATAATAATAAATATTTTAATACCATTTATTTATTTTTTATATATTTTTATTTATTAATTTTAATAACAATTTAATATAAATTTGCCCTTATAAGGTATGTCGCCAGAAGCGCGACTTGATTCACATTGATTCCAACATCAGTTTTTAAGGCCATTTGTAAGGCGACAATATAAGACTCTGTTTCTGCGTTATTATGTTATATAGTCTATGAAGCCCAGACAGATACAAGGAAAAGACAAGGCACAAAGAATTGTAACGTACGTAACATTTCAGACCGTGAACAGTACCGAATCAAAACTGGAAGAGGAATGGCAATAGAAACAGGAGCATACCATAACAGTCCATCATGCCCCACTGCAGGGACTTAGGCGTCCCTTCGGGATGAGGGTGCTTGGAGCTCAATCCACCACGCTGCTCCAGCATGGGTTGGTGGATTTTAATGACTGGCAACTGACGATGGCCACTGGGACCAATAGTTTAACGTGCTCTCTGATACACGGAGTCAGCGATAGTTATGAACTTAAGTTAAAAAAAAACTCAATGATACAACTACGGCCTTCCAAAGACGAAGGGGGTCGCCAATACTCGACTATAACGACTTGGCTATCACAAACAGGAGTATACTGATTTTGAAATAAAGCGTCTTAAGCAATGTCTTAAGCGTACTGGAGTACAACTTTTCCCAATATTGAGTTATGGAGATTGAACCAATGCGGGTCGAGCTTAAATACAGAAAGTGAAATCAGATGAAGTGTGAAAAGTCCGTTATCAGCCTGAGTGAACCTTTTTATATAAAATAAATAAACATACTTTACCAGTCATATTCCGAAACCTGTAAATATAAACTGGAAACAGACTTG
This sequence comes from Luffia ferchaultella, assembly GCA_949709985.1. Lineage (NCBI taxonomy): Eukaryota > Metazoa > Arthropoda > Insecta > Lepidoptera > Psychidae > Luffia > Luffia ferchaultella. The sequence continues at coordinate 1,660,465 of OX453255.1, read as the reverse complement.
AGAAATCCGTAGCCCCGAAACGAGGTCGAATGAATTAAACCCCAAAACAAAGCAATAAGCTCCAACGCCGGGAGTCAGTTAATTCCGTGACAACGCTTCCAAGAGCTTTGACGAAAACTCGACAGTTATTGGTCGCTGAAACAAATTTTACACAGTCCAATATAAATACTTGCTGCAACGTTTCACTCGACGACATCTCAGCTCGTGTATTGGCTTAAGCACTCCTGAGTGTGATTTATTTTAGGGTACATTGAAACTTAGCGCACGTCAAATCTGAATGGAAATAAAACAACTAACTGTCTGCCTTAGTAAACAATATTTAGTACAGTGTAAACAATAGTTGGCGTTACACCGGCAGATAGAAAGCGGCTCGCTATTAGCTAGGTCTGAATATAGTTTAAAATCTCGATCTATCTTGTGAGTCCCTTATTCTTTTCCCAGGCGAAATATTGTTCAATATATTCGTACTATAAAATATGTAATTGAAATTGTTAAATTAATTTTAACACTGAAAAGTAATTAATAGATAATTTTAATTACATTTGTAATTAGAAAAAAATTATAATAAAATAATTTATCGGATTCAAAAAATTATAAATAAATTTTGAGTTCTGGTATAAATCAAACTTTGATTCCCATTAGACCAACTACAATAATAATATTATAAATTATTACATTTGTTGGTAACGGAACGTATCTTGAAAATTATATGTTTTGGAGCATGCAATAACTTTTGGTACAAAAATGTATATGTTGTTCTAATTAAAAAAAAAAAAATTGCAAATTTAATTAAAAATAGTCTGGACCGAATTTAGAGTTCCAACTCTCCTTGTTATGTTTGATAGTATATGAATAAAATTTCGCTTGGGAAAAGAATAAGGGGTTCACAAGATAGGTCGAGATCTTGTACTAATTCGTCCCAAAAATCAACACACATACATTTACGACAGTGTTATCTTCAGACATAGATGTATCCTGACTCTACGTTTACAATCACGCTTGGAAAATTTTATAGTGTAGGCAGAGGCATATTATTGCTTCATTTGAAATAACATCGTTTGTATTTGTCGGTTGCAACGTTGTTTTAAAAAATTATTAATGGGTAATATCTTTCTGGCTTGCTTTCAAAACTCGGTATATTAATGAGATTGTCGGTGCTAAAAAATCTACTTTCGATATGGGCGTGGAAACCTTCAATAACCGCACAGGGCATTAAAAATAATTTCAGTGTTAGTCCCTAGGAATCCATAGAAAATCGTTACGGTAATATCTGTTTGTTACAGCCCTCAGCGGAACTTTATAATCAATATAAAAAAAAAAATTGGGAAAATCGTTCTAAGTAATTTTATTTGAAACCATCAATTTTGGAAATACACGAGGAAAACAGTCACCGACGGCTTATGTCCTACTAACCTTGGACACCAAACAATAATACAAGTAGTTAGGAAAAGTAAGTCGCTTTGGTAGCATCACATTGATTGTCGCCTAACACGAAGGCCAAGAAACATTCGTCCGAAGAAGCGAATTCGTTTGACATTCCAAGCGATAAATTGAACGTTTAAACAAAAGTATAACGAGCAAACAAATATTTTGTGTCCAAGTTATTACTGATTCTATTCAGTTTTTTGTTAACGGCGACAAGCGACTTCGCTGTGATTGGAGCAAATGTTTTGTAGCCCTCGTGTAATGAATGTGAATATTAGGTTTTTTCGTCAGAACTCCTTGGCTCTAAATTAGCAACGCTATCTTGGTTTTGATCTTGTTCCCTTTGCCCGTTTGTGCACAATAGAGACCACTGCAGCTAATCCCGAAAATATGCTTTTAAAATATTAGCCTTAACAATTTACGAAAGACAGTTTTTCAGGAAAATCGCCCCGAATTTTTTTTTTTTTGCATAGAAATGAGGATGCCTTCAGGTATGTCTATGTTTTTTTTATAATAAATATTAAATTAGAATCAAGTTGACGACGATTAGTATTTTACATATAATATGCTAAATGTGCAAATATGTAATATGAATAAAGACTTGTTCACGCAGTATATATTTTAATACTGTCATATGACATATATATTAAAAACGCTTAAGAAATCATCTGAAAAACAATTGCCTCCCAGTACACCAACTCAAAATTGCCACATTACTACATTATTTATTTTGCTACATTATTTAACACATGCAGGTTCTATGTCTACGGATAGGTAAGAAATAATCACTCTACGAGATCCGGTAAGCGATCGCATTAAGCCAATATTGTGTTGCAGTAGCAGCCCAAAAAGACCAAGGTCTATGTCAAGGCTAACCACTTACCCAAACATAAATTGAACATAAGTGAGCGTTAGGTACAGCAATCATTAAATATGTGTTTGAAATGCTTGAAACAAACATATAAATCCTTGTACACTGCAAAATATGCATAAATACACCAAATACAATTATAATTATATTCAAGAAATTTTATATTAAAAGGGTCTTTCATGAATGGCCCATGTAGGATCCATTTGAAGATGTACAAATCACGCGAGATACCCCTATTTAATATTTTTTAAGCTTTTATTGTTCCGTGTTTATCATAAACACAGTGTCAGATTTGGCCAACTTTCAGTTCTATATAGTTCGTTCGTAGTATCGTTCGAATTTTTGTTCCATTAAATGTGCAGTTTGCAAACATGTCATTTTAAGACACACCACGAGCACACATGACCAAAGCTGGTAACCTTTTGCGGCCGCCACGAAATCGTATGATTTTTTTACGAGGCGTTCGCTCTTGTAATGCGGTAATTAAAATTTAACAGCCAAAACTCGCGCGATAAATCCGCAACGCGTGTGTAAGCTCGTGGCAAGGGGATTTCTTTGAACTTTTTTATCCATACTTCGAGATATTAAGTTGACTTTGATGTGACGAGTTCTTCTTCATTCCCCACTATTCACTTATGACATCTGCAGTATAATTTCGTGCTGGCATTCAGAGCCGTTTTACTTTTACGACCGTCTGAGGCACTGATACATCAGCTGTATTGCGGTGTAATTTTTTAAGGAAACTTTTTAACGATTGCGTCTGCATGGACAGTTTGTAATAGCGACGAATTCGATCGATGATACCATTTAGAATATTTTCAATTTCATATTTAAATATGTACCAAAATTAATAGCACCGTTAGTCTATGATATTGTGACGTCTATGCGCAGAAACCCCTCAATGTTTTATGGAAAGTACATGAATAATCACGCGGTTTCACAAACATATCGACCGACTAAAGAAATAACTAGAAATTCGAGATAAAAATAAATTAGGATTGAAATTCTATTTTTGAGACGCAATTCGTCAAAAGAAACTGCGATCGTTCGCTGCGACGAAGTTATATTTTAGAGGCGGCATGTTCAAAGGGCGAAGCGCTGACATTTCGATTTATTGGCAGAAGAAATTATATTTAGAATTTCAGAATGGAATATTTTACGATAAAGATTTCGGGATATATCCAGGCAAGGATTTCGGGAGGTATAAAAGGCGTCGAGGCGGCCGAGGCAGGCGGCGGCGCGCTAGGCAATATTTCTAAAAGAGTCAAGGTGCGAACAATCCTGCGGAGTGTACAGTACGATAATAAATTATGTTTTTGTTAAGTAATAAAGTATAAGTTGTGAGCTGTAAGAAGAAAAGTATAGAAGTATTGAAAAGGTTTCGAAATATAGATGTAATATACAAAATATAGTTTATTTGAGATGTCTATATATTTTGTTCCGTGTCTGGATGTAAAATATTTATTTACACGGTTTTTTGTTACATCATGTACGACCCGAAAGGGGTGGGCAGGAAGTGGTTGGTAGATGCTCGTAAGCATAATAAAATAATTTTTAAGGAATAAAATTATTATCATTAAAAAATAGTTACCTTCACGAGAGATCAAAACTCTTTATTATAGCGCAAAGAGCAGATTGTAAATTTCGTACTGACGTACCTGCCTCATGTACTCATGCTGAATAAACATGCAGTTTTCCAGCTTGAACATTAAATTTCTTTTAGGAGTTAAAACGCAAGGTCAAGGTCAAGGTCAAAACGTCTGAACGTCGTCATAGCACCGGGTACCTACTCGCCGTTTGCGCCGTAGAGTTTTGTGTACCTACGTAAAGCATTCCCGTTACATTTAGCGTAACATATGAACATGTCGTAATAACCATTGTCATTAAAATAACCCATTTTCACAACACACGATAACATACAATAACACCCAATAACCATGCAGGTGAGCTGCCAACTGCCGAGCCGACCAGCTGAGTGGCGCAAGCGCGGCGGTGGTGGGGCGCGTGGTGGTCAAGTCCCGGCGCGGAACGTTGCGTTCGAGCAGTAAACTACGATTGAACAATGTTGATCTCCCATGAACTATTATTATTTCTTAATTATAATAATTTTATTTAAAAAAAAAATATTTATTATGCTTACGAGCATCTACCAACCACTTCCTTCTCGCCCTGCCACTTCGGGTCGAACATGATGTGACAAAACACGGTGTATATTGTAAAGAACATTTAAGTATGTGTATCAATTGTCTAGTAACTCATAACACAAGCATAGAACTTGCTTACTTTAGTACTGCGCATGATGTCCCATATATCATTCGTATTATTATTACATAAAAACTAAATAATACTTATAAGAATAGTAGTAATATCAAACAAGCGGAAACGAAGGCAGAAAATCGTAGTTGAAAATATAATTCGTATTGCAGTTAAATTTTTGTTTTAAAAACGCAACAACAAACCTTTTTCAAAATAAATTTGAGTTCAATTTTTTAAAGATGTTTAAATAATATTTTTGCGTGGTCGGGTTTTTATTAGAAACACTGTTTTTTTTAATATTAAATTCGACATCAAAATTAATGATCTATAATTTAGCTAAGTGTAGACTTTTTCATTACAAAACAAATAATTCGCTAAGGTTTGTTAGTTCATCAGTAAAAATATATCTGATACATTATAGTCATTAACAGCGAAGTGACGAGGCGGGTTTTTCCACTCATTTTCAGTAAACGTACACATAATGACAGCTAGTCTAGTTGAGTCGAAAAATAAGTCACAATTATATTTGTATAATCGTCTAATTTTGATGATTTGAGTTGAATATGTAAACGAGACAATTCATTTCATGTTTTAAGACAATTTCCCAGTTACGACAATCGCACTATATTCTATGCTTTATTTATTTAAATAATTAATGAAATATTACGTGATACACAATGCTAATCAGAATAAATTACAAATGTCATGTGAGCGTAGCATGCTTGCTTTCAAAAGCAAACAGATGCGTCTATTGCACAAAGTGCACATTGCCTAGTGTTATGTAATTTGAGACCGACGATTTATTCGAGATAGTAATGCAGAGAAGTAAAATTAAATGGTACCGAAAATCTCATACTATGTGGTTACCGAAATATTGTCATATGTTTTTGTTTCGTTTTAAAAATGGACAGATGTGACCACAGACGTAATAGATACTATAGACTGCCTATTAGTGAACAATCAATAAAGCACTGTAACGACGGCCGCGTGAGCATGTGTGAGTGGAACCTCGCACTGGCAGTCGGTAGACTTCTATGGTATGAGTCTTCAAGTTGCAGCGCTTATAAAGTCGACTGGCTTATTTGGGGTGCTTCGGTAGTTAGTTCGCTATGATACGTCCGGGTATCCCTAGGTTCATCAATGTGACCTATCTTTCTGATAAAAGAATCAAAAATATGTATAACTTTGTAATTTGTTTTTAATGACGGTGATTTAGTGATATAAATTATTGTGTATTTGCGATTTTGCGTTTAACTGTTTGCGTTTATATTAAGACATGCTTCCAAATAGACGTGTGTATATCAAATATATTTTTTCACCAAATGTTCGGGCTCAAATTTAACCACAATTAAATTATTTTACAGCGAAATATTATTTTGTTGAGCGGTACCTACACGGAACTCCTAAAAATAACTTGCAAACATTTTCAAAACTACTTTTAAGTCTGTGGTACGTTCACCTAAATTTCAAACTTTATTATTCAATGTATGATGCACACACACACTGTTAGTCAAACTACGTTTCTGCTGGCTCAAAAATGCTAAAAAGAGAATCACCCAAAAAGAATATACCTCCGGTATTTTTTGCGTTATCATTTCATTTCATTTCATTATAATTTGATAGAATGATAGGCTTTTTTAATGAGTTAAAATTTTACATATTTGTTAATCCGTTTACTATATAACTGTAATATTTCAATTGGAAGTCTATTATAAAAACCACGAATAAAACACACATAGTTGCCCATGAAGGAATTGTTTGCTTTTGAAAGTCTCAATCTAGGTATTGTAAGCATATGCTTGGCTCTATGATTGGTATTGTAGCTATAGCCCCCCTTAGAGAAAGCTTTAATGTTTTTATGTACTTACATACATAATAATTTTGCAAATGTACTTACATGAGACCTTAACAATGTTACTTCTTTTAAAGTAGAAACAAAAATATTTTATAAAAATGCATGTTTTTGCATGGTTGCTCATATGTGTACAAACATTTTATGTTGACAGCTGACCACATCTTCGCTACTGATTCACTGCGTTCGACGACATTGAAACGGGCTGAAAACTATTTTATACCGCTCTTCTAGTATTTTAAAAGCGTCCATTACAAACTGTTTACTTTTATATTGTAATCGATAATCAATAAAGAATGCAGTATTTTTTTATACATAGTTGAACTGTACCTACTAGAGCGCATACCGCTTTATATCTGCTGCTATTAAATCTGCTCATTTAAGCACACTATATTTTCTCCCAACCCTTTTAGTCAAATCTACTACTATTTTCGTGAATATCGTCTTATGAAAAGTGGCTTAAAAATGTATCAGATGATAACAGATGTCAAAAAATAGTTAATGGTTTGTAAACGACGAAAAATTTAAAAAAAATATATATTTAGACAATTCAACATTACTTAATTTTTAATTATTTTTAAGTTATTTATTTGAATACAGTATTTTATTATTTTACGTTTAAATACAAAAAAATCTTCGTATTCATAATATAGATATGACTTCTTATAGTGACTAGATTAAGTATAACATTGATTTTTTAATTATATAATGTCTGGATAGCGAATGGGCGTCAAAAAACGCAGATAAAAATATCACCTAACTATTCGGTTGTAATTCACGCACGCAGAGTCGGTTTGTACATAGAATGGCGGAGCGAGAGTATCTGGTCTGTTGAGTCAACATTGAGCATATCCATAGGCAATGAGTTTAGAACACACTCGAAATGTTATGTTCATATACTTGTATTGAAACGAATTTCTCAACATTGTATACTATCTAAAACACACTAAGATTTGCAAAAGTTTTCAAATTTTCGATTTCGTATATTAACCTATTTATAAATGCACGTTTTCGTGCAGATGGGTCAACAAGCAAAATTACTTTGTGTCAATAGCAGTAACTTTGTAACTTTTATTAACTAGGTACTTTAAATTTCGTTCCCGAATCGTACAGAATATCCAATGCGGTGTTCACTGTACATGTGACCTTCCTGCTGCTAATCGGCGTGTGCACAGCGCCGCTCAAATGAAGCTTGATTCCGAAATATTTATCTTACAAAAAAGTCACACAAACTTTTTGAAAGTTTTAGAGTAAGAAAATTGATAGCAGTATGGAATCGTATAGTGAATTCAAATACTTATGATATTAAAACATAATAAAAAATAAGTTGAAATTGCCCTTATTTTTTGGATAGAGTTATTTTCAATTTTCTTCTAAATTATTTTTTGTAAATTTAGGACGGCCATAAAATTAACTTCTTGATAAATAATAATTGGTTCATAGTTCTCTTGGAGTGATCCTGATTATAGTCGAACCATTAATGATTATGTACATAGAGATACCGACCGCATCGTGGCTACAAAAATGTGAGACAAAAAATGTACACCACAGACTAAACATATCACACTATTTGATGTTTTGACACATCCAAAGTGAAAGTGAATTTCGTATGAGGCACACGTAAATTTCGTAATAGAAAAATATAAAATATTCTGATATTACAATACATGCGTGATTTGACAAAATGTTTAAACAATGAATGCATATGACGCGTGGTCTATCTAATTTCTTAGTCTGTCATTTTGTTCAGGTTTTCGATCGTTTTGAACAGACATACAGACTTTGGATTCGAATGTCTAATGTCTATTGTTTCGTGGTATCAGACGCTCCATCGTGATGATTCTGCTCTCTAAGAATCGAGTGCCTTGAATTTACTGATGACTTCTACGGCTTATGGATAATCTGTGAAATTTTCCTAGAAGTAATTTTTCGTTGAAGTTTATGCGTGAGCAATTAATATGATAACTACTTTTTAATTAATGTATTACATCAGATAATCTGTCCTTACAGTGGCATTAGGTTGTGACAAAAACATTTTAAAAAAGTAAAAGAATATTTATTATAACCAAAATCATTGTAAAATTAAAAACTCACTAGAAAGTGGTTTCTAGGATTCCGTATCCAAAAGGTAGCAACTTTAGTACTAGTCTGAACCGTAATAGGTAGACTGAAATTTTCGCAGAGTCTGTGGCTATGGCCGCTATAACAACAAATAATAGAAATAAGATAAAGTTAAAAATTAAAGGAGTCCCCATACAAAAAAAAAACGTGCTGTTTATGTTGTGCGGTTGTACGGAACCCTTCGTGTGCAAGCCTAACTCGCACTTTACCGGTTTTATAATAATGAGGCAATGTATGAAGAAATTTGCATGATTAGGTGAAAATTTAAATATTTAAAAACAACTTTTGAAACTTTCCTTAAACAATACTGTGCTGTACTGGGAAACTTTGAAACAGTCTTTTTTAATTACATTAGAACGTAATAAGTTGGCTAACACACGCAGTAAAACGTAGACGGATTAAAACTGAATTGCGTTTGATCGTAAAAATACAATAACAACGAATAAAAATAGTTTAACAAGAACACAAGTTTTTTACACGTTATTTGTTAATCTAATTAAGTCGTGAAGGACGCGTTCATTCAGCGTTCCAAAAATTGTATAGTACGTAGTTTCGATAGTAGTAAGAATAGCGTTTTGGCAAAAACAATGAGCATTTGCGTAAAAAAAAAATTCCTAACTGAATTAAATTAGATTTGAACACAACGTAATAAGGGTGATATAAAATATTTAATAATTATGATTCGCTCAAATGAATAGAATACTAAAACTTTTTGTTGTGATTTAACTTTAGTACTAAATTTCATCTATATCCGTTCGGCTATTTTAGCGTGAAGAATAATTATCCACAGAAACCGTGCTTTTGCCGTGTAAAATGTAGCCTATATCACTCTCCAGCAGACAAATAGACAGACAAATAAACAGACGGAAAGTAGTATATTACTCCTGACAATATTCTTTTTATGTCTGCAACATTTCGTTGAAATCGATTCAGCTGTTTCATCAGCCCAGATAGACAAACATATAGACAAACAGAGAGACAAAAAGTAGCCTACGTCCTTATCTATGGTTCAATCTATCTTTTCAAAGATTACATTATCCATAATACAGTCCTAGTAATTATTATTATTAAATTTATTTAATTCGTTGTAATAAAATTAAAGAGGTATTTCTTTTTAAATAAAGGTTACAAATGAAACGAATGATAAATATTTATAATATAATTATGGAGATTTTGTAGTCTTTGTTTATGCCTTTTCGAAAGAGAAGTGACCTTGTATATATGTATTTAGACACCTTTGAATATTGTTTTCAAAGAGAACAGTTTTAAAAATGTACAATATTTCGTTATATCTACAAATATTCAAAAAAATAATTAACACTTATTTAAATTATGTTCAAACGGTCGGTGATTGAAGAATTGATTGAATTGAATACCTTTAATTCCTAAATATGATTGTGTACCTATATCATTTTTTAATTGCGTTTTAAAGAATTCATTAGCTAATCGAGATTGTACAATATACTGACCAGAATTTTAATACAAACTAATACTGATGCATTTTTTGCACAAGATGTAAATAAATAATTACAAAATTGTTTATTGTCGTGAAAAAATATTTTATTGGACTTCAACTTCGTGACGCTGAATTAAACAAGCAAGCGTGCAGGCATACTCTTTCATCTGACGCAATCATTTGGAGAAATAAATATATGATGTGTGGGTGTGTGATGGTACAAACTGAAACTAATGTCGCCAAACCAACAAAATGGCTATCAGCTCTTATACTTGTAAAGAGAGTTCGAAATAATATCCTGTATATTTTATTTAATGTACATAAAATTGTTAGCATTATGTTTGAGTTAATTTCTGTTTATTGTAACCTTTCAATAATAATTTGACGCGTGTAATATACAAGTTTTTGACCAGTTTCTGAGACCAATGACTATTAGATTAAACTGATTTCACTGAAAGTCCAACAAACGGTGAAAGTTTAAAGAATTTACAAAGTCTATATGAAGGTGAATGTAAAATAAAATTAAAAACCGGCCAAGTGCGAGTTGGATTGGCACGCGAAAGGTTCCGTGCCACTGTACAAAATAAAAAACACGTTTTTTGTATGGGGACGCCCTTTAATTTTTTACTTTATTTCATGATAATTATTTGTTTTTATAGTGGTCAAACATACTTCACGAAAATTTCATGTGTAGGCAGTTACAACTACCAATCACCAAAAACGCTAAAAAAAAACAGGTTTCTTCTAAGGGTACCCTTTTCAATTTTTAACTTTATTTTATTTTTATTATTTTTTGTAATAACAACTGTAGTAATACAAATTTTATTTAAATTTTCAAGTATCTGCCTATTACAGTTCAGATGACACAACTCTATGACAGACGGACGGACGTATGGAATAGGATTTCCGGTGGTACCCTTCGGATGCGGAACCCTAAAAATGTCCTCAAGCGTAATTGTATAATTAAATTCATCAACGAACGTGCAATATTTTTCTATCGCCGAGCGCTGCGTTTCAATACGCCACGATCGGACGCAGCCGGGTTTATCAACCCCGTAGTTATATTACGCACTAAGAGCGTTTAGCGCTCGATAAAAATAGCGGCACACGCCACGTGTACGCTGAGGACGTGTTTAATCAAAAACATGTTTTTCAGCGGAGTTTCCTCGATTTACCCAGCCGATAAATAACCTTTCCTAATACTCTGCTGTAAACTTAAATGTCGATGATGGACTGACCGCTGGAAAATACAAGAGTTATATGGCATACCACTCTTTATTATACCGACTTCGCTTATTATGTACGTTCTTTTTTTCTAATCCCCTATTTTGGCTAATACTTCTTTTGAGAAAATTGTCTGTTTTGAGAAAATGTATCATCCGAAAATATATGCTAAATTAATAAATATAGCCAATACGCGTCGTCAACGGCGCGTTAGGGATAGCAAAATAAATAAATAAGAAAATTAAGTTAAATTGAAAAAAAAAGATTTCGATTTTTTTCATCTAATCGACTAAATATTTTTAAATTTTTTTTGTATGTAAATCTAAAAAAAAAAATATAATAAAAGTTATATCTTTCCGAGAAAAACCACAGACAGACAGACAGACCAAAGGCAAAGTGTATTCGGACTCATTCACCGAAGGTTCTGTACTACGAAACCACATTTGTGTTGCGTGTATATCAAAAAAATGTAGTCCGTAGTCAAAAATGTGTCTCATAATTACGTTTTTAATTATAATTCTTTGATTTTTTACTTGTAAAGATAGAAATTCTACGTCATTGTACGTCGTAGCTTTATCTAGACTGTAAATAATCAAATTCATAAGTGTACTGTTCGGTTGACTGTTTTTTCACCTAAACCATTTTGTGAAAGCTCTTTCAACATTTCTTTCCCTCTTGTTCTGCTAGTAAAAAGTGTACCCTGTATTCTTAATTACATTATGTTTTTAAATTTTAAAGTTTAAAATAAGGTTCATGTTTTTTATAAATACAATAACCCAAAATTAAATTGTGTTTTTCAGTTTAGAAATTATTCACTCGATCACATTACATCTCCGGTTATAATATGTTTTTTACACCACTACTCGTTACAGTTTTGTAATAATATAATAATATCGTGATAACATAACCGAATGGTAGCGAGTCCGCTTCTAGTTTAGAAGGCCGTGGTTCGAATCCCAAGGCACGTACCAATCAGTTTTTTTCCATCTTGTGTATGTACGTAACTATCACTGACTGTGCCTCGGAGAGCACGTTAAGCCGTCGGTTCAGGTTGCCATCAATATCGCCTCAATAAAATCACAAAATCTTTTAAAGGGCAATGTATACGCTTTTACAATAAGATCCCAGTTGACATTCAAGATCTACCCCTTAACAAGTTTAAAACTTCAATAAAGCGAAAGCTTTATGCAAAAGCTTATTATAAAGTATCAGACTACTTAGATGAGAAAAATCCATGGGTGTAAGCCGCTCGCCTATCAGTTTGTTTCAATAATATTATTCTTTAAGCACTTATTGTTAAAATTTTTTTTTTAATATATAATTTTGTTAAAAAGAGCGTCCCTCAGTTTCTTGCTTATTCTTCTGAGAGGAACCAGCATTTTTGAATGCGCCTTTGTAGTGACGTCCTTCCACAAAGTAATAAAATTCACTCTTATGACGTATTTCAAGATTATGTTACATAACTACGAAATAAAGATATTTTGATTTGAATTGATTTGATCATCAATAGATGGCAGTCACCAAAATCCACCTACACTGGAGTAGCGAGGTGGATTAAGCTCCAAAACCCTTCATCCCGAAGGGAGGCCTAAGCCTTTGCAGTTGAGGTATTAATGGGCTGATAGTAGGGTAATATAATAGTATAATTCAACTGTTTTGAATGTAATGCTGGTAATGCATATCAGATATTTATTTGAAATTGTTCTTTTGCAGTTATTTACTCACAAGTCTGTGGATATTAATTAGAAAATAGTTATCGAGAAAAACTGATTGCACGTTGCAAACATTTCGCAAATACTTTTTGCAGCAGGTGTGAATGCAGAAAGTGCAATGTTTAAATGCATCGATTCGCGTTGAACAAGAGTGCACAAGCGAGTCTGCAAAACAATTTATTTGTCTGTACTTATTTGTAACTATATACTGTGGTACGAATATATATGGCAAAATGAAAATAATTATAAAGAATACACGTATTTTAATGGAATTACATTACTTCGGAAATTATGTTTCATAATGTTTTTGAACCATCACGTTACAACGTTCGTTGGCGTTTTTTTTTCCTTAGTTGGTAATCTAAAAAAATATATTACTATTTTTTTTTTTTTGGAAATTCCTAGTAATACAGTTATTATATACCACGCAGACAAAGTTGGTTTCGAAATCTAATGCTATATACATAATCAATATACACAGCACTTTACCGTATTTTGTTTGCAGCATAGCCTAGATACGTCGCGGGAGATCACGAGATGTTACGCCATAATCTGGCGCGGCATCCGAGCTTGGCTGTTTCGCTGCATTTTTCAGATTCCCCGCTGAAAGAACTTTAGAATTTCCACGGGCGGGTTATTGCAAGGCTCAAATTACTGAACCCCGACGCTCGGGGGAGAACGGCTCACCACTTCACGGCCCGTGATCGCTGAAACGCGATATGTCGGATATAGCCGGCGAGGAGAATCTTTCCCCGAATTTATATATTTTTGAAAATTATTAAACTAAGAGTAAAAATGCTAGTTTTTTTAATATAAAAATATGTCAGTAATTCTTGTTAGCATTTTGGTACGAAACTTTACGAACATACATATTTTTGTGCACAATTTCATGAGAGGTAATAAAACCTTTAAACTGTTTGAAACTGTAACTGAGAGCTATTTGTACTTAAAAGGTATTGTTGGGAAAATTGTAACCAAATATTTTGTTATCATTGAACCAAAAATATATATTTATTTATCTTTGAAAATTCTCATACGAAATTAATATTAAACTCGTAGTTATATATGGACATATTTTCACACTCTTTTAAAGGCGGAGTAAACAGAAATATAAGAATTCTGTTGTCAAGAAAATATACTCTTTAATATGTATGCAAATACAGCATTTTCTTGGACCAATGCAATTTGCATCGATTTAAGACTTCTTTTTCTTCGGTGTACACAAAAAAAAAAGAATTCTTATGTCAATGCAAATTGCATTGGTTCAAAAATATGCTGTATTTGTATAAGTATATCGAAGACTATATTTTCTTGACAACATATTTTTTTTTCTGTGAAGGAAAAACAGAAGAATTTCAGAGACGGTTTTCATAAAATCGATTAGATATGCAAAAGGAATGTATTTATTTTTAAAAATTTTAAAAATTTTAAGAATTCAGATTGGGAAAGCAGTAAAATTTTGTTTACAATTTTGCGAATTGACGGATGACAATTTAAGCGAATGACATTAAAATTTCGTGTCATTCACATAACTATAGCCAAACATATGTTGTGAAACACTTGTGCATATTCTTCTAAAACATTTGCTCCAAATTTAGGTTAAGGTTTTAATTTAAGTTTGAAAGTTTGAAGTTCTATTTGACTTACGATATTCGAAATCATATTCATCATTAAAAAACTATCCTGAAATATGGATGAAATATTTTAGAACCTTCAGAACAAATCCCGGTTTCCTTTCCTATAGTTACTTTCTTTGTTGTTACCTTTTTCGTCACGCTACCGAGAAGTTATCGTGACGTAACTGGTAATAACATTCACGGTAACTTTTGACTAATAATTCCCATTCCGCGTAGCCAGGTGGCTTTGCCATCGCGTGACCTAGTACTGATCAAAGAGAGCGCCTTGACTCATTGTTTCCAAGACGCGCTTCGTTGCGGTTTCAGTGCGATTAAAGCGATGTCGCGGTTAAAGAATATTATTGAGGGAAAATATTCTGTTTACGTTTTACGTTCATGTGTACTGAGAATCCAGTTGTTCATAAAGAGCAATACCAGCACATTTTAGAAAGTCATGCGTATAAATGCAAAATTAGTTGTTCAAGTTATAGGGTTTCATACTGGCCAGCTAACGTACTATATATCGCATGTAATAATTTATACTACATACATAAGAAATGTTATTAAGTTTCCGTATCTCAAAAGAAAAAAAAAAGAATTCTTATAGGATTACTTGGTTGTTCGTCTGTCTGTCTGTCTGTCAAGACCCTTAGTCTCAGAAATGCGTAGAAGTATCAAGTTGAATTTAATATCTAACATTTACGGTTCCTTGGAGCTGTAAAAAATTAAGTTAAATTAAATTTAAAAAAATACGCCCATTTACGCCACATATTTTAAACTCCCCACGTCAATGACATTTGGTAAGAATCTCTCGCAGTACAAGAAAATAAAGAAATCTGAAAATCGTTAATCTGTAATTATATCACATGATATATTGTTGTGATTACAAACTTTTTTATACGTAACAAAAATAAATTGTGTGGTAGTAAGAACACCAGGTTCGCGAGTCCAACTCGCACTTTGCTGTTTTTTTATTCGCTTTTTCTTTCCTTTTCATTAGAAATTTGACTTCCTTCTAATTTTTTATTTCTATTTATTTTGGTACAATCAGTTAAACATAAAAATATTTTTATATAGGTCCAGTAGGTACAAATAATTTTTCAGAGCATATATACACATAACAGCACCACAATAGATATTTTTGCGAGTAATTGTGTGGAATCAGTATTTTATAGAAATTGCAAGACAATTTATAAAATAGAATAAAGGTGTAAGTAGACCTTCAGAAATAAAGGAGAAGAAATATAAATAGAATACGGCTGCGGGTATGACAGAACATATTTATGGGTATTTTGATTAAATGTGCACGCGGGCGAAGCCACGGAAAAAATTATGTATGACTTAAATGTCTAGGTTTTAGTTTTTTTAACTATGTGTTAGTAGACGGAAGTATCCTTAACACAGCAGTGTTTAGAGTTTATTCGTCGAACACTACCTTCGCTTTATCGGCTACACGCAATTGCGGTTTCCTGAAACTAGGTCTATCAACATTTTCCTTCCCTCACGTGTACGTTTTACTTTTCAGTTTTTAACGCTAATCGGCCGTAATTGACTTTGGATGAATTTGATTGGTTTGCCTATACCAATTTATCAAAATATTCAAATAAAATATCAAAATGTTTGGTTTCGGCGTGAAAAAACATTATTAGAAACATAATTAAATACAGCAAACTTACTTTGGTATATAAATATGATCACAATAACTGTTGGTTAACGTTTTTGCATCAATACAAATATCAATACATGTCAAATTTAATTTATTTAAAATAGTTTGTTACACTACATATACTTATTTTGTACCTTTTCTACATTTGACTACCGCTAAGCGTAGTGGGCAGCGACCCTGCCTACGAAGCTAAAGGTCCCGGGTTCAAATCTCAGGTCAGGTCAGTATTTATATGATGAATATTGATACTAGCACCGGGTCTTGGTTGTTATATGTATGTGGTGTTTTCGCTTGGTACTTAAAACACAAGCTAATGCTTAGTTTGGGGTCTAGACGTTGTGGTTATGTATACGTTATTATTATTTTTATTATTATAAAAAACCACAAATTTCGTCGAGTAACAAAACAAACGAAATACTATAAATGAGAAAGCGTGTTTGTTTGTAAGTTTGCTTTTTCTTCATGTCATTTTGTTGCTCCGCTGTGAGGTGTTGCAAAGGAACAACAATGATACCAAATTATGTGAGATGTGTTTGAAAATAGTTGAAGGGCCATAGAGTAACATAGGGTAATGTTTATTTTCGTTGATCATTGCCACAGGATGCTAATTTTTTACTTTCAATACGTTGTAGTGGATAATCGAAACAACCACAATAAGTTAATTTTTACAAAATTATTAACGAAATATATTAAAAAAATGAAAATACGTTTATTTTCAAGTAGAATTCTGCTGTCACTTTTGAACGTCATAAAGCTAATTTTACCCAGGTTCATACGCGACTTCAAGATACGAACGATACGAACACTTCAAGAAACATCAAGTGGCTTATTTATTTTTTTTAGTTACGAAGACGGCGCGGGCGACGCGCGGTGCTTCTAACCATGGTCTTTAAAACTAAGTAGATTGGGAACCATTTAATCGCAAGCATTTTTATCAATTATTTATTCTTTTAAATTATAATATTGCTTTAGCCATAAATTCTCGTTTTACATATTTTTTGAATTTATTAAATCTATGAGATTACTCTTGAAAGTTTATTATAAAATCTTACACAATTACCTTTAAACGAATTACTTAGTTTATGGAGCCTAGTAGTGGGTATTGCAAGTTTATGTTTTCTTGTATCAACATTGTGTATATCACTTTTCTTTTTAAATTTGGTTTTTATGTTCTATTCCATTCCACCAGCCCATTATGCCCTGCCACTGCAGGGGCTTAGGCCTCCCCACAGGGTGAGGAGGCTTAGAGCGATTGGAGAGATTTTCATGTAGGAACTTATAATATATTTTCGTAAATATACAGACCTACTGACAATGCACTACCTTAAATTGATTTTTGAATTTATCTCTACGTAAATCTTTATCGTAGTGGATTAAGCTCTAATACCTCTCACCTTGGGGGGAGGCTTAAGCCTCTGCAGTGAGGCATAATGTGCTGGTGGCAGTTGATCTCTAGGGCTTATTTTATATATAGCGCTAACAGCCCTCTTCTGCAAGACAAAATTATTATTGATATCAGCATTACCAACTCACAGCAAAATGTCGTATAAAAAATAATAAGTATATTTAAGGTAAATTGCGAAAGCTTCCAAAAAACACAACCAATTATCCGTTTCCCTTTACTGTGTTCAAAAAGAAAATAATAACCTTTTAAGTTATTCAAAACAAAGGACTTACGAAGAAAATCTCTCAATATGCCCACAAAATAACATTCGAAAATGGCTAAGCTTAGAAAAATATTTGCTAAGTTTCCGGATTACAATTTCGAAAATAAATTTACGGCTTATGAGTGCTTTATAAATATTTTTTATTTACGATCTTATTAGAATACTAGCGACCCGCCCCGGCTTCGCACGTAGCAGAGCATATAAGCCGTAATGTTTTTTCTGTAGTAGTGACATATCAACTTGTTGCGTCGAACATGTGGATTGGATTTAATTACTTTTAAATGTGACGTGAGTTCATCTTACTTTCAGTATTTTTAAAGTATTTTATTTCCAATTCTATAAAATTAAAAAAAGTAAAGAATAAATACATATAACCTAACCTAACCTAACTACGCCTGTCGCGTCGTCCCGTATGGCCGCCCGGCTAGTCGCGCGATATTTATATTTCGCGATAGCTCCATATATAATAATTTAAATGGTATAGTGTGAAGGGCAATCATAATGTGCATAAAATGCTGAATATAAAGAACGTATTTAATTTGATAAAGATTAATACTGTATCCGTATAAATTGCTTTCCAATTATCTCATCATATGACACCATTTTTTTAAACATGAAAATAGGTATAGTAAGCTATCCATGAAAGATAGACATATGCCATCCTGGACTTTTTTTTTAACAATTCCTCCATACATTATTTTGTTATATCTCAAAAGGATTAGGCAGCGTTTTAGATGAAAGATCCCAGCCGGTTTAACTTCTTCAACAATAATCGTCATATTTCAACAAATTTGCACAAAACTTTAATAAATTATACACGTAAACCTTCCTATTGAATCACTCCGTCCATTGGTGCCAACCCGTTCGGTAGTTTTTGAGTTTATCGCGTTTAGACAGAGAGACAGACAGACACGGCGGCGGACTTTATTTTGTAAAATGTAGTGATACTAGCTTTAAATATTAAAGGAAATTATTCACACTGGAACGATTTATTTTCCGAAAACGATCATCACCACGATGCTTAAGGCGGTAATAGTCTTCACTGCCCTTTGGCGTTGACCTCCAATCCATGAAACTCGCGCAACTGCATACATTCGCTGTATTCAGCGCGCAATCACCACATTCGTAATATTTGACGCCCAATCCAACCAGCGCGTTATCACAGAGTACTCAAATAACAGAAAGTGTTAGAGCTTAGATTTTTTAATGTCAATTTCATTAATGTATTTTGAAAAAGGTACAGTGAACGCATAGGAAACTACAATGTAAAAACTAAATATTATATACAGAAATTAAAAGCAAAAGATATGTAATTCTTTCATATTTTTACAAAAACATCGTAATAATAAACATTGTGCACAAAAAGAAAATGAATACAAATCTCAAATTTAATTTTTGAACGTGTTTATTACCTTACACAAGATTTAAAAAATAATTATAATCTCACTAATGTTCTAAACTAGCTGATTTCAGCGGCTCCATCCGCGTGGACTTCATAACTTTCGTGGAATTCTTTATTTCGCGAGATTAAAAGTAGCCTGTTTATTAAAACAGTGCATCAACTATGTACATACCAAAAATCATTCCGCTGTCACGCCTCAGCGGCTCAATGGTTATAGACGATTTTTGGTAGGTATATAGATGAGGCACTGAATTAACACATAGGCTACTTTATATCCCAAGGAATTAAGAATTCCTACTGAAAAAATCATGAAGCCCAGGTGGGCGGATCCGCACCAACTATTACAAAAAAAAATTAAGTGGGAACCGGAATGATTAGAGGGCAGAAGCGGATATGGGAGTATAAGACACAATGAATCTAAAATCTGCGCGAACGAAGTCGCGGGCAAAAGCTAGTACTAAAATAATGGTGATAGGTTTAAATGACCATAAATTAATCATTTACAGTTCTGAAAACATTTAAAATTCTACAATTGGCTCTTTTTGCAGGAGTACCTTCAGTACTTGATAAATTATTAGACAAAAGTATGCTGTCCGGTAATAGAGAAAGTTCGACGTTTTCTTGATTTCTACATCTTTTGGTAGGTATGACGTTCTCTTGATTTTTTTTCTTTTTTTTGAGAGCAATAGCTTTTTGAGTGTATTCAGGATCTCTTATTTTCATATTCCGTGTATACCTTGGATCCACAAGTTCGGGTAGAATACAATCTAAATAAAATTTTGTTAATTTATTTTCCATTTTATTTTTCCAAAAATTATCATCTCGCTTAATAATTTCAGTTTTTAAGGAGGTGTTTTCTCCGTACCAAATAGCAAACAAACATTGGGACCTTTGAGTAATATGCAATTGTCCTTGGATTTGATAATACCAATTATGCAATGTGTTAACGTACTCAATGCCTTGCCGATTTCTTTTCCACAGAGTGATTTTTTTTAAATCTATGGCCTCTTGTAACCCTAACTTGTAGGCGGTAATGGGACATTTGATTTCAACGATCATATCTTTTTCTGGTACTTCACCATCTGGACTAGCTCCTAGATACGGGATTATCGTGTCAATAAATAATCCACATGGATTTATGACAATTTTTTCTTGAACTGATAACTGGTCTATAGCAATTTTTTCATTATCCCTACCATGTTTTACAGATTTAATGTGGTCAATGCTACTTTTGTAAATGAGATCCTTGACTAAATTTGAGCAACTAATGTCTGCCCGTCTTTTTATGACTCGTCCAAAATTAGAAGCTGTAAGCATATTGCGCCTTAATTCCAACCATTCACTACAACCGCTTTGTAATATAGTGGCATTCATGATATTTTCTCTGTTTTGGCTATTTTGCTTTAAATTGTCTAAAAACTCTTTTTTAGATTTCTCTAAAAGATCTTCTGACATGTCGGGTTTTTGGCATTTGTTACCGTAGTGCACGTCATCACATTTATTGGTGAATAAACGTCTTTTCTTTTTGATATATTTTTGTAACAGTCTTCTTCTTTTTATTCTTTTTTCTTCCAATTCGTTTATTTTTCCTTTGAAACTATTACCAACTATTGACTCTTGCAACATAGATAGTGGTTTACGTGTGTTGAACGATAACGCAGCCCCACTGCATCTTACTTGGTACTGATTTTTTAAGCTAAAATTTATGCGTTTCCCACCTACAAATTTAGCAACAATGCTATGGTACCGCTCAACGACATTGCTATCAACGTCATGAATCAGACTGCGTGAATGTATTGCTACATTTCTAACAATGATCGCAATTCTTTGCCAGATACAACTTTTGTAAAATTCTTCAGGCATATTTTCGCTACATCCTATTTCTGAACAAAAATATGATTGGCATTTCAAATGTTTTCCAAATGCGTGATCTTGTGCTAGTTTTATGTCGTTGTGTAGACGTGTCATATTTGCCAATTTATTGACGTCGGATGTTCCTTTGTATTCTCGAATCGCTAAAACTATAACTTTTCGGAGCGTTAAAATTGATTTTTTTGAAATGAATTTTCGAAACTTTATCGGATATTTTGTTTCATTTCTTAAAGTTTGCAATTTATTACATAAATTTCGCAAGATATGGTTCCGACACTCAATTTTTTCCACAGTAAAATTACTGTATGGGCGAGATTCTATGATTTTAGCATAGGTATTTGAGTCGCCGTCAGATATAATTCGACCATAAATTAAATTATGCATTTCAACAGATTGTTGGAAACCTTCTAATATCAAAGTTGATTCCATACCAGTGGACGGCCCTGAATAGTTTTTATAACATGTATGAATTTTCGGTGTCACTTTTTTGTTTTCTGCTTGCGCGCAAATACAGCAGTATTTATTTTTCACCGACATATAAAGGATTTTATTAGTACGTCTACCTACAATAGCTGCGGCACCAGAAAGAGAGGAATAATTTTTTTTATAACTTCGTTTCCCCCAACAACCATCTGCTACGACATCAATTATCGGTATTCCTTCTTTACTTAGTCGTCCTTCTCTTAAAGCTAATTCGCGCTCCTCCTCAGCAGCTACGTTCATTGCTTGTAAAGTTAAATCTTCAATTTTTTTTCCAATCGTATTTAAATTACTGTTATATACGTCTGCTGTTATAGTAGGTAGTTCTAAGGTAGCCGTTAACTCTTCCAATTGAGCATGGCCGCACCCAATAGCCAATGTACCAGCTACTGCACAATGGTTCAAGTTCATCACCTCTTTGGGATCGTCATTAGTAATAAAAAATTTTAAATGGCACATTTTGCATAACACAGTAAATTTTGAAATTAAACCAATTCGCTTTTCAGATATAAGTTCCATTGATTGTAGCCCACACCCAAGAGGTCCGTGTTTCGATATTTCTTTTAATTGATTAAAAAAATGAGGAAGCATAACAATTCGTCGTCCTTTCACCTCTTTTTTTTTAAAATTTCCACTCTCGAAGCTACTGTCGATGTTTTTAGTTCTAGAAAAAAAGAAAACTATTAACCATCTTCAAAAATTTATAATAACAAATAAATTTAAATAGTTTTTCTTTTAAGACCGCACAGGTGAAGTCGCGGCTCGTCACCAGTAACACCGATGTAAAATTTTATAATTATAATGAAATAGGTAAACAAATTTTAGCATTATACAAGCAAACTGAGCAATAATATACGAAAAGTATCTACCTGTATGTTCTATTAGTATCCTCTGGAAGTGTATTACTCTGTGGAAAATTTTCTTCCGTACACTCAAACGTTAGCAAATCGGGTAAGGTTTCTTGCACATTTTCTTCTGTCACAATTGTGGATGCAAAACGAATACTTCCCTCGGGCCTACGACATAAATACGAATATACCTTGAGCATGTTCTGTTTGATAGGACAATTATTACACTTTTATATTCATTTTAATTTCATATTTACCTTAGCGTCTTTGCATTTTTTCTCATTTTCTGTTTTATTGAACGTTTGTAACCTTTATATTTATACGGAGCCATAATTATTACTATTGGACCAACAAACACACGTCAGACACACGTCTACCTCTGACAGCGTCAACGCGGTACTGGTACGCACTGAATTGAAGCAATCCACTGTGAAAGTACTCACTTATAACTTAAAAAAAAATATAAAAAATAAAATACTTATATTAATGTATTTTTTATGAGAGGAACAGCTTTGATAATTGAATAAGCAGTTTTTGCAGTATAAACCAGTTCTGTAAGTTTTTATTTGTAAATGTTCTACTTAAAAACGTATATAAAATCAGCATCTAAATAATATTTTTTCTTTGCTTCATTTTAAAAATATTTTACAATTTAATGAGAGGAATCGCTTCAAATATAGTCGAAGGAAATACTAAAAAATAAATCACAATTATAACTATAAAGGTTTCAGTTTTTTACCCATTCAAACTTAGCTCAAATTTCATTTTTTACCATGATTCGCACCTTAATGGCGTGTAACTGAACAGTTAAAAACGAATCGTCGATATAAAGTAATCAACATGTCCAGAAAATGGATTGCACTCCGTCCGTCCGTCCACACAAAGCGACGCAAGGGTAATGCACTTTAGTTGTTCTTTTAACTACGCCATAGATTCAATTAAGAGTTACTGTAGGCATAGTCACCACTCCTTATATTTGCAACATATATTCTAGGATATATGAAAGCGAGTTCTGCTAATGTCGGACACATAACAATGGCTTGGTAAGTAAACAAATATAACGACGGTACCGACGTCACCCAAACCCACATTTCTTCGGGAATTAAAATAAATGACGTAAATAATTTACGTTACGTTACGTTAAAGGTTTTCGCATTTTTAACAAAGTTTAAAAAATAATTATTAATGACTCGCCGTGATCACTGTTTACATAAATAAAAGTATCTCTCTAGAGCAGAGTGAATTTAAAATAGGCGTTACACAGACATAAATATATAATAATTGGGTAAAATTAAAGCTACGATTTTCAAACATACAACTCAAGTAATTTATCTGCATATGATACGGAAAACTCCAGTTTAAATTCCCGTGTCGCTACAGTCGGCTCCAATTAAAGTAGCCCCAAGCCCAAACTTTATGAGCTTGGTGCGGCTCCGGTTTGGCGCGTACCAGAATAGGATTTAGTTCGTGTGTACAAGGGCTAGCATTGAAATGAAATAAAAATCCAAATAAATGAATACCATACCGTCAGCCCATTTATGCTCCACTGAAGGGGCTTAGACCTTCTCTCACGTAAAGCTTAATCCACCACGCTGCTCCAGTGTGGGTTGGTGGACTTTAACGACTACCATTTATTGATGGCAACCGGAACAGACTGCATATCGTGCTCCCGAGGCACAAAGTCAGTGATAATTATGTACATAAGTTAGAAAAAACTTATTGGTACATGCCCTTGGATTTGAACCAGGGCCTTCTAAACAAGAAGCGGCATTATCATTATCAGCAGAATCACGACATTATATGATAAATGAATGAAATGAGCTAAAAATCCAGCAGCAACCGATCCGGACCCGAAAAGCCGTGTCCAATATTAATGTATTTTTAAAATTCTGCAGCCTGATTGTCGGGATGCACCTTCTATAAGCGTTTCCATGTCTTTATATTTTCTTCTTGCAAAGGATGCTAGTTTGAAACAAGTCAAGTGTCAAGGCCTAATTATTATGTTATTACTATCGTTGGTTTGTCCTTCTTTCACACATTAACAGAGTAACAGATCAAAGTGATTCTTTGTATAGATATAGTTTATGAGTTGGAGAATGACATTAACTACTTTAATCTTGGAGAAAGAAATGGCTAAACGAAGTTTAGAGATTTTCTAGGTTGTTATAAAAATTTCAGAATTTTCCAAAAAAATCTTATTATCTCTTGGAGCATCGAATCCACTTACAACTCACGTACAATTGTTTAGTCGACGCACGCGAAGCCGTGGGCGGAAAGCTGTTAGTTCTCACCGCCATCTCTTGAAAGATTACACAACTTAAAAATTAATTACGACCCTGTTAGCCTAAAAAATCTTTGAAATTGTTTAAGAAAATATTGGAGAGGGGGGATCAGAATAAATTTTTTTTAAGTTGTAGATTAGATATGTACGTATATTTAAAAAAAATATTACGATTTGGCGAGAGTTCCACCTATCGGGTTCAAAACTATTCTGGAAGCTGTTTCAAGCTAGAACCAATCATACACATTCACGGAATCTGTAGGTGGATAATGCTCACAAAAAGTGTACCATAACACGCGGGAACTTGTGACACACGATAACACACTGAAAATATTGTTAAGGCTTATTCACATAAATGTAATAATTGTATGCATCTAGCTCAGGACTGCTTGCTTTGGAAAACACGGGGAGTGCTTTGTCCAGCAGTGGACATCTCAGTGGCATTACGATGTGAACTTCGCTTTACACACTTTACGTGTGTTACGTCACACAATTTCGTGACACATGCAACGCACGTGAACAAACACACGTGATTAATTATAACCTAAACTTCATGTAGGATCTTTAAAATGCAATGCAAATCAGTGGTAAACTTCATTATTTGATAATTGTAACGACCCTCCCTACTGTCCTTAATCCAAACAAACCTTACTTACCATGCGAAATTGCCACCGAAAATTCTCGAATGTCCAAGGACAAAAAGTAACACACGCAGAGCACAGCCACTTTCACAAAAACCGAGATTTTGCCTGTTTGGTTGTATCTACCATTGATATAATAGTTTTAACTTCAAATATTTTGCATATTACTTAAATATAATGTTAAATAGTAAATTAAAGATTAAAAAATAATAATAATGAACTCGATTCGGGGTGGACACATTTTATTTTTCTATGAAACTAGAAGTAATTTGTTGTACCGGTTCGTTTTTGTTTAAATTCAAATACAGTTTGGATTCTAACCGTCCAGAGTCCCCTTATATTTAAAATCTGCTGGTATTCTATAACAATTTTGCCGAAGAAACTATATTTTATTTGTAGCCGTTTTCGAGAAAATCAATTTTTAATATTACTCGTTTTTCAAATAACGGAATACATCACTGCAGATCAGCAAAGTCATTCGTCTATGCGAATGAAATGTTCGTATTTGTAATACTGTCTAATTGCATAGTCATAATGTCTTAAAATAGTGACGGGAGTGCAATGTATATCAGGTTGTTCACGGGGTATATTCAAAAAATGATTTTGTATTATCATGTCATGAAAACTTAAACATTTATTCAATTAAATACTTTTTTAATTGTAAGTGTTCACCACATCAAATAAATTACAGAATAGTAAATAGGTAACCAAAAAGTTAATACAAACGACGATGTTGATAACTGTGAATGAAACCTATGTTGATAGGGTGTTCTGTGGATTATAGTGACTTCGTGGTACACCATTATGAATGAATCATTCATCGTTCCTGGTGTGATTTACAAACCCAAGTATTTTTGGTCAGTGTAATGAACATTATTTTGTGTAAGCGCGCGCGGACGCGTTAGAAGTAGTAGTAGGTATGACATAGGTAGCCGCCGTGTGTTTACGTTTCCATGGTTTACGTTACGTTACGCGTGGGCTGTACAGGCTTGACGAGACTGGGAATTAATTACTTTTTTCATGTTCTTCATGTATGACATTTTTTCTTGCACTTGTTGTCTAAAGGTCAAGAAAACAATGAGTACAAAACGCTAAATTTGGGACCAACAAATGATGCTATCCATACTGTATATTCACTATTTCAAAGGTATATATATATCAACAAGTTTATAATGGCGACCATGGAAAACAAAAGTTTAATTTGTTACGAACTTTCAAAATAGAATTTTTCTTTATTCAGAATTCGGCCTATAAAAAAAATATGGTATAGTAAGTACATTTTTAGCGAGCCTTAACCAGGTAGGTATGTGGTTTTGGAACTTAGCGTGTACGAACAAAGTTACACGTGATTTCTCTATATAAAGATTATTAATTGAAACTAGTTTCCTAACATATTCCCGAAGAAAAATTAAACCCACGACTAGTAAAGGATAGCAGATTATAGCAACACTGATTTACATATCCCGAAACACCCGCCGTCGACGAACAACAAACATTTTTTTAACATCTCTCGTTTATTTGTCGTAACCATATCGCTGGTGCAATCAGCGTTGCGATTCAAGCAATCAGTACGCCGTGACTTGGTTTGAATATTTTCAAAAATTGGATTAGATCAGTGCACATGCGACTGACGGCCGCTAAAATTAAATTGCAGCGGGCGCAAGCGTACGCTCGAAATAACAAAAGTAAACAAATAGACGCAGCGCTGCAACGACTGGAACGGACTTATTCTGAACTGGAATCGGCATGTGTAAATCGTTGAAACTACATCGAAATTTTGGTTTTATAGCCATCAGGTTCCAATTTTATACGATTCTCTTGTATTGCTTTTACTTTCGACTAGTAGAATTTTAAAGTTTTCACTTAGTTTATGTTTCGAATCCAAGACAAAGCTCAAATAATTGAAGAAAGAAATAAACAGACAAAGATACTGTCAATTATATTTAATACTAGCTTTCCGCCCGCGGGCTTCGCTCGCGTGGACCACAGTTATGCTGGGACAGTTAAAGGAACGTGACTCTCCAGAACATACACTTTCAAGTAACACTTTCTAGAAAATTCTGAAACTTAACTTCCTAAGAAATTTCTATACATCATTTCTTACAAATCCATTTAGCCATTTTAGCATGAAGAATAGCTATCCTATAAGTCAGTCCCAAAATCAGTCAGCCGTTTTGGACAATAACCGGAACAGACAGACAGACTAACAGACACTATGATTTTATATATGGAAATAAAAAAAATTGCTTTTCACTCTTGACAACGCCCTTTTCATGTTCGCAAAATTTCAGTAAAATCAGATCAGCCGTTTCGACCATTAGCCCTAACAAACAGACAGACAAACACACAGACAAAAATCAACCTATTTCACTCTTGATAACGTCCTTTTTATGTCTGCGACGATTCATAGAAATAGTTTAGTCGTTTTGAAGACACGGGCAAAAAGTTACCTACATAACTTTTGACAACCTATTTTAATGTCTGCATTACAAAGACAGACAGACAGACAAACAAAAAGTAGCGTATGTCAATTCTCACACCCTCTATTCACGTCTGCGAAACTTCATTAAAATTGGTTTAAATATTTTAGATTTTAGTACGAACGAATAGAGAGATGGCCAGACTGACAAACAAAAAGTAGTCTATGTCACATCCGGTAATGCCCTCTGTACGTCTGTAAAGTTTCAATAAAATCGGTTCAGCCGTTTCGGAGAATAACCGGAACAGATAGACAGGCAGACAGACAGACAAAAAACTTGTTGGCAGTTATAGGGACTGCCAATAGAAATGAAAACTTAGAACTCATCAAAACATCAAGTTTGAGTACCAACACGATAGGCCTGCGATTGATGGTTTCGAAAATATAAGCATTTCAAAATGTGGTCACGTGGTCACATAGATCTCGTCAAAACATCAAGTTTGAGTACCAACACGATAGGTCTGCGATTGATGGTTTTTTAAATATAAGCATTTAAAAATGTGGTCACGTAGATCTCGTCAAAACATCAAGTTTGAGTACCAACACGATAGGTCTGCGATTGATGGTTTCAAATATAAGCATTTAAAAATGTGGTCACGTGATTATATAGATCTCGTCAAAACATCAAGTTTGAAAACCAACACGATAGGTCTGCGATTGATGGTTTCGAAAATATAAGCATTTAAAAATGTGGTCACGTGGTCACATAGATCTCGTCAAAACATCAAGTTTGAGTACCAACACTATAGGTCTGCGAATGATGGTTTCGAAAATATAAGCATTTAAAAATGTGGTCACGTAGATCTCGTCAAAACATCAAGTTTGAGTACCAACACGATAAGTCTGCGATTGATGGTTTCAAATATAAGCATTTAAAAATGTGGTCACGTGATTATATAGATCTCGTCAAAACATCAAGTTTGAAAACCAACACGATAGGTCTGCGATTGATGGTTTCGAAAATATAAGCATTTAAAAATGTGGTCACGTGGTCACATAGATCTCGTCAAAACATCAAGTTTGAGTACCAACACTATAGGTCTGCGAATGATGGTTTCGAAAATATAAGCATTTAAAAATGTGGTCACGTGGTCACATAGATCTCGCCAAAACATCAAGTTTGAGTACCAACACGATAGGTCTGGGATTGATGGTTTCGAAAATATAAGCATTTAGAAATGTGGTCACGGGGTCACATAGATCTCGTCAAAACAACAATTTGAGTACCAACACGGTAGGTCTGCGATTGATGGTTTCGAAAATATAAGCATTTCAAAATGTGGTCACGTGGTTACATAGACCTCGTCAAAACATCAAGTTTGAGTACCAACACGATAGGTGTACCATTGATGGTGTCGAAAATGTATGCATTTAAAAATCTGGTCACGTAGTCACAGACAGATGGACAGACAGACAGATCGACAGACAGACAGATCGACAGACAGACAGACAAAAAACAGCTTATGCCACCACCGATAATACGCTCTGCACGTCTGTCAAGTTTCGTTGAAGTCGGTTAAGCCGTTTCTGAGATCAGCTCGAACAGACACACGGACGGACAGACAGACAAACAAAAAGTTGCCTATGTCACATCTGATAATACCCTCTGCACTTCTGTCAAGTTTCATTGAAATCGGTTAAGCCGTTTCTGAGATCAGCTCGAACAGACACACGGACGGACAGACAGACAAACAAAAAGTGGCCTATGTCACATCTGATAATACCCTCTGCACTTCTGTCAAGTTTTATTGAAATCGGTTAAGCCGTTTCTGAGATCAGCTTAAACAGACAGACAGATGGACAGACAGACAAACAAAAAGTAGCCTATGTCACCCGCGGTAATGCCCTCTGCATGTCTGCAAAGTTTTATTGAAATCGGTTCAGCCGTTTCGGAGATTAGCCGGAACAGACAGACAGACAGACAGACAGACACTCCAATTTTATTAATATAAGATAGATAAATCAACTAATACAGAAACTTTTTGATGGCTCAATTTCAACTTGTCGATATTATATCATTTTATACAACTTCTAAATAGGTGGTTGACAAAAAGATAATTAGATTACACATTTTGTAAATCAATTTACAACAGTTAACTTTTCCTATAATTATTCAACATGCAGTACGACTAAGTCACTATGCTTCTGATACCGCGTGTTAGGTTGCACGTGATCCAAACTTATAGAGCGTGTAGAACTTATCGAACTAAACAGAAAGTTTTAAGTGACCGGATAGCGCAAACTAACGGGTACCGACAAAAACATGTTTAAAGTTTAACTATATTCAGCCGAACATCCCGTATACGATTGGCTGATTGGCGTTGCGGTTGGAGAATCATATTGTAAACCTTAATGGTTACAGGTTTCATACCCGCCTGGGACAAATATTCGTGTGTATAAACAAATACTCTTTACTCCATATCTGGGCGTAAAATATCTATTTTGCATGTGCTGTGAATTTTTACATACATCAGTTTTCTGGTATTCATAGCTTAACTTCTACTTAGTTTGGGAGTAGGCGACCGGGTCTGAGATGTCACAGATGTTAATATTGTTATTTAAATAAATACACGTAATGCAAGAATACGCCTCTCGAGACGAAAAGTAAACTGCAAGTTTACGTTCACAATCGAGCTTGCGCGTGCGTCGATTATAAATTCACCTGCGCTTCTCACTGTTTACGTTTTATATTCCGTTTGGACGTTTTTTCGCTTTGCTTATAATTTATTTGTATATTGGCCACCCGATAAATCGATTGCGCAGCAGTAGAATTCGGATGAATATAGACAGTTACAAAAGTGTTTTAATTTATTAAGCGAATCGGAATTTGGATTGTTGTTGTTGTTGAAACAAAATGACTTAATTTTCAATACTAATAAAAACAATTTAAATGTACAACAATCCCAAAAATACATTTCACGAAGAAATAAGGAATTTTTTACTTACAATAACCTGAAATCATTAATGCTTGTAACACTATTGCATCTTTTGATATATCTACTACATTACGTATGTAAATTTAAAATACATGCATAGACATTATTATGTTGGACTATTATACATCAATAAAACAACAAATGTTGATAAAACTTGCTATTTTAAGTACATTGCAAGATACAATAGTTTTTTACAAACGTACTCGTGTTGCCACTAAGGTCCCTCAATAGCTGACTCGGTAATTTATTTGGGTATGTTACTGAGCTAAACGGCAAACCAATCGATATTATTTTGATGCAACTACACTTAGACAATCGACACAGTTCAATGTCATCGATTGATAGAAGAAATCAGTCGATTTCGATCATAGTTTTTATAGGTCATCGATTATTCGTCAATCACAGATGAATCGATTCAATATTCACCTTAGAACTTGATATATAAACACTGAAATCGGACGAAAATCTTTCGTCGATAGATCTGTATCCGTCGCTCGGGCAATGTTATCCACCATACCAATCAATTCACATCGATCGATTTAATGGATGCGACGTCGATCGTGTGGGCCAGATAGGATCACAACAGTTCACTTATTACAACTACGTAATATTTTCGCTAAACAGTTATAAATACAGTAGGTGGGGAAACATACATGACACTCTCTCATGATCCGTTCGTGTATTAACACGAATAACTCAGTAAAACGGCAGACGTCGCGTTTCGTGAAAGGTGTCGCTGGCATACAATCAAACAAATACCTTATTTTCGTACGATTCTCAGAATCGTGTCACATTGAGCGAGAGCCTTTATTGCTGGCTGAAAAAAAAAACCTTTTTCGCAATCATTTGTCCGACGCACAATGCCGACCGTTACTCGACAATACAGACGGAAAGGATACTTTAAATAATTATACATTTTCATTCAAATCGACGATGACGATAACGGTACTTGAGCGTTGTATGACCATGTATGACACAGCCTGTTATAAACTAACCACATGTTAAACCGGGATTTTGACTAGATTAATAATAATTATATCTGGAACATCCCATATAGCACCATCTAGTTCCAAAGTAAGCAAGTGTTACGGTTGTATTATGGGGTACTAGACCACTGATATTCATACTAAAATATTCTTATTTATAATTTATGAAGAACCCTCTGTCCCTTCATATATCATCGTGCAAATAAACTTTGTCGTTTACGATATTAGTAATTTTTTTTTTCCTAAAATTTTCCAATAATTATACATTAAACGATATACTTTTTACACCCAGACACGGAACAAAAAGACATGTTCATGCACACAAATATTTGTCCCGGGCGGGAATCGAACCCGCGACTCTCGGTTTCGCAGTTAGGGTCTCTAACCACTCGCTAATCGGTCAGTCGCTATCAAGATTCGCTATCATGACTCAAATGTAGACACGTGTCACTCAATATCAGTGTCCATGAGTGCAGTATCTTGAACGAGTGCGAGTGCTAACATGTGCGGCGGGCGTAAATGTTGACTATGTAACTTATAATCGTCGATATAATATACATATGTTTTGTGTGACACTCAAAACAATTCATGGTAAATTAATTTATTTTTAAGGTACACCTATTTCTTATACCAGTTTAATCTCCACACGTCCCTTCAACATTGATAATTTGTGATTTTTTTCATACAGTTAAGTATCATCACCGATTGTCAAGTTGATCTTTCTACATCACTTCTTAAGTTCTACTTTCGCTACCATCACTTAGCACAACTCGAGGTTTCGCTGATCATTAATTTCCGAAATATGATTAGTTTTATACCTTCGACCAGGATAAACATAAGCCTATGTTACTCTCTGTCCCTTTAGACATCTTCGTGTAAAAAATCACCAAATATACTTTGACATTTATAATATTACCAAAGATTTTTCATTAAAATTTTTCAATAATATTGATTGACATCAAACGTCATGATTGTAGCTTTCCTCACAGACGTAGTACACGAGTACACTTTAAATTATTCCGCACATTAATAAAATTAAATGTAATTCAACACAAATTCCTTGATAAATGTTCGGTTTGTAAATGAAACACTCGGCTCGTATCATTTCCGGTTGTGCGTTTTCCATTTAGGCGCCAAGGCGAATACTCTTGCCAACTTCAGCGTCTTCTAAAATATATACCTTAAGATTCTTAGCGATGATAAATATATTTTTAAGGTCCCGTAGGTACTTAAATAAAAAACGAAATCGTTTTACTATCCCTGTGTCCGTCTTTCCGTAACAGATGTATTTCTTGAAAACCACAAATAGCATAGTTTGAGTGAATAAGGGGGCGCTCTTCGTATATGAGTGGACTAGAAATACTTAACTACTATCGAATATGTGATATTTAAAACAGTAAAAGTATCAACACAAAAAAAAAGAACTTTTAATTGTTCGACAAAAAGAAACAGATGAGGTTTATTTCAACAAATAATTATAAGATATTATCATTGCACGTATCATATCAATCAAAAAATAAACGTCATAATTTAAAAAAAGCGATGTAATATTGTAAAACCTGAAGAAAAATAGTTGCAAATAATTTATTTTGCTATTTTTCATTTATCCAAGCAATTATTAGGGTATCTATATCATAAAGTAAATAAATATGACAGCAAACGTACTTTCATGGGGTATATTACCGCAGATGAGGTTACAAATAACAAAAACTTTTTTATAACTTTTATCGTTTCCTAACTATACAACTGATGCGCACAATTCAACAGACTATGAAAATTTCTTATTAGAGTGAATTAAACATGTCGCGATAGTCGAGTAGTGGCGAGACCCCCTTCTTGTTTAGAAGATCGGGGTTCTAATCCCAGAAACCGGCATGTACTAGTGAGTTTTTTCTCACATCGTACTTAACTATCGCTGACTCCGTGCCTCGGAAAGCACGTTAAGCCGTTGCTCCTGGTTGCCATCATTAGATGGAAATTATTAAAATGCACCAACCTGCACTGGAGCCGAGTAGTGGATTAAGCTCTTAGCACCCTCATCCCCAGGGATGGCTAGGCCTCTGCAGTAGGGCCTAATGGGTGGATATGGTAGGGTATAAATATATTTAGACAAATTTTTATTCGATTTATTGACTGTTTGTTGATAAAATTCATTCTTTAATAATAATACTAAATAAATTAATAGAAATTAATGACATAAAAACAAGTATCAGTTTTTATGTCATTAATTTCCTGCTTTGACAAATGTCTTTTACTGACCTAAAAACACGCATTAAAATATAAATGATAAATGACATAATGATATACAAATCTCATAAATTTTCCCTGTGATTCTATGACAAATATCTAAACGTATTTCTCTGTTTTCATGTAAAAATAAATCTTATAAATTCATAATGACAAGGCCAATAAAAATAGTTCTATTCTTATTAAAGAGCTTCAATGTCATACGTTCTGAAATAAATCATGAAATTACGATACTTTTCAGCGCGATTATATTGTTGTTGTTTTTCAAAACATTTCCCTATATTAAATAAACACGGCACTAATTTATGAATTCTATAATACTCTGCAACCTGTAACAAATAAATGACCATTTTATTATGTGACGAAGCTGATGTTTTTAGATTTTGTGCAATTATTTTCATATCAAGTTAATTAATTAGCATTGACGCAAATCAAATTTCGTGAAAATAAAAAATTTGTAAACAATGTCGCCATGTCTGTCAAGCCAATATGAGTTTTATTATAAAAATCATAGAGATCTGGTAAAATCGCTATTTATAGCAAATAAAATAGTAAATAAAAGTAAAATAAATAAAATAGTAAATAAGTGCGAGTGGACTCACACACGAAGGCTTCCGTCCTATCGTACAATATATAAAAAGAACATTCTTGTATAAGGAACCTCTTCAATTTCTAACTTTATTTTGTTATAGCGACCATAGTAGTACACACTCTGTGAAAATTTCAAGGGTAAATAATAATGATCTCACAATTATTAATCACCAAAAATGCTGCAAAACACGTTTCTTGTATGGAGACCCCTTTTAATTTTTAACATTTTTGTATTTTTAATATTTTTTGTTGTGGCGCCCATAATAATACGTACACTCTGTGAAAATTTCAAGTGTCTACCTATCACGGTTCAAACAATACAGCTCAGCGTACAAGAAAACGCACGCCAATATAAAAATACTAAAATTAGACTCATTTTCAGCTGGACATCTTTTACCGTCACCGAGTTAAAGGCCTAGCTGTGACAGACTAACAGACAGACATTGCAGGTTTAGTATTAGGGTCCCGTATTACCACTTTAAGGCGGAACCGCGAAAGTTGGGTACACTTAGCAAGAAAAATGCTAGTGTGATAGCTATATGAATATATTTATGTCATGTGCTCTTCTGGTAGGTACACTATACCCTCAATCGTACTCATAAAGACCTTCCGTGTATCTTTTAGTGTAGCAGGAGTTTTAGTGGCAGAGATTTCAAGCATGTGGCGATGTTCGTGCGTGACACGATATATTGCGACGCAATTTGACATGTTTGTATCTAAGTTTACGCGTACCTATATACTATAAGAGATTGCGTTTGTAACAGGGCCCGTTTGTCACAAGGTATCTTTGTAGTAGGGTACGTAGGAATATTCGTGAAAATTTTGTATTAGGTACCTACTATGAGAATAGTAAAACAAATATGGTTCATTTATCGATTGTTATGAGGTTCGAAAACATTTCGTTCTCTAAATTTTATTTTCAAACTTTTGCGTGAATTGTATTTATTTGTATACAAAGTAAATACTTAATAAAACTTAAATGAAATATTATATATTGTTTCAAGTAGAAATATAAAGAAACTATTGAGTTGTATCGTTATTTACATAAGCAAATTATCTCTTACGAGTTTGCTAGCACAAATCGTTTGTATTGGTAATTTACATTTTTATGAGTGTAAATAAGTGTATACGTTACATAAACACTAGAAGATAATAAAACAGCGCAAAGTGGTGCTGCTTTAAGTGTGTTTACTGTGAATGACATATGTGGAATAATGAGGATATCGTTATGCTAAACACCGTGCATAGATATCTCGACAAGCGATATTTCAAGGTTCAAAAATTCGGTATGTAAAGGTACTTTTATATTTTTTTTTCTGATAGATTACACTATTTCGAGGAACTGATTTCAATGTTTTTTAATAATTTATCAAAATTTTCATTTTCTTAGCCTGAAGGTAGTGAAAGATAAAACGCAATCTGACGTTTAACGCATGGTTTCATGTGTTAGGATCACAGACTACGCATATTATTATTTACGTTTACTACTAATTGTTTTTGATAATAACTGTTCATATTAAGTACTCTCGTTTCTTTGACAATGAAATTTTTTTCCATGTTACTTGGATACTAATAACTTTTTCACAAACTGCCATAATATTAATGTAAAACCGAGCTCGAACCCAAATCGAACAGTTAAATGATTTTTTTCTGGAAATAATTACCATCTTACTGTTTTAAGAGCTCTAATAACAAAATATGACTAAGAAACAATGGATCTCGAAACGGTTTTGGGATCAGCCTAATCAATTTTTTACTTTACATATTAATTGTTCAAAATAATAACAATTAAACAGTAGCCTCTAATAAATATTACATATAATGTTTTCACTACAATTTAAATTCAAGGCGTTCAAAATTTCCTTCACTTTTATTGAGGGACCTACACTTAGACGTGCCACATATTTAAACAGATTTGAGAGTGTATCACCTAAGAAACGAAATTAAGACATTACAACCAAAAAAATGTATTTTATTAAAAACATTAACAAGTTGGGGTAGTCTACTTTGTTTGACCCAGATTATAGTACCAGTTACCACTGCGCCGGTGACCACTCGCCATAGAAAGACGATACGACCATAAATATTATCCCACATAGAACAGCGTGGATTTAATCTTAAAGAAGCTTAAACGTCAGAGAATATTTACGTATGTAATATATGTCAGTAAAAACAGGCAGTTTTCCAGAATTACGCTATGTGTGGACATTATTTGGTACAGCCGCTGGCCCGGTACACTGTGTGCGACAGTTGAGAGTTTGCCAACAATTTCTGCGCGAACAGCGACTAGCTGGAACAGTACTTAACTATCGTTTAGTACACGCTCCACTCGGACGAGCGTGAGACGTTCCTGCGTTTGTATACGACTTGTTTCTACGTTTAAACGTCGTTTAACTCTGTATTAACTTTTCATGCAAAGTAAACGATGTTCAAGATGAGCGTCATTTTAATCAGTGCGGTACTTCTGACTTGTAAGGAGCTAGATACCTTTATAAAGTGACCTTTTTCATTTCCTTCTGACTATTGTTTGTTTATACAATATTGTTTAATATTCTATATAAATCTGTGACATAATTTTAGTAAATAATCATATTCAAATAAACATACCATATCAGGCCATTATGCAACACTGCAGGGGCTTAGGCCTCCTCTCGGTATGAAGGTACTTGGAGCTAAATCCATTACGCTGCTCCAGTGCGGGTCGGTGGAACTTAACGACTGCCATTTGGTGACAGGAACTGGCACGGCACGGCTTAACGTGCTCTCCGAGGCACTGACTGTGCCTCGGAGAGCACATTTCTGTAATTAAGTCAGAAAATTCATTGATACAAATAAACATGATAGACATAGAAATAAAAATAAAAGACAGTCAAGTGAAGGCCGTACTTATACACAATATATTTGTGTTATACCTATATTTACGAAAAAAAAAAGAATTCTTTTTTTGCTACCCAATCGCTACCCACTAGACAGCTTGGTCTAGTGGGTAGCGACCCTGCCTACGAAGCTGAGGTCCCGGGTTCGAATCCCAAGTCGGGTCATTATTTATATGATGAATATTAATACTCATACCGAGTCTTGGTTGTTATATGTATGTGGTGTCTTCGCTTGGTACCCAAAACACAAGCTAATGCTTAGTTTGAGGCCTAGACGTTGTTGTGATGTAGACGTTATATAAAAAATAATAATTAAACCACTCACTCTCCAAAACATAAAACTAACTAGCTTAGTGATCGGTCTATAATTGAAACGGTACCCGCTTTTGCTAGTAGTCCGAATTTATTATCGTCTTCTATTTCAATACGTTAAGATCTTAGAGAGCGAAATAAACAAGATGGAGCGTCTTGCACTTCAAAACGATCGAAAACGTGAGGAAATAACAGATTCATAAATTATGCAGGCCATACGTCATTACCATTATTTTATACAAACATTTTTATAATTTACACCAAAATATATAATTTCAGACTCTATATTTTTTTTCCTACTTTACAGAGAATACTTTAAAATCTCAATTGGTGTATATTTGGTCTACGTGCAAAATTTTTTTGCGCACATTTTTACTGTCACAATGCGGTATCTCTATGAACGTCCATGGTTAAAATAAATTAGAATCGATCAACTTATTTCGTACTCCTTTTCTCAAATAACTAATAATTTTTTTAACTAAACAATACGACTTTATTTATAAGTGTTTTCGACTTAAGCCCCGAAATAGGGTCTTAGCGGAAAATAACAAAATACGTCGTGCGAGCCCCTTTTAACCTTTTTATATATTTTGAGACACACAAGAAAGGCTTTGCGGGTGGCTGGAGCCTTCGATTCGCGGTCAGTGCCACGTTTTTGAGGGCGAATTATTCGGACGAAGGGCCGGAAGGTCGCTAAGTCTAATTGGGGATCGTATTAGACCCCGCCCTCCCTTGTTTTATTATTCCACTAAGTTTTTATTGCTCTAAAGGAGTATTTGCTTGCACTCTCTCGGTCGCCATTAGCAGAGAAATTACTTTTATATGGACTTTTACTAATGGTTCAAGTTAAATACAGTTTTTTGGCTTCTGATTACGTACAAGTACCAATGATTGATGTATTTTTACGACAATGTGGGTTTGCTCAGTACAACTTATGACATGTTTTTGGTGTTCATTTCGCTCAACACAACTATACAAGAAAATCATCATCAGCCCATTTTTACCCCACTGCAGAGGCTTAGGCCTCCCCCAGGGTGAGGAGGGGGGCTTGGAGCTTAAGTCTACCATGCTGCTCCACTGCGGGTTGGGAACTGTAACGACCGCCATCTATTGATAGCGTCCGGGACCGACTGCTTAACGTCCCCGCCGAAGCACGGTGTCAGTGATATTGTGTACTTAAGTCAGAAAAACTAATTGGAACACGCCCGGATTCGAACCATGGCCTTATAAATTTTGACACAGGTTCGTTGCGCTCTGGGCTATCACGACATGGTTGATACAAGAAAATAATAAATAAATAAACAAAAAAGTATTATTTATCGGCCAGTCTGAGAACTCAGTGACTTGACCTTTATCACTTCAAATCTCATTGGCATCACTCTTAATTTCCCACTCTTGACAATCAAGTGTCTTTTAAATATACAAATGTTGGGTCTTTTATTGCTTTTTTTAAATGTCGTCACATCAATATACGTAATTGGAATTCATAAATATGTACACCCAGTATATTGAACCAGTTAAATTTAACTTAAAATTTATAACAAAAACAAAGTTACGCGAAAGCACCTTTAATTTCGTTTTGGTGATTTCCCTGGCTGCAGGGTTTAATAAACTCTTATAAAAAAATGAAATTCCGATGGAGTAGATAAACCATCTGATGGCCGCAGCAAAATAAGTTTAAATCTTATTCGCTATACTTTACAATAGATGGCGCTATCTAACTAGTAATTATTCTTTACAACAGATAGCGTTATCACTAGAGCTGCCTTAAACAAACGTTAATTATTCAATATTTACAAAAAAT
Source organism: Luffia ferchaultella (assembly GCA_949709985.1). Classification (NCBI taxonomy): domain Eukaryota; kingdom Metazoa; phylum Arthropoda; class Insecta; order Lepidoptera; family Psychidae; genus Luffia; species Luffia ferchaultella. Next base: position 1,620,844 of record OX453255.1, on the reverse strand, counting down.
TTAAGCATTCCAACACGTAACATGTATTATTTCGACGAAATAAGTATTTTGTGAAATAAAAACAATCGAATGCAACTGTTTGGTATATAAAGATGACGCCACATGTCTAAATTTCAATCATAAGAATTAAACGATCCTCAGTTTGTTTATAATACCTTTTATTTTTAATCATAATTTCTCTTTTTAAAACTCATATCACAATCATTTAATCATCAATTCCTTCTTGTCAACCTTATTTTTTTCACAACACGGGCTCAGTGTTGTCTATCTGGGTATACTCAAAATCAACCTTCAATGTCCTTAACCTATAACATTGTTTAATATACCGTACTAACAATTTAAAAAAAGACAATGTTTTCAATGCTATGTGTTTGAATTTGACGCATTTTATAATCACGTAAATAATAATATTATCACGTAATAAATAATAAATAAAACTTGGGTCAATTTTATATGGCGCTATGGGCATCGTCGTCATTTCAGCTTTAACAACAGAAAGTGGCTCCAAATCAGCAAATCAGCTGGCAAGATTTGAACCAGAAGGAGATACGTATAGTACATAAGAACGTTAAAAGTTAAACAAAGGCTTCTAACAACTAAAAACAAACCATGTATTTCATGAATACAAATAAGAAAAATCTGAAAAACTGTCAATAATGAGAAATGAAATGGAAATTGAAAAATAACACATAACTAGAATTTATGACATAAAATGGAGCATTTGATATGGTGCAATTACTCAACGTGACTCTATCAAATTTTTAAATATTGCTAAAGAATGGAACAATTAATAAGACAAAGCACTAAAATACATAATGTCTTAGCGCATGCGTACGTCAAGAATTGATAATGAGTTGTTTCAATGCCATACGGGCGAAAGAATTCTAGAATTCTCTATTAGTAATTTATACGATAAAAAATCCGGAAAGCATTTATGCCAGCGTATAACCACCCATCTGCCGATTACCATACTAAACTATTGCTTCTGCGTAATTGTGGCATTATGAAAACGTTGACGTGCCTCTCAACTGTCCTTTCAATAATAACAATCATTCCAATGAATAATTTTATAATTGAAAGTCGGGTGAAACAGCTGAATGCTAATTTATTGCACATGGTTCGTTCGCTACGATTATGCGCTGGCGATTGCATTCTGCATTATAATCACTTCTTTTGTTAGATTGTGCAGATTACGTTATCTATTTTATCTATCTATACATTATACATAATCGTAGTGTCTGTCTGTGACACGGTTAAAATGATTTTAATGTTACTTCGCAGACATGAAAAGGTGGTTGTCAGGACAGACTTCTGACCGATTGGCTGAGTAGTTAGAGACCCTGACCGCAGAACGAAAGGTTGTGGGTTCGATTCCCGACCGGGATAAATATTTGTGTGCATGAACATGTCTATTTGTTCCGTGTCTGGGATGTTAAAGTTTCTATATATATACTTATATATTAAAAATATTTTAGTACGTATATCAGTTTTCTTGCACCCATAATACAAGCATAACCCCTTGAATTTTTAACGGCACGGAACACTAAAAATGACATCTGTTTTTTAAATGTTGTTAGCACATTCCGTATATATCGAGAAGCCTTGCTCCTATTAGTCCTACATACCCTGGTCGAAGAGTTTCACAGGATACCAAGGTAATCAAAAAAAATTAGAAACTATGAGCAAAACTTCGAGTTATGAAATTGATTAGTAGTTGGAGAAAAACTCAAAAAGTGAAGTACGAAAATATAGGGACCTTAGGGTAAGGCCACGTGAGTGGAGTCGTAGACACAAATTAATAATAAATAATTTTTCAAGAAATACATTCGACGTGGTGTCACGGTCGTTTACTACCAAGGTACACGGTCAACGGTTCCGATGATTCAGCACATAAAGCAGTTAAGCACTGAAAATAAAACGTACCCAAGGTCCGTGCAAGCGAGGTAATTCGCAGTGCGTCGCGAGATCAAAGGATGTTCCGTATATTTGGAACGGAGAAATGTACTTGCTGGTCGGGCGGTTTGTTTGACATGCTGTGATAAGTTTGAAAATAAATAGCTACCTATATATTTGTACGTTCAGTACCTACGGATATACAAAATTAAATGCATGTCAATGGATTTCCATAATAAAATATTTACATTATAGTTATGATAAAGGTATAAAAAAAGAGAATAATAATATATTAATAAATGTCGTGTTAGCCGAGTGGTGGCGAGACCGCTTTTTGTTTAGAACATAGCGTTTCGGACCTCAGATACCGGCATGTACCAAAAAGTTTTTTCTGACTTAAGTACATAACTGTCACTGACTCTGCGCCTCGGAGAACACGTTAGCCCTCGGTCCCGGTTCCAACTTTCCGCACTGAAGCTGCGCGGTGGATTAAGCTCCAATCACTGGCATCCCGAGGGGAGGCCTAAGCCCCTGCAGTGAGGTATAGTAGGTTGATATCCAAAATAATAAAGGAATCAGTTCGAAATGCGGCATCACCATAGTTCTGGTTCGATAAATTATTGGATTAATGTCACGAAACGTCACCATAATTCAGTAGTCATCCGAAGTCCTATCAGTCTCATTCCTATATTTCGTTTTTGTTTTTTTTGTCCCATACCTGACAATGGTGATAACTGATCTATACGTAGTACTTCACCTTTTAATACGTTTTATGGAAATATAGACAAAATAAGATATATTACTTATTTTTTAATTTTACAGATGAGCTTTCAAAAAATATGCGAATATTGATTTATAGCTATGACAATATTACCACTACTACCCACTACTTTGCTTAGCTTCGATGTTCGACGTATTACACTTTTTTATGGCCTCCGACCGCCCGAGCCGTAGCAGTGACGTCACATATATGTTTAATTTTTTTAAATCTCCGTCTTTACGCGATCGAAATATTTGATTTTTTCTATTAAATAAGGAGACCCATTCTTATAAATACCTACACAAAATTTTGGACTAAGTTGCATTTTGAACAACGTTCCTTTTAGTCGGGAATCTTTCACGACTTTGATTAATGTAATTTGGTAATGTGGTGATGTTTTTTACTTTGTAATACTATCATCCTTCTATTTTCTTTGAAGTACAAGTTTTCACATTATCGACTAAAACAATGATAAAAGGTTTTTTAGACATTTATTTTATTTAGGAACTCCACTTAAAATTCAACTCCCGCCAGCTAATATGTTTGAGTTTTAGTCATAGTCATAATAGTCATAGTCATAATATTAAAACACTAGTGGTAGTCCAGTGATCGAAATTTTGGAACCACCAATAATAATTAGGCGAGAGTAAGTCAATTCGAATTGCATCAAACGACAGACTATTAAACGTGTAGTTTACAGTATTTGTAACACAAAAGATATCGATTAATGTTTGGCACTCGTTTTACATATAAAGTTTATGCTAAATCACGTACTCCTCCGTGCACATAGTATGCTTAAATAGGAGTACAAAGTTTTTTCTTCGTGTATTAATATATAGATTACATTAAAATCTAGCTAGCATGCCTCGTAGAGACAACTCTATAAATTACAATTTATTGCTGACTTGCCTCGACAAAGCCACGAAGTCAAATTCTTTTAGTTCGCAACTGTATTTGTTACACCATGATTACGTCAAACACCACAGCATAATCTACTAAATCGCAAATAGACTTCGACTGCTAACGTGCGCATGCGAAATTGAAAAAGTTTCGCATCATCAAAACTAGAACTTGTGATCGATACCGCTTGCAGGAAGTCTGACAGACAGAACACGAAATGAAAAAAATGTCTCCCGCTTATTAACGTTCACGACCTGATGGGCGTAAGTGGATCGACCTCGTGGCACGCCGTGACCACACTAAGGGGCGCTCGCTACAACTTAATTGGAATAAGTTGGCGGTGAGGTTATAATTATTATTCGCAGTATAGTTGCGTTTGAGGCCAATAATCGACAGTTTCCATCACTAGTTCGATTCTAAAAACTTCGATCTATAATAAACCACGACGTATCAAACTTACTTATGGATCAGATTCCACCATGGCTTGCCATATCAACACATAATGCCTCATGGTATGGGCGTAGACCTTCCCTAGGGATGAGCGTGCTTGGAGCTTAATCCACCACGCTATTTCAGTCCGGGACTGACGACCTAACGTACCCTCCGATGCACAAAATCAGTGATAATTTGCAGTTCTTCATTATTGACTTTAGTGGCTGGCCTCCTTCTTAATAAATTTTGCAAGCTCAAAGTTCTACAACGAAAGCGACTACACAACATTGATATAATGAGCTGCAATAGTGTGACAATATAACTTGTATCCAAGAATTACTCGAAGATTTGATCCATGTTCGAGTGCAAACGCGATTGTAGAAACAATGTTAACTAATTATCAAATAGTTTTATGGAATTTGAATTTAGAAAACAGTAACTTTTACATAAAAACAGTAATGAATTGAAAATGTTCAGCAGCATGTTTTATTTTTATTCAAAATAGTCAGCAGCAAGAACGGCAATGAAAGGTTTTAATGAAGAAACTGAGGAACAGACTAAAAAGAAGAGGCTCCAATAATCTTAGTAGATGGCGCTGATTGAAAAATAACTATCAAAATCTAATAAAATGTACATATAAAAACTTTTCTGTCCAAGAAACGAAATAGGAAAACACAATTGTCACATAAAATGAAACATGTAAAGCCTGAATCAACCATATGTGAAAATTCGCTATATATATAGTACTCAGCTCAGTTAAGAAAAGCAAATTTTGCTATAACTCCAACAAGTTTTACGAAATTAAGTAAGTTAATTTTTTAAACTTAGTTATTCAACTGTCGTAAAACGTGATCAATATTTAACTCCATAAGTAAAGGTTTAGTATCATGTCAGGAATTTCAAAAAGAAAAATGAGTGTGGGAAAATCCAGTGGCAGGAAAATCAACTAAACACCAATAAATTATGACGCGTGGAAAACAGTTCATAGTAAAAGTAATGACTGTAGGAATAGGCTGGATAGGATGATGACAGTTATATCAAGAAGAGCACCATCTGTATCAATTTTCAAAAGCTTCTTTTTATTGTTTTAAATGTCATCCTGAAAAGACCTCATTTCATACTTTTAAACCCATCACTATGGAAACTTATTGTCCCTTCATTGCCGTTTATCTATCTTTAGTGTCTGTCGAATCTCTAGGAATGTGATAAAATTTGATGGACCTATAACTAGCCGTACCTAGAGAAAACCTTGGTGTTAATGTCTCGACATCATTTGCCTCTGATAAGGCTAATCTACGATTTAAATGTATGAAATTTGCTATAAACAGTGTATGACAATCTGAACACACGCCCAGACTTGGTACGGTAACGCCAGTTCATTCGCTTTTGCCTTCAGCCTTGTTTATATACGCGGGACCTTGCAGGGATAGCGGCCGGCTTTCGACGAGCATTTTCATGATAATTGCATACACCCATTGCTAAAAATAAATGAAGTGCGTCGCTGTGTTTACTCAGATATTAATTCGATGCTAAGTAAAACCACCGCATTACAAATATATCTCAATAAAGTAGACATGTAAGTAACAGCGCATCAATATAAGCTAAATGCGTATGTATCTAACAGTAATGTGCATTTTTGGCACTGTGAAGTTATTTACAGAATGCATCGCAGTATAACTGTAGATCCGTGTTTAGAACTGTACCTACTCAAAGTCGAATGACGTATTTGTATATAAAATTATTGAATTCTTTCGATGAGTATAATAAGGAATAAAAATTTCTAACGAGTTACTGTTTAGATACGCTCGGTAGTTCGTTGTAGGTAAAGCGATAACTAACCACACTTTTCAGAAATGAGCCATGAAGATTTCATGGTAAAAGACTTATGTGTACTTTCTGAAGATAAACATTTCTTAGCTCAGTGATTATGTGTTAAAACAAAAATGTACTTTTGACAGACAGACGAATTGCACACTAGCTGAAAAATTGGCTCAGTTTGAAACGAAATATTATTTTATTATTTATAATATGTCGTGATAGCCGGATAGTGGTGGCGAGCCCACTTCGAAGGTCGTGGTTCGAATTCCAGAATCCATTATGCACCTGAGTTCTTTCTGACTTAAGTACATAACTGTCACTGACTCCGTGCCTCTGAGAGCACGTTAAGCCGTCGGTCCCGGTCGCCGTCAACAGATGGTAGTCGTTAAAATTCACCAAGCCGCACTGAAACAGCGTGGCGGATTAAGTTTCAAGGACCCTCATCCACAGTGGAGGCCTAAGCCCCTGCAGTGGGGCATAGTGGTCTGATATTGCATATGATATGGTTTACAATATTTTTGAAGCTACAAACCGTATTATATATGATTGCCGCAGATATTCTACCCTACTTATTGTAAAAAACAATAATAACTTTCCAGTGATAATTAGCTTCTTTGCAGCCCAGGCCGGACAACAGTAGGGTCATAAGATTGACCGCAGGAACTAAAATAACTCATTTATAGCAGACACCCACCCCCAAAGGTTAGACCTGTTTCTGGCAAATACGGATATTTGTTAGGAAATGGAGCGGACGGCAAAAGGTCGCTCGTGTAAAAGTAAAAGATAACTACCCGGAAAACCCGAGTTAGATAAGTCGCTTTGGACCCGCGCACGAAACGAATAGCACTGGATAGGCGTTCTGATAAAACGTTTACAGCGAATACGCTACTTTTTTTCTGATAGATTAAAGTAATTAGAAACTAATTTCAATATTTTTTTTTGCGGCAGATAATTTTATTGACAATTTTTCAAAATTTTCATAGTGGACAGGCTTTTGCTTTTTCTTTGCCTTAAATTATTCAAGGATAAAAAACACTATCTGAAGTATGGTCTGACGGTTGGCGCATGGTTTCTTAAGTTAGAACCATGAGTGAGAATTACAGACTACGCATATTGTTATTTAGGTTTACTACAAATATTTTCTGGTTGTTTATCTTCATATTACTCTGTGTAATGAGAGAGGATTGCTATCCCTTGACATTGACGTTTCTTCCCTTAATACTTGGATACTATTATTATACCTACAAACTGTAAATGTATGATTTACAGTTTTATGTCATTACATAAAACTGTAAACATTTACAGTTTTATGAGCTCTTAATATCAAAATATGGCTAAGAAAAAAATTATCTGGAAACGGTTTCGGAATCGGTTCAATTAATCTATTTTTTACTTAACATACCGAATTTGTCAATAACAAAAAGTTTTAAATATACAGTATATAATATTAGTTTGAGTAGGTATTTATGATCTTTATTCCAGCTGATAATGCAGTAGATAATAATACTGGCGGAAAACGCTTTCCATCCATCTATCCGTCAATAAGCCCTTTTTATATCCAACTGCAGGGGCTTTGACCTCCCCTCAAGATGAGGGGCTTAAATATTTACTGAATTATTAAGATATCAATTATTCTTTCTTTCTAGTAATTGACTGATGTATATCTTTAGAAACTCGATGATAATATCTTTTCAATTTCGGGAAATAATCTATTTGATAATATACCTTCAACATCCTAGAATATAGGTGTCATACGTTTTCCTGCTGATGGACGAATTTTAAATTTCCGAGGAGGATTCTATTCCTTAAATTTACAATATTGTTTATTTGCGTAATCCCAGTTTTGGATCCAATACCTCACCACGTGTTGTTATTTTAAAAAGGATTTCTACCTCTTCAACTCTATTGATATTTCAAAACTTCTCGAAAAGTCTAATACTTTGCTCCATTCAATGTCGAAGAAAGTTAACATTTTAAACACTCAGCGCGCTTTGACCGTATACCTAAATAACAATGGCGTATAATATTAGTTTCGACTGAATTACACGTTTAATTTTTCGCTAAAAATGGATGTTGGCCATCGGAAATGATGACATCGATTACTTGTTCTAAAACGAAATATATTCTAAACTGAACCTGATGATTGATTCCGGTTTCGGAACGGTGGTTAGTGATAAACGTTAGTTTATCACGCTCTTGAATTATGTTTTAATATTATTGTAATTGCCACTTCTATTCTATTTATCAATGCGCACAAATAATGGAAACGGATAAATGCTTGCATCACTTACATAATTATTTAGTATAACTTAAGTTTGATTATATAACTAAAGTAACGATTCATTACCAAAATTTATTTAAATGGTAATGGCCAATCCAGTGAGTGTGGAAGTTGATAAAACAAGCGGACTGAGGCGTGCCTGCCCTAAAATAGTAACGCTTGACCTTATTTTCGCTAAACATGTTTTATCTTAAAACTAAGATTGTCTCAGATTCCGTTGGGGATTTGCAAACGCACCTCTTAGACTTACTTGGAAATTTCTAAGTTGTACTTACATAATTGTGATTATGACTTAACGAGTACGGCGTTAGAGGCTTCGTCATGTCGCACTAAGAATATATAATTTCTGAGAACGCCCAGAACGCCTGAACCCTCGAACATTTCAAAGATATAAAATGCAATGTTTAAGCGAAGTGTTAGATTTTAGCAGACGAATTTAGCTAAGAGTTCAGAGTGAAGTGTCTGAGTGAGGTGTGAAAGAAAATGAACGAAATTAACGAATTCTTAGTGTCTTTTACTGAAATAGATGTCGAGATTAGTGTCCGCACGGAACAGTACCACACAACATTGTAAGCCGTATTTTGCCGTCAATCCGTTTATTCACTTTTACAATAAAAACCGTTCAATCTATAATTGCACTCTTTTCTTTCTCTTTACCCAAAAGAAAATAATATTTCCCTGAGATAAATGTTAACACTATTGAGAAGAAGTGCCAAAATACTTTACAATCCAATTTCAATTTAAAAAAAAAAATGTATTATACTCGTATTGAGATGAAAGCTGTGTGAGCTGAATAGAAACTATAATCATGCAGAATTATCATTCGAATAATCACTGACAGGGTAATAAGCTTTCTAAACTTTCTCAACGACGTGGCCAATACATAATCAGGAATGTTATGTGCAACACGAGATCTGTTAATTTTTGTAAACGGAAACTAGGCATGGAAATTTTTTATTTATTTTCTGATGACACAAATAAACTTGCCAAGTAAAAACAAGAAATTAAGTGTAAGATAATTTATAAGAAGCAGTCTTTTATTTGTTTTATATGGGCAAATGAACCACTTTTTCTTAAGACCAAGAAATTTAGGCCATGTACTCCTTTTGGTTGTATATCAAAATCTACCAACGTAGCAAAAAAATTCACCATGCCGGGAAGTACTCAGTTCACAGTTACCTAGATTTCTTATACTTGGGCTTGATTTGGAGTCTTAAATTTAAAAAAAAAAACTATTTTTCCCGTTTTCCCCTTTGGTTGTAGATTGAAACCTACCTGAGTACTAAAGATGAAAATTCTACTATTTTGGGAAGTGCTCGGCACCCAACTACCTGGGAAAATTATGTTCGTGAAAAAAAAAATCAGAAAAATTTAGTTTTGGTTCTTTCTTTTTAAGTAAAAGCCTATAAAGTTTCTAAAACTTAGAAAGTACAAGTTTTCCTATTCACTCACTAATTGATTAATTCATCAAAATTATGAAGCAGATTTCTAAGAGTTAGGCTTGGAGTTTTAAATTTTCTTGTATTTCATAATATAGTACCATATATATATATATATATATATATATATATATATATATATATATATATATATATATACATCTCTTTATGACGATATGGTCAAATTTCTGCGTCCTTATATTAAACAGACCCGAAGTATTGAATGGGTTATTTATTACACATTGTATGGTTTCTTGTAATATACAAACTTGGCGTGCTCCCTGCTCATGTCGAAACATGGCTTGATATAAAACGCGCATAACAGTTACGACTAACGGGAAGCGTATGCGATGGTGTAATTAGGTATTTAAGTGTTTTATAGAACTGAAATTCATATTTTAAACTTAGTGCATTTTTTTTCTTAAAGCTAACTCGAAAGAGTGAAATATATTTTTGTCTTCAGCAAAATTAGTACCATATGATGATTTTAAAATATGCATGACAAAATATCTTTGATATTAATCAACACAACCATATTAATAGTTAAGTTCCAGAAAAATAAAAAATAAAACGACCAATTTGGTAAAATGTGAGTTTCCTGGAAAGCGCTGGAACATTAGAAACTTTGAATAATCAAAAGCGGAATACTTTACAGTGTGTCAGAGTCAAACTTTTGATGAATGATGACAAAGAAGTCTAAGTTAAAGTTGATAATAGAAACAAATAATTATAATAATAACGTATACATCACAACAACGTCTAGGCCCCAAACCTAAGCACTAGCTTGTATTTTGGGTACCAAGCGAAGACACCACATACATATAACAACCAAGACCCGGTACCAGTATCAATATTCATCATATAAATAATGACCCGACAAGGGATTCGAACCCGGGACTTCCAGCTTCGTAGGTAGGGTTGCTACCCACTAGGCCTAGCGGTCGTCAACAATAAATTTTCAGTTTATGTCAAAGTGGTGTGTGGATAGTAGGGGCAAAATGAATAAGTATATAACAAATATGCCACGCATTTTTAAGCGTGGCACACGGAACCCAGGGTGTTATCTATTTTCTTAAATTCTATTCACTTGAACTAATTATTTTTTATTTTTTTATTATTCAAGATGAAATAATAGGGAAATTAAAATTTCAGATCACAAGAAAAAAACAATATCTATCCAGAATTATGCTACATGAACCAACATACATTTATAAACTTAGGTACGTTGTTTTACACGACATAACAGTTAAATTAATACCTGTTCGATTTTCAAGCAATATAACAAGTGTTTCATTGAAGACAAATGAGGATCTGTTAATTTATTTATATTTTACTTGTGTGCAATTAATAATTGCCAAGGATCGAATAAAGAAATGTTGGATACAGCCTACCGAGCTTGCCTAGATAAAAAATTCAGAACTTAGTCTGCTATCACAGAGCCAACGAGAAAGCTACAAGGAACAAAGTACGTTTCTTATTCAAGGGTACAAATAGTTTCATTAACCAGGTAAATTATTCTAGATTAAAACAACCCAAAAAAACATGTAGATTTGAATAAAATTTGTCTGTTATGGGCCATCAATACTGTGTTTATTGGTGACCCTAGTTAATACCTATACTATAATATTTTCGATAGTAACACAAAAACTATTATAATCTAACTAGCGACCGCCCACAGCTTCGCTTGCGTAGACTACAAATTCCTGTTATAGGTACTATTAACGTTCGAGATGGTTTATACGTACTTTTTGCTGGAACCAATTTTGGTTACACCCATTCAAAACTTTCAATCTTCATTCCCCTTCCACCCTTTAAAAAAACCGATACAATTTTTCATCTCCCGTTTCCCACCCTTAAAATGTGGAAATCTAAAAACCCTGAAACACGTCATTATTTAAGTCCCTCCATTCCCATCCTTAAGTTTGAAATTTCTAAAAAAGCCTTTCTTAACTTAATGCTCACGTTATAAAATAAACCTATGTTCCAAATTTAAGCTTCCTAGACTTAGTAGTTTTGGCTGTAATAGTTGATAGATCAGTGTGGACAAACGACAGACAGATAGACAAACAAACACAAAAAGTTGCTTATGACACTCTTGACAATCTTCTTTCACGTCTGCAAAGTTTCATTAAAATCTGTTCAGCCGTAGTGGAAATTAGCTCGAATAGATAAAATTGAATTGAATAGACACATAGACGTACAGACAAACCGACGGACAAAAAGTGGCTAATGTCAAATGTCTTGACAACCTTCTTTCCCGTCTGCAAAGTTTCCTTAAAATCTGTTTAGCCGTTTTGGAGATTAGCTTAAATAGACAGATACACGTACAGATAGACAGACGGACAAAAAGTAACATTTGTTAGTTTTGACGACCTTCTTTTCATACTTGTGATGCTTCATTAAAATTGGTTTAGACAGATGGACGTACAGACAGACATACAAAAAGTTCTGTATGTCACTTTTGACTACATCCTTTCCATATGTGTAAAGTTGCATCAAAATCGGTGAAGCTGTTTTGGCCGAAACCTATTTGCTCGAATAGACAGACAGTTCGTTTTCATATATATAGCCTATAACCCTCCGCTAGATTCAGCCTATCAAAGGCAAAAAAAATTTCAAATCCGACTGGTAGTTTCATAGATTAGCGCATTCAAACAAACAAACAAACTCTTCAGCTTTATAATAAGTATTTCTATTATATAGATTAATAGATTATAAGATAATAAGAAAAAGATAATACTGAAAACCGTATCAAAGTCTATTGCGTGGTTTGGAAGCAAAAAGTTAACGAACAGAGGCAGACAGCGAATTTATTTTCTTTCGCTATAGTTTTCATATTTCGATAAAAACTGCTAAGATATTAATTTAAATTGTGTGGTGTAAAGGGCAATTATAATATGCATAAAATGCTTAAGACAACTAACGTATTTAATTTGATAAGGATTAATATTACGTTTAAAAAATATCTTCGCAAATAGTACAAAATGTTAGAACAAATTTGATTGTTATAAAAAAAGATTATAGTAAGTTAACCTTAAAAGATACACATATGCTGTCGCAAACTTTTGGTTAGAACTTTTAAAGGGGAACAATTCCGTAATACATGATTTTTGGTCAACATCAATCGTTTACGCAGCGCGCGCGACGGAAGCCCTCAAAAGGAATAATTTTTCCCGTTTTTGCAACATTTTTCATTGATGCTCCACTCCTATTGGTTGTAGCGTGATGTAGTATAGCCTATAGCCTTCCTCGATAAATGGACTATCCAACACAACTATAATTTTTCAATTTGAACCAGTAGTTCCTGAGATTTGCGCGTTCAAACAAACAAACAAACAAACAAACAAACAAACAAACAAACAAACAAACAAACAAACAAACAAACTCTTCAGCTTTATAATATTAGTATAGATATATTTCAACATAGCTCTCGGTCTTGTGAATTAAATCTTGGGAAAATATTTTAATAACATTTAATTCATAAGATGTTTGATTTACACTTATTTATATCTAGTAGCTAAGAAATGTTGTATTATTGTCGTGATAGCTGAGTGGTAGCAAGCCCTCTTCTTGTTTAGAGGACTGCAGTGCGAAGCCCAGAACATCATTGAGTATTTTCTGACTTATGTACATAACTATCACTGACTCTGTGCCGCGGGGAGCACGTTAAGCCGTCGGTCCCGGTTGCTATTAAGACATGGCAGTCGTTGATCCACCAACCCGCATTGGAGTAGCGTGGTTTATTAAGCTAGAAGTTCTCTTATCGCGAGGGAAAGCATAGGGTCCTGCAGTGGGGCACTAATTGGCTGATGGTATGGTAATAGCTAAGAAATTGCTACAAAAATATATTACACATTTTTTAAATTTGGTCAAGTGTTTTCATTTCGTTATACACCTTATTAGTATATTGCGACAGCGTTTAAAAAAATATGTTTGCCCTGTCTCCTAAATTTTTTTAGTTATTTACAGCGCCACGGCTAAATAAATCAATTCACGAAAAACGAACACACACTTCAAGCTAAATAATAAATATATTCTACTAAAATTTCTCCTTTGTTTTGTTGGTGTAAAGACTCATCTTTTAAGCATACGGTTCCATGTTTGGCTTTGGTCTTGTTGAAGCCAAAATAACCAGTAGCAGCCTACAATTCACTAGTAGTTCACCTGACACCGATGGTAGCAGTGTTTATGCTTGACCAAATGTTTCTAACAAAGGTCCATCAACAACCTACACTACGAAAATTAGTTCTATTAGTAGACTTTTGGCCAATATATGGGACCACCGTAATAATGTGCCCAATAAATACGTGACTGTGTAAACTCTGTATGGTAAGGTCTGGCTCTATATTTCGAAAAACACTTTAAGAAACGTTTTCTAATAATGATGAGGTGTGGTTTTCTAGAAAATTGCTTTCACCTCAATTATCCTCTATTTAAGTCTAATACCATTTCTATTCCGTTGGAATACTATGTACAGACTGCATTCGCCCGAGGCGTAGGGAAAGTCGACACGTGGAGGTCGATTTTAATACAATTACTGGAAATAGACGGTTAGGTCAAAGGAAATGGGGACCCGTTGGTGTTGTCGAGCCAAACCAAAGAAATGATTACAATTTCCGCACATCTATTTTCGTGTTAGTAGTAGGTATTTAAGATTGAGCGATCCTGTAACAGTTTTAAGAGGTTATACTAAGGGTACCTATTTACGCGTATACCGCCCACTAACCATGGCACATAGTACGAGCATATTGACTGGTTTACAGTTAGTTTCGCAGATAGTATCGTTAAGGAAAGTATGTAAAGGCAAATTTCCATACAAATTGCGTTAACGGTTGCACTATGTTAAACCTTAACCGATTAGCTTAAAAAAATATATGGTATTTAAATCAATAAAAACTAGGTTTATACGTTTTCAATTTATTAAAATTTTTGATACACTAAAAGAAAAAAAAAAAAACTTAAATGCGAAGGATTTTTGCTTTGGTTTTAAAAGTTTTCTTTTGCGAGTTAGTTATTTAACATAATTTTGAAAACACATAATGTCTAAAGTTAATCTTGTAGTTGCGCATGACTTCGCCCTAGAAAGGTACAAATAGTACTTTAGGACATATTACCCTTCAAAAATATAATTTATTTTACTTCTTCACTTGAGACACCGTTTTAATAACCAGGGCTGCACTCTCCTCTAACCAAGCTCTAAGGTAATAAAACTTAAAATTATGTATGTCAGAGCCGGACTGATTACTATGTGTCAATGACTCAAACGTATATCGGAATTCTAGCCAACTTAAATAGTTACGATCGATAGTAAAGAGTTTTGTTATAAGTAGTTTAACATTTAAATAATCATGACTACAATATAGAGTTGAATTTTCATATTTACATTTTTTATCAGAATTACTTGCGGAATACACCTTTATGTTTGTTCTTTTTCCTTCAATTGAACTGACTGAGTGACACGGGTCTCCCCACCGAGAGGCAATTACTACAGTACTAGACAAATTTATGTTTCATATAAATATGCTAATTTTTTATAGGGTTCAAATACAAAGGAAACAAAATTAATATGATAGTGATGATTTTCAAAACAATCAAAATTTCCTCGGAAGACAGGGACAGAAAAGCTTGAAAAACTAATTTTCATATGTCACACTTGGGGTGCTAAATCAATAATACATTTAGGTCTAATATCTTATCCATTACTCAATTCACAAAAGTACACAGTTTTCTCCAAAGCCACAATTACCAAAAAACATATTTTGAATTTTTTTCTTACTGTGCGTTGGTCAGATTTAAATAAATAAAATCTAATAGTCTAGATTGAGGTGTAATAAAAGGTATAAAAATTACTCTGAGTACACCTGTATTCTCTGGTTAGTTATGACCAATAAATAGTTTTCACCTATTTTCGCTCTCTTACGTAGGGGTATTAAATGCATGTTGTTAGTTATAACCGATTTTTCACTCATACAAAACCATCACAAACGTCTCCAGAGAATTCAATCAAATGTTTATTTAAAAAATACGTAATTTGACGATACCATTTCTACTATCCAAATTTGTATATTTGATTCTTTTATTTGTGAATCAGTGATTCCATCTGATTGAGTATCTTTTAAAATTGCAAAAAAAAAAGTATAAAACACGTCAATCTCCTCCTTATGGACCCGCGCTGTCTAATATGAATGATCTCAAAATTTCTTGGTGTCATTAGGTCTAGCTGATTCAGTCGTCATTGTGATAAATTAAGAAAACATAAGTACGTAAGGCAAATCAATGAATTAATTAAATAATATATCAAACTGATTACGAAGTCATGTCGGTATTTGTGGAGCGGAACGCTTACTGCAGCGTAGCCGCACGGCCGAGATGTGCCGTATGTATTTAACACTTATCAGTAAAAATACAATTTATTTCGTTGTTTGATTATGACACTAATGGTAATTATTGTAGTATTAAGGAACACGCATACGTATTCAAACGGCCGGCTTCGCCGCCTGAAATCCAGATTCTAGGTATGGAATACCCGCATTTATGAGAAGCCACTGCAAATCGGACTCAAAAAAAAAACGTAAAACGTATTAAAAAATAAATGTAACCTTTAAAATACTATAGTCGTAACGATCACTCGAAAATAAATTTCAAAAATATCAAATTTAAAATATTAATAAGTTTGATAAAATTTTTAAAATTATTAAAGGTTTTTTTTGTACATATCGCGGCGATTGACCATAGACTGACTGGCTGTTTTTAAACATGACGAAAAAGAACTTAACTTTTGACAATAATCAGACAGACGATTTTTATAAAACACACGATTTAATAAATGTATTTATGGAGTTTTTTCAAAATGGCGCATGTAGAACGTCGTAGTTCCTTGTGGCATTTTGAAAAAAACTCCATATTAACCGTGCTACGTTGCCTGTTTTTATTATTATTCAATATAAATAGTTTAACTCTCATATACTAGATGTTGGTTGAATTAACATATGTTAGAACGCCTTTAACCAAAAAAAAAAAAAAATTATATAAAATAACATTTTTGCATGTTGCATGTGCATTGACGACGGAACAAGTGGTTCTTCGACCAAAAAAGACTAGTTCTACGGAGATACCGTTCGATTGTCAGACCAGGGACGATGTTGACTCGAGCCCAAGCAAAATTAGCAACCGACACCGAACAAGCCGGGACGCAGCATGACTTGACCGCCGCGACCAGCCTGAGCGCAGCTAACATTGCTGAAGGCAACAATAACACCGGTGAATAACCCCAACCCTAAAGATCAGCGTGAGAACACCGTCTCCCTTAATACATCAAGAAACAATTCACCTCGACGGTCAATTGTTTCCGTTACTTCGTCAATACAGCGGCGAAGATTATTTTTTTATATTTTTATTTATTTATTTATTTATTCGACTTGCAACTGGAGGCGGCGAGACGTATGGCAGACGCAGAGAAAGAACTCATTGCGAAAGAATTGGAACTTCGATCTGCTGCTATTAAAGAACAGGAACACAGCAGCTCGAGTATCTCTGACAAAAAAATACTCAAAGTTTTGTAACACGAAGACATCAGCTGCAGCCATTGTGCCCGATACGACAACTACACATACGCCAATGGTCAACCTGCATACTACAGACCTCTCCAACGTCTTGGCACGTCAAACCTCCATAAAGGAGCTTCCGTCTTATTCAGGTGATCCTGAAGAATGGCCAATGTTCTTCAGTCAATTTAAAAGTACAACTCGACTCTACAAGTATAGTGACGAAGAAAATATTGCATGACTGTTAAAGTGCTTAAAAGGTAAAGCTCGGGAGGCAGTGTCTGCCCTTTTATTAGATATTATATTTTTCTTTGAACGCTTACTCATGAATTTATTAATTTAAGGAATACCTTGCTCAGAGGATCAATGTTGCAATACAGCGCGGCAACGCGGCAAATATCGTTGGCACTCTGAACCTGTGGTCTCTTTAGAATTTTATCGTTTTTATTTAGGTACTAGTATTTTTAATTTGTAGGTATTTTTAGTTTTTTAATTTAAAAAATTGAAAATGTATAAACCTAGTTTTTGCTGATGTTCCTATTGTAATAGGTAAAAATATTATTCTACTAATTATTATTATTCTAAGTACACGAGCGAAGTAGTAGGCAATAACTTGTTAGATACTAAAGAATATTAGTACAAACGAGTATCGATAACACGTTATCTTGTGCATTTTAAATACGTATAAATGCATGTCGATCGAAGGCCCTTTAGATATCTTTTATGACGAGCGTTATGGGTTCATTTAACGGCCTTTGCTTACACTTTCGCTGAAGGGATATCTGTTATCTAATTTAAAACTGCTGATAATTTATGTCCCAACGAAATTTAACATTCACTAAAACCAAAAAAAATATATATAATATTTTGCAAGTAGATACTTTTGAATCGTAGAATTTACACGTTAACGTAAAATTTGCCATTTTTTTAAACTTTCATATATAACAATATCTATTATAACAAAGCCATTATCTACAAATGTACTTTATTAACTTGAACAACTGTAGCGAGTTGGAAATTTCTTGAATGCATTTATTTGCTACATTACTTTTTCATAGTGTGTATAATTAAATGTTATGATTAAAGAAAAATATTGTTTTAATATGAATATTTTTATTTATCTTCGTTGACGCCGGCTGACGCAGGCGGGCGATCAGTACTCTCAGTTGTGGAATATTTTGTGTTGTCTCAAACCTTCTTGTTGCCTTGCTAAAGTCTGTCAGTAGCCCAGAATCGATGTTTCGAAGCTGCTCTTCATCTATCTTGTCTGTTACTAGCATTTTCCATCTAAGTAGTGAATGCATAAGGCATTCCGCTACCAGGTGGAAACTTGTTTTTCCTACTTCCTCACATGCAAAATATAATAATATTTACTACCGCTTAAAGCGTTTGATGGTCAATCTAAAAATTCATAATTTATAAATAATATATCATTAAAGTTGATAACGATTTATGTTAGAATGCAGTAAAATTTAATTTGTAATGAAATTATTAACGATCTACGTGCTACATATGTTTAATTAAACGAGCTTTTAATTTATATTAACTGATCAATCATGTAAAGCGAAATTTAAACTTCGTCGCGTGATTTTATTTGTAGACATTTCTCTAGATTCCAACTAATTTAGCTTTGGTGTCAATGTCACCAAAACAGTGGGTCGAGACTCGAGAGCGCGCGGTTAAAGGTACTATTTGTTTAACGCAAAATTTCAAGTCAAGTAATATTTTCCAATAAATAAGAACCTTTAAATTTTACTATTTAATTTAGAACAGTAATAGTGTTTACTCATTGAAAATCTTATATTTCAATCTCAATCAATCAGTAATAACTTATAATTCTGGACAATCCTTCAATATTTCGATTTCAAATATATTCGAGAATCTCATCAAAATTTCATTTAGTAAAATATGACATTAATACTTTAAAAATATTTTTTTTATGTTCAAATATTGTACCATAATCGTTGTAAAACGAAATACACCTTTAGTATCTGCGTAGGAGGTTAATCTTAATTATGCATTACAATGATATATTTATAAGAATGTTTTCTGGCGCGAAATAAGTAGCTTTTTTCGGGAGATAATGGAAATTTATGAGGTCGGTACGGAAAGGCCAGGGTCGGTGCGGGGAGGGGAGCTTGGCCAAGCCGATGCCTTCCCGATTTTGGCTGCCAAGTCTCTTGACCCCAAAATATCAAATGAAATAATGCACAGTTAAATCTTGAACCAGTTTTCGGTAACAAATGAAGTCACGTCGCATATTTTTTACTGAACATGAGCGCTCACAATTACTCAAGGTATTCTGAAAGTATTAATACTTTTTGGGTTACAGCGCTGAATCGATTGCCGAAAATAAGCTGTTGCGTATTATTTTTTTAAACTTCCTCGAAGAATATAAATGATATGAACGGAAGATAAAAATAAAGAACGTATTTTTTCAGAAGCTAGAGAGAAGCTGCCTTAAAGATTTCGATTTCTTATATAGTTCGCCTCAAACTTTATGGCGGATCGGAATACAACGCTATAAGCGTGCTTGCGCAGGTACAGTCATATTCACCTCGCTCCACTGCGTCCCGCTACACCTAAAGCTGGTTACTGCGACGTGACTAGTGTCTATGTTCGGATCCGCCATAAAGTTTGATTGGAACTGTACTTTATAGTTAACAAGATATAAATGATAGTAGAGCGACATAACGACTTTTTCAAACAGGTCTTATTAACTGTTTGCAGTTAATTGTATTTCTAGAATCATAGACATAATAATGACTGAAAAACAATAAATAAGATGTTATAATATAAATAAACTAGCAACCGCCTCGGCTTCGCACGGATAGCAGAGCATATAAGCCGTAGTGTTTTTTGTGTAAACATGTAGGTTTGATTCAATTAGATTTAAATGTAACGTAAGTTCATCCTACTTGGAGTATTTTTAATGTATTTTATTTCCAATTCTGTAAATATTTGAAAAAGTAAAGAATATATACATAAAAACATACTAAATTATTTCTTTTTATACAATTGATAACTTTTACCTAATGCTTCACGCGTGTCGCGACGATATGAGCCACCCGGCGTGGCGCCCGTTACTTGTCGCGCGATAGTTTTTATTTTGCGATATCTCCTAAGATATTAATTTAAATTGTATTATGGAAAGGGCAATTATAATGTGCATAGAATGCTGAAGGTAAATAACGTATTTAATTTGATAAGAATTAATATTGTATCCGTATAAATTGCTTTCCAATTACCTCATCATATGACACCATTTTCTTAAACTAAAAATAGGTATAGTAAGCTATACATAAAAGATAGACATATCCCATTGCGAACTTTTCTTTAGCCATATGAAAGAGGAACATTCCCAACATACATTATTTTGTTATATCTCAAAGGGATTAGGCAGCGTTTTCGATGAAAGCTCCCGACCGACTTGATATTTTCCGACGTCTTCAACAATAATCGTCATATTTCAACTAATTTGTATAAAACATTAATGTATTATACACATAAACCTTCCTCTTGAATAACTCTATTTTTGAGAAACCCGCGTCAAATCAGTTGCGTAGTTTTAAAGATATAACCATACATAGGGACAGACAGCGGGAAGCGACTTTGTTTTATACGATGTAGTGATTGTATTATGTGGCAAAACACAAACATCTTGAGATATTTAGACTTTGTAAGTTATGTTTTTTTTACGTATTTGTATATACTGCTTACGTCATATCATATTTTAACGTTTTTATTTTAAACACATTGATTAATTTATTTTAACTAATTTTATATCTATTATTTATCACACTAGTCTGTCGCTTTTTTTACGAATATTCATTCTGTTTTCTCTTTCTTTTTTTTTCGTTTCTTTTTCACTGCGAGTATAACACACGTTTTAAACTTCAGTATTATTCCTGGACATACTATTTTAAAACGATGGATCAGCGACTAGAATTAAGCAATAAAAATATGTTTATATCAAACACAAACAATTGTCTGTTTCTGTTTCGTTTTCGTCTTCGTCTGTTTATTTCTAAACAAATGATCGCAATAAGTTCTTATTTGAACATAGACATAGCATCGTAAATACGTAGATACACTAGTATAGTGTTAAGTGGAGCTTTCACATGTTTTTTAACTTTTTAAATTTTAAATTAAATTTCCAATTATTCTGTACAATTTTTCATATATTTTATGTTGGTATCTATCGTGTGCAGTTAATGAATTGTAATCTTTTATATTTATTGAAACCTTTATTTTATTAAGTTCTTTTCTTTACAGTTTATTTACATTTTAATATTTGTTAATTATACTATAGTAAATTTTTGTAAATTTGAAATGTTTTGAACCCTGTTCGATGTCGTATAGATCCTATTTTGTTTTTTAAAGCTTTCAGTGACAAAATTTTAATAGATAAAAAAGATATTGCGTACGTGAAAATGTGAGCTTTCCATATAGACAAGGTAACTTGTCGGCAAAGTTCTGCTTATCTAATCCACTCTAATCACTAGTGTGCGATCAGGAACGAATGAATATTGTTATTCGTATTAGTTTTACGTGTCTACACCTTCTATATTGACCGGCCGACTGAATGACAAATTGACCTAGTGGTTAGAGACCCTAACTGTAGAACCAAAGGTGCAGGTTCGATTCAAATATTTAAATATTTGTGTGCATAAACATGTCTACTTATTCCGTGTATGGGCGTGAAATATGAATATATGCAAGTACTTTTAAAAAATTTAAGTATGCATATCAGTAGTCCAGTGGTTGTCTAGTAACTACAATGCTGACTCCGTCCACTTTCAGAATAAGTGACCATGTGTCAGATGTCCCAGGTATTATTTGTATCATACTCATATAATAAATAGTCTAAGCTTATCGTAGTATCATCCTGAACTATAAACTCAAGAAAATAGTATGTGAATGTAAATTTCGAGACTATTAGGTACAACAGTGCCATTGTTGAGTAGGTAAAGGCTAAATTTTCTATCGGCCCGTCGAAAGTTCAAAGCGAACCCTAGTTCCCATGCACCGCTCGCCGCTAACTGAGAGCGTTCGGAGCGAGGGACGTGACTTGACTGCGCTTACGCACAGAACAGCTACTTCACAGAACAGACTATAGCTGATGGAAGTATTAATACTTTAAAGTAGTTTCTGCTCTTAGACGCAGAGGGTGGCTATGTCATACAAAACGAAAGTCATGAGGTGTGATTCTCGGACAACTTGACTTTATGTCTGATGAGACAACAGCAATGAAAATAATTCTTTTTCTAGTGAAAACGTGATTGTTCATTCTCAAAACACGTATAAAACATTACAATTTTCGTGAATCATATAAAACATACGACTTTTAAGAATATAGAATCACGTTTTCACTAGAAAAAAGTGTTTTATTGATATTGTCTCATCAGACACAACGTCAAGGGGTCCGAGAATCACCCCCCTGATCTAGCTACTCACAGAGCGAACGTTTATGATTTTTTGACCCTCCTTTCACATTTGTCACAAGTATTAATAATATTTGAATGGATACGACATGTGATGTCACAGATTTAGAAATTTTAAAATATTATTATTAAATAAAATTGCAATTTGTGCATACAAACTAAAATTATTCTTTTGATTGTTTTTTGATAACATTACACTTTTGTGTTTTCATTTTAAAAATAAGGAAAGCTAAGTTCATTCCACGAAAGGCCACTGTCAATTGTTTTAACGTTTTTAGAATGTGACGCCACTAAAGTTATGATTCCCTTCTTTTAACGTCTTGTTACATTTTCTGACCTCTCCTTTGAAGTGTCACGTAATAACTTAAGTCACTAGTTAGACGGATGGACGAACAAAAGATGTCCTAAAGCTTCTTCGCCGTCCTGTGTTTATTCATATATTCTTATCAGCTATGTCGATGATAATAAAATAAGTAAATGAATATAAACAATATCTAAGACATTCCACACAGCGCCAGCTCTAGTCCCAAAGTAAGCAAATATTATGCTTGTATTACGGGTACTTGATAACTGATATACATACATACTCTTTACAATAAGATATTTTACACTCAGACTCGGTACAAATAGACATGTTCGTGCACACAAATATTTTTTCCGGGTGGAAGTCGAATCCGCGATCTTTGGTTGTGCAGTAAGGATCTCTAACTCAGCCAATCGGGCAGAAATTGAACAATAACATTATTTTTATAGTATATATTGTATTAATCTCCAAAAACAAAATTATTTATATATCCTCTAAGCTAACCTTTTCAAAGATAATAGGTTTCGTGAGCATAAAGAAAGCGTTTCTGCAATATTATTCTATGTCTTGAACAGATATCGACTACAAATTGAGCCGGCCTCTCGGACCGCTCTGTGCACGAAAATAATACTGTTTCTTTCGCAAATATTTGCTAGGTTCTGTGTCTTTTTGCTGAAAACGTGTAAGTGGACTACCGCTCCCCACACACGGACTACTGCAATTTCGTGAATTCGGGATGTTTTATCTGCTATATTACGTATCTTATTAGATCAACGAATTCTATTATACGCGCTTTACTTTTATTGAAGATTCAGATCAAATTGATACAAACAATGGAGTAAAACATAAAAATATATTCAGTAACCAGGCAATTGCTAATTTAATAATTGGTAGTTCCTTTCAGAATCAGATTATTTACGTGGTTTTTTTTTTAATTACACCTCGTTTGCCATATTATAAACATTCACTTCTAAATTGGCCAAAGTTATATGTTAACCATAATTTGTATGCCTATATGTACGTTATATTCTATTTTTTTCTTATACACCTGTATGTGCAATAAATATTCATTATTATTATTACCTTATGTGTAACCTGACAGGCATTTGACAGGTTTCGATAATGCGTTCTTCTTCTTCTGTATTTCTGCTTCTCGGTTACAAGGTGTTTATAATTTTATTCTGTTCACTTTTCCTTCTACTAGATTGCATGAAATTCGGATTATCTTGGTGAACTTTGAACTAGACCCTTCCTAACATTCATACTCTATAGTGCATATGACATAATTGTAGAGTAGGTACCCGAATCCGTTGTGCTGAAGAGGGGTTAGTTATAATGACGTGAATCCCCGCAGGCTATGTAGGAATGGCCTACACGATCTCGGAAATGAAATAATATATGAGAATATTATATTATTAAGGTTTATTCATTTCACAGTCGCGACAAAAAATAACTTTAGAACCTAGAACCGTGATTACGGTTTAGAAGTACGTTTTCATTTTAGATTTTATTATGTAGAAGTATGCCGCGTGAAGTTGGTTAATAGGATTTACTCGGATGCAATATTATGTGAACAAATAGACAGCGCATGATCACTCTATTTGCACTGCGCATCTACCGCAGGTAAGCCCAATATTATGTGGTAAACAATAAAAACAATTTGCTTTTTTAAACGACTTCAAAAAAGAAGGAGGTTACTCAATTCGACCGTATACATGTTTTTATTTTTTTATTTTTTTTTTATGTGTGTTCTTATGTGTGTTCTCTTTATGTGGGATAACTTCGTTGTTTATGAACCGAATTGGATGATTTTTTTTTTGTGGAAGGGAGATATATCTGGAGTGGTACGATGATAAGGAAACCAGGATCTGATGATGGCATTCCAGAGAAATCGAGGGCAACCTTTGAAAATCGTATTTTAAGTATTTTGATAAAGTACTACTACTAGTACTATTTAATGAAGGTCGGGAGTCGATCTGATGATGGAGCTGAAAGACAGTCGAGGGAACTCATCAACGACTTACAGCAATTATCTGGTGTTTGGACTTGATTCATTTCTATTGATGAGATCTTTGCACCCATATGGATTATAAGTGCCGTTACAGGTCTGATGATGGAGACCATACACAATCGAGGGAACTTCTCAACGATTTACAGCAATTACCTGGTGTTTGGACTTAATTCATTTCTATTAATGAGAACTTTGCACCCATATGGGTTATAAGTACCATTACAGGTCTGATGATGAAGACCATAAACAGTCGAGGGAATTCCTAAACGATTTACAGCAGTTACCTTTTGTTGGGCTTCCTTCATACGGTTGAATATGCCAAAATGTTCAGTTCGCACAAAAATAATAATTAAGATTGAAGTTTTACATAGGAATACCACTGCCTACTACGCATGCTGATGAGTCAATTTGACACTGAATTTACGTTGCGTAATCGCGGTGCTGTCTCATTAGAGTAGCGCGCTTAGTAGCCCCATTTATACTAAATACAAATAAGTTACAGATGCGTTCAACTAAAAATTGAAAAATAAAATAATTAAAAAAATAAATAAAAACCGACTTCAAAAACATAAACTAAAAAGTTAAAAATAAAATTTTCACTTTAAAGAAAGGAGCGGCATATAGTTAATGAAGTCGGTGCCAACTCAGACACTTTAAATGGGTACTTACCAGGTAATAACAATTACAACAATGATATATTTATAACAATAACAAAAATAGAACACAATTTAAAGTGTCTGAGTGAGTAGGCACCGACTTCATTAACTATATGCTGCCTGTTAATGCTCCTTTCTTTAAAGTGAAAATTTTATTTTTAACTTTTTAGTTCATGTTTTTGAAGTCGGTTTTAATTATTTTTTTTAATTATTTTTCGACAAGAGTTTTATAGTTTTTACCAAGCAACTTGATACCATACAAGCCCAACAAGACATTAGTTACAAAAGTTATGACAAAAGTTATATAGACTGTTGAAATACAAATAATCATAACTGTTTTATTCATCTAACGCCAATTAACAGAAATTTTCACCTTGTTAGATCGCACGTTTTAGAGAATACCTTAATTGCTTTTTACTACATTATTATAATATTTTCTATATTAAATAACTGTATATTCTCAGAATTATATAATTAAGTACAATATTTTCATAAATTATTCATAAAACTAAAGAACTAATGTAAGGACATTATCCATGAATTTATATTGAAAAGATACATTACTTTAATTATAAATCTGACTATAATTTAATTAAAACCGTATTTAAAGCAAACATTATATATAAATGTTGTTATTTTATGCTTACAACTTAACTTTGAATGCTTAATTCGTAAGCGCTAAAGTTAGGGGAAACCCCTCCAGCTTTACAAAAGTCGCATTAGCGCGAAATATTAAACAACTTTGCCTTTAAACTGTTACGTTATTCTGGAGTTGTATTAGATAACTTAATAACCACAAAATCTTATTTAAAATTCAATGTCCCGTTGATGCAAAATTGCAAAATGTCGTCGCAACATTATTATGATACTGTATTTTGGTATACCGGCTGAGTTTCAACTTTTCTCACGAACGACGGTTCGCTTGCGTTTTGCATTTTAAAAAGCTTTTTATATTGGACAAAGTCATAAAAAGCAACTCAATTTGTAACGAATTTGATTATTATACTATTTGTTTGTATTTTTTGTTGGTGGGAGTTAGTTTACAAGGTATATACTAGCTTTCCGCCCGCGGCTCCGCTGACGTGGACTATGCCGTTATTCCGGAACACCATTTTCCTATTATATTAACTATTTTATAAATATAAATTATTTTCTAAACTATATCTATGCAAAATGTTATAGTGGGCCCGGTACAACTGTGTAGTCCATGCAAGCGGAGCCGCGGGCGGAAAGCTGTTTGAAAATGAAATATAGCTCATCATGTTACTCGCTGATAATGTAGCTTTGTCACACAATCAAATTCTGCAAATGCAAATCAGATTCTTGTAGCTTCATTGACAGATTTTCCCAAAGTACACGTTTAAAAAAACATCAGTTTTCCCACATAAAAATTTGGAATAATTTGCGATATTATCAATTTTTAAACTAAATATGCCGGTCATGAATGTAAAAAAAACATGATTCAAGTGACTTTGTCACATCGAATTATTTTTTAAACAATGAAAAATATGTCTCTGGATAAGTCATTAAATAAATCAAACCATATGGTCGACACGTACAAAGATTCATAGATATTTTGTAATAAAGTAATTATGAATTTTTGATGTTATGCATCTAGGTGATCTAGGCAATATTCAGCGTCCCGCTCATGCTTATCCCGATTCATTCAGAGTGTAAGCGAGCACAAATTCATTAAGGGACCTGACTAACAGTTTAAAAAGCCACAGCCATGGGACAGGTTAAGAAGCAGGCAGAAATACAGTATTACCGTTTTCATTTTTTTGCGTACCTTACCCAAAAAGCGATACTAGCTTTAGAATTTTTAGAAGCTGCCTGAAAAATAATATAGTTAACTTGTAATACATTATTGAATGCAAATTTATATTGTACACAGCTATTACGTTATGTTATTTTGTAAATTCCTTGAAGTAATAATTAAAACGTCAAGTAAGCTGTTTAACCTTCGCTTGGTGCCAAATGGTACCCGTTTAAGGTACCTTGCATTGTCTATCGCAGCGACACCTATCTACGAAATAGCACTACGATAGCGACGAAATTAAATGCAAATTTTTCCAACATTGTTATTGAGTTTAGCAGAAAGATTTAAATAAGGTAACTTTAACTATAACATAAACTGAGATTGTCTTCTTAGAAAGCGTCTAACAGAACTTTTGTATTGTTTTAAACCAAAGTATGTGGGTAATATGTTTGTCTCCCTGTTTGACGTCTCGTTTTTACTATATTATAGACATAATATTAATAATAACGTATACATCACAACGACATCTAGGTCCCAAACTAAGCATTAGCTTGTGTTTTGGGTACCAAGCGAAGACACCACATAACAACCAAGACCCGGTACCAGTATAAATATCCATCATATAAATACTGACGCGACCTGGGATTCGAACCCAGCACCTCTAGCTTCGTAGGCGGGGTTGCTACCCACTAAGTTAAGCGATCGTCACATTTATCATCATACCGATATTATCAAGTGATACAGTTGTTTTTATGCAATTTGTGTTTAAGTACCTATGCATGTTTGTAAAAGGTAATCTTTAGAACTTAGGAAATTCTGAAAATTCTTTTCCTACAGAAATCTAGGTACACTATTTCTGAGTGCTAAATGATATGTTTTTATGTGCTATGATTTGGAGGCGGATTTTTGCATAGTGGCAGTAGATGTATTTCTCTAAAACGGCTGGGCAAATTTTGATGCAGCTGAAGCAGCAGATGGAGCATTTCATCACGTAGTTATCACCTCAGAGCAGATTCTTAGATTAATTTACGGTTATAGACCGTTAAGGGCGCTGTATATTTCGTCAAAACGGCTTTTTCATCATCATCAGCTTAAAAGTCGGCCACAGACTACAATCTTTAAAAATGAATTTAAAATATGTTAAATTTTAAATTTAATAAAACCACGGTGACGAGGTTTTATTATGTTTAAAAAATCTAAATTAATTAAAAATAAAAGCTTATACCAAATTAAGAACTAAAAATACCTACAAATAAAAAATATCACCTAAATCAGTGCCGTGCGGCAAAGTGCCCAAAATTCTGTTTCTAGAACGTTTATGAGTTTTCTAGAAAGTTCCATACTGTCGTGGATCGTTCATTTAGCGATCCCTGTACAATATAAGCGTAGTCATCGCAGGCGAAGCCGCGAGGCGTCGCTGGTCTTAATAATTTAAACAAAGGCTCACTAGGGTGTATATAGATTAAAGTAGGGTTGTTAAAAAGACGTTAATATTCTTAATATATGCTGCTTCGCAAATCATTTATGGAAATAGTATAATTATATTTTAGTAAAAAATTTAATTTGTGCGTGAGTAATAAATAACATGATAATATTAAATAATAATATTCAAATTCATGTGGAAATACGTGAAAGATGATGGGCGCTTTGTGTGAAAAAAGAAACACTGCGAATTCGAACGAGTCATGTGTTTAATAGTTGGTAATTAGTTTTATTTTATATGAGCACTTTATATTTTTATTTTTAGCCTAATAAAATATCAGGAAGAACAGCAATAGGATTATGAACTAATTAATTATATAGTCAAATTAATTAAAGAAAACACTTATAATAATTAAAAACTTATTTTTTTTATTTTTTATTTATTTATTTCTTTAGTTTTTTTTTATATTTTTTTTTTTAAATCTATATCTCCAAATAAAGAATGCCGTCTAAATCAGTGCCGTACGGCAGTGTCCAAGAGGCTTCATCCAGGTATAGTACGACAAACTCACTTCGAGAGCAACGGAAACCATGATGGCCGACGTCACTGCCGCAATGGCGCCGGTGCGATATTATAATTTTGTCGATCCTTACTGACGAAATTTCAAGAATAACTCCAACCATATCAATATCAGCCCATTATGCCCTAACTGTAAGGGCCTAGGTATCCCCTCGGGATGTGGGCGCTTGGAGCGTAATCCACCACACTGACCCAGGGCGGGTTGGTAGATTTTTACGACGGCCATCTGTGGAACGTAATGTAATGTAATAGTTATAATAACTCCAAAGGTACATGTAATTGTGTGCTATTCCTTAACTTATTAAGCCAAGATCTATTGAGTCTATAATGTGCTACTAATTTCTACTTCAGATTTTTTTTTGGCTTGCTTGGGGGTAATTCCGATTCTTCTATTCTTGGGACATCTGTATATAGTGAATATGTTTCTCATAAAAATATTAGTTTGCTATTAAATTATTATAGTATCCTATTGATGAAAAAGAACTTTTACATTGTTAATAGGTACAAAAATTGCGGCGTACACACACACATTGTGTTTCGTAAAAGACATTAATTACATTAAGAATATTAATCTTCTTCACAAAAATAATCATTTCACGAATCTACATTGTTAAGGTTCTATAGTTAAATGACAAAAACGGAACCCTTTTTTAATTTCGTCGCTTCCTCTCTATCCGTATGTTACAGGTGGTCACAGGCTTACGTTTTTGCTATTTCTTCGATAATTCCAATAAAATTTCACAGACAGATCTTATATTAAAGGATTGTCTATAAAATTATGAAATTTAAATTATGAAAGGATGGTTCTAATGAAAGAACATATTTTTTTTTGTTGCGCTTATTGTGTGAAATACCTTTAGACAGAGCTTTGAAAATGTAATATTCTTCCGCGAGTTATGGACTTCTATAAAGTTGTTAGTAGCAAAAATCAAGAAAATGCTACTTGGTTTGTAGAAGTTTTTGAAATACCCGCAATTTACTGACAAAATTTCCGTGTGGTTGGTGATTGTTAGATATTTAAGATATTTATTTGCAACATACAACATACAATAAATGTAATTAGCAAATAGGTATAATAGGTATAATAATACTACGGTTGGCCGATTGTTTTTATGTCATGACAATGTATTAAGTAAATGTTATTAATTTTATATGCTTGTAGTATTTATTTTCACAGACATCTTATTTATGAGATTGTGTAGGCCGTTTCAACATAGCCTGCAGGTAATCACATCATCTAGTAATTAACCGTTCTCCCGCTTAACTGATTAATACACCGACTTTACTATGTCATACTTATCATTTACTTATTTCACTGAACGATTGGCCGAGTGATTAGAAGCCCTAACTGCGCAGCCAAAGCTCGCGGGTTTGATTCCCGCCCGGAACGATTATTTGTGTGCATGAACATGTCTATTTGTTCCGTGCCCAGGTGTAAAATTATCTTTTTATTTGTAAATATAATAAAGAATATTTATGTGCATGTTTATCAGTTCTTTAGTACCCCATAATACAAACATAATACTTGCTTACATTGTGTATGATGTCCCAGATGTTGTTATTATTACTTATGTCATACTGTAGAGTATAATATGAATCTTGGGGTAAAGCTGGCTAAAAGATATTTATATGCTACCGATGCCGTACCCATGCAGTACCGGTTATATGTATACCACTTGAGTAATTTGAAGCTTAAGGGATATAATAGAAGAGAAAAAGTAATTTAATTAAATAATAAACGTCTTGAACTTCTGAAGCTGAATAAGTAATAATGGCTAACATTGCAAAGATCTGATATTTCAAAATAGCATCGAAAACATTAACCAAAATAGCACAGAATAGCAAAAACCGGAAAAACAAATTAAAAAGATACAGTTTGTTACCGGTATTTAATTTAGTTTCTATGATTTGATACAGTTGATTTGCATCTGAACAATAGTTTTTGTTGTTATTGTTAACATAAAGTAATCAGCAGATTAGCTAGCAAAATATATACAAAATAAGCTTTTTGTATTCGAAAGTTTGAACGTTTTAGCTTTTTTCCAAAAACCTCCCAGCAGTTAACAAGTAATAATCTTATAGTGTTTATTAGTGTACGTTATGGTGTGATATCTAAACAGCCTAACGAAAATATGTAAAATTGGTTGATTCGATAAATGTTTATTTTAAAGTATCTTTATGTTAATATCTATATCAATAAAATATAAAATGTACCATATTCATAGAAGCGGTGCGTTGGCGTCAGTTGGCGCCGGAGCTTAGGCAGAAAAACTAAATTACGATCAAAATATGTTAACAAGATGTAAATTTTATTCTGTCGAATTCATAAATTTTATAATATCAATGTACAATTTCGTTTTACATACGAAGACATTTAATCTATATTAATATCGTATAATACGTCTTTTTGTTTTATTTGTAAGCCTTCAAGCTTCAGGTTTGGACTTGGTTTAACTGTAATATAGTACAGAGCTTTATATGACTTAGAATACTGTACTGTTAATCGATTAATAATTTTCAAATTTTCCACAGAAAACCAAAATTTTAAAGTCATTTTTAACTACAGATGTTTTCCCGTGGGTCTGCACGCGTGGAGAAATATGACATCGTGGAACTATATTTTTCGTTCTCGTTTCTACAAGTACCGATTTAGCTGACTAATTTTTTGAGTTTCAATCCCACTAACATAATATTACTTGAAGGAGGCTCACAACTGGAAGTGTTGTTTGACGCAGATTAATTATCTTGTTTAATTCTGTATCCCATGGGAACCTTCGACGAGAGTAAATAGTAGCCTATGTTACTGTCTGTCCCTTCAGCTATTGCCGTGCAAAAAAATAAGTAGTTTTGTTGCTCCGTTACGAAGTGGTTACGAAGAAAAAAAGGATCAACCAACAAACGAATTCACTTTTTCATTTATAATATCAATTTGCATATGTAGATATGGAATTAAAAAATAAGCTACCAAAGCTACCAAAAGTTCAGATGCAGCCTGGTCCACTTCTAATAAGGTATTTTATAATGTTTAATGATGATCTATGATGTTAAATCTTTATAGACGCATTACCCTCGAACTCCATCATCTGATAGACTAAATTTTGCAAATGAAGTATTTGTGATATTAAATTTTTTTGTACCGCACTGGCTAGCGGCAAAACACCTTGGAGCAAATGACATTTTGACGTCTATAAGGGTTTTTTTTCTATTATGGCGTATTTAGAGAACCAAAACGCTCACGTCCAGGAAAAGCTTTTGATCTTTTATCAACAGCACAATGGTGTGAAGTACCTATTAATAATCTAGATTTTATATTATGATTTACGAAACATTTTTCGGCAGTATGTAGGAGTCTATTTGGATGTTAAACGCAATTAGTTTCGAATTACAGGTAAACAAACATTAATTTGTTGAATTGCGATCAATTTTAATGTTTTCAATAAAAATATTAAGTATTACGTCCTCGAGTTAAGAAAACGACACAAATTATAATTAAGTATATACAATTCTCAAATGATGCAAACGAGACGCGAACGAACCGTCGTCGCGCAGTTTGATGGGAGTCATTATCTTTAATTTAAATATACCGCCATAGAAACGGAATGGGCTTACTGACGTACACTGAACGAAACAACCCTTTCTCTGAAATAAGAATAAAAATATTAAACCATAACTAACAGTTTCATGGTATGTATAAATACACAATGCGCTAAATATGATAAAGACAAACCCAAATATTTTTCTTATACAAAGAACAAAGTTTAGTATGACACACACTATTGATTGTTTGTTTAAAAATAAAAAGATTGGGGTGAGACGAACTCTGAAAAAAAGTAGTGAAATTGCGATGGAGTAGCTAAGCCGTACTTTTCTATAGATGGCGCTATCTGTGCTACTTACGAGTATTATTA
Organism: Luffia ferchaultella; assembly: GCA_949709985.1. Classification (NCBI taxonomy): domain Eukaryota; kingdom Metazoa; phylum Arthropoda; class Insecta; order Lepidoptera; family Psychidae; genus Luffia; species Luffia ferchaultella. Next base: position 1,587,693 of record OX453255.1, on the reverse strand, counting down.
AATTTATTAGAGTTGTCTTGAATTAACCCTAATTATTAAGTTTTTACAAAATTATAAGCTTTCAAACAAGTTACATGTATTATTCCGCAAAAAAAATCGTATTGCTTTTAATCAAAACATTCGAATGCGACGGTGTAATATGTATATGAAATTGGCGTCACATGTATTCCTTCCTTCCTTAAAAATATCCTATTCTACTAACAATTTAAAGAAGAAGATCACGATTTAAGACTCGAAAACGTCTTAAATTCTCAAATTTAAGAAGAACGAAATAAATTTTAATATTTATGTCAAAGACATAAATTTCAATTTGGGGCTATTTATAGTCACGTATTAATTACGTGGGTCAATTGCATACGACGCAATCGTCATCGTCACTTAATGACATACTATGATATTTTTCTTTGGCAAAGTTAAGTGCAAGTTAAAATTTCACACATAACTTTTTTGCTTTAAATCTTTACCTTGGACGTTTACACTGGATTATATAAAGTTGTAATTTGACGCAAAGTGTTACACCGTCATCACGAAAATTACCTTGTGTCATAATTCAAGTACTTTTAATGTCATTCTCCTAACTTTACGTCAAATTACGACTTTGTAAAGCAATGACAACCGCTTTAAGTTGAAAAATGTGCTATGAATTGTGATTAAGACACTCTTGGAAAATTGTCCTGTTGTCCTGAAACACTGTTGCATTTAATGTAATCGTTATACCTAACTACTAATTGATTTTTTATTCGATTATTGTATTCTGAATACATTTTCTTAAATGATAAAATGTATAGAACACAAACAAAACAGCGTCTTTGTTACCTATAATGCTACAAGCAACGTCTATGGAACTTACTTCAATTTTGTCAGCGAATAAGTTATATGCCCATTTAATCACAAAGACATCCAGTTTAAGGAATCTCTACCAAAATAAAATAAGAATGAACCGTCGAAGATCGTTTTAACGATCAGATAATAATAATTACCAAAGACAACATTTATAACTATCACAAAAGTATCTAAAATATCCTGGTGATAAAAAGCTTACAACTTACGACAGGAGCAAATTTATTTAGTTCATGACTGTACAGGTTACATAATAATAATCTTCTTATAATGACAATTGGCCTTCCGTTCGCTTCAAATTTATTTTCATTATGCTTATTTCTATATGAAATTTACATTAGACGGCTTATTCCAAGACTGATCGTTCCCTCCTATAAATTTCTGACAATTGTATTTTTATACGTTATAGAGTTTATAATTTGACAAACGAAACAAAAATCTCAATTGATACCATCATAGAGATAAATATTAGTGATTATTAGTTAGTGAGTGTGTTTTAGAAAATATAGTTTACTGTGTTTTTGTGATTAAATGCATTGAACTGTTTGTGTTTAAGATTTTGTGCTGAACCTACACCGCGTCTTTAGGAAAATATAAAACAAAAGTTTTTTTTTTATTTTGCTTAAAATTAATGTATTTTTAATCATACGTATATTTCAAGTATATGATCAATAAATGTCCGACCTCGGAAAACACCGTATATGAAAAACACGTTCAAAGTGTCTTTCTTTTTAAGTTTTTGTTTAATTCGGTAATCTATACACGCTCTATAAGTCTGGATTACGTTCAGCCGAACACCAAATATGTCAGAACATTTTATACACATATTTTGACTGACCGATTGGCCAAGTGGTTAGAGTCCTTAACTGCCGAGCCAAGGGTCGCGGGTTCTAATCTATATTCTATTCTGTACTATATATATATAGTTCTAGCTGATGTAAAGAACAGAAACATAAAAACGTTGAAATTATGTTTATACAGTTATGTATATTAGTGGCATACAAACTAGTAAGTACCATTTATTATATTTACGGACGGTGTATTGCTTACTCAGAGGAATATTGCTTACTCGAAGGGGCATCTTTTAGAAAGCTTTCATTTCCATTTTTAGGATATACTGTGTAAAAATAAATTGCAAAGTTGTCGTACAAAAAACACGTCTTTAAAGGATAACTTAAAAGTTCCTTTTTTTAAACTTTTATAAGTTTATTTTCGGCTTTCAATTAATTAACGTCTTCACGATATAACCTTAATGTTGCATGCGCATTTTTAACATTTATAGGTAACCATAAAAATACGTGAAACTTGAAATTATCAAACATTTTATTTTGAGACAGGTTTTTGTAATGAAAAATACAATATTTCAAAATAGAAGAGCAGGCCATATAAATGCAAAGAAGACAGGTAAGCTCAACTTCGTCTCGTGTCAATTAAGCCAGGTTTTGGAGAATCGTTGTTGCAACCATTCTTAGTATATAGTGAAGTTTACAGTAACAATATTTCAAATTAAATTACTTTTAGTATTTACTCTAGTTTCCAAATAAGCCTTGAAAACTACATAAATATGCTTTTTGTGGAAATAAATGGATCAAATCGGATCTTTGACTTATTATGTATTATGTGCCAATGTAATCAGTAAAATGATAAAATTATTTAAATTGCTTCATGTCCGTTCTCAACATCTTATTGATCTCATCAGGAATTTAGTGACAGGAACAGAAGGTTCGGTGCAAAATAATTGACAACTAGTTTAATTTGTTGGGAGTTTGTATAAAGCACAAAAACGGCTGAATCATATCCACCGGGATATGAAAGGCAAAACGCTTGGCAACAAGGGTTTCAGTCCATTTATGCACTGTATAGTTTAGCGATAACGAAGATCAAGTATAAAGAAAAATAACAAGTTGGCACGGAGTGTGAACACGGGCTTGTGAATTTGTATTTTATTTCTGTGTAAATTATTGCTGTTGGCCAAATGAACGAGTAAAAGATTTGCTATTAGTTTTGCTAAGCACACACAGATGTTTGACACTATACGAGTAAAAAAGCTTTCATCTTCAATCTTTATAGACATTGGGAACTCACTTAACAGCACAGAGCATGCATATATGTGTATCTGACGACACTAACGAAACTACGATTCACGTATGAGTACGATGGTTTTCAATTTGTTCACATTTCCGAGTTAAAACAGGCAGTACACAGATGCAAGTGTCAGAAGATCAGACGTAGCCGAGCACGCGATTGCAACAGTACCGAGGCGATATTATTTCATTGCAGTTCAGTTTTATGGGGCGAGACGGGCGCTAAGGCACAGCTCCGGAATCCATAGACGCCACTTAGAGGTTTGAATGTGCACAAGCTTCATTAATCTCAGTATTTTATGTTCACTCCAAATAACACGTACGGAACGAAAGATCTCCCATAATATGATTAAAATCGACGGTTGTTAATAAAACTTTTAAAAACCACGTGAAACAATTTGAAAAAAGTTCTTAGTTTAAATTTTTTTAGTAACATACTATCAAGGAATTGTATTTGAGTGGGGAGGAATGAACGGAGCTAGTGACGTGTCCTCCTTCCAAATATGAAATTATTTATTTATTCAACAAGGATTTAAAATCCACGGATCACTACTATTTATCAGGATTCCAATTTAAGTAAATGCTAGTGGCGGTGGCGGTTGACTCATGAAAGATAAGAAACGGCTAAGTGCGAGCCGGACTCGCACAAGAATAGTTCCGTAGAATCGTACTGTTAAAAAAACACGTTCCCTGTTTGGGAACTTTATTTTATTATTTGTTATTATACACATTCTGTGAAAATGTCAAGTGCCTACCTATTACGGTTCAGACGATAGAGCCCTGTGACAGACAAACGGACGGACACCGGAACCTTAATAATAGTGTTCCTCTTGGTACCCTTTGTATACGGAACCCTAAAAAAGTATTTTTCTTTGGACTCTGGAATTTACGTTAGTGCAGCCTCTAATGAATAAGGCTCGGTAGTATAACCTTTATCAATCACCATTCTCACTAATTGCTCGTTATTTTATAAATAGTCGTGTGTAACAATTTACTTTCATCTGCTTTTTAGAAATTATTTCTTGGATTTTGAATACTATATTTATCTAAAATTAAATTTTAAAATTTGCTATTTAATTTTAACAAGAAAAGTACAAATTTCAGTATTAACCCACTCTTTCGATTGTTTGTCTAAAAATAAAAAAACTAGGTACTCCTTAAGTAAATCAATATCCAAAATAAATTTAGGCGAAAATTGTCGTGAACAAATCTTAATTATAAAATTTTTCACAAAAACTATAAGCTTTCAAACAACATGTATTAATTTGGAAAAAATACGTATTGCTTGAAATAAAAACATTTGACTGCAACTGTGTTATAAAATTATAAAGATGACACATGTGTAGGTTTTATTATATCTTTGAAACGCCGCTTTCTCGAAAATATCATGTCTTACTAACAATTTTCAAAAAACACAAGATTTTCAATGACATACTTTTCAGTGTGGGGCAACACATAGTCACCTAATAATGCGAATTATGTCTTGCGGGATGCCTGGCACATTAAAATATGTAGAAACGAGATTGAGTTTTAATAACTGACGTAAATTGATACAATTACTTTTTCCATTTTATTATTTTCTTTGTGATCACAAATTTTCATTTCATTCCATCAGCCCTTTTTGTACCCCACTGCAGGGGCTTAGGCCTCTCCTCAAGACAGGGAACCTGTTTCAGAAATGTCAACCTCAAATGATCTACTACGACTTTTATATAAGAATTATTTCCATTTCAGCTTATCGTAACTCTGTTAACGTTTGCAGAAAGAAGTCAATACAAACGATGCACGTTTATTAGGTACCACATTCATACGCGTTACATAGTTATGAATAATAAATAAAAAATATAAACACCAATGACAGCGTTGACCTAAATTGCCGCATACTGTTAGGAAACAATATTAACCATTAATAGTTTCTATTGTGATGGAAAATCACATTCAATTTTTCTGGATTTTGTACATAAAAACGAAAAAAGAAACCTTTATAGCATCACTTCGTTGTCCGATTGCTTGTAGGGTTTTACTCAGGTATCGAGTAGGAATTCATATGTAATATGTGGGTACTTAGGTCTATTATGGTCTCTAGAAATTGTAAAAAAATCAAGTTTCTAAATCAACTTAATAAAAAACACTGCTATTCATGCTTCATATTTTGACACTCGCAAATAAATCAAAACCTATAACCGTACTTCCCTTTGACCTAGAATAATGAAATTTGGGAAGATGGAAGGTCTTACAGCACATTTACAGCTATAAACCCGTAAATTCGTAGCTATGCCTACCACACAAAAAAGTTAAAATATTTTTGAATTGAAATATGCGTATATGTGGAATTCAAGCGGTGAGTAGCCATGTCAATATATGTTTATAACTGTTTGGAAGACCGCGTGTTCCGACTTGCACTGGGCCGGTATTTTATTTAATAATGCCATATCATCAGTATCAATATGGTCTCTCAACACTGCACTATGTATGACGTTAATCCGAGTAGTGTATGTCTGTCGCACTTTCTGGTCTATGACTGCGCTGACGCATCGATCATCGCGCGCTGAACCCGCCGCGGCCGCGCGGTCAAGGATCCCACGCCACTGCGCACATTTAGACCGGCAAAATGCAGCTCGGATTTACTGTATTTTATACTATGTTTGTGTAATGATCGATTTTACCAAATGTTGTAATTTTTCTCTTTTTGTGTTTGGACGCTGTTATTTTTTCGTTTTACATAAATAAATATGGTGCTGTTTGTTTACGTCTGGCTTTTATTAAAATTCTTTTTGAATATGTGAAAACTGAGTTAAAGGCTCGATCTATACGAGCCTTTACGTGACCTCCTACGGATCTGTAAAACGACTTTTATTCTTTAAGTGTCGCGGGTTTGATTCCCACCCGGGACAAATATATGTTTAACATGATCATGTGCATTCGCTTCGTATCTGGGTGTAAAAAGTATCTAGATATATATCTATTATAAAAAATATTATTATTATTAGTCTGTCTTACTTATGTCAACACAGACTTTAAAAAACATGGAGTACGGAAAATGTGTTTGGTTTTACGTAGTGTTTTTTTAATACAATCTCCATAAAAGGTTCTTCATTTTCAAAAACATTTCCTTACTTACTTACATTATTTGAATTCGCAGATTTCTGCACTTACCATCTTTACTTTTCTACATTTAATTCAAGTTGTTTGCATACCTATCGCTTCATCACTATCAAATTTTCTTAATTAGCTTCTTTACTTTCTGTCAGCATCACTATATCATATATAGTATAAGCCAACGTCCAAATTATTTTACTCTCTATTCTTATCCTTCCTACCAGTTCTTTCTCCATCTTCTTTTCCTACTTCAAGTAGTTGAAACAGTGTCGGACTTAATTTACGTCTTTGTCTTACTCCTGAATTAATCCAGAACCATTTCTCCATTTGTATTTTTCGTATATCTCCTTTAACCGCTTAATTGGTCTTCTTTTCACACCCACTCCCGTGTGTGCCTTCCATATATCATATATTTCATATTAATATATACACTATATTTTCATGTAGTAATATTAACCGGTTCGAAATAGTTTTTTTCATTTCTGGCGGTTATATCCTTGTCTATAAGAAACAAACCAAATGTAATTTTAGGAAATAGGTTAACGGAGCAAAACTTTTACTGGTAGTTATAATAATAATAATAATAATAATAATAATAATAATAATAATACTAATAAAAACGTATACGTCGCAACAACGTCTTGGCCCCAAACTAAGCATTAGCTTGTGTTCTGGGTGCTAAGCGAACCACACCACATTCATATAACAACCAAGACCCGGTGCCAGTATCAGTATTCATCATATAAATACTGATCCGACCTGGGATTCGAACGAAATTATAGCAAATAAAAAGCATAATTTCAACATCGTGTTTAGATCATTGACATAACATATATATTTTTGTAAAATTCATCGCATTTATTCACGTATCCGAAAATAAGCCCATGGTGCATTATTGTATATACATGCTGTCATATTAATCAGAATAATCAAAAGACGTACTCTCTGCCGTCACGACCTTATACCGAGCGGAGACCATTTTGGTACCAATAGGTGGTTCTCTTTAATTTTAAGTTTTGCTCTAAATTTGTTAGTTTTTTTAAGTTTGTTGTCTTTTTTTCTCACTTTTTCTTTTAATTTTGTGGTGCCAAATAAACATTTTTTTATTTATTTATTAATAAAAAACTCTCTCAACTATAATAATCAATATCAACTGATCGATTGGCCGAGTTGTTAGAGAGCCTAACTACGGAGCCAAGGGTCTCGGGTTCGATTCCCGCCTGGGACAAATATTTGTGTGCATGAACATGTCTCTTTGTTCCGTGTCTGGGTGTAAAGTATCTACATATGTATATATTACAAAGAATATTTAAGTATGTATTTCATATCTCTGGTACTCATGGTACAAGTATTGCTTAGTTTGGTACTAAATGGCGCTGTGTAGCATGTCCTAGATATTTAAAAAAAATACCGTCTACGCGCTTTTAAGATAGCACAACTTTTTCAAAACGAACTGCGACCTACGTCAATGCTTAATTTCTAATACTAGCTGATTGCATACTGGATTCCAATTATGTATAGGATTCTAAATATTTTTAAATCTTTGAATGGGAAAGCGCAAATATTGCTTCAAGGGTTTGAAAATCTTTTACCCTCTTAAATTAAACCTCAATGAAATATCAGTCATAATTACAAAAGTAGGTAATAGAAACAAATTATGTAATTCTGAATCAAACAAATGTTTAACTCTGTATAAAAGGCAAAGATTTAACCAGTTTTTTTTTAAAGGTATCAAATATCACGTCTCAATATGTGATTTCGTTTATCTAAACAGGACCCGGGTAAAATTACGTTCCACAATTTACTGACACATATTAAATAATAATACATTGCTTTTACAGCGTCGATTTATGAAGTATTATATAAGCCAGACCAGTAATTTTGATACAAAAATAATGTTATTCCAAAAACATATATTTCACACATAAAATCTTATCCAATAGGGAACCTCGACAATCTTCGTTGAAATCTAACGCAACGTTTTTATGTCCCTTAGGAAGGGGCGCCTGAAGCGTCTATCTCGATTCATCATCAAAGGATTTATCGTGTTCCCGGAGCCATATGTCAAGAAGGTTCAACCCAATCAGGTCAAAACGGTTCACGTTATTAACTCGAATATATCGCGACAGAGTTGGTTGTGACTGATTGCCCTGCCAAATCGAGATGGCTATTATGTTTCTTACCGACATTATTGAAGAAAAGGCCACTATAATAGGTCGGTTATGCTCGCGTTGTAAATTGTAGGAGTTACCTGATTTATGGCCGATGGAATAAAGCGTCTGGATGTTTTATGATTATGACCTTTCCAATGTTAAGTCATTTCACCTCAGTATTTTTGAGAAATCGCCTTATATTGTGACGCAGCTGCCACTTCGTGAAAGTCTATATAAAGCAATACAGATGTTTTTTTCTGCCACTTGCTATTTATAAGTCAACTCTTGAAATCGAATTGACAGTTTTAGAAGTGTGAACATAAAACTAATTAAAAAAACATTGTTACACATAGTTTGAATCTGTAATTGGGTATTTTATACAGGCTTGTTTAGCTGTCTAACCTGTTATATAATATTCTTTGTGTGCCTTGAAATTTGTTCGGATTTAACTTAAAACAACATGACAGATATTGATGAAACTATGATATTTTTAAATAGTCGTTATGATTATGGAAGTAAAACAAGCTATCCATTATTCATCTTTTTTTCTGGCTTTTACGTTTTTGCGGATTTAAATGAAATTTTGTATGGAAATAGCTTGGATCCTGAGGAAGACCGTAGACTACTTTTTACGATGGCACACAGTCTGTATGTCTGGTACCTTTTTACAGATAAACCGCTGAACCGACAAAAGGCAAGAAGACATAGCTTACATCCAGTAGACAAACACAAATTCTAATGCAAAATAAAATAAAATAAAGTAGTACAACTCTTGTAAATTCCCAGTTTTCGTTACAACGACTTATGGTCATGGTTATGGTCTTTCACTCATGATTGTTGTGTTAATTGAGCTTAGTCTCCCATCAATTCTGAAAACTGTTGTCGACGACAACGATAACTACACAATTTATCGTTGCTTCATGGTTTAGAGGTTCACTGGCAGTATTCCTGAATCTTCACAAAGAATGTTTCAGTTTTATCTAGTTTACAGTATTTACTGGAACGTTCTACTGTGTTTTGAAACGTCCTTTTAACGATTCCTATACAGCTCACGCCAAATTTATTATTCGATCAATTCAAGAACGTAGCGTCGCAGTAGAAACAATGGGTATCAGTAGGGCTAAAGCAGCTCACAAAAAACAAGTTGTTTGGCATGATGTTCACAAATATATACCCTACGTGAAAGTAACCTCGGACGGAAAGGTGTTACCCAATTCATAATGTTATTACCCGAAATAGACATGAGCTAGTGATGCCATCTTATCAGTTAAAGAAATTCCGTAACTGTTTTATTATATCTTGGTGTAAATATTAAACCTGCTCTTACATAAATATAACGTTATTGTAAAAAATATTTTAACCGATAACAGTTATTACACAATATACGAATATTTAAATGATCGAAATATTTCTATGTAATTTTATGTTGCTTATAATTTTATTTTCTAATTATTCGAATGTGATTGGATAATTCTAACTGAATAAAAACATTTTTTAATTCACTTCATTTAAACATTTAATCTATAATTCTATCTACTCGTATAGTAATATTGTAAAGAAGAAAGATTTAATTTTTTGTTAATTTATTACGGATAAACTCAAAAAAAAAAACTTAACTGATTTTAAAAATAATTTCACTTATAGAGAGCTACGTTAGCAGCGAGAAAAATGAGCTGTATTTTATGTTTAAACTAGCTTTCCGTCCGCGGCTCCACTCGCGTGAACTACACAGCTGTACCGGGACCGCTATATTTTTATGCATAGTTATAATTGAAGCTGAAGGATGACATTGGCTACTTTCTATTCCGAAAAAGAGGTCCCGGTACAACTGTGTAGTCCACGCGAGCGCAGCCGCTAACGGAAAGCTAATTAACCATGAAAAAAACTATATATTGAATTATAAAAAGATGACCACGTATGACTCCAAGCGTAGTTTTATAACACGTTGCAGATAATTCGTATGTAAGAGGAAGTGCGTCAAACTGAACAATTTTCCCTGAGTCTGGGACTCAGCCAAATCGGATTGTCCGAAAGAGGGCGCGCTCGCGAATAATGATCTCATCACTCTATGAAACTCCTATATGTTTCACTAATCACGTTGAATCAGGTTGACGTGAAGTTGTTGTTATTACGTAATTAGTGGCTGCACGCGGTTATGTATGTGATTACATTAATGCATTCTATATTTAAAAATAACCTGCAACAGGACCACTGCGTTATTTAAACGAATTCACTATATCTTGACGACGACTTTTTTCGAATGGTTTACAAAATTAGCATTCGCAAATTATATATTTAACAAAAAAAAATTATTGTATACTTTTAAATTTTAAAATAAATAAATAACAGCGTCAATGATACATATTTGTTTAAACCTGAAAGTGTCATCAAAATTGGTTCTATGGTCAACGAGTTATAAAACTTTCATTCAAACAAACAGACAAACGGACAAAAAATGTGTGAGCCATCATGGGACACAGCGAAACATTTAAATAAATTAATTAATTAATAATTATTTTTTTATTTTGAAGTATTTTTAAACTAAAACGAAAAATTATTATTTCACTTTTGTAGAGTAAGATTTGATAATAATTATTGATAATTTTGTAATTTTGAATAGGTTATAAAATATAAATAAGTTAATTAGTTAATATATGTAATATGTCGGATATGTGGAATAACATACGACTTAATTTTTCCTGAATAGAAGAATATTTTTGGGGATTTTTTTATGTGTCAAAATAATTTGTGGCTTTTTTTACGCATTGCAGAAAAAAGGGAAAATTTGGATAAGTGAGAAAAAATAATAAATATACAATGAGTCTGAAATAAAAGTCGAAAAGCCGACAAGGCGCGAAAGCGTAATAGACAAAAAAAATGTGTAAGCTGCTTAATATTTTTGTACTGAAACATTATTGAATTAAAACAAAAAAAAATATTAATATGAAATTATTTAGAAAAGGAATATGTTTTATTAAAAATTATTTTTTATTTAAAAGTACAAATTTAATTTATAAATACAGTTAAAAGTGCATGAACATGTGTATTTGTTCCGTGCTTGGGTGTAAAAAGTATCTATATAGTATATATCATCAAAAGAATATTTAAGTATGTTTACTAGTTGTCTAGTACCTCATAATACAAATATAATACTTGCTTACTTTGGCTATAGGTGGCTCTGTGTGGGGTGTCTCAGGTATTATTATTCTTCAAAAATTGATTATGATAGTTATATTCGTTTATCATTGATATAGTATATTTTTCTGCATCGAAAAAAAAAAACCGCCAAAGTGCGAATCGGACTCGCATACGAGGGGTTCTGTGCCAACATACAATATAAAAAAACGAGCGCGGCGTTAATCGAACTTGACTAATAATCGTTAATATTATGTATTTTAAAAATTATTGTAAAAATATATTTCATTTTTATTTCGTTAGTTATTTAGAAAGCGCTCGACCCTCTCTGGCTAATGCGAAAAGTAATAACACGAGTGCACTGATAACTAGAGACCATTTTTATTACTATTTTATTACAGTGAACCTTTGACTTTTAATATCGATTGTGAAGAGAATAAGCTCTGCAAAGGAAAGCGTAAATTTATAGTACCTAGTAATACAATGTAGTTTTCATCATAAAATGTTTCTTTTTAAATTATCTCTTACAATAACATCACAAAGATAAAATGCATCTAGTTTTCGCTTATTGCCTAAAAGCTATCTGACATTTTCAATGGAATTTTTACAAAATTTTTACTTATAAAAGTATATTTTATAAGTTAATCTATTACTTGTTAATTAATACAGTCTAGTTAGTTGTGATAGTTTTCCTTTTAACTATATTATACATACATCTGTCATAAATTTTTTCCACAAATACAAAAACAACGTTTTAACTGGTAGAGGGCGGGGGGGATGGACAAGACTCTAACAACAATTAGGACTTTAGGAGTGCATATCTCAACAACTGTTAACTTAAATAAAAAAAATATTTTGTAACCTTGATATAATTTTTGAAGACCTATCGTTTGGTACCTTTCGCATTAATTTACGATGAATTATTTTTTTACGTACTTCAGTTACATGTATGGCGACCTATCACAAAAAAAAAAATTTTCTTAATTTCACTATGTCATTGTGTAGCGGTTCATAAATTACACCTAACTTTCAAATTTCATCTATATATTGCCAATAGTTTCCGAGAAAAACCACAGACAGACAGACAGACACACAGACAGACAGACGGACGGACGTACGGATGGACATGGCGAAACTGTAAGGGTTCCTTTTTTGCCATTTGGCTACGGAACCCTAAAAAACCTATGTCTGTTTTCTAACAACTAATACCTATTTGTAGTATTTTAAGGCAAAATGGTACATAAACAAGTAATCTGTATGTTTTCTGTCGCTCCGCAAGATCAACGGACGATAACACGAGAAGGAAACTTGCAAGGTTAAGATAAACTTATCTGCAAAATAAACAGGCGGCGGTTTGTTTTTATTTGACTTCGGGAACAATATGTTCTTGTTTCATACAAGTTTTTTAGAAAACGAGCTCAAAACCAAAAAAAATGTTCGTAGATATTAATTTATGTACATTTAGGTTATAATAATAATAATATCCCGGATATCCCACACAACGCCATCTAGTCCCAAAGTAAAAACGTATTATGCTTGTATTATAAGGTACTAGAGAACTGATATACACACATTCTTAAATATTCTTACATATATGATATTTACATAAATACTTTTACACCCAGGCACGGAACGAAATAAATATGTTCACTCATACAAATATTTGTTGCGGGCGGGAATCGAACCCACACTCTTGGCTCCACAGTTAGGATTTCTAACCATTCGGTCAATCGATAAATCACAGATTGTAGATTACAGACAGTTGTAGATCACTTTAGGGAGTAAGTGCAGCTTTAATTTTCTCGACAGTGTGATGTTGAATGTTTTTACGACACCAGGTTCCTTGTGGAAGTAAAACTCACGCCAAGTTCTTTCTTCGTTTATCTTGCTTCTCTACAGCTGAACATCTATAAATTTATCAAAACTGTACGTCACTATGATATTAACAATTTGTATATATCTCCTTCAAATTTGACCTTCTTCTTTGTCATAACTCCTTTCACCGCTTCACTGAGTGTAGTGTCGACTCTACAGAAATCCTGAAGCCAGTCAAAAACGTCTTATATGTTCCAAGGTTTTCTAGTGCTTTCCGGAAAACTTTTGTAATTTTTTTTACTTTTTTTGAACTAATTTCCGGGAACAAAACTAGTGATGGCGAAATCTCGATATTCAATGACAGTATGTATCGCTCGAGACCGAAGTTAAGTACGTGATACTTTGGATAAAGGAAGTTAACGATATAAAAATATCTTATTATATAACCAGTGTGATAAAAATTCATGATATTGATGATGTTACAACCTTGACATATAAACTGCTGCCTCAGCAGCGCGAACTAAGCAGACAATAATGTATATAGAATGTTACACGTGCGGTAGGTATTACATAGATACTTTGAGTTAGGTTACATCACAGTTACCTATTACGATGCTTTATTCCGTGGCTACGCCGCATCCCTAATTCTCGATTCCTCACTACCCGCTTTTTCCTTTACATTCTAGTCCGCTGTCGTCTTTCCTATGTGACGCACTGAAAATATAAAACGCTAAACGCATAATCGCTTATCGCCTAAAACTCATATAAAAACCTAATAATATTGTGTAACAAACGTTATAATATATAAACTGTGGAGTGTGCCCGATTACGTGTTGGTGCCGCGCCGCCGCCTGACTGGAGGAGCTCCTGGCTGACAGCGAAGACTTATATGTGTGTTGCTGCGTCAAGGTCAGTCCCTTTAGTCTTTCCTCTCCTTTCGCTATCGCCCCTCGCTATACCTATAAATACAGTCCACTAAAACGCTCACGCTTCAGGAGTGAGCCCAGACGAAGTTCAAAGAAGAACTCGTGGGCGCCTTCATAATAATATGGTCCTTCGATCCGAAGGTTTAAAAAATAATATGTTCCTTCGAACCGAAGGTTTAAAAAATAATTTGTTCTTCTGAACACGCTCGCTTCATAAAATTCTGGTCTTTACCAAAAGTTTTAAAATAACTCGCTGCACGCTTCCCTTCATACAATTCTTTTAAACTACGCTATTCTTACTCTGTCAGTCTTTACTGAACAAGGTAGATTCCATTTCTCGCACGAAACGCTTTATATAAATATAAAATTATTTTATATCAAAATTTTATCTAAGAATTTATAATTATTTCGCTTTGTAGGTAGGTAAACATCGCGTCGCATCTACGCGCGCGCACCTTTTGTGTGCGTGCCGCGTGTGCATGTTACAGGCAGTAATTGCGACATTTATTAAATCGTCTAGTTTCTTACGTTTTCAGTTTTAATTCTATTGATTCTATAAATATATTTAACTTCAAATATGCCTACAAAAGGTAAAGTAACACTGCAAGAGGCAGATATTAAAATACGAATAAAGATGTTAACTGCGCAACGTGAATCAATGTTTGGTCGGTTGCAATACATCTATAATTACGCAAAAAACGCCTTTGAAGATACAGTATCAGAAGAATTGTTTTTGTCCAGTATTATTACATTGGAATCGATTCGCGATGAATTTTCTGATTTAGTAAAACAAATCAATTTGCTTGAGCTGACTTTGAATCCTGACGCGGTACCTAATTTTCAATCTTGGAATGCGTTTGATGATTTATATTGCCGTATTAAGCGGGTCGAAAGCAAAATTAACGCTCTTAAAGTTCCTAAGTCTACATGCAACGATACTGGTAACAATTCTGAAAGCAAGAAGAGTACTATAAAATTACCTAAGTTGGAGTTATTGTCGTTTTCTGGTGATCCTATTGAGTGGCCAATGTTTTATGAAAATTTCAAAAATACTATTCATGTAAACGAAAACTTAACAGATCACGAAAGAGTGCAATACTTAATAGGAAAACTTTCTGGTCGTGCTTTATCAGTGTGCTCCGGAATCGCTCCCACCGGGGAAAATTACGAAAAGATTTGGTCAACTTTGGTTAAAAAATATGAGGATAAACGTTGTCTCGCTTCCGCTTATTTGGATCAATTATTTAATTTTAAAGCTGCTAGCTACGCTTCTTCAAAAAATATAGAATTATTTTTAGATAAATTCGCCGCCGCGGTCGCTAGTTTGAAATCTTTGAAATTGTCTGATTTGGCGGATTTCATATTACTCCACGTAGCACTTAAGAAACTGGATTCGGAAACATCGCGCGCCTTTGAAATATTAAAACGTGACGAATCCATACCTACGTACAATAGTTTAATCGGTTTTCTTCATGAACAATCCAAAATATTGGATCGCACGCCTTCTTCTATATCTACTACTTCTACCCCGCCAAAGAAGTATGGTAAAAATAACGCAGAACAAAATTACTCGAAGCCTACGCATTCCTTTGTCGTAGTGGATAATGCTTGTGTATGCTGTAAACCAAGACCCAAGCCAAGCTGAAGACCCAAGCCATTGTTATTGGCAGTTCTAAACTTAGCTCGAGAATTGACTGGTCGCTTATACCTCCAGTTGTGCTGGATGGTGTTACTATACCCATAAGCAACTCTGTCAAAAGTCTAGGAATACAGATAGACAAAAATCTCTCTTGGGGTCCTCACATTCAAGAACTAAGTCGTAGGATTTTTGCGTCGGCGGGGTCTTTGAGGAGACTGCGCAATTTCCTTCCAACTTCGACCAAAACTGCGCTTGTCCAATCCTTGCTTCTCCCTATACTAGACTATGCTGATGCCAGCTATTCTGATCTCACCGAGTCACAACTTGATAAGCTTGAGCGACTCCAAAATTTCTGCATCCGATTTATTTTTGGATTACGCAAATATGATCATGTTTCTGAATTCCGCAATAAGCTTAAGTGGTTACCGATTCGCCTTCGCCGGAACGCTCACATGTTATCGCTTCTCTACAGTATATTGTATAATCCTGCAACCCCTTCATACCTCAAAGAACGTTTTAAGTTCCTTCATGACACACATTCTCGTCATCTAAGATCGTCCGAGAACTTGGGACTGGTGATGCCTAGGCACTCTTCCAATTTTTTTTTGATAAATCTTTCACTGTGCAAGCTATTCGCCTGTGGAATGGACTCCCTACAGTTATAAGACGCGCACAATCTATATCAGAATTCAAGAGAATGGTGAAGGATCATTTATTGTGCCCTTCTTAGCTTATCTGATTGTGTGGTATGTATGTGTTTAGTGTTTAAATATTATAATAAGTTTTAAGTGTCATATTTGTGTATTGTTCTGAAATGTATTGTGTGGTATAGATATATGTATCTTGTTTAGGTAGCTTAAATTATTCTTAGTTAGTACATCATAACCATTTTGTTGTCTCAGGCCTATCAATCCATCCAAAGGTTGTCTGGAAGAGATTGCTCTTAGCGATAAGACCGCCCACTGTACCTACCAAACATAGATATAAGAGATACCTACATTATTTATTTTTGTTCTAACTTTTGGTGTACAATAAAGAATATAATAATAATAATAATAATAATAAACAAACCACACATGCACAATTATATAAATGTGATTTTTTTAAACGCCTTTCAATTAATGATCGTATTAATTTTATTAAAAAACGAAATGGATGTTCTAATTGTTTGAGTTTATATCATGTAAGTTTCGCTTGTAAATCTACGGTTTTATGTCGCTACTGTGGATGCAAACATCATTCACTTTTATGTAGAAAAATAAAGTCGCATACGGAACCGCAAACCGTAAACGTTCGTGCGGAATTCTCTGAAACGCTGAAGCACTCCGCTGCCGCCGGCGGCCCCGCTAACCGGTTTCAGACGCCTGCGCCCACAGTGGATGCGTCACACGCAGGCGCGGGTCTTCCTTGAAAGCCAAAAAGCCATGCATGTCTAAAATTTTCCTACAATAATGATGGAAAACGCTAGAGTTTGTACTCTTTTGAGTGTTTGAATTTCCCGCGCGCGCATATAATGCAATGGCGCGCTATTACTGACTGTTACTGACCTATCTTAATACCCTATCACCGGCCTCCCTCTCTTTCCCGATCACGACATACCGACGCCAACCGACACGTTGCGAACACGCCGTGAGGCAAGCCAAATGAGTTACGTCTTTTATGTCTGTCTTCTTCTTACATGTAGTGATGAATGGCATCTATCCCTCTTACGTTTCGAGCATCATCGGTAGGTACCTACTGGATTTTATACTGGAATTAAGCCAGGCATAACAACATGAAATTCGTACGTAATTAGACTGCAGGCAGAACTTTGCGAATTCTGCGGCTAAACTAACTTCATTATTGTTTTCAATTATTGTCTGTGTTCATTGCATTGCATTCATTGCGATTTGTTGTGTTTTATGTTTTAAAGTTGTATTAAAGTAATGATGAATTAGGTGAAATTAAAGTGTCAAATAACGAAATGGAAATTTTGGAGGATTTCAATAGACTGAAACAAATGTATTTCGCAGTCATTGCACAGTGACAAAGTAAATAGGTAAGTAATTAAAATCATACAGAACATAGGTACCTATCTCTTGCTTTATAAACCAATTAGCTTTTATAAACAATGATTTTTACAAACGAATCCACACATATTTACGTAATATTTCAGGTCTGGGTCAGGTTTATTTTATAATGAAATCATTGACGAGTTTATTTTATATAAATAAGTATTTATGATGTATTTAACTAAGGTGAAATCATTAGGTAAAATAATAGATATTTTAATAATAGAGATTTTTCGTTTGTCTAATAGGTTAGGTACCTATTTTATTTTATTTTTTGTTTAGATATTCTCACAATTACCTTGCTTTGCTTTTAAATAAAAAACTAGTTCTGTTGTATTATCTTCACACAGCACACAATTTGATTATATAATTTTGCCAAATAGCGCCATCTGCTACGTTATTACTAAACTAATAGGTTAGACTAGGTTAGTAAAATTTCAACAGATGGCGTAAAAACGCGCAATAAAAACTTACTTTCAGACATATTAAGGTAAATATCTGAACTTTAAAGATTCCACCAAAATGATTTTAAACTTCATATGTCGTGTTGGCGTAGCCATGTTCCAAATCCACCACACGCCACTGGTCACACGATAGTAAAATATCTCTTTGTAATATTAAATCTAGTTCTGAACGTTTGAACACTTGTTTATTAGGAACTGTTCAATTAAACACTGAAGATAACTTGGGTAACTTACATACTATTAGAGGTCTAGTGGACACAGCTTCACAAAATAATTTCGTAACCACAGATTGCTGCAAATTATTAAATTTACGCTATAATAAAATTACTAGATCTGTCGTTAAGGGCATAGGTGGCTCCGCTAGTTCAATTAAGGGCATGTTAACACTTAAAGTGTCATCATTAATAAATAAAAATATTAAATATTCTATTAACGCTTTTGTAATCGATCGAATTACGGATAAAATACCTACCGCTCATATAAATACTACTTCATTTACTTATTTAAATAATGTTACGCTCGCTGATAAATATTACTCGGTTCCGGGTGATATCGATCTTTTGTTGGGGGGTTCGATGTTTTCACAAATTTTACTGTCGGGCCGTGTAACGGGGCCTCCGGGTATGCCGACAGCTTTCGAGACTGTCTTCGGTTATATGATTATAGGCAATGTAGATATTGAAAATAATCCCAGTAACACATCTCTTGCTTGTTGCGCTGTTACTCAACCCTGTATAAATACGATTTTACAAAAATTTTGGCAACTTGAAGAAGTTCATACTGCGCCTGTCCTTAATGCTGAGAATCGTGAATGCGAAATTATATTTAAAGATAATTTGTCGCGAGACAAGTTTGGACGCTACAGCGTCGCGCTTCCCTTTTCGCGCGACTCTGCTTCTTTGGGTGACTCGTATACAATCGCTAAAAATAGATATTTTTCTTTGGAACGAAAACTTAATGCTTCGCCTACTTTGCGCTTAGAATACAACGCGGTTATCAAAGAATATTTAGATAAAAATTATATCTCTCCAGTTTATGATGATAATATTAAAAGTGGTTATTACATCCCTCACCACGCCATCGTGCGTCAAGACAAAACCACGACGAAGTTGCGTATAGTGTTAGACGCGAGTGCCAAAACCACTTCTGGCCTATCACTCAACGACATATTATATACAGGGCAAAATCTACAAAATGACTTATTTTTAATATTACTCATGTTTCGCTTTTATAGTATAGCTTTCTCAGCAGACATCAAGCAGATGTATTTGCAAATTTTGGTTCAGGAAGAACATCGCAAATTTCAAAAAATGCTTTATCGTTACAACTCTACGGAACCTCTCGTCACGTATGAGTTCAATCGCGTCTGTTTTGGATTACGTAGCAGTCCCTATCTCGCTATGCGTGTCGTACGCGAATTGGCCGCCGAAGAACAAGACACATACCCGCTCGCCGCGGATCTCGTGCCGCGCGCCGCCTATATGGACGACGTGTGTTATTCTGTTCCCGCGCTACCTGACGCACTCAAACTTAAGAATGAGTTGCTGGGTCTCTTCAAGGCCGGGGGCTTTGATTTGGTAAAATGGTCTAGTAATTCTGCTGAATTGTTAGATTCGTTGCCCGAGTCTTATCGCTACCGTTCGGCTGTTCAGTTTGAACAGGATCAACATTTAAAGATTTTGGGACTTCAGTGGTCTCCGTCTACTGATGAATTTAGTTTTGTCGTGTCCATAGAGGAGCGACTATGTACAAAACGAAATATTTTGTCCGTCATCGCTCGTCAATATGACATAATTGGGTTTATCGCACCGGTCATATTATTTGCTAAGGTTCTCATCCAGCAGCTTTGGCTTTTGAAATTGGACTGGGACGAACCAACGCCGCCGCACATTGCTGAAATTTGGCATAAATATATTTCCGAACTTCCTGAATTAGCTAAATTAAAATTCCCGCGTCATTTAGGTGTAACTGAAAATTCAAATATTTCTATAATCGCTTTTGCAGACGCTAGTGAAAAAGCTTATGGCGCAGTTATTTATTTACGCGTATTTAACGCTAACAACCCGCCTATTATACGTTTGGTTTGCGCGAAATCTAAAGTAGCGCCTCTTAAAGTTGTTTCTATCGCTCGCTTGGAGTTGTGCGCTGCGCTACTTATGGCTAAATTAACGCGTCTAGTCATCGACACATACGCTCCTCGTCATAATATTGACGATATTTATTGTTTCACCGATTCTATGGTGACTCTATGCTGGATCCACTCGTCTCCGCATAAATTTAAAACATTTGTTGCTACGCGAATTACAAAAATTATTGATACGCTTCCTCCGCGACATTTTTATCACGTAAATGGAGTCGATAATCCGAGTGATTGTTTGTCTCGTGGTATCACACCTTTACGCTTAATTGACCATCCATTATGGTTTAATGGTCCCTCATGGCTACAGCAAGAACCTGAAAGTTGGCCTATTAAAAGGTTCAAACCTTCTGATAATATAGAAGTACCCGAATCAAAGGTAATCGCTTTGGCTACGTCGGCCGAAGAAGAACCACATGCTTTGTACACGCTATCACAACGCTTTTCTTCGTGGAACGCTTTACTTCGCTCTATTGTTTACATTTATCGCTTTGTAAAGAAACTACCTCGCGCTGAAGTAATTACCAGTTCACAATTTGATTTCGCTGAAACTCAAATAATTAAGGTTATGCAATCTAAATATTTCGCTGACGATATAAAATGTTTAATTTCAAATAAAAACTGTTCGCCTCAAATCAGAAAATTAAACCCATTTCTAGATAATTACGGATTGTTGCGCGTTGGTGGACGCCTGCGTAATGCAAACTTATCCTATGATCAGCAACATCCTATTTTATTACCTCGAAAGGACTATATTGTCGAACTCATAATAAAATATTATCACGAGAAACATTGTCATACTGGGCCGCAACTACTTATGTCTATACTTAGACAACGCTATTGGATTTTATCTTGTCGAAACACCGTTCGCAAAATTGTTCATCAATGTTACTTTTGTTTTAAGGTTAATCCAAAAAATACATTTCCTATGATGTCTGATTTACCAGCTTGTCGAGTACAGCAAACTAAAGCTTTCACGCATACAGCTGTAGATTATGCAGGTCCAATCAGCATTACGCCTTATAGAAAACGCGGTGTTCGTCCTATAAAATGCTATTTGTGCATATTTGTGTGCCTCGCAACGCGCGCTGTACATATAGAGATAGCCTCAGATCTGACAACGCACGTATTCATTTCAGCTTTTAAACGCTTTCTTGCCAGACGGGGTGCGGTTTCGTGTATGTACTCTGATAACGGTACGACGTTTATAGGAGCAAAAAATACGTTTAAGGAACTCTATAAATTTTTATGTTCTGAAAATTACAATTTTTCATTTGCAAAGGAGTTATCAGAAAACAGAATCACCTGGAAACTCATACCTCCACGCAGTCCTCATTTTAATGGACATGTCGAGACTTACGTCAAAGCGTTTAAAACTCATTTGTTTCGCGTAATAGGTTCGCAGATTTTAACATATGAAGAATTGTTGACAGTATTGGTGCAAATAGAGTGCGTACTGAATTCGCGTCCGCTTACGCTATTGAGTTCTGATCCATCGGAGCCTTCTGCTCTAACGCCCGCGCATTTTTTAATGTCAAGTCCAATAAAACATTTACCTTTTGTAGATGAGACAGAGTTTTCTAGTAATTTAGTAAAACGATATAAGCTTTTGGATAATATGGTACAATTTTTTTCAAAAAGATGGAAGTTAGAGTACTTACATCTTTTACAAACGCGTGAGAAATGGAATACACCTTCTAAACCAATCGAAAAGGGTACGATTGTAATAGTAATGACTGATGATACCCCTATCCTTCATTGGCCGTTGGGCGTAGTAGTTTCTACATTCCCAGGAGTCGACGGAGTAGTCCGTGTTGCGTCAGTTAAGACTGCAACTGGAATTTACAAGAGACCAGTCGTGCGTCTCTGTCCTCTACCCACGCAATAGCAATAATTTGATTTAACTTATTCTCCACTTTCTTTGTTAAATTTTAAGTTTAGTTTAATATTTTTCTATTATTTTTCCTTGTGCAATTGAAAGCGAGTCTTTCAATGGCCGGGGGCAATGGCTACGCCGCATCCCTAATTCTCGATTCCTCACTACCCGCTTTTTCCTTTACATTCTAGTCCGCTGTCGTCTTTCCTATGTGACGCACTGAAAATATAAAACGCTAAACGCATAATCGCTTATCGCCTAAAACTCATATAAAAACCTAATAATATTGTGTAACAAACGCTATAATATATAAACTGTGGAGTGTGCCCGATTACGTGTTGGTGCCGCGCCGCCGCCTGACTGGAGGAGCTCCTGGCTGACAGCGAAGACTTATATGTGTGTTGCTGCGTCAAGGTCAGTCCCTTTAGTCTTTCCTCTCCTTTCGCTATCGCCCCTCGCTATACCTATAAATACAGTCCACTAAAACGCTCACGCTTCAGGAGTGAGCCCAGACGAAGTTCAAAGAAGAACTCGTGGGCGCCTTCATTCCGTGATGACAAACCTTCCGTTGTAGCCCACATTGGCAATTATTAATATGTATTTAAAATTATTATTTTTAAATTTGATTATTTTAATTAACTTACAAAAAAGAATAACATATGCCTACATAATTGGTGATATCTCAAAGAAAGCGCCTAAAACCAAAGAGCTTATACGTAAGACGAATTTCGATGAAGCCAAAAATGGATGTAAAGACATTATAGAGCGTAGATCATATAGTCTCTGTCCACACCTCTGGGAAACGGGCAAGAAAAATATCCATAGTAGTATGTATTTATGCTTTACGATCTATATTTCATTATTCAAACCTGCATAATCAATTTCCTGAGATGGTTTATTTTTAAAATATTATTGTCCAATCTCCCTAAAAATATAATTTGCTTTGATGCTTAAAAAGACAATTAAAAAACATCGACATTCATTGACACATGTCAAAATCGAAAATGCTACTAAAATTGTTTAAAAATTATCGAAATATGAAGAAAAGTTATGATGGGCGGATAATTTCATCCGGATCTCGGTTCGGCTTCGGCTCGGGTACAAAAGCTATAGTTGAGCTAACTTTAATATTGTATATAAAATATAAAAAATAAAATATTCTACTTAATCGGTTTATTAAATTGGCCTGTATTTTTGAAAAAAAAAACATTTAAAAAATTTTACGGTCATCTAGTCACAAACTAGGCAAAGCCCTTACCCCATACTATGGGTACCAAGCGATCTGCGACCTTTGTTGAGCAGTCGGGAGGTCCGACCACTAGACCGATTGACTTTGAATTACATTTATTCTTTCACCTTGAATGAAACGGATCGCTCGATTTTCGTCCGTCTATGACCTTCTAACGAGGCGCTGTCCGTTCCATTAAGTGTTTTTTTTTTGTAGGAGCGCGATCTTGGTATAAACATAGCAATTTGCAATTTTCGGCGACCTTTAAATATCAGTTCGCTAATGACTCTGACTTTACTGGCGTGCAGATTATTGATCCCGTTGTCTTATAAACGTCATTTTTATAATATCGTCGAGACAACAGTTTTCCGTAACAAAAGAACTATTTATAATCAACAAAAAAAAATGTTTATTTAACCAAGAACTGCAGATAAGATATTTTAATATTCCGTGTGAATGTTGACGATAATCCATTGATGAAATCGTTTTCATATGTTTACATTTCGAAGCAGACTTTGGATATTATTTCATATATTCCATAATTGCCATTTTCATTGAAAACTAAAAGAACTTTTGAAAAATTGCAGCGTAAGCAATCTTCACATATAAAAGCATAAAATACAAGATAAGAAGAGCACTCAAAGCTCCATACTAACATGCCGGAGTTCCATTCAATTACTGTAACAAGACTTCAGCTCAGTAAAATGCTGTCAACAAAATGCTACATTCAATATTTATAACGAGCTGCACATCTGCATATTTCCTCAGAGAAAATTCTGAAAATGTCAAAAATAACTTTTATTACTAAAACTTCGCGTCAAACGATAATCAATTGAGTACTACAGAGTTTTTCACCCCAGCCGCTTATACAAAGAGCTCAAGTGCACATATTGCAAATTATTTTTAAATCGTGAATTTATCAAGTAGACCCCATCGTTTTTTTTTATATATTTATTTGATTAGAAAGAAGTCAAAGGTTTGAATTTAAAACCCAAATCAGTACATGATGAGAATAAAATTTTGCCGACATGTTTTTCGTATGTGGCATTATCGCAATCCATTTGAGGAACTTCGAATGTGCGTACGTGCATTCATATGTCCGAAATCTTTATCTAATTTTTTTTTCAGTGGAATTATTGGTACAAAACATCTTGGAAATTAAAAAATATTTTGTTGTAGGCTCCAGGCGCAATGTTCACGCCGGCAGTCGCGTCCGTCAGGCAAATATTTGCTGGGACGCTCCAGCTGAGGTCAATTTTCCTGCAAAACCATTCCAAAAGAACCGTACAACAAGTTACTTCACAAGGAAAACGACACTCAATGCAATGGTGCTAAAGCTGATAATCGTGTATCAAACTGAAGGCTGTAAAATTTACGACCGTAAGATATTGGCGATCAAATATGCATTCTAACTGCTCCGCTTACAGTGGATAATCGTACTGAAACAGCAAAATCGGGCTCGAAAATGTAATGACGCATAAAACTTTAATTTAATAATCTGAACTAGACCTTACATTGCTAGGAATAAAGTCCATTTTCATGATTAAATTTCCGTCTTTCGGAGCAGTGCACTTT
This sequence comes from Luffia ferchaultella, assembly GCA_949709985.1. NCBI lineage: Eukaryota > Metazoa > Arthropoda > Insecta > Lepidoptera > Psychidae > Luffia > Luffia ferchaultella. Next base: position 1,562,671 of record OX453255.1, on the reverse strand, counting down.
ACTCGCCTGTGGTTCGGTGCATCACCTCACAGCACGCAGACTGATTTATGGTTATAATAAATATATGGGTGTTTAATGTTCGAGATTGTACTAGAATAAAATTACGGCTCATCTCCTAAAACTGACGCCCTCTAACGCTGTGTTTATGTGAATGTTTCTAACAATTACTATATTAGAACTGTTTATTCTACTAAAAGTATCTAGTAAATTAAAGTTTTTTCAAACAAAATAAGTCTTGCTTGAATCATGTCCTGATTGATTCGTCATCACCTAGCCTACTGAAATTAGAACCTTGAAATTTGGAATACAGCTTTCATTTGCAACGAAGAAACATTCTAACTAATTACAAAACATTTTTCAAAACCCACCACGCTGGGACAGTGCATGTGTTTTAAGTAAGTATAAGTTAAAACTTCATTTTCATTAAAGTGACGGCGGCGTCGACGCTGCTTTTAATATATGTTTAACTTGAGATTTTATTGATTACTTTTTATTAATTAGAGAAAGCGACGCCTGCGTCACTATATAAAGTCGTAAGTCTGTTTGTGTGCTCAGGTTAATCTCCAAAATGGCTAAAATGATTTCAATGACACTTCGCAGTTATGAAAATGAGGTTATCAAGAGTGACACAAGGTATTTCTTGTATGTCTGTCTGTTCGGGTTAATTTCCAAAACAACTGTATCGAATTAACTAAAACTTTGCAGACATGAAAGGATATTGTCATGAGTGACAGGCTATTTTGTCTGTCTGTCTGTTCCGGTTAATCTTCAAAACAAATGTGCCGATTTTACTAAAATTTTGCACCCAAAAAAATAAGGTTATCGGGAGTGACATGGGCAAATTTTTGTCTATCTCTCTGTTCGGGTTAATCTCTAATACGACTTAGCCGATTTTAATGAAACTTCGCAAACATGAAAAAAATATATCTGTAAAAAATATGTCTGTTTATCTATTTATCCGAGATGATCTCCGAAACGGCAAAACTATTTCTTCTTTTAATTCTAAAAATATTCAGCGTTCCTACATAAACTTTCGAAATTGTAGAAACTGTATAAATCATGAAAACCACGCTACCGCAATCGCGGCTGGTCACTAGTGAACTTATAAGAAAGTAAAATGTAGGTCAAAAATGGAAAAAGAATTTAACTTATAAATTAGTTCTCTTGGAGTGATTTATGTGTAAAAAGACCATTGAATGCATTTTTTTGAAGTTTATGGCACTAACAAATTGTTTAGTTTTTTATCGTTTTTGTATTTCGCCAGTTTTCTACTAAGTATACAAAACCGGCGGAATTTCAGTGAATGGTAGGAGAGGAGAATATAGTCACCCCGTTTAAAAGGGTTCGATAAAAAGGGCATAATACAAAACTTATAAATATGCGAAATTAATGTAAGCAAGCGAACACAGCTTTATGTTCTGATATAAATTAATAAATGGCGCAGGACAATATTAAACATAGAGACGCTATGAATGTCCATATTGTTCATGGGGACGGAGCAACAGGCGAACACTAGTATATTTATGAGACTATAGCTTAAGCAATGACTCCTGGAAATTTCGCATATATGTACTAATATTATAAAAAGGAAAGATTTGATTTTTTATTTGTTCCGGATAAACTCAAAAACTACTAAACTTATTTTTTAAAAATACGTAAAGCACAGAAAGCTACATTATCAGCGAGTAGCATGGGTAATTTCAAACTAACTTTCAAACGCTCCGTTCGCGTGTACTACACAGTTGTACCGGGACCGATACAATTTTTCATGTAGATATAGTGTTTAAGCTGAAAAGTGATAAAGGCAACTTTTGTAGCGAAAAAAGGAGTCCCAGTCTCACGCGAGTGGAGCCGCGGGCAGAAAGCTAGTTGTTTATAAAATCGAAAGCCAGAAACTAGTGCGAAATAGTGCGAATGTCTTGAATGATTAAGGAGAAAATTGTCAACAGGCTCTTGTTCAATATAGTTCAAAAAATATGAAATTGTGATAGGTATGTGATGTATATGACAGGAAAGCATTGGTAATCTAACATGGGATTACAATTATCATTACGAAAAAACATTATAAATATGAAATTATGTTGTTTGTCCTTTCTTCATATCGTCATTGTCGTTTTGATCAAAGGATCTGAAGGAAGGGCGAACTTTATTCCGGTCTAAGCTTTCTATTGGATTGGATTCATAACTAATAAAGACTTCAAATGAATTACGAGGAAAGCTTCGAGTTTTGAAATGTAGCAATTTATAAAAAAAATATGTATTTAAACGTTTGGTAAAAGCTTGATGTACTCAAAAAATAATTTTCACTAGAATCTTCACTTTCACTGACTTTATTTCAAAATGGACGTCGAAGAGATAACAGCTACAATTTATCTTTATGAACAACCACGAAACAAATTGACGTTTTTTGCTTCGTAGAAATGAAGACATGTTTAATTATAAAAGAACTTCAGTTAAAAGCTACGACTTGTTACACTCCATCGCTGTATCTACAATCGAAATAAACACTTCAATAATGCTGTGCATTGGGAATCGTAGTAAAGTACACTATAAACTAATATTTTAAAATCTAGATTTCTCTGTGTCATAATCATACTCGCATTCGACTAGTTACCTGGCTGCCGCGTCCGCTTGGCCGCTATTTGTCACTTCGACGAACATTAGCCGCAAGCGATGGACGTGCTGTGCGTTGTGTCTATGGAAAATAGGAACAATGGCTGCCGTCGGACTGGCCCTGGCCGCGGTCGCAGCTGCTGACCTTGCCACTATTAGCAGGAACTTAGTGCGGTGCGGTGAACGCCAAGAGCAAATGACGTATGAAAACGTATGAAGCATGGCAGCAGTGTGACTCGTCCATAATTGTTGCGCCGCTTGCTGCCCCGTGATTCGTATCGCCGAAAGTTGGATCCGGCACTGAGTTCGTTTAAAAGAATTATTAAATCAGTGTTTAAAAGCTTAGATAGCAAAATCATCAAGACGAAACGTTTTGTATTTCGAAAAGATTAAAAACCCAAGCTAAACAACAGACTTAGATCACAGATCATAGACACCAATATCGAAAAATTACAAACAAGGCGCGGCCGCCATTTTGTTGCGTCGTCCATCACGAAAATATTCGAATTAGAAATAACATTAAAAATACAAAAATATTAAAACATCTTACCCTTCTTCCGGAAATTAGAGAAATTTCAATTCCTTATTTATATACGAAGATGATCCACAGATTGTCACCGCACAAGTGGTACGTACCATTTTTAATATTTTACAATCGACCTAATGCGTAAACCCTATCAGATAGTACCGAACGACTAACATCGTCACAGTATGTCGTTCGGTACATACGTCCCGTCCCCCTCGCAGTTTCACCGCACCGCAGGCTTGCTCTGTTTAGACGCCTCCGATGACTGACTGTATGCAGTCTGCTCTGAGCGTTCGCCTCGCGCGGACGTCTCCCTGTGCGCCCGTTGCCCACTCCGTTGTCGATAGTTAGGCCGCCTTCTGGCTTCCCAGCTTATTGATTTACGCGTTCGTGGTCATTGCTTCGGCACATGTGCTGTTAGCATTTTTCCAAGTTTTAGTGAAAAGCTAGTGTTTTTCCGCCGCCGCGCAAACCACCAGCTTTTAGGGCCGATATCGTCGCCGCAACTAGCCCCCCGCCCCGCGGCGACGCTACCGTCACCGTTTTTATTAGTGAGTAATTCGTTTTACCGCTTATAGTTCCGGTGAAGTCGTGGAAACAGGCCGGGCCGCGACATCACTGACCGCACAGGTCGTGTGTTACGTTACACACGATCTGTGGCCGCTTTCACTTACCTACGTCGCCCGTGTGACGTCAGGTATTCTTAGAATCACCGTGCGCCGCCTCGCCTCGCCCATTGTTTTCACGACCTTTGTGCTCTACCGCCGGCCGTTAGCGGCCCATTGTTTTGTCCCAGGTACGGACCGACACCTGGTTTCTTTCAGTAAGTCCTATTCATTTATTTATTACTTTGTTATTTTGTATTTTACTTTAAACAACATCTCAACTAATATTTGCTTTTTAAATTTATTTTAAATAGTAAAAAATTTTTTTTTTCAAATATTATCTTTTATGTCATTGTAGTCGTACTACTTGTCAACTAAAAAAATGGAATGTCGCCTCCAAGCGATGGAGGCTCGCTTCCGTGACCTGGAGAGCAACCTCTTAGCATTTCTTAATGAAACAGGCCAAAAGGAGGAATTTAAGTCCTTTCTTAAGCGCCGCGCCGCTCCACTGCCCGATTCGCCCGCGTCCCCGGACCCACCGCAACCCAACGACAATGACGTCAGTTACGACGAATCTATAGTGTCCGACGCGATGGAGGTTTCTGAGGCCCCTCTGGCTGCCTCAAAGCGCCCACTGAATCTTGAGGATAACTCTTCTGACTCGGAAGCAGACGAGTTCCAAAAAGATCCGGCTGCAGTCCGCCGCGAACGGAAGAAGGCGCGCCGCCTCGCTCGGAACGCCGCGCTCCCGCCCTCTCCCAACCCCGCGGACCCCGAGGACCCACGTATCCTCGGTCTGTGGCGCCCGCCATATTAGCTACAACAAAGCCGTGAACACCACGGAAGAAATTCGCATCACCCTCAGTGATAGCGAATCCTATAGAGCCCTGTCTCGCTTCCTCATTGAAGCGAAAATTCAATTTCATACGTTCGCGCTTGCTGAAGAGCGCAAATTAAAGGTCGTGCTTCGCGGTATTCCCGACGAAGTTGACGACAATGTAATTCTCGAGGACCTTAAGTCCCAAAACTTCCCCGTCGTGGCAGTCCACCGCCTACATAGGCGCGATGGCTCTTCTCTGGGCCTAGTACTTGTCGTTTTAGGGAAAAAATTAGACCAGCAGGCTTATTTTCCAAAATAATATCCGAGTCGCTGGTCTCTCTGGCATACGGGCCGAACCTCCTCTCCGTCGCGGCGGCCCCGGTCAATGTCACCGCTGTCAACTTTATGGCCACGCATCTATCAACTGCAACGCGAACCCGCGTTGCGTGAAATGCCTCACACCACACTTCACGTCAGAGTGCCCACGTGATAAATCAAAGGACGGACCACCCGCGTGTGTCCTATGTAATCAAACCGGCCACACGGCTAACTATAGAGGATGCCCTAAAGCACCTAAATTTTCACCGCCACCAGTGCGTCGTCAACCCGCACAAAGGCAATGGGCTCCGGCAGTCCACAACACTACCCATTTCCCGGCGCTTATCCAAAGGCGCCCGTACCACAGCGGCCCTACCGCTCCCCCGACCCTCCACCCCACCGCACCTGCGACGGCGTGGGGACCTAAATCAATGGCGGCGGCCACCTCGGCTGCTCGTACCACCGGGCCCGTGCCCAACAAACCTCTAAAAGATGCGAGCTCGTTCCTCGCGAATTTAAATATTATTAAAGCGGCGATAGCCGAAGTTTCTGAAGATGACGTCACCGCGCTGGCTTCAGAAATTTCGAACAGTAAAAACATTAAGGACAAAATGACTGCCCTTAGTCGTTACCCTAACGTTGTCAAATCCCTTTATTAAATTTTAATTCACTAACTAAATCATATTAATTAATTTAATTAAACGTATTTTATTCCAATGGGTGCACCCGTGTGCGCACTAGGCACTCGCGCTGGACGACATAAGCCGAGATCGATCTCGCTTCTGTCGTTCAACGCGCGCGGCCTTACAAATAACCATATCGAGTTAGGCGAATGTGCGTCTGAGTACAGCGTAGATATCATTTTAGTTCAGGAAACCTTTTTATCAAACAAAAGGCCCAGGACCTGTAAAATTAATAATTATAATTTACTAAGAACGGACCGTGAACGCGGAAGGGGCGGCGGCACCGCAGTGTATTTTAAACGTTCGCTGTACTGCTGCCCTATCGACACGCCTACTCTCATAAATATAGAAGCTACAGCGTGCAGATTGTCTATGACCGGTCACGGGACCGTCATCATAGTCTCTGTTTACCTGCCTCCCACTAGTGAGTTGCTCCGGAGCGACATAGAAGCCCTCCTCGCCCTAGGTGACTCAGTGATCCTATTCGGCAACCTTAATTGCAAACACACAGATTGGAACTGTGTCACCTCCAATATTAACGGCCGCAGGCTTTCGGTCCTAGCTGAGGCCTTAGATTTAGACTTGATCGCGCCCCTCTCACCGACGCGGTTTCCAGACAATGACTCCCATCGACCAGACATTCTGGACATAGCGTTACTTAAGAACGTGGCGCTGAAACTAAGCTCTATAGAGACGCTTCACGCTCTGGGCTCAGATCACCGCCCCCCGTCCTTATGAAACTGGGCTCGCCGGAAAGTCCGCCGGGGGACCCTATTTTTATCACCGATTGGGAAAAAGTGTCATCCGAGTTCCAAAAAATCGATACTCCGGCTTTAAACCGAATCCCATCTGATTTAAATTCTAACAACGATGTAGATTTAGCAATAGGGGCTCTTACGGAGCACGTTCAAAAAGTGATCGCGGACTGCTCGCGGAAGGCTCCGGCGGCTAAACCCCGTCTGAACCTGCCGCCCGAAGTACGCGAACTCATAAGAGTCAAAAACGTTGCCCTGCGCCGCGCGAGCGCATACCCCACGCCCGAATATAGGTCACGAGCGCGCGCCCTCCAACGCCGAGTGAGGGAGCGCATCAGTGAATTATGTAACGAACAGTGGGATCAACTTAGGGAAGGCATTAAGCCAACCCATAAGGCCTACTGGAGTGTCGCTAAAGCGCTCCGTTTAGACGGATACGCCGCGTCTCCCCCGCTTAGGAAGCCTGATAGCACCCTCGCGTTCGACGACAACGAGAAAGCTGACTGTTTGGCAGATAGTCTTGATTCTCAATGTTCACCCAGCACACTTGAGTGCGATCCCATTCACGTAGCCCACGTCGAAAACGACGTGCGCAACCGCGCGACCCGTCCGCCCTCAGCAGACCTACCACCCGTCACATGTGACGAAATTAGCCAACATATCAAGGAGCTTAAAAACAGAAAAGCTCCAGGTCTCGATAGTATCAATAACAAAGCATTCAAACGCTTTTCCTTCCCCTTAGTCGCCCTTCTGGCAGCCATTTTCAACACTTGTTTTAAAAACTGCTACTTCCCACCGACCTGGAAAGAAGCTGTCGTAATCGGCATCCCTAAACCAGGCAAACCTCGAGACCTTCCCACCAGCTACAGACCCATTAGCCTCCTCAAGGTGATGGGCAAATTATGCGAAAAAGTTTTAAAGACTCGTCTCAGCGACCATTTAATTGGAAAAGGACTAATAATCGACGAGCAATTTGGATTCCGCCCCCGGCACTCCTGCCCTCAACAGGCTCTCCGCCTAGTTGAATACATTTCTTCCGGTTTCAAACGGAAAGACAAAACCGTAGCAGTATTTTTCGATGTTGCCAAAGCTTTTGACAAAGTTTGGCATGCAGGCTTAATATATAAGCTCCATAAACTGGAAGTTCCCGACAGATTAGTATTCATTATTCAAGACTACCTCACCGACCGACATTTCGTATTCCGTCACGAAAAATCCATTTCAGCGCGCAAAACGTTAAGAGCAGGAGTTCCGCAAGGCTCTACGCTCAGCCCACTATTGTACTCAGCGTACACGAATGACAGCCCGCTGCCGCGCAACGGAGTCCAACTAGCACTGTTCGCCGACGACACAGTGCTTTATCTGCGCGCGAACAAACGGACTAATCGCCTCACGATTACAATCCTCCATAGACGAACTTACGCGGTGGTTTCGCCTATGGAGAATCGAAATTAACCCTGAGAAATCCGCGGCCGTTTGCTTTCGCTATTCCAAAGCGAAAAGCCCAGAGTTAGTCTCCCCCAATATTGCTACACTTCGAATGGCCGACGTCAACATTCCGTGGCAACATAGTTACAAATACTTAGGTATTACGCTTGACAAGCATCTGCACTTTCGCGATCATGTCAAGCGTGTTTGCAAAACAGCCAAATTCTACTTGGCTCGGTTATCCAGTATGATTGGTAGCCGCAGTAAGCTATCGATGCGCAAAAAGCGCACTCTTTACGTAATGGCCATCAGACCTGTCATGACTTATGCATGCCCGGTCTTTGCATACGCCAATCAAACGATACTTAAGCCGCTACAAATCATACAGAACAAATTCTGTAGAAGAGCTGTAGGTTCTCCATGGTACGTTCGAAACAGTCTGCTTCACAGCGATTTCGACTTACCAACCATCTCCAAATACATGAAGGACGCGTCAGAGCGTTTCTTCACCGCCGCGATCGCACATCACCTAGTTAACGTAATAAATCTGCTCGAATGGCATCTGAGCCTTGTTTGTTCACAGTCGGGCCGTCCAGCTCGAACTGCCCTCCCCTGCCGAGGGATCGACACGTGTCGGCCCTCATCTCTAGATTAATCACATGCCTATGAGATGGCGCCCTTAAGGCACCGTCCATCAATGGCAGAAACGCACCGAAGCATCCTCAATGCGTCCGGTCGTCGTTCATGTCAAATCCTATACGCTCTCCGGAGTATAGGTTGAGGAGTCGTTTAGCCGGTCGGGCTACACCTTCTGTGTAGAAATCCCAACCCGGCACTATCTGCGCGGTAGGTCGGGCGCGCAGATGTCTGTAAGCAGATTCGGCCCTCACAAAACAAAAAAAAAAAAAAAAAACTGACTGTATGGGGATTACTAGACGCGCTTAGATATTAATCATTATAATTGTTCTTAACAAACATTTTGTTAACTTATTCATGAAATATAATTTGAGATTTTTTTCTTTTCCAATACGAATTTCGCATGTAGCTCACACAAAATTTTACTTCCCAGTGAATGTTTCAAAGCATAATTAACGTATAATTGGTCTATGGCGTATATTTTTTGCTCACATTTTTGTTGTCACTATACGCAGTACCTCTCTGAACATCCATGTTTAAAAACTTAGAAATCTCTGAAAGTTGGACAGACAGAAGCACAGATCATGCGTTTTTAAAATACGGAACCTAGATAACTCGTTGATAAATAATAATCAATGAATCTTAAGCGTATATTCGTAATTGTTTGTCTCAATAGAAAATATGTGGCCTGTTTAAATATAAAAATGACTTCAAATTCTAGGTCGAGATTAGCACGACTAGAGAAATACGAAAGTTAGAGCTTCGAAGAACGTGCACTAGTTTCCTTCTACATCTTATACCTAATACTACTAGTAGACACCGTTCAAGTTTGACTAACTTTCGTATTAGTAAGTATTTCGATTTATAAACATGAAGGTAGAAATTACAAATATTTTCGGGACGTGCGTCGCTATACCTACATAACATCCTGGATAGAAGTTTATTTAAGTACCTACGTACATAGGTAGTTAGGAGCTACCTTCGTAACTTAGCTGATCAACGGTTTTTTTAACATTATGATCCAGCCAGCTATACCTATATGTATATACTTACCAGGTCATTTTTTCATCACTAGCCAAAAATATTAAGGTCTTTGAGGAAACTAATGAAACGCGTGTTTTTTTTCTTTTAGTGTCATTCAGTGATAAAATATTGAGACATTACACCACAAAGTTATAGAATCAACGTGTCGATACGCGGGCGATTGATAATTGCGTGGGTCAGCAGCCACCAGCGGGATGCCCTTCAGCGCTGCACCCACGATTGCACCTTTCTCAGACGTGTAGTATTTATGTTTGTTGTTTATTTAATGTTTAATTTGTTTGTAATGTTTAGTTGTTTAATTGTTTAATGTGTAACTTGTGCTTATTTTTTTCCATTTTTCTTCAAATTAAGATTTTAAATGATACTTAATTCGTAAAAAAAATTTACGGAGTGATGAATAAATCGTCCTGTTTATATAGCTATAGTGAAGTATATTAAAAAAATCAATGTGTCTATTCGTATTTCAGATGATAATTCTGTTAGGAAATAAATCTTCTTCACAAACTTAATATTGTTACATTGGCTAAGTACATATCATTAAGTAATTTTATTAGATTGATGAAATTTTGAAGATATAGTTAGATTATTAAAATACAGCCTACATTGGAATTATAAAGATATATTTGTGTCAACTTTTAATACTTATCAATTTCATAGCTATATTTTTTGTAAGCATAATAAAATGTAATATGCAATAAAAACCATACGATGATCCATGTTTGATTATAAATCAGAGGTAGTAAAAAGATTTTTAATGCTTTTTTTAGTGTTTATTCGCGGCGCACACGTTTTGCGGCCGCGATCGCCGATAGCTCTGATTCTCGCGAAGGTTAAAGAGCAATGCTCTCGTCGATGATACTCCAGCGCGCGCGCAGATCGAGATACGCGTAGACTTGGCTAGTATAAAATGTATCAATTTTAGAAAATATTTTACGAATGAACACTGAGCTATATTTTCGAGCCGTGTTCACACAAGTGAATTTACCAACAGCGAACAAGTCTGAACAACGAACACGAACATTTTATTACACAGAACACGATTTAGACAAAAACAACCAACGATATATGTATTCGCAGAGAGTTCAACAAACAGTTCGCAGTAATCAGGGTGCCACCGCGGCGCTCCGGTTGGTTATGAAATTCATTTAATAGTTTTCTATAAATCTTTGTAAGGGAGCAGACTGCGAAAATAATTTGTAATAAAAACGGAATGTAATACATTATTAGGTATTCATTTATAATCGCAAGAAATAAATGAATAATGTACAATTTTTTTCACAATGAGCACTTACAGACTGAATATTTAATAACTTTGAAAGAGTGGAAAATTTTAAAACTCATGAACATTAATGCACACTTCATTAAAAATAAATAAGTACAAACACAGATGGCAGAGCGTAAAACTGATCAAGAATAAACTCTTCGCGTTAAAAAAGAACCTTCGGCAGATAGATCGCAGCGAACATAAAACATTCTGTTACAAGTTACGTTCGTATTTGATCGAGTTGACGCGGTTTTCTGTTGTCTAGAGTAGGCACGCATAAGTGTAGTTACCATGAAATCTGTGTTGTATATTTTTGGAACATGGGGATGAGATGCGTCACCCGTTGAAAATATAGAATACGTCGCACCCGTCAAGAATGATGATGATGTATGAAATGAAATTTATATATTTACCGCAAAAAAGTGAAATCATTACACGCAACACTAAAATAAATTATTATTAGGTGCCGTATCTCTCACAATAGGCTGCCCTGTGTTGTTAGAGATAGTCACCTCTAGTGGTACTAAAATTAACTCAAAATGTCCCCTGATACAGTGGACATTTTAAGATTAAAGGATTAAAGTACCCATTTTTTATAGATATCTCGTTTTTACCTTTTCTGGCAATTTTAATTAACTTTATTAGTCATAGTATATTACTGTTACGATTTTCTTGGAATTCCAGTGTTGGTTAATGTTTTTTCCATGTTATATGCATTCAGTTCTCGCTCAAAACCATTTCTTTAAAACTAATATATTTCGCTTACTTTCATTCAGTTAGGTTATACGTTTGCTTGTATGTATGAATGTTTATAGTTTAATTTACTCATGGTAGTTACATGTATATCACTCTAGCGGTAAAATTATCAAAACAATATGACTGTGCATGTCGAAAATGTCAGTAAGTAATTTGAAATAAATTAGTATTGAGATTTGCATTTTTTCATTACTTTTGAGTAAATACAAGTCAAAAAAACATGGCGCGATGCATTCACAAACACCATGTGTATTTATATGTGCTCAAGTGAAACAAAAATACCTTGGGGGTCACCATCTCATGCACGCATGTAAATGCTTTTGTGTCAGGTTTTGTTGAGCTATCTGTATATATCAACATTTTTTTATACTGTCTTATCCAATGCCTACCGTTTTCATTTATTTTTAGGAGCAATCAGACTAAACTGAGTTGACGGGTCTATCCGTTGTACTTTCTAGGTGCAGCGTCGGGCGCAGTCGGCACGCGTGCTCGAAACCTTCACTGCTCGCCCGTAGGCGTGCGGTATTGACCCCGCTACAACCACACTAGACACACTCGTTCCGCCCATCAAACGCACAAACGTCCCAGCTCACAGTCGCGATGTAATTATAAAAAACACGAAAATACATTTCAAAAGAAAACGAAGCTGTCACCGTGATTTTCACGCCAAGTTTCCCTGTCTGAACAGGTGACAATTTTCCGAGAATATCGCCCGTCTTTGATGGGCCCCCCGATCAAAGGACGCCATCGTCTCTCACTGAGAATTAAATTATTCCGCTCTCTTTTATTTAACGCGAGTTTTTTACGAGTATCAAATATTTATTGGAAACGTTACATAATTTATAGTTGTCCTGGATCGTAATAGGTTTATTTGTTTCCTTCATAGAAATAAATTAACAGTAGCCATTATTAGCAGGCGATGGTCAACTAAGTTTAATCGTAGAGTAGGTACGATAGGAAGATGTGGTAAGTTGATAACACATTCATCCACTCTTTTTAGGTTAAAAAATGTTCCATTGACTTTCTAATTTCTTGCCTAGAAAACAGTTTAATAAGAAGGTACTAGTAAGTACATGATGAATCGATCATGCTTGATTTATTGAATTTTTTATCTATAAATCGGTTTGTGTTTTTGAACATTACACGATTCGATTCTAAATTATAGATTAATAATTTGTGAGCTAAAAAAGTGAAGTAATTCGTTTTATAAATAATACATAAAAACCAGATATTTAATAAAGATTATGCCAATGAACGAATACACGAATACGAACCCATTCGCCATAAGGTACATACGACACAACATAATCGACGCATAGCAACGTTTCTTGGGGTTTTTTAACAAGAGAAAAAATCCTGCTACATCCTCGCCGCATGTTTTTGTCTGGTCGACGCTTGTCCTGCCATTACCGAGAATCGAAGGCGATCGACCTCCTGTTCAATATATATCGAATTAACATACAAGATGATAGTTATATAACTGTGGAAACGGGCCATTAAATCTATTCCACGTATTGTTTTCGACGCGTAAGATCAAAAACGCCGACGGCGGCAGTTGTTTCAAAGGCGACATGTCAACAACAATTAATCATCACGCGTTTCCAATTACTGTCTGGTTGGTATTTATATTGGTATCGGGCCAAGTTCAATATTCAAGCGATATCAGACTGCTCAGTCAATATTTGATTAGCGAAGTTACACGGCGCGGAGAGATTTAATTATTTTCACGATCCCAATACGATGTGAAATTCGCTCAGGCGATACATCCCTATTTCGTAGTAATTTCACAAATACCTCACTTCTTCGATACAAAGGAAAATAACTTATTTACGAAAGTTCACATGCCAAGGATAAGGAATTTCGAGGACACGAGGAAGATTCTATCATTGGATATGGTCTTAGAATTCCTTTCTCTCGAAAACCTTGTTTTTGCTCAAATATTTACTGCGCTTTATAACGAGTGCACAATAGCGGCCATGAATAATGTGCTGAACAATTATTTATCTCAGTAAAATTAATACTATGCATTCTTTAACGACACGTAAACAGAGACACTAACTTTTCATATTTTCATAACGATAAATATTTCGATATTAACCTGTTGGAATTTTTTTAACCAAAAACTTTTAATCCACAGATTTCTTGAATTTTATTTGCGATGTAATTGAACGTAATTGTGGTTTCATGTCTATTTTTTTCCTTTCTAATAGATATGTCATTGCAAAGAAAATGAACAGCCAACTTCAACCATACGGTAGTCAAATACGATGCGAAAAATTTACGTTTGTTAAGATCAAGTAATATTAGAACAGGAATAGAGTACATCATACAGAATAGACAAAAAATTTAAATATTTAATTAGTAGGTACCTAATCTAAATTAAGCTTTACCTCGATATTGAATCATGTCACGGGTACTTAAATTTTGTGTTTTCTTAAAGTTGTCTTTTTCAAACTTCGAAAAAATGAAATTGCTCGTTTCGTAAACATGAAAAATATATGTTTAAGTAGCTTTCCGCCCGCGGCTCCGCTCGCGTGGACTACACAGTTGTACCTTAACCCCTTTTTCCAGGATAGAAAGTAGCCTGTGTCACTCTTCAGCTTATAAACTATATGTATAATAAAAAATTATAGTGGTCGTGGTACAACTGTGTAGTTTACGCGAGTGGAATCAGAAAGCTACTTTAAAAATAAAATATAGCCCATGTTACTCGCTGATAATATAGTTTTTTAAAGGTGAAAGAATTTTCAAAATCAGTTATGTAGTTTTTGACTTTATCCATAACAAATAAACTAAAAATTTAATCTTTCCTCTTAATAATATTAGTATAAGTATGTGTTATAAATTATCTAACGTGCGAGCGGAAAAACGGAATATAGATCATGTGTTTCGGATATTTATATAGACTATAACGTAACAGTCAGACTATTAGTGTCACGGTGTCCAGTATTTAATGTAGAAGTGGGACCAGGGTTGGCACAGGAAGTCTCGTTCCAGGAAGACGCGTCGCAAAGCAAGGCCGACCTTGGACGGTCCGCGCGGGTTGAAGGTGAGGCTCGGACGACGACCGCCAGACGCAAATACCCGCATTAACGCCACGACACGAGTCCGCATTTTGAAGAAAATATGACGTGCGACATCCATATGAATTGCGACAGTTTTCGCTTTCGAAGAAAATAGTGGGAATAAAACGGGTCATGTGCTTGTCGGGTCACGCGTTAAATAGGGTTCTGAAGTCATATAAACAAAAAAAAAACTTTTAAAGTACTATCGTACACGTATATTTTAAATAAGTATGCATAATTCTATATTTTCATTTCTTAACCATTAAATTTTCATCCTAGATAATGGTGATGAATTTTGTAATAAATTCGTCCTATACCTATGCTTATTAATATTAGAAAATATTTCAGATTTTTCAGAAGAACGGTTCAAGAGTCAAAACGGGAAAATATTTTGGACCTAATTTGGCAAAATCACCAAAAAATATTCACTTGATTTTAAAATAGTTATCGAAGAAGACCCTATTCGATAAGTTACGCAGTTTTTTTTTTACTCTCATTTTGTATTTAACTATCTGGCACAAACAGTCTATAAACCTGTGACACACGGAGAGACGGACGAACATGGAGAAATGAGGGTTTCATGAAACGACTCTATGCACCTAGTTTCGGAAATGATTCGATAATGGGCATCTATATGCAAATATGCATTGCATTTAGAATAGGCCTGATATGTTGTATTGACAAATTTGCATTTTTGCAAATTATCTTTCGATTTCGCTGTTGGTTCGGTTCGCTATTAAATAACATGAATAGATTAACTGTCGAGAAGCGACTGTCAAAACCATACGATGACAATCATAATAATATATGCAATTAGTGCCAGTGATGAACACGTTTGAGCGCATTTGAGCGGCTACACGACATTACTGACATATTTTTATATATTTACAACAAAATGAACAAATAGATATCACGCACTGTGCAGCTCCGAATGTAAAAGAAAAGTAACTAAGTAAAGAAACACCGACCAGTTCTCTCGCATGTCCTAATTCCAATAATATTTCTGAAAGTTATTGTAATATATTTGTGAGAGAGAAATAAAAGTATTATTATGATCATTACTAATTTTGAATTCATACGTTTATCATTCTATTAAAATATAAAATTTACTGCTTAGGAACTTGAAAATCTATGATAAAATAATAAATATTTCTCACGTATCACTATTTTGCGCTTTGCACTTATCAGGATGTTATATCATATCCATATCAGCTCAATATAGCCCCATATGCGGCTAGGTCTCCCCTTGGGATAAAGGTGCTTGGAGCTTTATTCACCACGCTGCTCCAGTACGGGTCGTGGATTGTAACCGGGATCAACGACTTAACGTGCTCTCCGAGGCAAGGATAGTTCTGTTAGTATTTAAGCCAGGCTGACTCTGATTATTTTATATTATTATATTATTCATTAAATTTTGAATTTTACAATTGCGAACTGACTAATAAATATTTGGACGGTACCTTTAAGCAACAATTTGCTATGTCTTGTACTATTTACTATTATTTACTGGAGAGAAACCACAATGACAAAAAAAAAAACTATCTGCGTTTTCGGGTTTGGGTTTTGAGTTTTCGGGAAATATTAAAAATGTAGTCTGTTGAAATTTTTATTGACGTTATTTCGCGCATTTCACTGACGTCATATTTCACGTTCCCATTTCACATGACTCGCTGCCGGCTTCTATTTTTCGCCGGGAAATGTCTTAGACATTACCAATGTCACAACACAAACTGAAACACCAAGATCGTCTTTTCGCCTCTTGGATATAAACGAGACGCAATATGAAATTGAAACGTCAAATATTCTCGAACGCGGACATATCTTACTTTTTTATCGTAAGACGACAGACACGGGACGTTGAAAATCGGTTGGTATTTGCCGCACATTATTACGACGTTTATGCGTTTCAAGAAAATTGCGGAGAAGTTTCAGAGAGAATAATGTTATAGTTCTTTTGGATAACTTTATTCTTTTTCTGAATGAGCCTTGCAATTCTAGTACTATTTATTATGGATACATCATTTGAAATATATTAAATATAGCTATCCGCCCGCGGCGTCGCTCGCATGGAATACACATTTATGTTCAAATAAACAAAAAATCAAGTTCTCCTCTTTATAATATTAGTATCGATAGATTTTACGCAATTTCTAAAATCGTCAAGAAATATGGTATACTCCAGTTAATACATTTCCGATAAAGAAATAGCTGAAAATTTATGCTTCAACTCTAGTCTAGACAGTAATGCAATTATTGTAGGGTTAAAATAAAAATTGAAAGTATAATAAAGGACGAGTTGATTCTACAAGACAAACCTAATATATTTAACAGACTTATGTTACGTATAATGCTGTGGCTGTCACAGTTGGTAGGAAATGTACTACGAGCCTTGGTATTTACCTACATATAACAGTGCAATAAGGCACACTAAACAGACATATAGAAAATATACGCACGCTGGTTTCCCCCACTACCCTGATCGATTATTTATGTTAGGCTTAATATTCTTTTCATATAATAAATAAAATATTGTATAAAGTTTCTAATTTAGTTAGGTAACTAATATTTTATATTAAATAAATATTTTTTTAATAAAATAACTTGAAATTCAATTTACAATGTACCTACAGTAATTGACAATTCATTTGTCCATTCGGTGTACCATTTCAGGATGCAGCATTATGCAGTGGCCTTTTTAGCTTTATAAGGATTACAATTTATGTACCTACATGTTGTGTTAGTTTGTTTTATCTTTTTTCACAGTAAGTTAAAGTTATAGTAGTAATCCACAATTCCCGAATATTTCATACAGAGATGTCAACTGTTTCATACTGCGTTCGCAGGACCTTCGTAGTTCTTTAAATTTTTTTTTTAATATGTTAAGAACAAATTTTTCTAGTAATATGGTTCTTCTTTTATACTGTATTCAATTAAAATATTTAATAATCAGTTTGAGAAAAGTCTATCTTACGTGCAGGGCAATCGATTATGGCTGAAAACGTTCAATCAGTCGATAATCACAGAGTACAGGAACTTGAATGATATAATCAAATGCAGCTGTTAGACTGTTGCAGTTAATTATGCAGCCATTTAATGTGATGGAGTTTTCAACATTAATTTTTAATATAACTTCATTGGCATCAAAGTGACTGAAATATATGTCATTATATTATAAAATGCATTAAGCAGCCTTTGTGATTATTGTAGTTATAGAGTGATTGCAAAAAAAAAAATTCAACATTGATTCTTTGCGAATAGCCATGTGTGTCCACCATACATTACCTTTTCGCATCAATTCTCATTTTTCCTATCAAAATAGTATATTTAGAGCTCTAACCACACGGAGTGTAGCTATTATAAACACGAAGGTATAACTGGTCATCTTAAAGTTTCACATCTGTTAACCCATTGCACAGTTCTTAAAATTTTGTGCCCTTCGGTCGCTAGTCGTGATACAAGTATAAAGTTGTTAACTTGAAAAACTGTTTTTGATAACGATGATTCAAAATTACATAACTTGAGCAACATAGTAATACAACGATCTTTAATTTATTAACTTATCTAGCCTATTTCTTCCGCGTCTAAGTGTAAAATACCTATCTGTAATAGTATGTATTATAAAGAACAAGTGTGTATATCACTAGTCTGTGACCCTAATACAAATATAATGCTAACTTTGGGACTAGATGGCGCTGTGTGGGATGTGCCAGGTATTATCGTTATAAACGTGTAAAAGTTTGAAGCTCACATATAAACCGTGGATCATCTAAATATTTACTTTATTGCTCTGTAACCGGAGTAGAAAGTAGATGTTTCAGAACTACAAGGTTACGAACATTGCAACATGACCGGACGACGACACGACCCATAGTTTACGACCTAATTATGACGAGACGTGACGAATGTTAACTACCACTTAAACGGAATAACCCTTTAAAATTATATAGTTATGTTCGAGAAGCATACATTTTGTGGCTGAGCTCTTTAATTATTAGTAGCAAATTTCCAAATAAAAAATGAACATGTTAACAGATAGCTTGGTTAGTTTAAAGATAGGAGCGCTGAGAAAACTTTATTTCAGACGGGTAGACTCGAACAAATTCAGACTGCAAAGTAGCACGTATAACACAAGTTATACGTGCTATACAAATACGATTCGATCTAACTATGAACCTGACTTAATCAAAATTTGATTGACCTATTGATCGAGTTGTTTGAGACCTAACTGCGGAGCCAAAGGTTGCTGGTTCGATTTCCGCTGACCATTGTTTTTTTTTTCGCTTTTGGTAAGATATACGAATTTTGTGATTTTTTTTATTAAAAAGAACTTTAGTTATAGTTGCTAGCGTCTTAAATAGCGAAAAATGTACAAAATGTAATAGTATGTATTCGAACATACATTTTGTTAGATTTGTTTAACGTTTTTGTTCATTGCTTTGTAATGTGACGCTCCCCCTTTAAGTGTGATTTATTATATACTTGAACAACAACGAGGGTGATAATCATAGACACAGATAATACATGTGCTATTTCAGCTACGAAAAGGTACGCGATAAACATATTTTTTTACAGATAGAATAAGTTGTTTGAAAACTATCCAAGCCAACATACTAATCTGCAAAATATTAAGTTGTAATTTTTGAATCGCACTTTTGTGAGTTTTCACTTGTGGTTATTTTCTTGTAAAATAACTTAATGTCGTACATAAGTAAAATAACACGTATTCAATTTTTTTTTTTTAAATTATGTCATGTTAGCGCATTGTTGGTAGCAAATCTATCAAACCGCACTGGAGTAGGTGGTGAATTAAGTTCCAAGCCCCCTTATCCCGAGGGCTAATGGTGTGGTAGTAAATTGTTTGGTTAAAGTTTTAAACACGAATATTCCATTCAAAACCGTCATGGGTTTTTTACATTTCTGGAGTTAAACGATGCAAAAATGTTGTGATTTCCTCACAAACATAGTTATGTCTATTTAAAGAGATACAATATGAAACGCTTGATATACAAGAACGGTGCAATGCACTTACTATAATGATGGGGAAAGTTTGCGAGCGCAATCGTATAGATACAAATTAAGTGTAAGGATGTATATTTATTTCTTATATCGGCTAAGTTTACTTGTACAAAATATAAATAATTTATGAGAAATTTTTTGTATTAGTTTCAAAAGTTGTAAGTCGTTGTAATAAAAAAATTTATTCCAACTTAATTATCCTACTTCTATCCTATGCCTACGACTTATTGACGTGATGTCGTTTTAATTAATTGATGTCATGACAGCCCGAGCGCAGCGAACCTGTTTCTTTATAAGGGCGTGAGGCCGTGGTTCGAATCCGGGCGTGTACCCATGAGTTTTTCTGACTTAAGTACACAACTATCACTGATTTCGTGCCTCGGAGAGCACGTTAAGCAATCGGTCCCGGTTGCTGTCAATAGATGGCAGTCGTTACAATCCGCCAACCCGCACTGGAGCAAGGTGGTAGATTTAAGCTCCGAGCCCCCCTCACCCTGAGGAGATGCAAAAGCCCCTGCAGTGGGGTATAATGGGCTGATGGTATTTTATTTTATTTTTATTTTGGTAAGTATGGTAAGGTAATTTAATATACTGACACGCATACGAATTGTATTACTGTCTTAGATACATTTTAAGTATCTACATTCTTGCCTAAAATTTCGTATTGTAAAAGTACTGTACTGTAAGTAGGTACTGTAAAATATATTCTGTATAGGTACTTGCGCTTTCGAGTAATCTCCACACTGCTCGTAGAAAAAGAAAATACCATAAGCTGTAGGTGTAAGTATATGTTAGCTTATTATTACGATGGACTGCAATTAGATGCATTACGGTGTAATATAGCTGTGCTGAACACAACCTGCCGTATGGTTAGCATATAATTGTAATGTGTTATGCAAATTGTTTATAAGACTTATAGATAATAATGTTATTACCATTATGAAGGACGCCAAATCACTGCACAATAACCATGAATCACTGTATTTGTTCGTTTGTTTTACAAAGCTATAGCCGCCGCTGCGCTCGACTGAATGTTGGTGCAACTGAACTCGAACAAATGGCAAATCTATACTAGGTAAAAATATTTGAAAACCGTGATGTCTTTACGTACAAGATTTTGACGGGAAAATGGGGAAAATGGTTTTGGTGTAACTAAACCTAAAAATTAAATTTCCATTTTTTTGTCTGTGGAATATGCACCTCAGAAGGTGAAATTACGGAGCTTTTATAGGATTACTCTGGCGTCTGTCTGTCTGTCAGTCTGGTCTCAACATCTTTTTTCTCACGAATGGGTACAGGTTTGTAAAAACTTTAAGTTTCTATGTTAATGGTATAAAAGCATATAGCCTCAAATCCCGTATTTTCTAGCGTCATGGAAACCTTCAATACTTCTTATTGATTCATAATGTTATTTGGCATAAAAGGAGGACTCATATTAGGTCCAAGCAAAGGAAAAAATCTGAAAATTATCCCTTCCGAGTTTAAGAAGGATTTTTTTAATTTTTAAATTTACGTATGAGTTTCGTAGCACCTAGTATGAGTAACAACAGATACATTAAATTAAGTTATTTATGTACCTACGGAAACCCCAGGGCATATGAGGCCAACTCTCTTGTTTCGTTGATATCCTTATATAACTCAAAAAACAATAAACCGACTTCAATCAAACTTACCATACCATACCATCAGCCCAATAATGCCCTACTGCAAGGGCTTAGGCCTCCCCTCGGGATGAGATGGCTTGGAGCTTTATCCACCATGCTGCTCCTGTGCGGGTTGATGAATTTTAAAGACTGCATCTGGTGACGGCAACCGTGAGCGACGGCTTAACGTGCTCTCCGAAGCACAGAGTATCTAAGTGATAGGTAAGTACATAAGTTAGAAAAACTCATCGGTACAAGTTCTGGGATTCGAACCACGGCCTTCTAAGCAAGAAGAGGGCTCGCTATTATTCGGCTATCACGACATACTTAAACCAACTTGAACAGCTATAAATTATAAAATGATTCAACATGTTGATAATTTCACGAGACTTACAACGCTCGTATGTGGGTGGGTGGTTGGATTGTTTAAGGTGTCCAGTCAATTACAAAATTCGATGACGACGCACAATCTTTTCTTCACCAGGGAAGTCTTTAGTTAATTGTAATTTGGAGGATATTCGATATTATGGTACCACCGAGTTGATCTGATGATGCAGCTGAAAGCCGGGTAATAAAAATATGACTAGTAAACAAGTAAGCAAGTATCATGCTTGTATTATGAGTATTAGGCAACTTGACATAAACTAAAAGACTGTGTATTTAACATAAAAACTGTACGTTATATAACGTTACATACTTTGTTGGGCTGTAACCAAAACTAAAGTAAATGCGTAGCAATGAATAAAACGACAAAGTTTGAAATAGATTAAATTAAAAAAAGAAAACAAAAACAAAAAGCCCGACTGCAGAATCTCGTAACTGAAAAAAGAAAAACAAGCTATAGTCTTAGAATTCGGTTTGAACAATGTAGAACGCACCGTGAAATGTTTTTTTTTGTTGGTTACCTACTTAAACAGATATAAAAATATTTTATCACGTAAATACGACTTCATTTGTAGGTATATGATATTGCAGGCGAGAACAAGCAAACCAATAACCTAAATATGTTTGGTGGTGGTCTTTATGTGAAAATAAAGATTTTTACAACAAGTATCCTTTTTGTAGTTTTTATGTACTTACATTCTCTTTGAGGAATTTACAATTTAGCCTAAAAAGGTACCGCATTAGGTAGAACTTATTTTTTGGTAACACTCTCGTCGCTTTTACGTGTAAAAAAGCTAACTTCATGTTTAAAATATGTAGTAATTTAATCGACCGTTCGAACATTTTAAAAAAGGTCGAATTTAAAGTTCCAGTTCGGATTAGTCGACAAACGTATTGTTTTCATTAAGGATTTTTTCGGACAAACTCAAGAATGCATGCACCACAGAATCAGTCACAATTTTTATAATAATTTTGCGCACATCGACTTACACTATCACTTTTTCTATTCCTTCAAAAAAGTCATCGAAAGTCTTTTTAAATTTTATTTATATTGTTGTTGCTACTAACACCGTTTTCGTTTGTTTTAGTTGTATTAATTGGTTTTTTATTTAATTTTTTGTTTAAATTTCTTTTTTTTTTTCTTTGTTTTTCTGTGTGACTGTAGTGACTATAGATTGTAAATATTTGGAAGCATTTTGTTAGACTTTATAATATTCTCAACTTTGTTATTATTATTTTTTTCTTATATGTGCAATCCACGTAAACGTCTATTTTTGTTTCCTGAAGAAATAAAAAAAGTACATTTAAGTATGAACTTAGTATATAAGTAAATAAGACCGTAAATTTTGATTTGTTTTGCTTAATATATATAAGTATGATCTCATTTCAATTTAAACGAGACGTGATTAAATTATTTTAACTTCTCAAATTATCATTTAAAATCATTTTCACGCATGAATGTGCTTTAACCGTTAAATGTACAGTAACATCTAATTTGGCGACTCCTTATTTGTAACTCATCTCAAAAGTTCTCTTCGAAATTGAACCGTATTTCTCTGGCGTTATGGGTCATAATAAATTGTTATTTTATCCTTAGTTTTTGAAATTTAATTAGTTCTCACATATCGGTAACGGCTTATGACTCAAGTATCGCGTGAGGTTGAGGCAACCGCATGTCTCGACAGGCATCGTTGTCCTTTATTCATTTATCCTTGTTTTTGCAATTTAATTCCAAAACGATATACATTGACGATTTTCTTTGTATCCCGAGATTAGTACTATAAAAATAACCGCCATGTATAGAAAAAATGTGGTGTTATAAATTGTATCAAAAAGTTGCATATGAGTCGTATCATCGTATGAGTCATTAAAAATCAGGCGATGTTCCTTCGTTCGTACCCAATAGTTAAGATAAAATTTCTTATGCAAGTAATAAAATTATGGCGCAATTATATTAATCAATGGGCAAAAGATAGTGTTTAAAAAAATATTTAAAAGATTTGAATTACCTATTCATAAATATTATTTAATACGTTTGATGGGATCAGACCAAAATTTTTAACACATGGTTTTTATATTTTTTTCCAAAAATATAGAAAAATCTATACATTAAAATTAAAATAATTAAATACTTAAGTCTGTAATTTATTTAATAATTTTTATCAAAAATTTTATTACTTATTAAAGATTTTTGTGATATCATCTGAATTATTACTAATTACATTATGTATTCGACATAACGACTTTATGTTTATATTTTTTATTTACTTTTAACTTTGACTTTTAGTTACTACAGAAAACAGGGCTATAAGCTCAACCGCCTGATGAATGTTCGTAAATATCTGAAAAATTCGTAAAAAATTGGGTATACTTAATATTTTGAGAAGTTATTCTAGAACCTTATTCCTTTTAATTTTAATTACGCAACTTTAAAATAATCTAAGCCATTGTAGTTAGAAAAAATTTATACAATATTCTTGGTTACATGCAGTTTAAAAATTTAACTACTGTTTTAGATTAAAAGGATACACAGCTGTAAAACCGAAATAGCTCATTAATTGGTGGCATTAAAACTAAACGGACAACTATAAAAAGTCTAAAATTATATTTAGCTTCTTTTAGTGTACCACAAAATATTTTTATAACATCGTTAAAATCGAGTCCTCTTAAATGTCACTTCTAGCCGTTAGATGATAATTTTTTTGCGTTTTTGTTTTTTCTTCTGATTTAGAAAAAAAAAACTTGTTATGTACAATATTTTTTTCTTTTTCTGATATATTTCAGTGTCTGTGAGAAAAAAATCACATTACAACATACAAATATTTTGCTGACAAGAAAAGATTTACGGCCGACAAGAGGTGTGGCGGTATACGGGAGCTTGAAGAAAAATATAATAGAAAAAACAGAATAGAACGTAATAGACAATAGAAAGTCGTGAAATAAACTTTTACTGATATAATCAAGTTGACATCGGGAAGCCATGAATTTAATTTTGGCTGAATTTCAGTTCTGTTGTAGGTTTGTTTTGCCTCTGTGAGTCTGGGGCAGTAGGCATCCGATCGTGTTTACTTTTATACATAATGAAAAACAATGCAATAAATAGTGAAAGAAAAAGTACTAGGTATTTCAAAATAGCCGTCCAAGCTTGGCCTTTTGTTGCAAACACTCTACTATCCCAAGAAAGGCCAACGTTAAACGGTAATTGTTTGTTATAGTAGTAGCCTTATATTTTGTCTGTTTTTAGAGTTCCGTACCTCAAAAGAAAAAATAATCTTTATAGGATTACTTCGTTGTCCCTTTGTCTGTATATCTGTCTAGACCTTTTTTCTCAAAAACGCGTTGGAAGTATCAAGTCGAAATTAATACCAAATTCTTAGGTTTTCGATTCCTTGGAGCTGTAAAAAAGTAAAGCTTTCAAATCAACGCAATCACAAAATACGGCCATCTACGTCATATATATTTTTACACTAATTTAAGAAAATATACCTACAGGTCACTTCGCGTTTACCCATAATCCTAAAATTTCGCAAGAAGTATGCCGGGTGTTTGGCTGAACATAGTCTAAACTTATAGAGTGCGTATACCAAATTAAGAAAAAAGTTTCAAGTAGGAGAATGGCGCAAACTAACAGTTACCGAGAAAAACATTTCGAAAATGTAATTGCGTTCAACCGAATACCCCGCATATATCGCGTGGCACAAACTAACGGTTACCGAGATAAAACATGTTTGAATTGTAATTTTTTTTTCATTTCCTTTTTTTAATTTTTTTGTTAGGTAAACGTTTTGTTTAGTTTGGGGAGTTCTACACACTCTATAATTTTGGACTACGTTCAGCCGAACACCAGATACACTGACACCATGAGATCCGGGTTCTGATAGATGTATCTCCGTAATTAATTTATTTCAAGATTTTTTTGAAAACCAGAAGATAATTTGAAAATACTTATTAGTCAAAGGAATCCGTTCACATTTAATATACTCGTAAATTTGTCAACGCAACATTTCGAATTTACTTTAAACTGGTATTAAGATATGTATATACTATATCACTATGTATATAGATCGGCTGTCACCGTAGTCAGATTTGAGCCAAATTTCATTCAAACAAAAACAAAGAAGGCTATGAGTAAGACTGTTAGGACATGGAGTTAGTGACGAATCGTCACAAAAATTAGGGAATCATGAGTAACTGTGGGGATGCTGCATCTACGTAGTTCCGCTCACGTGGATCTACACAAAGTAAGCCACTTCTTCTATTTTACTTCTGAAGTTCTAGTCACACTTCTACTCTATTTCACAATTTGAATTGTGATTAGTTTTGATCCTGTGGGAACTATAGACCACGATATACAGCAGATATATTACTCGTCCTTCAACTATCTCTGTCTAAAATATCACGACCTTTCGTTCTTTCGTTGCAACGTGAAGATAGGACCAACAAACACTCGTCCCTATTGAATATTTATATTGTATATTTTAACATTAATTTCATCACTTTGTCTGCAATATAGATAAGTAGATTTAAGCGTAAAACAAGTTGTTATCGCCATTTTATGGATAACTTTTATTCGGGCTGTATCTTAGGACGGTATGCATATTTCGAAATATATTTCATAGTGGTGTAATAACTTGTAATATTCTTCGCTCTCTATCATTGTATGACATCACACAGCGATAGGCTCTAAACTTGAACGTTAATTAGATAAATTGGTAGTTTATTAAGATACCTAAATGATGCAATAGTGATATGTGAAACAGCAATATAACAACAGCGAAAACCATGTACAATACAGGTAAGTAAAAATTTAGGTAATTAACAACGTAGTCTAAATTTGGACAGTCAACAAGGGTAAAAAGTAGTCTATTTAAGTCGCCTTCTCTTTAACTATAACATTTAAATAATCCATCGTTTCGTTGCTCGTTTGGTAACACCGATTACAGACATTCCTCCATCACTAATTCTTTTCCAGAATGTTCGGAGAAGAACAGGCGACAATTGATAACGTCCGAATCGTCCGTATCAGACACGCTTTTATTGAAAATTCATTCGAGTGTCATGAGACGTGAACTGAACATTTAGAGAAGAAATAAATGAGTTATTGCGTCTGTCAAAGCGAAGTGGGAATTTTAAAGAAAAGGAAAAAAAATGCTATCTGTGAGCTGTGGTTAAGCGATATAAACAAGTAAAGAATATGCTATGCGTTTTACTGAGCGTTCCACATAGCCCGAGGTTATATTCATGACAGATAAGAAGATGAAATAGTTACAAATATAAATAAATATTCGAAATCTTCGTCCGCTCTTTTACGACATCTTCCAAGTTCCATACCGTTAGCTAAAAGTACGAGCGGTAACATTTAAGTTATATTCGAAGATTTTTTAATTAAAATTTAATTTATTTATACTTCGCAGCGAATCTAAGTGCAGTTTCTGAAAAAAATATTGAAATTTGTACTTTATTCATTACTAGCGACCCGCCCCGGCTTCCCACATGTACACAGACATGTAAAAAGATAAATTAGTATTAGAAATTAGTATTTTATATGGATAAATAGAAGATGACAACAATCAACCTTAATTATGAAAATATTTAGTAAAATAAGGATTAATATCATGAAACGAATGTCATCATCTTTCCATTCTACCCGTGTTTTGACTTCACTGACTAATTTGTACCAAAAACGGTTATTGTGACTATAATATACAATATACATACATAATATACAATATATAATATACAATATATGACACATGACACATGCACATATGACACATGATACATGACACAACGTATAATATATGATATATAATGTATAACATATAGTATATAATCGACATATAGCCACGCAGATTTTTTACTGGGCAATAAGTACTTTAAACATGTAGTACATGATTTCATGTTTCATAAATAGTTTTTGCGGCGCATGCCAAATAATGACTTTTGTACGCATATTTTAATGTTGTGATTTTCGTAGAGACCTAAATTTTTTTTTAATACATGGACCATCCATGTGACTTGTTGATAATGCAGCTTTTGATAGGTGAAAAAAAAAAATTAAAATCAGTTAAGTAGCGTTTGAGTTTATCTATTACAAACAAAGAAATTACAAAACATATTATTTTAAAATATTGTTTGGTGTTTTCGTTCTAATTCAAAATATACTAGATCTCGACAAAACTTTCAACGCGCTTGCATCAGTCCTTCATCTTGACAAGGCACTGGTGCGGACTCTGCACCTATATTGCAACCGAGTTCGTAGCCGTTTCTCGCTAGTGATGGCATTAAAGATTTGTATTGTGAATTTATACAGTATCTCTAACGGTACCAAAGAGATCTAACAATTTACATACAAATGTTTCACGTTGACACTGGCGAGTATCGACAATTGAAAGCACTTGAAAGTCATGGTAACGGTGCAGTGTTACCAAAATACACGCGTTCATCAGTCCTTAGCGTAAAATTAAACATAACACAGTAAACTTTATTTCGAACTACTCTTGTATATCTATTAGTATACATGCCTATCCCACGCTTTTGAAAATTATGATATCTAACTCACAATATACTTCAAAATACTTCATCATCATAATCATCAGCCCGTGTCTCTACACTGCACAAAATACTTAATTATATTCATCTTATAGTTTTGTAAAATAAACTTGACAATTTTGGCCTCTCATGCGCTATTATTTTCAAAATAAAAAATAAAAAACTGGTAATAATAACAAGACGGTCTTACCGATGACACCCTAAATATATTGTTGTAAAACGTTACTTGAATCCTATCTTACTCTACCTATAGAAACATATTTTGCATCTCTCGTAAATGTAGTTGCGTTACATAACAAACAATGTCCCGATACCGAACCTTGTCGTGTTAAGGTCAGGCTCATTAAAGAAATATTTTGCTGTAAAATAGAGCGCTAGAAAATCCTTGAGTCGACTAAAAATGAATCAGTATCCGAGATTGGATTCAAAATTATTGAGATAATAAGCGGATACTTAAATACATTTGGTCACGAACCCATTGACAGTGATCGGTGTAGGGCGGACCAAAAGAAAGAGCTTTTGGTGTGGATATCGATAAATATTCTCGATTGTCCGTGCATCGCTTACTGCTGATACAAATTGGTGCGGATCGTGTTCTCTAACGTCCGTAGGTGTTTCTACGTGTCAATTTATATGTCATTTAAGTAAAGTCTTAGAGCGAGTTGCTAGAAAAGTCCATAAAGTTGGTGACTAGCTAAAGAAGATAAATCATATGAAATTATTCGTTTGCATTACTGATTGATGGACGTAAGCAGTCTTCTTGCAACCCATTTTCAGTCCCATCACGTAATGTAGCATGTTATGATGATACAATCACCAAGTCCACATTTTGTTGTTGCGTAGAAATGTCAACATAATTTTCATTTATTAATATTGTTAGTATCATTAGTGTTCTTTTTGCATACTTTACAATTGTTTAATTTTGCTTGAATATGCAATATAGTGATTATTGGTTAGTATTTATGTTATTAGTGAATTTTTGATTCTTGATTATGTTTCTAGTTAGTTTTGTTTTTGTAACTAGTATTAGTACTAGTATACTAGTTGTAGTAGTAGTAGTAGTGATTTCTGCGATCTGATGGGTTATTTGATCAATAAAAACGTATTCAAGGACATCAAATGATTTCAAATCGCTTTGAGTCATAACTTCGTAAGCATGGATTTCATTATATTGTCCTACATTCATATAAAACGTACTGCTTATTTTCAGAGGTTATTACCCTAGACTCGAGAACAAAATTCATAAATGCTCTCTTTCCACAAAGAGCGGAAAGTGAGTGCTATGACAGAATGTGTCCGCACTTGTTACTCATGTGGTTATTGACGTAATAAAGTCTTATGATTCAGTTTCACAGAAGTGAAAAATGAGTGTCACTAAATGTTCTTCTCAGATTTCTCAGGCAATCGTGTGGACATATGTTTGCTCTTGAAATTATAAAATGTTTTTAATCACTACTTTACTGTAACGAAAATATAACTACATATGTTTTTTTTGTTCCAGCAGTGGCTGTATGATTAAAATATTATAATCCTTGTATACAAATAATGCATATATACATAATCTGCGCAAGGAGCTAAATTAGTTTTTAACTTCATATTCAGTTTTAGTATTTTTGTGTCGCATGAGTTGAATTGAATCATGCGTGCAAAGAGACATATTACATAGGTGATACACTGTTCTATACCTTCAAGTTTTTCCCAACGTGTTATATTTCTTTTTATAATTTTATGCAGTTTATAACTGAGAAGTTACAAATAATGAATAAATCGATGAACACTGTCCCCTCACTATTCGCCACTAACCTTTACTCGGGCGGGTTTTGCTGTTGTAAGTTTAACCGCGCTCCCTGGGCCGCTCGTGACATGACGCAACATTTCGCAAAGTTCTCTGAAATAATAGACTATCATAGTCTATCTGTTTAACCTGCCCGATCATCGATAAGGTCTATCTATCGACACGTGCTACGACACTAAGATGTGTTAATAGAATTATTTATTTGGTTTGTCATTGTAAATATAATTCATACCTAAAAAATCTAAGATAATTATAGTGCGATTTATTCTGTGGCAACTAATAATATCGTCTATTTGTCGAAATATTTTTTTTCAAGTTCCATTTACAAAAACAACATTTTAGACAGGCAGATTTTTTAGCAATACTTTTTTTTAGCAACTAATATTACTCTCATTCGATACCTACCGCTTTATTTTCATTCAGTAAAACAAATCACAACTTAAAACCTTTTTGCTATTCGCCTTTTTTTATGCCTAAACATTGAAAACTAGGAGTGTTATAAGTTTGAGGTCTATGCTTGTATGTGGGTCTGTCTGTCTATGGCATTGTAGGTCCTAAGCGTATAGACCGACGTTAATGCATTTTTTTATTATTTGAAAACAGGTTTAATCGAGATAATTTTTAGCTATATTTCTATCTGTATGTCTGCGCCGTTATAGCTCCAAGAGGAGTAAACAGTTCTTTAAGAGGTTGTTTGTATTTGAAATCTAGTTTTAATCAGGATGATTTTTAATTACATTTGTGTCTGTCTGTCGGAGGCTTCGTAGCGCTCAAATCGATGAATCGATTTTAATGTGATCTTTTTTGTTTGAAAGGTGATTTCATCTTTTTAAAGGTGATTTGATTTGATTTTTTTATAGATAAAAAAAATTCGTAGTTGTTTGTAAATAAGAAAATCCAAAATGTTTGAAACACATGTTTACGTTAAAGTTTAAGAAATTTAAAACAACAATTCATCAAATCTGATATGATAGAGGTTTATTAATATAACCGGGGACTGGTAGGTTTCATGGTGGAGTAACTTTTAATTAAATAAGATGTTGTACCTAAAAAAACATAGGCCTCGTAATATAATGTTGTAGGTAATTGATGTTACGTGAACTAATGAAGCTCCGCTAATGCCTTTAGTTATCCATTAGCTTCTGAGTGAAATCCATGAAACACGATTACATTGAATCATGACTTGTGTATGAAACTTTGTGATAATGTATGATAAATAATTTATTGTTTACCAGCCATTAGGGTTTATACATCAATAAACAACATCAGTAACAACATCTTTTCAATACGCATGTAGAAAAACTAACCAAATACTTTACTATGCAATTCAGTTTTTACCTACCACAAATAACAAAGAAATCTTTTTACAAAATATTTACAATGAAACTGTTTTCTATCTTTGTTATGTAAGTTGAATCTCAAATTATCCAAACAAATCATTTCGTGGAAAAACAAATACCTTCAGACAAGAAAATAACACGATGTAACATTAGCTGAAATTGGAAGTGTTCTTAATAAGGACAGTTAAAAAATAAAATAAAAACTGAAGATTTTAAAAGTGAATTTTATTTTAGTTTTAATGAATTAAGCTTCTGATGTAAGTATCCACTAACCCGCACTGGAGAGTGGAGGATTAAGCTACAAGCGCCCTCATCTCGAGGGGAGGCCTAAGCCCCTGATACTAATTTGTTAGCTTGCAAATCGGTATAATAATGTTATTTTCATTTCCATCTATATTATTTTTTCCAAATAAGGACGTTCATCGCCAGGCTTATATCTCCAACATCAGACCTTCGATGACAGTCATAACCAAACGGTATAAAGTTCTCATCAATGAGAATGAAATAAGCCCAAACGCGAGGTAGCTGCTGTAAACCTTTCAAGAGTTCCATCGACTGTCTTTTGTCTCCATCACTAGATCAACTTCAGTTCATCATCAGGTTGGACTATCATCAAACCTACTTAAACGTGCCAAATTTTAACAGAATCTACTTATTGGTGAAAGTTCAGTGGACGAAAAATCGTTCATTTCCCATATTATCTGTGGAGGTGAAATTTTATGTTAAAAATTAAATGGGACCAATTTCGAGGTACACTCAATTCAACAAAAAAAAATCATCAAAATTCGACTACTCTGTACAAAGCTGTGCGCGGTCATACATAATTAATATAAAATATGTACGCATTGACTTGAGAACCTACTCCTTTATTCTTGTGTGTTAAAAACAATTAAAATGTAAC
The DNA here is from genome assembly GCA_949709985.1 of Luffia ferchaultella. Taxonomy (NCBI): domain Eukaryota; kingdom Metazoa; phylum Arthropoda; class Insecta; order Lepidoptera; family Psychidae; genus Luffia; species Luffia ferchaultella. The sequence continues at coordinate 1,530,527 of OX453255.1, read as the reverse complement.
TAAATTGTTATCAACACATCTGATCCAATGCATAAGAAAAAAATAGGTATACAATATATTGTTACTACCCTTGGGTGGTCTCCTACTTGGCCTCACAGCCTAGTAAAAGTTGCTACAAAAAAAAGATTGGTATCGTGTTGTATATTAATTATTGATACAATTTAAGCCTATATTTTATATGACATGTGTACGTTCATTGAATTTGCTTTAGTAACTATTTCGTTTAAAAATTGAAATAATTATAGTTTTGTCATCGAATTATTACCTATTACACGTTTAACGTGTATTTCTAAATTCTGACAAACTCACAATGTACATGCAGTTATGTGTGTACGCTAAATATAATAAAATATGACACAAAATAAAAAAACAATTCTTGAATAAATCATATATCTTAGGATTTGAGAAAACGCTAGATTTCTGAAAGACTGGGTTCGTACTTAAACGGGTTTTACACCTAAACTGACTTAAAAAATGAAAGTTTGTAGCGCAACTTCCATCGCAGCCTGCGGGCCTAACATGCACGCCGCGACAAAATTTTGTCGACGGCAATTCTCGTCCCGAAACGAGATATCTCTATATGTCTACTAGTGCTAACATGCAACGTTTTTATCTCGTCGCGCTCTGTCACAATTGGAAAAATTACTCGTCTACGGTAGTTTTGTCTACAAACCCTAACATGCGAACCATATTTTATCGAATTTTGTCATTTTTAAGCGGTATATTTCTCGTCGGCAATTTTTGTTGACGACAACGGTGAGAAAAATATTTTTATATAGAAAGTAATTTTTAAATTTTTTATTTCGTTTGTATTCGCTTGAATCGGTTGTATTTTATGCATAAAAAAAGTTTAGTTACCGATTCAGCTTAGAAAAACTTTTTTTTTACTTAATTTATTTTATTTTATTTAAATATTGTTTACGTTACAGTAATGCCGAAAACAGACAATTAAAAAACAATTGATGATTGAAGACATGATGACTATTTGGCCGAGTGGTTAGGGACCCTAATTGCGGAGCCAGTGGTCGCGGGTTCGATTCCCGCCCGGGACAAATATTTGTGTATGTGACTATTTTAGTTCTGGGTGTAAAATATATAAGTATAATCTAAATCCACCACGCTGCTCCAATGGGGATTGGTGGATTGTAATGACTGCCATCTATTGACAGCAACCGGGACCGACTGCTTAACGTGCTTTCCGAGGCATGGTTTCAGTGATAGTTAACATATAAAGTTAAAAACTCATTGGAACACGCCCGGATGCTAACCACGGCTACATGGCCTTATCGATTTGAAACAGGTTCGCTGCGTTCGGGCTATCACAACACATTATTATTGTTATTATTATTATTAATATTAATACTTATTAGTATTAATATTAATACTTATTATTATTAATATTAATACTTATTATTATTTTCATTATTAATATTAATATTTATTATTATTATTCTTAATATTAATATTTATTATTATTATTATTCTTAATATTAATACTTATTATTATTTTCATTATTAATATTAATATTTCTTATTATTATTCTTAATATTGATATTTATTATAATTATTCTTAATATTAATACTTATTATTATTTTTATTATTAATATTAATATTTATTATTATTATTCTTAATATTAATACTTATTAATAATAATAACAATAATAATAATAATAATGTGTTGTTATAGCCCGAGCGTAGCGAACCAGTTTCTTTATTATTATAATTATTAATATTATTACTCATTATTATTATTGTTAATATTATTACTTATTGTTATTATTAATATTCATATTATAATTACTATTATTATTAATGGTAATAATATTTTAAAAAAAATAACAGTAATGTGTTGTGATAGCCTGAGCGCAGCGAATCTGTTTCAATATTATTATTAATTTTACCTATTATTATTATTATTATTATTAATATTATTATTATTAATATTAATATTAATATTTTTATTAATATTATTATTATTGCTTAAAAAAACTAATTCAAAAACATTTTTAACCATGGGTAACACAAAAACTGAAAATTCTAGTTTCAGAAACGGTCGATGGCCAGTTAAAATAAATTATTAAATATATTCTATGGTCAATCCATAGACATATATATACTAGCGTAGGAGACCAACTGACATCTAAACATCGCATGACCGAAACGGAAATGAGTATGTGTGCAAAATTCACATGTGGTTGAGCCAGTTTTAGTGATGTGCATGGGTGTTTTTTATATTATCGATAGCACGTAGTACTTTCATGATAATGTGTCGTTGAAATTACCGCGATATCATAAGTCGAAATCGGCAATCCTATTTATTATTTTGAATCTGCTATACTACATACTTTTTTTTTTGAGTTACTTTTCCTAACTTTTAGTTTTTTAAAATGACAAATCATCAATCAGTCAATTCAAATGCCATTTCCTTTACTCCAATAAATATTTTTTTTTTGTTAACAGTTGATAATAAAAAATTTGCAGAAGTAAAGAAAGCGTTAACATCATTATGGAAATGTTAATATTTAGTTGAATACAAGCCAAGTAATAAATAAAACAATATAAATAAACGATTTTTATTTTTAATTACAATACGTCACGTTGCAACGCATAACAACAAAATTTTAACTTTTTGTAAACAAAAAAATGAGAATGTACAAAACAAAAACATTTACAATAGAGAAGTTCATGATGTTCAAAATATACAATTTAACTCGATAGAATTGAAAGATAAACCAAAACTAATAAAACAGTGAAAGTTTTTTTTAAATTCGTCAATAAATGACTGAGAAATAAATTATTGATATTTATTAATTTGACGACCGCTTAGCCTAGTGGGTAGCGACCCTACCTACGAAGCTGGAGGTCCCGGGTTCGAATCCCAGGTCGGGTCAGTATTTATATGATGAATATCGATACTGGTACCGGGTCTTGGTTGTTATATGTATGTGATGTCTTCGCTTGGTACGCAAAACACAAGCTAATGCTTAGTTTGGGGCCACGACGTTGTAATGTGCACGTTATTATTATTATTATGTATTTTCGTGCGGTTTGACTGGTGGATTCTTACTGCCCATGACGTCACATTGTCTACTCGATTGAGTGTCGCGTCGTCTCACTACACCACAAATTATGCCTTGGATGCCTTGGACTAGTCTATAATATCTTTTGTTTCTTTGTGTAATAGGTAATTAAGTTTTATTTGAATATAAAGGAACAAGTTTTTGTAAAAGACAAAGTGATAATTTGATATTTTCACTGTGATGGACTTTTCTTCAAATCCATTTTATATTAGTGCTGAAATAAAGGTTTAGGCTCTAAAGTTGAAGGTCCCCGGTAAACGTACGCTGACACCGATCGCTTGGTCTTCAGATTGACCTGTACAGAAATTACAGTTGGCATAAATGCTCTGACTTTAGATATTAAGTATTATTAGTATATTACTTAATATACTTAGTAAGCACATATGAAAAAAAAAGAAACCCCTAACAGCACAAATTCAGTAGGTATAGATCCTTTCTTCAAAAGTCGTCGGTGATTTAGTTAGACAAAACAGTTATCCGTAAAATGTCTAATGCAAACCAAAGAATGTTTTCGAGGAGTCCCACCTGTTCTATTTAACATTTTTTTCCATTGTTCTATGCTAACCGTGTTTACAGGAAACCTGGATATTATGAAATAGTCATCATTATCAGGAAGCATTTTTTAACACCGCAGTTTCTTGGAGGAAAATGAGGTTAAACTATTGTATACAGTAGTTTTGTCATTCAAAGTTTAATTATTTACGACGTTCATAATCAGAGAACAGATAGAACGTCAGACTTTAAATCATAAATAAATAACGATTAAAATTAAATAGAGCATCAGATTTTAAATCATAAATAAATAACGATTAAAATTAATTGTGTATATATCTAATATTTTCATTTGAAAAAGTCTTGTATTTACATATATACCCTATGTGTAGTATATATGTATAGATGTCATACTTTCCCTTACAATGTGCTGCCAGGCTAAATAAACCTCACAATATGTTTAAAAACAGTTAACGACATCATTCCAGTGGAACAGGTGCAATTAGGTAATATCAAATTTACAAAATATTTATATTTGAAAATATCGACATATCGATACATTTTGTGCAATCCCTATGCTTCATTGTTTGATTGTAATTTTACACAATATTTTTGTATCGTACACATAATTGTTTAAAATAACAAATTATTTACAAAATAAAGTATTTACCGTATACTACTGATGTATAACCAAGTAAATTTAGGATTGCTTTTTATAAAAATAAGCATTAAGATAACAGTATGTTATTGGCAGTACTTACCGGTGAAATGTCTCTTTATTTGGATTATTAACATATGTTACAGTGCAATTTAAAACTGAACACTACACCATTTTTATCACAAGAATTAATTTTTGTAGAATTCAAAACGATTATAACACAAAATAGAAAACAAAGCTGGACCTTATTTTGACAAGTGAGTAAAGAAGACTAAATGTGTTCAAAGAGGTTTTATGTCAGATTTTCTTGCATTTCTTTCTCGCATGTAGGATTTCCGCAAAGAGCTGGATGTCATTCGCACACTGTGTTCCTCTCTTACGCTAGTATATATACCTTTATGGGTCAATCACACAATTTAGACTATAAATTACTATAAATTGAACGAATAAAAAAGAACAAATAAAGTGTTGCTATATTAGAATATGGCTTCTTTTCATTATAGGGTAACATTTGTTTGTCACGTCGACAAAGCGAAGTCACGGTGACATATTTTCTCGAGTGAGTAGTGCATGTTAGGGAAAACGACAGACAAGTTGAGATCGACAATTTTTCTCGTCTCGTGTGGTAGTTTTGTCGTGCGTCGCATGTTAGCCCAGCTGATGACATCATAACGTAGTTTAAAAGAACAGTCCTGTGTATAGGTTGAACGTACTTACTTCAATTCAAATCTATAGAGCGTGCAGAGTTCACCAAATTAAACAAAAAGTTGCAAGCGAGCAGATGCTGCAAACTAACGGTCACCGAGAAAAACAAGTATAAAGCTTAATTTTTTAACACTTAGTTTATTTTTTTTAAAGTTTTTGTTTTGTTCGGTAAGCTCTGCGGTAGGACTACGTTCAGCCAAACACGCCGTATATAATATACCGCGTTTTCGGTTGATTGTAATCCAAAGTCACACACCGTATAGAGCTTACCGAACTAAACAAAAAGTTTCAAGCGAGCAGGTGGTGCAAACTAACGGTCACCGAGAAAAAGAAGTTTAAAGCATAAATTTTTTTTAACACTTAGTTTATTTTTTTTAAAGTTTTTGTTTAGTTCGGTAAGCTCTACAAGCTCTATAAGTTTGGACTATGTTTGTCCGAACTAGCCATATATCCACTATCGTGTAATTTAAATATAACGCACTGCTCATTCATAACGAATAATCGCCACGAAATCGACCAAAATTTCTCACTGCTCACCTCCCAAAAAGCTGAGGTCGTCACGTCGAATTGTAATATCTTGTACTTAAGTCGGCGGTAACCAATCATTTTATGCATTAAAAATAACGCACCACGTACATCGCATCCGAACGCGTAAGTGATTTGCGTATGAATTTGTCGCGGTGAATACTTGTAACGATTAACGTATTGTTGTAGGTATGCAGTTGTTGTACCTACACGGGTGAGGTTAATAGCTGAAGTTCGATGTACGAAGCGCTCGTAGGTCGTTCACTTAGCGGCTCGTCTTTCATCGAAATTGAGTTATATGCTTTTTGCATGAGAAACCCTTATTGCATTTTGTTATTTTTTATTACTTTGCTTTCGTGGTTTTCACTCTTCGCAATATTTAATGTTTTCCAGCTATGCACCTGAAATTAACAACTTGTTAAACATGTTGAATCTACCTGTATGTTGGACTTATTATACTACTATTAAACCAAGAAGATTTCAACAAAATATTTTTTGTAATTTTTAAGTTATGGGGATTATAAATATAAATAAGTAATTTTTTTTTATAAGTTCCATAGGGGTGACCTTAAACTTAGTTGATCAGATTAAATTTTCCAAAATATCTTCCATGTACAATGCTTTAGTTTCATGTAGATAGACTAAAATTTTTTATAATGGTCGCACCGCACTTCTCTGATATTCGGGTAATTTGTTTTAATAATTAAAATATGAAAACCTTATTTTTCACATCCAAGCGGAGTTTATTCCAAAAGGTAGCAAACTAAAAAAAAACTCTGAAGCAACGGTTAGTTCATGTTGCTAAATTAGTTATCTAGTAACCTAACTGTAGTAATAGCTTTAATATTATGAATTTGTAAATATATATATTTAACACTTTAAACACTATTTTAATAATTACTCATGTAACGAAAGCGACGTGTGTTAATTTTTTTATTTTTACTGCACTCAACTAATCAGATTTCATTGAAACGTAGCCAAATATTTTTTGTATTGATTGATACCTTAGTTATGTATGTTAATACCAGAAAAGTATGAATTGACTAGAAGCCGTTGCTCCTGAAGCTGCGTTTACCGTCTAACCACTCATACTATAGCTAGTTGGTGTAAGATGGCGAATTTTATTCCGAGTTTCAATGCGCAAGGTTCCCGCGCACCACTTTTCAACCCCGAGAAATCCCCGCGCTCCGGTTTCAACCCCCCAAAATTGCGTAATGTCACTTCGATACTGTGAACTGACATTTAAACTATTAAAACCAAACGCTGCTGTCAAATTAATTTACTCTATGGTTAATACCATTGAAAGACTTACAGGGAAATACAAAAACCAAGGTACAAAGTAAACGAAATGACTAACGAGTAAAGTTTCGGGTTGTATCTGTTGCGTCACAGAACAGTGTTTGTTTTAATTTGAACAAGATTTGTGATTTTTTTCAATAAAATTAGCTAAATTTGCAGTTATCAGTCTCTTAACCACTAACAGTCGTTCTTTCAATCGAAAATTACATCGATTTCTTTATTCGATACTCTATCATCCCTGTTTCATTGCGGTCTTTTGATAAATATATAACGCGTATAAGCATCAATTCGTAACCATCCCAAATAGAAGTGAAATAAGCAAACAAATTCGATATTAGATCGAATACGGAACATAATAATATTTCCCGTAGTGTTGGCAACTCGAATATCGCGTATTCCGCATATTTTGTGCAAGGCGCGTTGCAGGTCCGAACTGGCCGGGCATGCACTCGATGCAACAGCCATCTGTCGGCGATAAATATTGCAAAAAAATCCCGCTTCCCTCGATTTATGAAGTCAATATCCAGACTTCATCGGAGCTACCGGTCGCTACCTATACATTATTTATATTACATAATATATAATATACCATTATTATGACTGTAATGGATGTGATGTCTTTTTGTTCATTTGGAACATTTTAATTTGAAAATCACTAAAGCAATTTTCATGAAGCTCTCATTGTTAAATAGATAATGTAAAGATTTAAAAATTTCAAAAAAAATATTTTTAGGGTGTCGGGCCCATAGGGTACCAGCGGGAACCCTTTACAAAGGCTTCGCTGTTCGCCCGTCCGTCCGTACGTCACGGGGCTATATCATCTGAAGCGTAATAGGTAGACATTTGAAATTTTCACAGTGTATGCTGGTGTGTGTTGCCATGGCCGCTTACAAATAATAAAAAAAAGTATATAATCAAAGGTGATCCCCATAAAATATAAATTATCTTTTTTGTAGCGTTTTTGGTGATGGTAGTTGTGATAAAATTGTTTACAATTGAAATTTGCAGGGAGTGTGCACTACTAAGGCCGCTAGAACAACAAATAATAGAACTTAAATAAGGTCTCCATATAAAAAAGTGCTTTTTTATTTTGCACGGTGGTAAGGAACTCTTCGTGTGCGAGTCCAACTCGCACTTGTGGTTGATTTTTTTAAAATAGAGCAGTAAGAAGAAAATTATAGTATAATGGGATCTCACAAAAAATAGTACAAATAAGAATTTATCTATGTCCGATCATGAAAATATAACTTTAATATACGTAACCTTTTATCTTAATCTATTGCAAAAAACGTACTATAGAACATAGGTATCCATGAAAACGAAGAAAAAACTTAAAAAGTTGTCAACTGTTTTAATTAGTTTAATACAAATTGGTTTCGCATAGTAGTTATTTTCTGAATTACTTCTTAAGTGGCATTAAAGTAGAATTGATTACAGTATCATTTTGAAATGCGAGAAGGAAATTTTCATTAAGAAGCCGTGGCGTGACATTTAACTGAAGTATTTATTGTGTTCGGTCATATCTGTGAATGCCATGGGAATTAATTTCACTAACTATATTTCATACTACATATTTGTCCGGTGTCAATTATAAAGTGAAGTTTTTAAGTTAATTACTTTTATTGCTACCTAAAAAGTCTAATAAATGTAATTTGATTAGTCCACTAAATTATATTAAATGCTATTAAACAAAATTATATTATTTGTTTATGTTAGTGGCAATATGCATTATACTTACGTTCAATAAAATACCTAACTTAATAAAAGCCAATAATTGGGAATAGATACTTGAATCAGTAATATTGATATCAATAGTATTATAGAAATCAATAATAATACTAACATAATTATTATTATCAGTAGTGCATCATTATATACAGGATGAGGTTTTAATGACAAGCCAAATTTTAATATAATGAGTTTTGATAAAATTCCGTTGGCCGTCTAGTTCCTTTTTAATATCGTTTAATAGAAAAATATTCAGTTAAGACTACGTAAACCTTTCCCAAAACTACCAATATACTAGTCACCATTCACGAGGGCACCAGTGTACGTGCACGCGCTCTGCAAACATGCCCCATGCCCCGCCCTTTTGCTCTATGTAAGTAGAAGGTACAAAAATTTTGTTAAAAATTATTTAGGATAAAATTATTGATTAAGAATATTTGACCAATATTTTTATTTATGCAATGAGGTCTATTGGTGATACCTAACATCTAGAAAAATTTTGGCTTGTTACTAAAATCTCAGCCTGTATTATATCATTTACCCAGTGATAATCACCTAATATATACTTAATTAAGAAACACGTAAATGGTAGTGAATGCATGCGCCGTGAAATTATTTTAATATCACAGTTTGTTTTTTAAAGCATAACCAATATATTGTAATGATGATTGCCAGAATTGATTCCTTGAAACTCATTGTAGTGGTGTGAAATTATCTAAAATTTGGGGAGGAAAGAAACCGGAACGAGAAAGAAAGGAAAAGATCAGAGATTAATAAAGGAAGAGAAGAAACAGAAGTCGTCGAAACTAATGCAGCAGAGAAGTTAGAAGAAAGGCAAAAAACGGTAGAGGAAAAAAGATGGCGGGGAAAGAAGTAATAAACTTTAATTATACAAAGTTGCAAATTAACTTTTTTCAATATATTTCATTTGGATGTAAATGGTATTGGTTATCTCGATTAAAGCCTATACATAAAATACAAATGTGTAACTTATCTACGCCGACAAAGCCAGGGGCAAAAACCAGTGATGTTTTTAGAAGGACTTGGAAAACACGATCTAGATTAGAGTTTTAAACAGAACTATATTAACAAAGTATGTTTGTTTGTATAGTTCTGCATATATAGCCCAGAATATAGCATATTAGAAATCTTAAATTATACCTATTGTACAAATTTATTCTATTAGTACGGAAAATATTTATTCTACAACTTTCCAGCGAATAAAATAAGTCTTCCAGGATATTTCGCAAGACCAGACATGTAAATTGATTCAGACAAGAAACAGCGGTCTTAAATCGATCCCAAGTCGTCTTATTTTAGGGTGGGTCACGGTTTCAAATTGTTTTATTAAGAGCGACGGAACTGAGACGAGAGAAAGATTATATTATAATTTTTTGTTGAAATTTCGGACGCGCTGAGTAAGCGCTATTAAGGCTTTTCAACTTCTGAGCTGTTAATTGTGCGTTGCACCTCGACGCTGACACATCATTTTATTATAATTAATGGGTTTATTGGTTGATGTTTACATTTGAAAGTGATAAATAAATTTTTTACATAATTTTGAGCAGAAACTGCAGATATGTATTGAAAGGAATAATTTTATGTTTTAAAATAGTTAATTGTTGTTTGTAATAAATTATTACGATTAGTGAAAATACGAAATTGTAATAAAAATAATTAATAAAAGGCCGATGAAATGGGATTTTATAGTAATAGTATAACAAAAGTGAGGTAAATTCTATTTTGATTACGTGATTTCTTATAGTTTCGCCTTGTCCGTTCGTTTGTTTATCTGTGCGCGGGTTAGCTCAAATATTCTTCGTACTAGAAAACTATAATTTGGCATGAGTTTCATCGAAAATTACACGTAAAGTGGGGATTTCTTTTTTCATTTATCTCACGAGGACCTGTGAAAACCATTTTTGGAATAGGGGTCGGTCCGTGAAATATTAAGGGCTCAGTGCTGTTTGAATATATGCAAAACTTCACAGCAGTCGTATAGTATTATAACGAACTTAAAAAGAAACTTGTCACAACTAAGTAGGCTTTACAAGTTAACGAGAAATTCGTTAACTTATAAAATGTACTTGGAGAAGTAAAAAGGGAAATTTCGTACAAATTCGAACAAAAATTACTTAGATGAAGTTATCAGTTGTGTAAAACAGGTAGTAATATAAGTTTATGGACCATGTAAAATTATGAAAAAATAAAAGCAAGTACGTACGGAACCTTATAATGCTCATGGCCCGACATGCACATGGCCGGTTTTTTTTTCCGTTTCTGTAATAATCTCTGCTTTCCTCTTTGGAAAACAAGCCCCTGCCTATGTTTCAATGTTCTGCAATTAATTTTAATTATCTTCGAACGCCTTCAATGAAGTCAATGTGTTATTGTACTGATAAACAATCGATTTTCCACATATTGCCGTCGCACATTATTACTCAATTTGATATATTGTGGACAGGTGTTTGCAGCTCACCGCTAAGCCTTTTAATCAACGCAATGATACCCAGCCGGGCATCGAACTCGGGTCCTTGGCCTTAGGGCCTTTGTGTTCTCAGTGCAAGGCCCTCTGCTTGCATCTTTGGAGGCACGACTGTGCATGAATGTGGTAATCGTTGGATATGGTTGTTTATTAAAGTAGCTCTTCCTTTGGGAGCGTCCATATACTACGTGGTTCCACACTAACCTTGTTTGTACCCCTCTTCCTCACCATATAACTATAAGGTGACTTTTGTTTTGATTCTTGATCTTCCTTGTCAATTCCGAAAGACAGTTTATGTTGTTTTTACCAAGACTATTTTACAAAAATATTTTTGATTGTAAAATTATTAACAGAGATATTTGTTAAAATATTTTATTTGTAATTACAAATATTCGGACTCAAATGGTTTTCATCGTGTAAATAAAATAAATAAAAATTACAAAGATTAGACTCTGACCCCCTGCTCTTACGTAGTCCAGCTGGCACAGCATAGCGGCTTTCTCCTAACCCCAACTCCAATTTCAATAAGAAAGAAATAAAAAAGGTGTGGTTGAAAAACTAAGCTTATATATGCAAGCCAAGAATTTACGCAAATAGATGACAGGAGGAGTAAGTAAAGGAACTTTATAAGTACGATAGATAAGATTGTTATTTCATTTTTATAATAGAATTATTTAATGAGTAGGTACATTGCAAATAAAAGTGAAAATTAATACCAAAAAACTTTGTTAACTTATTGGTGAACCTAAAATCATTGTAATCATTCTATTCTTAAATTTAAAAGTTTAATTCCATTGAATTAATTTAAGTTCAATATTTTATTTCTTACAAAAAAAATCAAATGCTTTAGGATCTATGAAAAAATACTTAAAAAAACATAATAAATTATAAAAATTATAAAATGGTATATGTTATGTATGTTTTCTCTATTTTTACATGTGGCAAAAAATACATCAGCCAATCGCAGCATAATACACGGATAGTCATAAGGAGGACAAAGTAAGCTATCACGGGAAACCCAACATATACTAACAGCGAATCACTCTTTATTATCACACAAAAATTAAAATTATATTATTTTCTATATTTACCATAATTATATTATATACACTCTCTTTCTATACGTATGAATAATTTCTATTGGATGCAATAATTTACTTACTTGTAAGTTCTTGTTTTCTATTTTATGAAACACATCTATCACGCGTAAAACCTTTTCTTACGTATAACCCATGGTGGAATGAACTAAGAGTTGATCTGCCGCATAGATAGGCCCTCTGTACCCTTAATTGGGCCCGGTCAGTCCAAAGGATCTCGTTCCTGACTCAACGTCTACTTGTTGACGTTTAAATGCTGGGTTTAGTCTTTATGTTCTGTTTTACTTTTAAGCTTTTGTGAAGACGAAATGAGCTTTTTTAAGTGGTTTAGCTTTATACACACAATAATAATTATTATTGAACTAGGAGATGATAAATGTTTACGGAGTGATATCTATATATCTGTACAGAATAATGTCGAGTTTATTGTAATCGAGTTTTGTAAGCGGCGCGAGTGAAGAATGTTGGCCTTCACACACGGTGGCTTATCTCAAAGCACGTTAACTGGTAAGAAGTGAGGCCTAAAAAAAATAAATAAATAATCGATTAAAGTTTTCCCTGAACGCGCAGTTTTTTTTTTCATTTTCTAAAAAAAAATTTTATTCGTCTTCATTTCTTTGATATTAAATCAAAGATACAATACTCAAGGAAAGGAATATAAATACTTTTTTTTTCATGACTTTTTTCTTCACATAAGGCCTTATGAATACAACATGTTTATTAACACAAGGGAATCAAAGGAGTTACTTAACGAAATTCGCAAGTCTATCCAACGACGTAATCCCAAAAAAAAAACCATGATGCCATCATAACTTGTAAACAGGATTAGCCCATCTCGCCCGCGGTAGTTTCTTCGAGATAGCACATTCTACGAGTGATGGATCGCTACGGAAAATGCATTTTCTTCTAAAGAAAAGCTTAACTCTTTACACAATAGCGATAGGGCGCGGGATAATGCAACTTATTCCATCCACTGAGATGAAGGAAGCAGAATTTCATCTTCACCGTATTATTAGACAGGGTTTGGTATTAGATTTTTTAATTGGATATTTAACTTTTTTGGTTTGATTAGGTATTTAAAAAAATTAAATAGGACAATACGACCAACAAATATGTAGAGTAGGTACCTACAATACTTGAATGTTGTTAAATTTAAATAGAAACGAAAGTCGCTAGTTGAACACAAATGCAAACAATCTGGCACACACTGAGATTTGGTAATGTTGCAATTTATCTTTTGGTTTTGCATGTAATAACTGCACATCAGTACCTATTATTTTCGTTCTGATTAGGTTTCAAGGACGCATTTGAACGCATGCCACGCCTTCGTGACTTTCTAAACTTAATTTTGTGAGTACGACTGCTAAAATTACTTACCTTGCAAGGTATCGATGTATATGGCGGTCAATATATGACAATAATGGCTTTCAAACGAAAGACAAAAAGATTATTATGAAAATTATTAAATTATATAATTCAAGTTGCTCATGTCGTTTATTTTAACAAATCATTGAAATGTGTGTTCATTAGTTTTGTAATTATTTGTTATTTCGGTTATTCAACTTGTTTACTCAGTATTCTTGTACATATCCAGTATTTTGATTGGCTACCTTTTGCTGTTACTGGCGTATTTATATGGCAAAGTCGTCGTGATTTTTTTTAAATTTTGTGTTCTACTCAGAAATCAGAATAAGTCCCTTACAAACGACGTCCGCTTAGCCTAGTGGGTAGCGACTCCGCCTACGAAGCTGGGGGTCCCAGGTTCGAATCCCAGGTCGGGTCAATATTTATATGATGAATATCAATACTGGTACCGGACCTTGGTTGTTATATGTATGTGGTGTCTTCGCTTGGTACCCAAAACACAAGCTAATGCCTAGTTTGGGGCCTAGACGTTGTTGTGATGTATTCGTTATTATTATATAATATAATCTTATTATAAAAACGTTTTATGGGCTTTGCACTCATATAAAACTCTAAAATGCGATCAGATGAGCCCATTGCAAACTGCCTAGTGCATCATCGTCTTCCAATTTTTAAACTTCTTTTAAAGTAGTGCATTATGCATCTTCATGTCGCCTTGATTAATTTAAAGCGAAAGTTCATGCGAAACCGAAAATAAAGGCAATTATGTAATGTAATTTTAAAACCTATCGGCGATGTTTCGTTTCCATTTAAATGTATAGATATAACGTTTCATGGTTTATATTAAATTTAAAAAAAAGATGCAAAAAATTCTTGTTACCGAATGTCAAACAGATACCTACCAATAAAGTTACCGTGGAGCATAACGAAATTGTCGAGAGCAAACAAATCAAGATGCAGTATATAACTCGAATATTTTTTATTGATTTTTGAATTATTTTCTGTTTTTTTTTTGCATTCGATGAAATCAATTATTGAAGCAGTGGTTCCATTCTGAGGTTGATGATGATGGTCTTCAAACCGCTGACTTTGAAATAAATCTCTCATTCTAGGAAATGTAAAGAAATCGTTAGGACATAGATCAGGATTTTACGGATGATGAGTCATCAACTTAACGTTTTCATACTTTGAAAAAAAAAAATTAAGCTGTGTGGGACCTCGAATGGTCAAGACGTGAGATGATGCAATATTTCGGGTTACCTGTACCGAGTTTAGCTATTATTTCTAGCAAATGACCCACGTGGTTCCCAGTGGTGGTAAACGTATTGCGTTCCGTAATAGAATTGTGGCAATATGTTTTTTTTTTTTCGAGATAAAAACGAAAGCACGCTGGAACGCACGACTTTTACTGCAGGATGCTATTTTCTTTTGGGCTCAAAAGAATAAATACATGATTAGTCACCTAAGACGATGCAATAAACTACTTCTAACTTTTGCGGTTGAAACGTTCTAAAGTAAACTGGCATCAAATAACAGAGCCGACTTTTTCTTTTTAGACAAATTATGGGTACCCCGCAGGAAACCAACTTTCTGAGACATAATTAACTCTGTAGAAATGTTTGAGTTGCTATCATTCACATACCCATAGTTGTTCGAATCTGTTTGTCCCATGTAGGTCATCTTGTATAATTTTTTACACAGCAGCGATATTTCCAGGCGTTACCACTGTTTTTGGTTGACCTAAAGAAGGTATGGTGTTGAGAGAGGCACGACCGTTGGAACTCTGCGTACCAACGATATATTGTCTTTTAACTAGGTGCTTAAAGATCTTAAGTAGAAACAAGTTCAATACGAAATTCATAAACCAATAACTGAGACAGAATTTTGAAAATTACCTTTAAAACTGTTAAAGAAAAATAAATAGGACCGAGAACGGGACCGGGAACTAAGGGGAACACAATTATTTTATAATTAAGCCTCCACCTGGCTGTTTCAGTGTTGATTATTTTTTTAAGTATATATTGTATTCAAATATTATATTTTATTGTGCAAACATTAAATATTGAGGTTACTTGCGTATTAACTAAATAAAGTTCAAAATTGGAAAACTTTTAATATTAAAATATCTGTCACGAAAATAATGTGTACCGTATTCACTAATATAGGGAAATACGATTCTCTGAAAAGAATTGATTACTCAAAATATCCGCTTCATACTGAAAAATTGAAAATAACTCTCCTTTCAAAACTGAAGCGGTTGCTTGTAAGTTGCTGGCCGAGTACGTGGTTGCAATTAGTCTGTAAAAAAAAAAACTCCACAGAAATTCGTAGAACTTATTAGCGAGTTCAAAAACCATCAAATCTTTCAGTCGCCGAAGTTCAGTTTGAAAATTCAGAATTCGATTGAAAAGTTTATTTTCTCAGAGTAGTTTAAGGGGCTTAAATATTATACTTAGGAACGTAAGAGTATTTTCAGAACTTAAAGTTTTAGAACGTGTTCTTGTACATACTAAGTGTTGAAGAGTTGGTTCAGTCTATACTCATCAGGGTTCCGTACCCAAAGAGTACAATGTCTGTCACAGGGTTATGTATCGCCAGAGTCGTAATAGAAATTTACAATTTTTGCAGTGTGTATGGCCACTATAACAATAAATAAAAACAAAGAAAGTTCAATATTTAAAGAATCTTCATACAAGAAACGTGTTTTTTTTTTCGATGTTTTTGGTGATTAGTAATTGTGAGATCATTGTTTACACTTGATATTTACACCAAATAATAAAAATTAAATAAAGTTCAAACCTAAAAGAAGTCCCAATCAAGAAAACTGTTTTTTTTAGCTTTTTTAATGATTAATAACTGTGGTATAAAAAAAACCGTTTTTTTAAATATTGTTCGGTGATACGGAACCCATTGTTTGCGCGTCCGACTCGCATTTGGCCGATTTCTTAAGTCGCGCGTGATTCATTGATTGATTAACGTTTTAAACGTAATCACTACATTACTATGTAAATATACTAAAGCGAAATCCTCCACCGTGTCAGCCTGTCTTATTCTAAACTGATTTCGGGGAAAGATTGTGCAAAACTAATACCCGTGCCGTTAGTATTTGCCGAGAAGTTACCGTTTTTGTCAAAGAAGTTGGAAGAAACAACAGATTGGATAGGTATTTTTCACGTACGCTGCCTAACCCTTTATAGATATAAGTTAAAACGAGTACTTATGGCAAGATATCGGTCTTGAATAGTGCTACAAAAAATACGCTCCATAATACAATATATAAAACTTTCATATTGTTGGGGAATTGACCCTTTAATGCTACGTCGTCGTCGGTTACTAAATTTTGGAAACGATGGCTTAGTTCGTTTCTACCTTGACGTTGGAACAGAATAGCGAAAAAAAAGGGAAAAAAGATAGGATTTACTACAGAAGGAGCTGCCAGGTCCTACTCTACTGCGGACGCGTTCTGCTTCTCTTCTTTCTTTAGTTTTTCATTTGATTCGATTAGTTTAAGTATTTTTAATATTTTTTTTATACGAGAAAACTCAGTACACTAGAGCATTTTTTGTTGTTCTTCTGATGCGTCCGCGTCCAGACAACGGCATCGCAGTTTTTGATGGAGCGTGCCGGTAGATAGCGCTCTTTGTTATTTAGGAAGGTAATCGGAACGAATATTTGGATGGAATATTATTATATACTGGATAGCTATGATGTCGTAACACATGTTAAAGTTATATAACTACTTAACTGTTAAAAAAAAAGAAACACATTCAATAATATTACGTGAATTTATTAGTTAAAATATTTTTTTACTAAAAATAAATATAAAATATAAATATAATATTAAAAATCATATTTTGACTTTATAGAAGACAACATTAATGGTGGCATATCGTTTACAAAATTAATGCCGAGTCATACAATTTATATTGTGTTCTATATTTGTTATAGTTGTAAATATATCATTGTTGTAATTATTTTTACTTGGTAAGTACTTATTTACTCGTAAAATGTCTGTGCTGGCACCCACTTCATAAATTTTATTATAATATTAACTTTTTAGTTTAAGTTGGTGAAGTCGATTATTTTGTAATTTTTAAAATTTTATTTTTAGTTATAAGTAACTGTAACTTATTTTTATTTAGTATGAATATGATTTTTAAACGCTCTGCTCAAATGAGGCAGCGCTGTTAGAATAAATTGGCTTACCTTTTAATCAGCTTATGAGATGATGGTTTCCAGACGCAAACACCTTAATAACTTAAAAATAGAACGCATACATATAATGCGTACCTATAAGATATCAAATCCTGACTTAGTGACAATGAAACCACCTTGAGAGTTATACCCTATCAAACAAAAATATATTTTTCTAAATCGGTCTGCGGTTGACGAAGATATCGGTGAACATTAATAGAAGAAAACATACAGACGAACATAGAACCTTCGCCTTCTTGAACTCGATAGACAAAATCATATGCCTCTCGCGTGTTACTTTGCAAACGAAACATATGTATGACCTCAGGAGAATAGCCACGGATGTGATGTGAGTGATGTATCAAGTAATATTAATTGTTGTGTGTTGTTGTGATGTATACGTATGTTATGTTATGTTATGTTATGTTATGTTATGTTATGTTATGTTATGTAATGTTATGTTATGTTATGTTATGTTATGTTATGTTATGTTATGTTATGTTATGTTATGTTATGTTATGTTATGTTATGTTATGTTATGTTATGTTATGTTATGTTATGTTATGTTATGTTATGTTATGTTATGTTATGTTATGTTATGTTATGTTATGTTATGTTATGTTATGTTATGTTATGTTATGTTATGTTATGTTATGTTATGTTATGTTATGTTATGTTATGTTATGTTATGTTATGTTATGTTATGTTATGTTTACCCGTGCGAAACCGGGGCAGACCAGCTAGTGGATAAATAAGAGCGTCGATGGTTACCTTAAAAATTGAGCAATATCAGAAATAACAACATATTCAATTTAAAGGCAATATAATTCACCGTTATACTTCAGTCATGTTTATGAAAGCGAAAATTATCTCACGGGCCTCATTCTACGGGCGTAGCAGAGGAAAAAATAACATATATGGAAAATACATTTACAATTTAATAAAAGTAATGATATTCGATCGCAACGCCGCCGGCGGCTATACTGTCAGAACGATATACGTTTCCTCCGATAAAATGTTGACGAACAAACGTGTGTTCCGCAGGTACTTATAATTGGCAACCTCTGCGTCTCTGCTCATCACAAAACATTTCTGAAATAGATTCGCCAGAAACGAAAAGAGCTACAGACACCGCATGCACCGTCGAATATTATTTTATACAATTTCAGAATAATATTGTTCAGAATATATAAATCTAAGCTTTTTACTTCAAAACATCTTTTGTAGTATATTTTGATATTCTATATTCATTGTATTTCAATAATAGAAGTGGAATTGGGTACATAAAGATGTTTTCCGTTTGGAATTATTGATTTCGTTGTCAAGGTTTAGTACGCTACTAAGCGAGTGAAATCTTTAGGAAGGAGGAGGTGAAAGAATGATGCTTATTTTTGTAACACGTGTGTCTGTCCATTCCTGTTTTATACAACTGTAAGTAATTTATGGAAAAAACCAGTACCTTTTAAAATAATATTATAACGTGAAAAATAGGTGGTTTTTTTAAATATTTCTTTTGTAACCGGGATCAGCATTAATTTGTTATTATTGCTCTGCTCCTAAACATAGCCGCCTTCCAACATATCGTCGGTGATAGTGCAAAACCGCGTAAGAGCAGTTTGTAAATACCGCGTAACAGCGTTTTCACAATTTTACAGGAGGAAGAAAAAAGTGATTATCTCGAAAATTTGAATGTATTTTTTCGACTGAACTTGTTTGGTACTTCTTTATGGCTTCTTTCATAAGTAAGTAACATAAATTTACCATTAGCTCATTTAGATTCCGTGTAAAGTCATTTACGCGGTTTTGGAATGAGTAATAACAGAAAAATTTGTATATTTATAGCAGGTACGCGGATTTGCAATGAAACATTGTATCAAAGTACTTGAATATTATATTATGATCATTAACAAAACTTTACTCATAACATATATTCTTAGTAAAATATTCAATTTTATTACAAAAATACACCTAAATCCGTGCCTAAAGCATTATATTCATCATCAGCCCGTGTCTCTCCACTGCAGGATATAGGCCTCTCCCAAGGCTCACCACCACACATGGCCTTCCGCATTTCGCATTTAACTACCCTCGGTATGGTGCTTCAGGTCATCTGTCCACCTGACCGGGGGGCGTCCAACGCTTCCCTTTTCGGTACGTGGCCATTTCAAATTCATAGGTCTGCCACTTAAACATCGATTTGCGATATATAATGGACCCATTGCTTTTGCTGGTTTTAATTCCTTTTGGACATGTTTCGTTCTTTCCTTTTAAGTCCTATGTACTCTTTGCCCATCATCCTTTGTTGCTTATTTCTTATTCTTTGCCAATTGTTCGGCTCTCCTCTCCGTTTTCTCTTTTTAGATTTTTTTAGATTTATGTTATAAGCACTTTCGGGAAACCAATCGATATTGTCTGGCTATGACAACTACCTCTGTTATTACTGAAATGGCGACAAAAGATGGATTAGCAACTGAATCGTCTCATGAGAAATCTAGTTTATTATTCATCATCATCATCAGCCCGTGTCTCTCCACTGCATGATATAGGCCTCTCCCAAGGCTTGCCACCACACACGGTCCTCCGCCTTTCGCATCCAACAACCCCCGGTATGGTGCTTCAGGTCATCTGTCCACCTGGCCGGGGGGCGTCCAACGCTTCGCTTTCGGGTACGTGGCCATGCGAGAACTCGTCTACGTCTAGGTTATTATTATTATACTCCAATTTATCATTAATATCTTCATCTGATGGTATGGTTGGTATGAAATCGTAGACTGTATAGCAGACTGAGATGTTAAATTTTCGAATTGACGTTCTTGCTCTAATTCCTCTAACAAACGCGGCTGTTGGCCATATAACTTTATTCTGATTAGAATTTTTATTTAATATTTGATTTTTTTATGCAGCAATATTTTTTTGTCTTTTACATAGGTCTTGCAGAGTTAAAGCCTCATAGCTAATATTTGCATTTTCTAAAGAAGACTGAACACTCTCACCGTTTTCCAGTATTATTTATGTAGGTACTGCACGGGTAGGTACTGGATACTTCTATGTATGCATCTAAAAATAATGAAGTAAACACTTAATATTTTCGAAATACCGTTAGTAGGTAAAGCTTAGTTTATTGCAGTACCGCGTACATTATAACAAAACGAAAACTTTGTGACATCAAAACTGCGTAACTGCTTTTTACAATAATTATTATGGTCTAGAATCATTAATTATTTAAAAAATAACGCAACGCTATCACTCAGGCAAAGAAATAACAGTAAAGAAACGATATATGCGAAATGAACATACTTACATGATAGTTATTCACGAAAAAAATATTATTTTTTGAAAGCATGCACTAATCGTGTAAAGATTTGTTCTTTATTAATGTAAATACGCGGATTTACTGCCAACATGAGGTCTGTAACTGATACGCGGTTTTGTTTCGATACAAAAAACGAGGTTCTCTATTGGCTATTTTAAATGGCGTTACATCTAATTTAAGCGAATCAGCGTCAAGAATCCGTTGGCGCGATATGTCAATTTTGCGACTTTTGTAGATACGCGGTATTTACAAACTGCTCGTACGCGGTCTTGCACTATCACCGACGATATAGTTTATGTGTAGAGACTTGATGTTATATATAAATGATTACAGTATTATACATGAATACAGATTACAGTTTTATACTATTCAGAATAACTTTTGTTTACAACATTTCTATCACTTACTGTTTTTAAACCCTGATAACTAAAAGCACGCGTTTAATATTCTAGTTATTGGTCGAATTGTCTCGTTGGCAAGATATATATCTCGAAGTCTAGCCGAGGTACCTAACTATTGTCCCCCGAGGAGATACACTGGTGTAACCTACTAAAATCTAAAACTGATAAGTTTGTTAATGAAAAGTGATCTTTACGTCTCTAATTATAAGGTATAAATTATGAGAACAATTTAATGTATAAATGGCTGAAAATCAATGCAGCCATCGACATCGGATAAAGGGTCCACCATTAATCGTCGAGATAATATCGGTTTGTAATCGCGGATTGGTAAACTGGCTTCAGCGACGGGAAGCTGCGGAACTGTTGAGAAATTATTACACCGAATTTAGCATTATCGCCTCGCGGTCCGCGTGATCTAGGAGTTTAGCAAATAGATTTTGAACGATGTTAGATCATAATATGAAATTAGATCATAGTTTATGTGTACTCCTTTTTGTTTACAGTCTGTCAATAGGTAGAACATTGTTGAATGTTGTTGCCTTATAAGTTGGATGTACAAAAATCGTCTTCATATCTAACCAATGCATCGAACTTAGAAAACGACAATCAATATTATACATAATAATATGCATTATGACATCTGTCTAAATATACTGCTGTAACTGGAAATAAAGTACTAAAAAACTAATATTTTAATAATATATTTTTTTGCTTTTCACGAAGAAACCTAAAATTGCTGAAACTTCTGTATGGGTCGAAACGCATTAACCACAAGAAGTATTTAATAGGTGTAATATAAGTTATATGATACTGTTTCTCGCGTGAACTACACTGTTGTACCGGGATTCCTTTTTCCGGGATAAAAATTAGTCTTTGTCATTCTTTAGGTTATAAATTGTGCGTTTATAAGCTGATTATATATAGTAATGAAATTTATTCGTCCCACTGCAACTGTGTAATCTACGCGAGCGGAGACACGGACGGAAAGCTAGTTTGAAAATAAAATATAGCCTATACGACTTGCTGATAATGTAGTTTTCTACAGGTGAAAGTATTTTTAAAATCAGTTAAGGGGATATTGAGTTTATACATTACAAACAAAAAATCAAACCTTTCCACTTTATTATGTAAAGTGTAGATTGAAGGGATACAGAGGCGTAACATGTGTGCTAGATATCAGATGTGTCCAATGTGGTATCTGGTGCTTATTAATGGTTGCCATCATATCTTCTCTTTGAGCAATAGTAACATACAAAACCGAAATATTTGTAGACTTTCTATTGAAATAGACAACATTCCTTTGTATAGGATTGTATTCATTTATATAAATTCTGGAATAAAATAATATTCATTTTTATAAAAATATTTCAAACTTGTTATATATTCATTGTTTCGAAACACAAACAAAATATAGCGTTGAAATTTCAAATAAAAACAAGTGATTAAAGAATTTAAATTTATGAATATACAGATTTTTAGTGGGATATTTCTTCAGTATACAATCAAAAACTAAAAAAACTTGTTTTACCATCTGATCACTTTACTAAGAGAAAAACATAAAAAAATATTCTGAATAAACATTTATCAATAGTCTTTAGAACTATTTATATTACAATTCAAAAAATAGAAAGTAAATGATTATCTAAAGACCGTACCAAACGAAGATCAATAGGATCTGCCCTTGGAAACAGGCCCTTGATTATTTATATAGGTATATCCTACCTATGTAGAAGGGATATTTGTTCTGTATCATCGAAATAACAGTTATTTGGTCGATACGGAACCCTTATCGTGCGAAAACGTATCTTTTAAGAAAAGATGGTTTTTACGCAACAATCTTTTTAAATTTTTACAATAAATATATTTTGTAATTTTTGACTGTCCCGCCTGCAATACATTGTAACACTTACGTCATGTATGTACGATAGTGTGTTTTATTCACATTCTATGTACAGCGTGTTTTTATGTCTTCAGTTAATTATTTTTAACCTAATCGGGCTTTTCAATTATTTTTATTCAGTTTTTTTTTCGTTATACTATAACACTGGCATTTTTACTCAGCTTACGAATGTATAAGCCTGATTATTTAAAAGTTATATGAGCTAATATCCACAATATCAGTATGATTTGTAGTCTGTGTCAAAATTGTAGTATAAAAGTGTTATTAGATATTATATATTTAGAAATTGCTATTTGCTAATTTTCATTTCATATCCATATTTTTCTAATAACAATTTCTTTTATTCCTCCTCTATTTTTTTGCTTCACTGATGCTATATTTAATTATTTTATACTCCATGTCACTGCTACAAATAAGATGAATCTAACAACTCCACATACGTTAAAATATATCAAACCGTTTGGGTTAAAGGACATGCTAATGACGCAGACATTCAAACGTACATACGTACATTCGAAAAACTTTACCCCTCGCAGGCGGATAAAAAATATACTAATTTCAAAATGAAAATATTCTCTAGAAGTGTAATTCATTCTCTCACGTTTCAATCGGTAAATCCACGATGTAATTTTATATGATACATATTAAATTCTCAGAAATAATTAGGAGTTAAACTTTCCCAGCATTTTTTTTTACAGATAGTAACACTCATTTTCCTGTATCATTTTCGATCAAGTACTTACCGCATACAGGAGGGCACGAAAAGTAACTCATTTAGTGTAATTTATTATGATAGATACCTAGATAGTTGAATATTCAGCGTATCGTTACGTGCCTAACCTCAATGTTCTCCCATCACTAGTTTTATAATATATATGGTTGTGTGAAAAACAAATTAGAATTAATTTAATGTTATGAGAGTTTTCTGGAAACCACAAGAACATCAAAACTGGCATATTTATAATAGACTAGCATTCCGCATGCGGCTTCGCCCACGTGAGCTACACAGTTGTACCGGCACACCTAAATGGTCGCGGCGGTCCCGAATATTGTAACACTTTCTAGAAAATTCTGCAACGTAAACTACCTAAGAAATCTCTATACCTAATTTCCTCAAAATCCATTTCATTAGTTTCACAATCAGTCAGCCGTTTTCGAGATAAATCGGAACAGACAGACAGACTAACAGACCCTACGATTTTTTATTTATATATATATAAAATTGCTTTTCACTCCTGACAACGCCCTCTTTATGTTTATAAAATTTCTGTAAAATCGGATCAATGGTTTTGGCGATTAGCCCGAACAAACATATAAACAAACAGATAAGACAAAAATCAGTTTATGTCACCCCTGACAACCTCCTTTTTGTGCTGTAAATATTCATTGAGATGGTTTAGTCGTTTTGGAGATTATCCGGAACAAAAAGGCAGACAGACAAACACACGGACCAAAAGTTACTTATATCATTCCTGACAACCTATTTTTTATGTCTGCATAGTTTCATTAAAATCATTAAAGTTTAGCTCGAACATACAGCTAGACAGAGAGACAGACGAACAAAAATTAGCGCATGTCACTTTTCACACTCTTCTTTTCACTTCTGCGAAGTTTCATTAAAATCGGTTTAGCCGTTTTAGAGTTTAGCCTGAACAGATAGAGAGATGGATAGACAGACAAACAAAAAGTATTGTATGTCACTCCTAATAATCTGTTAATCACATCTGTGAAGTTTCATTGAAATCAGCTCATCTCTTTCGGAGATCAGTTCGAACAGACAGACAGACAGACAGACAAACAAAAAGTATTGTATGTCACTCCTGACAATCTTTTAGTTACATTTGTGAAGTTTCATGAAAATCGGTTTCGGAGATTCGCTTGAACAGACAAACAAACGGCAGACAGACAAACATAAAGTAGCCTATGTCACCGCCAATAATGTTTTCTGCACGTCTGCAAAGTTTCATCGAAATCGATTCAGCCGTTTCGGAGATTAGCTCGAACAGACAGATAGCCGGACAGACACTATGTCACCCTCGATAATACCCTCTATACGTCTTCAAAGTTTCATTGAAATTGGTCCAGCCGTTTCGGAGGTTAGCCGAAACAGACAGACAGACACTACAATTTTATTAATATAGGTGAGAAATCGGTTCAGCCGTTTCGGAGATTAGCCGGAACAGACAAACAGCCAGAGAGACACTACAATTTTATTAATATTGATGACACCCTTTCCAAGTGAGGAATTCGTCGTGAGATGTCAAAAAATTTAAAGTGACTGTTTAATTGTAACGAAAGCTTAATGTAGGCTTAATGAAATTAAATAATTTTCGATTTTCCGTTGTAATTTGTCTTTGGAGAAATGAACGAGTGAAGTACTTGCCGGGCGTATTATTGACTACACACTTTTTAAATTCTACTTGTGTATCTCGCATATACTTCATCGAAGTGTATCTCGGAGCATTTCGAACAACATACAATTTAAACGGTTTGCTAACAGCGAACGTATATTTATGTCACGACACAATAGAGTATTTATTATAAGTACATCTGGTTGACGTGGGGTCGAAATGACCCGTGATAACCTCATTCAATAGCTTAGTTAAAACTTCCAGGAATGTACGTAGTTTTGTTTAAAATATTTGGACGGCATTTACAATCAAACCATTATAATCCTACTAGCTTTCCGCCCACGGCTTCGCCCGCGTGGAGTACCTTTTGTATTTTAACTGCCAAAGAAATCTCTACATTTTATAGCTTTCATCAAATACCTTTGAGTAATTTTAGCATGAAGAACAGCTATTTTAAAGAAACCATGTATTTTTACAGGATAAATTGATCCTGTTTATTACTATACCCCTTAAACTACTTTGTACTAAATTTCATCAATATCCTTTCAGCCATTTCAACGTGAAAAATAATTATCCCACAGAGATTGTGCTTTTTCTGAATAAAATGTAGCAGCCTGTATCTTCGGCTCATAAACTATACTTATACAAAAATCATGTCGACCCATGTGATTGCTCCGTTGCTGCATGTTCACCGTCAAACATCTAAACATACAAACATGCAAACTTTCACCATTGATAAAAACATAGTTCACTAGTCTTTTACAATTCATAAGAAACCGACGAAACGTAGTCTATATCGCTTTTCACCTCTTTTTTATTAAAAACCGTTCAACTGTTTCAGAGATCAGCCCAGACAAATAGAGAGACAAAAACAATGTTTATGTCTTTTTCCAAGGTCTAATCTATCTCTGTACTAAATTTCATCAAAATCTGTTCAGCGGTTAGGCATGAAAGCGTAACAAACCGAAAGACAGACTACTTTGGCACTTATAATGTTATATAGTAAGGAATGCTTACTTCACTGATATTGCTCCATAGAGAGATTTGAACAATATTGTCATTAAATATTCATTGAAACATATTCAATAGTAACAGATAATATTTTTAAAATAAATCTATAAATGAAATCAACTGAAATCACAACTCTCGTTACCGTATTTCCTGCAAACGTGAACAAACATCTGAAAATGATATGCGTCAATATGTCATAATTATGTTATGAGGACGTATAAACACGTCACGTAAGCCATAGAACTATCGTGGTGAACTTCTTAGAAATGATACGGCAACGGACCGGAAACATTCCGGTGACGGTCTTAGGCGTCCCGGTGTTACGAGCTTACAGTATTTATGACACTGATGATCGTGTTTTATTATGATCACTCTTTAGAGGGTATAACATCAAGATTTATATAGTCAACTGTATACCTACATTCACGAGTGTCGATTGTGTCGTCTCGTGCCGTGGATTTTCGACGCTCACAAAAATCATCAGACGCCTTTCTGTGAAATCTATTCTCTGAATACGTCTCTTAATCTTCATTGGACTTTTTAATCTCTTTAATGGCTTAGTTGACTTTAAAAACAAAAAAAAACTGTAATCTCTAGTGGTTTCCAGAATCAAAGCAAATATCCAATTATATAAAAGGCGCATTAAAGAAATAAATTGTTAAATTGTTTTTATTCATGTCATATCGATCTCGCGCATTGTTATTCTTTTGTAGCCATATTGTGTTATGTAACCACGTTAGAAAAGTGAAATTTATCTTTTCAGAATTCGGAACTTAATTTTCTTATGGTTTAATTTACGAAATTTCTTCGCTGCAAAGACATATAGTGTACTCGGTGAACATCCAATCTAACAAAATATTACATTGGACACTAGTTTGACAGATTTGGCATAACCGCTTGGCCTAGTGGGTAGTGATCCTGCTTACCAAGCTACCTTACCAAGCTAGCTTACCAAGGGGTCCCGGGTTCGAAACCCAGGTCGGGTCAGTATTTATATGATGAATATTGATACTGGTACCGGGTCTTGGTTGTTATATATCGTGGGCTGAGAACGAAAACCCGATAAGCGACCCGCCATGTATTTCGAGATATTCACGTTTAAAGTTTTGACAATCTTTCACCCTGATTATTCACCACTTCTAAAGATGTTAAAGTATTTGCTACTATATCAATTTAAAGAGAATTTATTGCAATTGCTAAAATTAAATATTAATTATGTTTGCTAAGCCCTCATTCTTTTTAAATTATTAAATTATGACAAAAGGGACAAACTCATCGGGTTTTCGCCTTTTGTTTCGAAATATTTGAATCAACAGTATGACTATAAAAACCCGACAAACAGGGGAGTAAGATTAGTTAGGAACGCCGTTTCTATCTTAATTCCGATAAGTTTTAGGTTTTTAATAATTAATAGGAAATTGTTTATATTTGTTCTACATTTCATAAACTTATTACCAAATCTTTGAAATATTCATAATAGTTGTCGTGATGTTATAATTTTATGTGTTTAGCTAGACTTTTTGTCCATTCATTTAGTTTTTAACTCACTTTTTTGGATGTAAAATAAACAAAATATTAATTTACAATTATATCAACTATTAATAGTAATAAAATCAAACAATCACAAAAAATCCTTAACGAAATTAAAATTCAATTTTTAATCATCTTCGTAAAATGTATCGTCGATGTCTAAATCTGGTACACGATCAACAACATGGGTTGAGGTTTTGAGATTCATAAACCAACTTGGAAGTTTCTGGGATATCTCCTAGATTTCACAATTTTACTGATCCTTTTTTTGTTTCGTTTATTGGTAACTGTTAATAATACAGGAATGGGATTGCTGATTGCTGATCGATTTTCTTCTGGCCTAATAAAACTAGGCAGGCACAACCACTTTTTTAGATATTCTAGTCACCCTTGGGGTAGGAGAGGGAGAGGCATCAGGAATTTGGTTATAATTAGAAATAGTCAATGTTTTGAACTTTCCGGTTATGTCATAATTAAAAATATTTTGTTAGGACAACCCTCAAGGTTTCGGATTGTTTTTATTTTCAACCATTGTACAGATTTATTTTTGTTCTTTTATTCTATTTGCCACCATTAGTGTATTTAAAAGCTAAAGATCAAGAATTTCATTAAATTTGAAGTCATTCACATTATATGGCAGTACAGTATGTTTAACATCCTGTTTAACAACATCGTTTACTTTTTGCGCGCTTATTGGAATACGTTTTTTCAATCATGTTTAGAATACAAAGCCTGATAATTTTTTTTGCATATTCAATAACTGGATAGCCACCATATGCTTTCACATGAAAGTGCCCACTCTCCAAAACTTTTGTTCTATCAGTATTTGATTATTTTACGATCAAAATAGATTCATTTTGCACTATTACAAGTAAAGCTAAAGATTCACAAGTGCCAAGTAGAATAGCGCTTTTTGTTTGATCTATATTGTCCAATACAAAAGCATTACGCATATATATTTTTACTTCATACGCAATTCTCATTTTGTCTTCATCTATTATAGATTAACAACACGTACTCCCATCACTATCATTGCTTAGTCAATGTCTTTTAGTAGAAGCAGCAGTTGGCGTATAACCAGACAAATTAGTCTAATAAATCGTAATAATTTTGTGGTACATGTTTTCATTGTGGATTATTGACACTTCTGAAAATCAGCAAAAAACTGGTGCCACATTTAATACTATAATTTTGTCCTAAACACAAAGAACTCATTAGAACACCATATGTAATTCAATAACAATAACATGCCACAACAATAAACGTCTATTACATACCTACAAGTAACTTACCATTTTGTACGCGATATTCTTTCGCTAAACATACCAGTTTTTTTGACCACTCGCTCGTTGTCACCTAAGTACAGTTGCGCAGGAGCGTAATACTATGCAAGACTTATCGGCTATTTGCTCTAGAGAATAATTTTTTTTTTTCCAATTTGAATACAAAAATGTGATAACTTTACTTTAGTCTAAATTTAATGAAAATTATAATAAGCTAAGTAGTGTTTATGTTAATATTCACAAAAATAAGAAACTATTAATGCAACTTTCTATTACTTGCATCAGTGATAATATCTACTAAAACTACATTTAGTTATTTTCGCTTCAGATATCACATATTAGAGGGTTATTCCTCAAATATATATTGATTGATCATAATAATTACTTTGCAATGTTGACTTTATCCGTTTTGGAAGAACTTATCGGTTTTGTAAAATTAGATTTTTGTAATTAAACATAACATTTCCAATTATCGGATTAAACCAAAAGAAAGATCAGAAAAAACTGAGTAAACTCTCATTAATAACTCAAATTGTCATTTTGACCAACTTATCGGGTTTTCGCTCTCAGCCCACGATATATGTGTTGTCTTTGCTTGGTACCCAAAACACAAGGTAATGCTTAGTTTGGGGCCTAGACGTTGTTGTGATGTTGTGATGATGATGTATAGTTGAAAATGTTATTACACATTCTAATACTATATGCTGCTAATAAATTGTGACGCTAAACTTTATTTTAATCTAGATCAAATGCGCTTTGTAAACATGGGATTTTAAAGCTGTGCTTTTTTCTATTTGCTACTTGCTCTCTCAATGCCGTTTCATATTTGCATCGTTTACCTATTTGGTTTTAACCGAGTTGCACTGCAATCGCATTAGGCAGTGTTTCTTATGACGTGCAGGGGCGTTAGAAACGCACTCCTGAGATGCCGATATATAGTTGGCGCCAATTTCTCTCGTATAACCCTGTGTACCGGGTTTGTATCACTTTTTCGTCAGTTGCGTTTTGTGCATGCCTTTCCTTACCGAATGCGCCATAAGATGTTTTCACGTTAAAAATTTCTATTTTTTAATTTTTATTTTAGTAAATATCATTTCGAGGTTCAACTACTTGTAATATATCGCCATCGCTACTTTTTTGTTTATGTTATATTTTTATCGCGAATTTTATATTATTACAAAAATATTTAGATAAACATTTGTATTTGTTTTACTAGGTTAAGCACATTTTTCAAACAATGTATGAGGATTTATTTCATTTGAAGCATATAAACTCAATTCAACATCTACATATTATGTCAAATTATACTCATGAGAAAGTATACGTACATCAGTAAAGATTTCATTAAAATCGGCCTAGTCATCGTTTGGGGATGGCGATGGGGTGTCTCAGCAAGCAAGGCGATAAAGCTCTTTCACGGAAGCTCCGTGATTATCTTCTACTCCATCATTAAAACTAACGATTATAGTCTACAGGGGTCGCTCACTTTAAGATTGTATGAATTTTGTATATGAAGTTACGTTATCCACGTGATGATATTCTTGATGTACTACTTGATTAAATATTTTTTTTATATGAATACACCTATATCACCTTAAAACTTCATATAATCAAGGAAGTTGACTATTAAAATTATACATTAGTATTATGAAAACTAATTTCATTCAAACACACTCTATTTAGGTATAAATTGCTTCATGTTTTGTGTATACGTGTATTAAAAACAGTATGAGTGTTCAGATATTTATTTATATATATATATTTATAAATTGCATTGTACTAAGCAATTTCTTTTAATATTCATTTGTGCGTTACGCCTATACTTGTGTAGTGTATTTAGTACGTTAGAACTTTGTTTCAAATTAAAATCACCATTTCTTAACTATGACGGCTACAAGACTTTATTCTGTAACTCAATTAATTTGTTTGTTTGCTTTTCGTTATATTTCTTGCGCTTTCTTGCGAGCAATCTACAAAAGGAATTACTTTAGTTTGTTTACTTTTTTGTTCTTCTTTTAATTGACGAACATAGAAAAACAAAACAGCATTGGCATTTTTATTTCTCACGGAAATGACAACATAATACAAAAAGCATTTTAAAAATAACATAACATACGTATGCATCACAACAACGTCTAGGCCCCAAACTAAGCATTAGCTTGTGTGTTTTGGGTACCAAGCGAAGACTACACCACCCCACACCAGACATATATAACACTACACCACATACATATAACAACCAAAACCCGGTACCAGTATTAATATTCATCATATAAATACCGAAGTGACCTGGGATTCGAACCCGGGACCTCCAGCTTCGTAGGCAAGGTCGCTACCCACTAGACTAAGCGGTCGTCAAATGCAAGTAGATATGTAACACAGGAATATCTATGATTTAGACAGATACTTGACGATCAGCCTATTATGCCCTAGTGCAGGGGCTTAAGCCTCCCCTCAGGATGAGGGTGCTTGAAGGTTAACCCACCACGCTGCTGGTGGTGGATTAAGTAAGGTTGTACATTCGGAAAACTTCATTGGCATGAGCCGCTTAATTCATGTTTCATAATTTTTTATAACATATAGGGTAAGGTACTAAGATTACAATAATTAGAACAAAATCAAAATCAAATCAAAATCAAAAAGTTTTTATTCATTATAAGATGTTTACACACACTTATTGAAAGTCAAAATTAATTAATTAGGTGATTAGGTACCGGTTCCAAAACTAAAAGGAGAAGAACCGGCAAGAAACTCCTCCTTGTTTATTTTATTTAAATATATGTTTTACTTAGTTCTTTTTTTTTTAATATGCTTACAACTATTACAACAACAATTTAGTATGTACATACATAGTACCTATATGACGCCCTGCAAGGGGCATTGAACATGGATTATTTTCTATGTGTATCGGTCAATTTCTTTATAAAAAGTTCAATATTAGTTTATTAATTGTCAATACATTGAATCAAAATTATTTACATTATGTTTTCTTCTATTTATTTATATAGGTTAGTACATTCTTTTAAATAATCCGCTTCCACTAGCCCATTATGCCCCTCTACAGGGGCTTAGGCTTCCCTACAGAGTGAGCGGGCTTGGAAACTAATTTACCACGCTGCTCCAGTGCGGGTTGGTGGATAAATAATTATTATTACGATTTCATTCATTATTATGATATAATAATTATTTTATTCTGTCTTCTAAAAATTCACTTAATTGATAATAACACAATTTAACAAGAAACCGTTTGAGTCGTTTTTCGAAGGTTGTAGTTTTTATTATGTTTTTTTATGTAAATTCGATAGATGATTATATATTTTGATCTTCATTGAATAAGAAGCGAAGGCATATATTCGATTCGTTTCCCGCCCGGAACAAATACTTGTGTGCATGAACATATCTATTTATTACGTCAGGGTGTAAAATATTTATATCTATATAAATCATAAAGTATATCTAAGATTGCATATCAGTTGCTTAGTAACCTATAAGCATAATACTTGTTTATTTTGAGCCTAGATGGAGCTGTGTGTGATGACCCAGGTATTATTATTATATAGTTTTAATTTCGAAAAAGCATCGTTGAGTTTTTTTTTACATTACTGCATCTTATAATTTTAACTGGTGAGTATAAGCGTTATTCTTTATATATATTTTTAACGCACTGGTTTTAAAAATGTATAATATCTATTAGTGTTATTATGCTGCATTGTTTAAAGTAGGTTTTACAGGAGTTCGTGGAGCGCAATTTTCGTTAATAACAATGACACAACTATTAGCAGAAGATATAGGAATTAGTTATATTCGGTTTTTTTATCTCATTACATTACATTTTCGTTTTTTTATTTCATTTTTTTGTCCACAAATTAATGAAAACATTCGCAATTCATATAAGAATTCTAACCCAACAACCACGTGTTCATGTGGATAAATAATATACGATGAAAATTTAGTATATTAGGCCATCAATCAGCGGAATCGTGTACCGGTAGGACATTGGAGTTTATTGGCACTATCCATTGCGTCAAATGTAACGTGAAATTGTTTTTCCTGAATTGTAAACGTTCCGTTACGGACCGTCTGTCATACAAACAAATTATTGTACGAAAATAAACTCTATCGTCTCGCGAAAGGGTCTAATTTTGAACTGCGACATCTCATTTTATGGACAATCTAGCTTCTTACGTTTTGATCAATTTCGAGTATGTTATGTATATATTGTGTAGTTTGTAGTACTTACTTGTTAACTAGTCGGGTAGAGGAATGATGGGGAGAGTTTAGCTTCCTGCGTTCATAGCTCAGGTCTTGCCGGTCATTTTGCTTAACAATTTATAGCAACAGAGATACAATTGCGATATGGGACAGTTAAGCGATGATAGTTGATCTTGCAATTAATCTATTACACAAAAATAATATAACAGGCCGTCGTTCATCCTGAGATTTATTCGTCTATACTATTTTTTCAAAAAGTTTTTTATTATTCGCATGATATAATATATAATACCTTCTAATATCTTCGCAAACCAAAAATCCCAAAAAAAGAACGTACCCATAAGCTCAGACGTATTTTATGACTCATAAACCTATTTCAATCAATCAAAAAATAGTGACTATCTAGTCGTGCGTATGTATTAACTGCTATTATTATTAGAAGTTTTATACTTGAATGGGGATATTCTCAAGAATCTGCTGGTTGGATTTTTGATATGTTACTTGTTGCGCGCAGAGCAGGATTTCGACCACAATGGTTGGTTAGGCCGACATGTTCAAGTGTGACAATTAGAATATATTATTTTAGAAAATGAGAAAACGCTATTCTCAGCATCATAAATTTTATTTTCAAACCATAATTATTCCATTCGACTGACCGATTGGCCGAGTGGTTAGAGAGCCTAACTGTGGACCCAAGGGTCGTAGGTTCGATTCCCGCCCGGGACTAATATTTGTTAGTATGAAAATACTCACAATACCATTAGTTTGGGACTAGATTGCACTGTGTGGAACGTCTCAGGTAATATTATTATTATTAAGGTTTGTATAGCTTATAATCGTTTTTCACGAGAAATACCATGTTTAGATGTTGAAAATAGAAAATTTGCTAAATTTTTATTTTTTAAGAGGCCGTATGATACAGATACAGACAATTCTATTTAAAAGAGATATTATTTTAAAAGAATAGATGGCTCTGACCTCAATTTAAAAAAAAAACTAAATGTCTTATTATTTAATTTAAAAGCGTATACTAACCCAAGTTTCAGATTTTCTTTGTTGGATAGCATACTGCGTAAATCAACATAATCAAAAATCAAAACTTTTTCAGCCCTCAGACTATATCTTGATGAAAATTTTATCGAAAAAATTTATTGAACGATTTCCTAAGTAATTAATGTCACTGTCGTAGAAACTCTAAATAATCCTATTCTCTTGGGTGGAATATGTCTTTTAACCAATTCTAGGCACGTTCCGTTTTAGTTTTCCAGACTGAATCAAAGGAGGCTCAATAGAAAGTATAGGAGAGATACAATTACGAATAAAACTACGTACATTCGGATTCAGTTTGAAACGATTAATTAGGATACCTATATGAAACTTAACTACAAATGTGCAAAAGCTTTTATTTATATAAGTATTTTTTTTTAATTTTGTTTTTAATACAGCAAGGCCAAAATTTACAAAAAAGAAAAAAATATTATTGTTTTCTAATATAAATTTTCTCAAATTTGGATATATATATTTTTTTCATTCGACTGCGATATTTCAAATAAGAGTATCTTCTGTTTTTATTTTGTCTCAGCTAATGTGATTTGACGAATTATACGAAGCCGCGACAATGACTGTCCGGGTCCAGGACCAGCAAACGGAACCTATCCAATTGCGAAGAGCAGTAAGACAGGGGGATGTTATATCCCCGAAACTGTTCACCAACGCATTGGAAGATATTTTCAAGAAGCTGGACTGGAGATACTGTGGCATTAATGTCAACGGCGAATACATCTCTCACCTCCGTTTTGCTGACGACATAGTCATCATGGCAGAGTCGCTGGAGGAGCTCAGCGGAATGGTTAACGGCCTCAATGTCGCCTCGGGATGAACTTGGACAAGACTAAAGTCATGTTGTACGAACATATTCCCCCGAGACCGGTAACCGTAGAGGGTGTGACCCTAGAAGTTGTGCAAGACTATGTCTATTTAGGACAGACTGTCCAGTTAGGCAAACACAACTTCAACAAAGAGGCCGACCGAAGAATACAGCTGGGCTGGGCTGCTTTTGGGAAGCTTCGTCATCTGTTCTCGTCGCCACTACCACAATGTCTGAAGACCAAGGTCTTCAACCAATGCGTCCTACCTACAAAGACGTACGGTGCCGAAACATGGACTCTCACGGCAGGACTGATCCATAAATTTAGAGTCGCTCAGCGTGCTAGAGAGCGGGCTATGCTCGGTGTTTCTTTGATGAATAAAATCAGAAACACTGAAATCCGTCAAAGAACTAAAGTTGTCGACACAGCCGAAGCGATCAGCAAGCTGAAGTGGCCGGGCGGCCGGGAATGGGCCGGTCACATTTGCCGTAGAACTGATAACCGATGGGGTAGACGAGTTCTCGAATGGAGGCCACGTATACCGGCACCATACCGGGGGTAGTTGGATGCGAAAGGCGGAGGACCGTGTGTGGTGGCGAGCCTTGGGAGAGGTCTATATCCTGCAGTGGAGAGACACGGGCTGATGATGATGATGATGATGATGATGATGATGATGATGATGATGATGATGATGATGATGATGATGATGATGATGATGATGATGATGATGATGATGATGATGATGATGATGAATGTGATTTGAATCATAACCGATTGACTGACTGCTTGGCCAAGTGGTTAGTGATACTGCAGAAACGAAGGTAGCGGGTTCGATTCCCACCGTTTGTGTGCATGAACATGGATTTTTGTTCTGTGTCTGGGTGTAAAATATCTACCTATATATGTATAAGGAATACAGGAATATGAGGAATATTTAAGTATGCATATCAACTGTCTAGTACCCATAATACAACATTAATACTTGCTTACTTTGGTATTATATAGCGCTGTGTGGATGTGCCAGGTATATTATATTATTATTAAGATCCCTTTTAAATTTTGGGTAAAATAGGTAAAAACATAAAACAACTCGACTCAAGTACACGACACTCGTGAAATCGGTTAAACGTTTTGCGTTATTATGGACTGAAACAAATTATAGAAAAACACTCATGACTCAGTGATTCGAACCGGATCGAACCGGCTCGGAACCGGCTTGGAACCGGCGTCCGCCGATACCACGCTCCGCAAACAAATGGATAATCTGAAAAACATTTGTTTTAACAAGACTGGAGTAAAATACGAAATTGTATTCAACGAAAACTAACTGAACATATTTTACTGTGCACGTAATAACACTTTGATATGACTTATCTATTTGTACGTTTTAAGATACGTGTAATTGTAGTTTTATTCGAAGTTATTGACAATGCTTCCAATGCGAAATACCTTAACTGATCCTATTGACTTCTAGTTGATAATGTTAATTTTTAATCTGTTACAAATCCCCTCATATTACTTCCATAACGACATCTTAATATACTTATGGCTATCAAAATCCCATAAATACACAGAGCCCGAAAACCGTTAATATTGTCTTTGGCTAGGTAATGTTGACATTAACTGAATCAACACGTCAAAGTGCATAATAATTAAAAAATTCGCACTTCACCTAGTTAATATGAACATTATCTGATCGAAAAGTCCGAAAAAGCGCGCAAATGGCGGGAAATTTTTTTGTTTTCCGCTTTCTTATTGGCCGAGTCTTCTCTTCCCACCTTTTGAATTTGAATTTGAAATTCGGCCAAGGTAGACTGTTGGTCCATCATTCCAAAAAATAGGTTAGGTCAGGTCAGGTTAGGTTTTCTTAGGGTTAATGAGAGGAGCGAGCCACCAAGAAGCCTTATATTTTTATGCTTAAATAATTATAATACTCGTAAGAATAACTTTAATAAAGTGATATCGATTTGTTTGGGTTGCAGTTTGTACTTTAACGACTCATGGTTAGGTAACGTCAACAACACCTAGAAAAAAAATGTTAAATTATTTATTTTCAAAAACGACACTTGCTGTCACTTTTCAACGTCATAAAGCAAAGTCTAATATTCGTTCGTATAATGTATAATATAATGTAAGGTTCGTATAAGGCACATAGTAGTTGTATAAGACCACTCTAAGAAGAACACTGCAAGAAGATTAGAATGGCTTGATTTTAATTTTTTATTGATGGCACTACTAACTACTGTCTTTTAAAACTAAGCGGATTACCGGTATTTAATCCCAAACATTTTTATCATTCATATATCAGACATAATTTGTCGTTTTACATTATTCTTGTATTTATTTATTGACAAATCTATGATATTGCTTGGATGTTTATTAAAACATTTTACACAATTACCTTTGAATGAATGACCTACTTATTTTATGGAGCCTAGTAATGGGTACTGCAAATTTGTGTTTATTCCTAGTAATAACATTATGTATATCACTTTTCTTTTTACATTTTGGTGTTATATTTATGAGGATATAATTTATTTTTCAGAATATTCTTACAATGTGCTGTCATTATATTAATTTCTTTGAATTTGTTTTTAAATGAGTCTCTATATAGGGTCCACTATATATATAGCACGAATAGCTCTTTTCAGTAGAACAAAAATACTATTGATATCGACAGCACTACCCCACCACAATATATCATATGACATAATACTGCGGAAGTAACTGAAATAAACTGATCGTGCTGTTGCTATATCTGTCATTTGACAAATTTTTGATATTGAAAATGCTTGTCAGATCGTTTTCGTGGGGAGTGTAAATTGGCTACATTTTCGAAATTTATGATGGTAGACAAAATGCATTTATGTCAAAAGACGCAAAGGCTTCTAATGCATCACATGATACCAAATTTTCATTTAATAATAACAATAATAAAATATTCATTATTTTTCCGACAAAAAGTTGATTATTTCAAAAACTAAAGCCAAAAAAAAAATGAAAAATAAATTCCAGTCGGATTTCTATGGACGGATGTCTACCGCTTGGAAAATGTAACTTTGGAATAGGTCAAAAACTGTGGGCTATGCAGGTGTCCTTTTCATTGAATGATTATCAGATCAATTGCCCCAGAGAGGGAGATTCGGCTACATTTCAGAATTTTACAAAGGTAGACGAAAGGCAGTTGTGTCAAAAATGCATGAGCTTGCTAGGTTTGGTTATTTTATAAATCTGAATTGTTGAAAATGGGTCTATAACTTTTCTCGGAAAATTTAATAAAATTATTTGACTAAAATGTGTCAAAGTTTTTATTTTTAATGTTGATTTTCAAAGTCCTCCGATAGTAGCGAAAAACGCGAAATCTGTAGGATTTTTACTGTTAGCCTCCACAATACGTAATTAAAGTTAAAAATTCATATTTTGTGACTATGAACTTCTACTAAAACCGTCCGGTTTTACTGACATTAACTAGGTGATGCTGTTAATTACGTACTCTACCGCTAGCAAATACACGTATACACAATAAAACTTTACTCCAAAAAATACCTTTTTGTTTCCGCACTTTTGTAATGGTTAGTATAATGATATTTATTAATCATACGTGTACTAAGTAGCTATATTCACTCATAGTGAAAAATACTGTTTTGCATTGTGAGCAGGAACTCGATCGTGAAAATACGATTTATCCTCGAGATGTCACTGTCTAAAGAGTAATTTAACTAATTGCTTTTACATGTTAGCCCGAACGCGCGGAGTTCCGTGTAACTCCTTGAAAATTACAGCCTCGTGTCACCGAGCAGACACTTCGTTCAATGTTACCTCCCCAACTTGGAAATTTACTTATTTTCATTTCATTATTTGCATTTTATTACACTAATCCAGACAAGTTACACGTACTAATATGTTAGGGACTGCATTCTTTTTCTAGTGTTCAGCTGCACGTAATCCAAACTAATAAAGCGTTTTGAGTTTACCGATCAAAACAAAAAGTTAAAAAAAAAAATAGTAAATCTAAATAAATGAAACCTTGAACCTGTTTTTCTCGGTAATCGTCAGTTTGCGCTATCTGTTGACTCGTAACTTTATGTTTAGTTCGGTAAGCTCTACATGTTCTATTAGTCTGTATTACTTTCAGCAGAACACGCGGTATATTATAATAGGTATTTCATGCTACATTTTTTCTTGTGATAATGCGGGCTCTCTACCCTGAGAAAAGTAGTGTTCATCATCAGTCGAGTAATAAATACCCTCATAATAAAAAACGACGAATATGAAGAGGAAAGAAACATGCGTGAGCGGAATTATGGTTCCTGCAACGTAATTATGATGACGCGAAGTTTTTATTCCTCGGTCATTCCTCGTATTTATGATTATCTCGATCATCAATTGCTCTACTGATAGTGAAACCATCATAATAAAACCTTAATTCACTATAGTACTTTTCTTAGTATATGCACATTCATGATCGGGTTGTAAAAATCTTAAAAAAAAGACATATCTTATAGTAAATGGGTCTCAGGATTTGAATTCATTGAGCGAGAATAATTGTGTCATACGGAAAACATTCACATAATCCTGAACTAGTCTAAGATCAAATAAGAAAAAAAAATTATCTTCCAATGATTATTACGTACCTAAATAAATGTAAAATGAACTGCGGAGCGTGGGATGTCGGAGCAAAGGGGTTAGGGAGGGTAAAATTGCAATCATTTGCAATTTTGCTTAGCTTCGTCCACGTCCTGCGATCACCTAGCCTCGGTCGCATCGTTATCATCGTAATTATATCGAATTGACTGATCCACGCAACTTTGTATAGATAAGGTGTTAGTATGTTGTGCAAATCGTTATTTTAAACACAACGAATTTTCAAAGTCTTTTACAAATAATGTTTTCCCGAAATTCATACAGAGGGACATACAAAAAATCTCTCTCTCGCTGACACTACAACGAGACAAGAGCCGCCCATACATCAAAAAAAAAACTGAAAGACCTAGCGGAAACATCTTAATTTCGTCCGAAACTCGGCGGGCCGCCTCAAAGCGTTTTATAAGGCAATTTATTTTATGACGTCATTCAACATGATCCCTCTCGAATTTAACGCGCCGTTGTCGCGATATTTTCTGCGGAATCATCTTAAAAATTCCCTCTATGGCCACTCGAGCAAATTGACGATAAATTTGCAAGGTCCGTCCTCGCGACCGCAGACCTGATGGATCATTACGAGGATACACCCCCTGGAACAAGTTTAGAAGCTAAAGCTAGGGACGAGATGGGCTGACAAATATTCAAACCCATGGAGGTGTTAACTTTAAACGTAACATACTTACATTAATGGCAGTAATTAATTTATCACAGAGATCCAAAAGATTCGATGTTGTAACTCTGTCATCTTGTCCTAATTTTGTGTTATGTGTTTTATTATATATAAGTACGTTGTAAAAACCGATCCTGGATTTTGACAACGCCAATCGAAAATCCTTGCAAATATTATAAAAGCGAAAGTATTTTTGATTTTTTTTTTCAATTCGTAGAAATGAAGTACCGAACAAAATGAAATATAATTTGCATATTTTTGTTACTAAATATTCGCAAAGTTTTGGAGGTATAATGATATAAGAAAAGAGCGGCCGATGGACATACAAACAAGTACAATACATAGAACATCTTTTGTACCTATAATTGGTAGTAGTGAGGTCATCAACTATCAACTTTTTGCAATCGATTATCCTTGAAAATCCGTATATATTATTTAAAAAAAAATACTAAAATACTTTTGTCTGTCTTTTATTAATTAAAAAGTATTTAAATGCACAAACAATGTATTGGTCTAATTCCATTTTGATAGCTATCGTGCTGTTTTTCTCTATGCCAGTTAGAGGAGGTCCCAATAGAGTTCACTCCTTCTTTACCAAACCCTTCAATATCTGGACATAATTACTGAAGTCGCAACAAAGCAAAATAATCACTTTCTATTTCACGTAGGTATAGCTGAATGAACAATGAAAGATTTAGGCAATTTTTCTCTACGAGAAAACATTTCATATCCACTGATTAATTCCCATTTTTCACGAAAAACAGAATACGCCACGGGCGGC
Source organism: Luffia ferchaultella (assembly GCA_949709985.1). Taxonomy (NCBI): domain Eukaryota; kingdom Metazoa; phylum Arthropoda; class Insecta; order Lepidoptera; family Psychidae; genus Luffia; species Luffia ferchaultella. The sequence goes on along the minus strand of OX453255.1, from coordinate 1,488,932 downwards.
AACTCGGTTACAACCAATTTACATACAAGTATATAGTAATAACAAACAAACTTCCTTATACAGGATTATCAAGCCCGACAGAAGGAAAAGAATATCGACAACGTTTAACAGAGAGAATATCTTTGAAAAAATGGAAAAGTTAGGGGTGCAAACGCAGATAATACTAACGTGCAGTTTACGCAGTTAAAGATGCAGGCGATTGTTAGAATTATTCATTATATAATGAGAATGAATAGTTTGATTATTGTAATTCTTCTTACATAATGACTGAGGCATTTTTATTAGTAAAGACATTAACAAAAAGCAACGTTAATGGTTCACACTTAAAAATAATAGATCCCCTTTTGCACTCCATGAAATGTTCAATTTCGAAAATTCTGGAATAAGTGGATGCTTACGTCACAAAAAAACTAATGTCCGAATTTCGTAGATTTGATTTAGGAGTTTCGACTCGAGGCGTTGATGAAGGTGTGCATGGTATTTTTTTTTTTGGGTTTTTTTTTAACGTCTACATCACAACAACGTCTTGGCCCCAAACTAAGCATTAGTTTAGTTTTGGGTATTAAGCGAAGACAACACATACATATAACAACCGAGACCCGGTACCGGTATCAATATTCCTCGTATAAATACTGACCGGACCTGGGATTCGAACCGTGGACCTCCAGCTTCTTAAGTAGGGTCGCTACCCACTAGGCTAAGCGGTCGTCCAGTATTTCGATGTTATGTATATTTATATACAACTACACCACAATAGTAATAATTATAATAATACCTGGGACATCCCACACAGCGTGATCTACTCCCAAACTAAACAAAGCTTGTATTATGGGTCCTAAAGAACTGAACTGAAATTTCATAATTTTATATGTCGAAGTTAAGGGTAGTTCCGCCGCGGATGGCTCGTCTTCCATGGTTTGGGTTTTTTCATTCTGTAACATATACATAAATAGATATTTTGCACCCAAACAAGGAGAAAATAGACTCCGCAGTTATGATCTCTAACCACTCAGCCAATCGGTAAGTCAATTGCTTGTGGCTTGATTTTTAATTGACTACTTCACTGAAAGCGGTAGACTATAATTTTATCGTGTAACAAAAAAAACTCTGGTTTAAATCCTGGCTCTTTTCAATTTAGAAATACTTACAATCTGTTATGAGGGTGTAAGTGCCTTACTCAACGATTTTTTTTCTAAAACGTTGTTTAAATAAAATTAAAAGTGAACGCATAATTACTTCTCGTTTTATTTTTATATATTTTAAAACAAAATACATTGACACTGCTGATAAATAATTCATACCTATAAAAAATAATCGATGATTAAAATCGCTGAGCCATATCTACACACGTCACGCGGTAGAAAATATGGACGTCCAACTCATGAAAAATATATGCGAGATATAAAAAGTCTGTCCGTCGCGTCCTTCAGCGGGGTACACGACCGATAACGCGTTTGCATACCACGCTACCTGTTAAGCACAAGTATATGAGCGAAGTGCACAACAATTTTGCTAGAAAATATTTAATTTGTAGATAAGAAATCATATATTCATAATGTAAATAATATTATGGCACATAGTTCAATTTGAATTTATTAATATAGCTGTGGTGAAGAAAGCTTCATATAAACTTTGCAGACTTATTAGTTTATAGATACGTGTCTCTAAAATAGCCGGGAGGATCGCTATGCGATTTTTTTGCGTTAGGTATATAGATATCACTTGAGAGCAGGTTCTTAGATAAGTACTAGGAGGATCTCTACGCGGTTTTTTGTGTTCCAGATCACTTAAAAGTAAAGCAAGTGTAACTGTGCAACCACGATCAAAAAAAAAGTTAGAGCGAAGTGAGCGGTCGCCTGATGTTTTATTTCCTAAAATTTTACGTTTACATCGACTGACACCTCCAGGTCCTGCATTTGTAAATTATGTTTTATATATTTGAATGTTCATATTCTAGTGCTTTCAGAGGACTTGTATATTACCTGTTTTTCACCTGGGTTTCGTGTGGCGGTTAGTAAAACGCGCAGCGAATTCTTTTGTGTTTACTTTGCTTTCAAAAACGAAACCACTAGTCTCGACACGAAGAAATCCAGTGTTATAGAATAGAGTCAACAGGTTACTTTGACACAAGCGATTCGTTTATTTCTCTTCTTCTTTTTCATATTCTGACTCTTCACTCGGTCGGTCGACCGTGGTCCACTGACATTATGTTTGTTTAGTTTTAGTTTACTTTATGTATATGAAGGTTCAAACGTTTTAGCATTTTCCCGAAAGCTGTCATCACACTGAATTGGTAGTAGTCAGTTTCTGGGACCAAACTACTCATTTAAAAATGTTGATAACTGACGTCGACGACTGAACATAACAATAAAAAGCAGCTCTTTGTATATATTCTACTCGAGGTCACAATGAAAATATTTTTCTCGTATGAAATAGGCTATTTCTCTCGTGTGTCCGTCTGTAATAGCGGTTCGGGCAGACACGGTGTCGTCGCATCATTTTATCAGCCTTGATAACCCCAGGCATGATATCGCATATAATGTACACACTCGCTTTACTCATACACACCATTTCAAAACAAGAAATTTCCGAACATGTGATACCATGTATTACGGATTTCGTACATTTTCAACAAATAAAAAAATATTACTGCCAACGTATCCAGAAATGAAATATGAATTTGGACAAGAATGTATTTAATCTCCTAAAGAATATTCATAATAAAAATTTCTGGGGTACCCCACACAGCGCCATCTAGTCCCAAAGTAAGTTAGTATTATTCTTGTATTATGGGTACTAGACAGTTGATATACCTACTTAAATATGCTTTATAATATGTAGATTATAGATATTTTACACACAGACACAGAACAAATATTCATGTTCATGCACACAAATATTAGTCCCGGGCGGGAATCGAACTCGCAACCTTTGGTTCTGCATTTAGGGTCTTTAACCACTCGGCTAATCGGTCAGCCTTTTATAAAATACATTTGAGTCATCATGAGTTTAAATATCATTATATGCTCAAAACCTCAGCCACCCATGAAAAATAAAACCGACGGACCTGTAGCTATGGGAAATTGATTTTGAATTTGTTTGTCACTTCTATCGATTAATTGATCTTAGAACGGATTGTTCAGCTTACAGGTAAATTTCAAGAATATAACAAACAACTTTTTTTTCCCTAATGAAACTTTTATATTTTTAAATAAAATGTATTAGTTACGTATTTCCCATAATATAATGCGAATAATTTTGCCGTTTGTTTGAATTCGTACTCATTTGTATAAAAACAAGCAAAACTCATAACGTATTTATGATTTTTACATATGTTTAAACATTGTGAAATTTGCCTACATGCTCGATAATTTGTTTGCGCAGGTTGCTATGATTCTATGACAAAAACAGGTACTACACTAGTGTACTGTTTATAACCGCGCATTTATTTCATTTTCCTGTAAAATAGTAAAATATGGATAGAGGGTTAAGAATTAAAATATTTCACAAAATTTGTTAGAGAAAAAACTAAAAAAATCTATATGAAAAAATGACAATATCGAAAGAAAATTCTTCGAATTTCTAGCTAAAAGTTAAATCGCAAAAACTGGCAGAGCCGTGCGCCACGCCCGTCCCCGCCGCTCGGCACTCTGTTATTTTAGGCATTTTCAATTATGTATGGTAGAGTTTTTTTCGCTCATGGCTCGACCGAAGCCCGTAGACAACTATGCGAATTCACGTTCAAACATCAACTACGACCGCAACGCGGTATATTGCTGCACAAGGATGCAACAGTAACTTTATGTACTTCTTTTACGCGTTATTGAAGTAATTATTTCTGATAATTATAAAATTGAAGTCGAGTGTGCGTGTTGTGCCTAAAGTTGTACAATAAAGATATTTAGATTTTTAGTACAAAATGTAACAAAAACACGACTTAAAACTTCGTCCAGGATTTATAAATATTTCTACTAGTTCTATTTTTTTTAATTAAGCTGTCAGCTTAATTAAAAAAAAATACTGAATTTACGATATCGTTTAACAATTAATCTTCGTATAATCAAAGAAAACTATTATATAGAAAGCTCACTCGTGTGATTTTTTATATATGTGGGCGATTCGTATAATAATAGATGAATACGGAAGCTTACTTTTATTTTCACATTGTGGAAGCTTCGCACACAATTCTCCAGACTGACAGAACTCGGTTAAAATGCGAAGCTTCAAAGATGAGCTTGAATCGTGGTCTAAGTTTCAAGTGGCCGCTTGGAGCTTATTTTAATTTATAAAGCATGGTCCAATAACAAAAAGTCACTGGTAGTTTGAATTTTAATAAAGTCACGAGAGAGTTTGCTGGCCGACCTAACTTCCGTGTCTCGCCTCGAGCGGCACGACGTCGTTCTACTATTATTTTCTTTAATAAAAATGTAAATATAAGATTTATTAAAGTATAACATTTGTTACATTTACATAAATATTATGGGTGATAACGCAACATAAGCAGTAATAGAAAAAATATCAAAAAAAGTATAATATATTAAACAGTTTTTGTTACTACTTCTAGTTTCCAGAAATAGCAAGTTTTATCTTCGATTTTGGCATGTTTGGGAATTAAAGTAACTTGTACAGTACACGAATTTGAACTTAGTGTACTCTATTTGGAATATTTATGACTGACACTCCGTACCTGGTATTCGTGTGTAAGCGAATGCCAGTATGACAAGTGCAGGTTTCTTTATTAGTTTTATTTTATTTTGTTATGTATAAAGATGAATATTTATTTTGTAATTATCATCATCACATAGACATAAAGCATCATCATCAGCCCGTGTCTCTCCACTGCAGGATATAGGCCTCTCCCAAGGCTCGCCACTACTCCTCCAAGGTCCTCCGCTTTCCGCATCTACTACCCCCTGTATGCTGCGTCAGGTCATCTGCTTCCCGGTACGTGGCCTCCACTCGAGAACTCGTCTACCCAATCGGTTATCGGTTGTACGGCAAATGTGACCGGCCCATTGCCACTTCAGCTTGCTAATAATTTCGGCTATGTCGACAACTTTGATTCTTTGACGGATTTCAGTATTTCTGATTTTATCCATCAAAGAAATACCGTGCATAGCCCGCTCCATAGCGCGCTGAGCGAATTTAAATTTGTGAATAAGTCCTGCCGGAAGAGTCTATGTTTCGGCACCGTATGTGATTGTAGGTAGGACGCATTGGTTGAAAACCTTGGTCTTCAGACATTAAATTAGTGAACATCAATAAATTTTTACCAGGTTCTCAAATAAAAATTTAAACGATGCAGTTAATTTCATTTACGAATTTAATTTAATTGTACATTATCGACTAATCTATACAAATACATCAAGTCAATTACGATACTTGACGAATAATATCGGCTGTTCCGTTGAAAGAAATGAAAGTAACAATATTTGACACAAGACTAGCTACTACACTTATAAACACAGAGGCACGCTACAGTTACGAAACTAAAACGATAATTGACGATAGAGGTGATAAGATAAGATTCAGATAACAAGAGAAGAATGGAAATAAATAAGAAGAGAGTTCAGTTATATATATCAGTTGTATTATAACTTACGATCTTAGGATAAAATTAATGATGAAATAATTCCCACGATAGCACTGAGACGTCACTTTTCACTGTTACCGAAACGAGGATAGAGAACCGATGAACGCGTGACCAATAGCGCGGATACAGCGGTCACGCTCGTGACCCGGAGAGGTCTCGAGAACAGACACAGGAGGCAGGTAGGCGGTCGAGCAAGGGATCAAACTCAAGACTACATTGTAGCTCAGTATTATAGTGTAGTGGTTGTAAGTTTAATAATATCACTCACAACTGTGAGTGAAGCGAAGCAAACTCCAAGTGAAGCGAGCTGCGATGCAGCAAAACAGTCGGTGATGAACACCATCGTTTCTTCGGGTAAAATAACAAGCGACTAGCCTGGTCAAGTAGATAAAGTTGTGCTCTTTCCAAGATTATAAGTCGTAACTAGCTTTAATGAGGGAACCGGCGATATGTGTAGGTAAAGTGGATTGGATCACCAACAAATCCCGCGTTGCGAGTACAAGTAATCTGCGTTTTCAATCGGGCAGCGTAACGTTTTCATCTTAGATCTGATTTCAAACTGCTTTCTCCTGGGTCATGCCTCCACATTTATTCTTTATAAATATTTCACAAAATAAAATCTTACATATTATAACTATACACGCCACCAAAGTAAAAGGCTTTCAAGTTAGCATCAGATACTTGCGCGAACACCAACAATATGGGCAAGGGGCGGTGCGGGCAGTTGGCGCGGCAAGACGGATCGGCCGCGAGAGCAGTGGCCCTACTTTGACTTTTCACGACACCGAAGTAGCGCCGAATACGTTTCGTTTCAAAAATCCGATCATTAGGATTACGGGCGAGTGTACGGATTTTTGTAATGGCGCGTATTCGACACTAACTCGGCGCTGCGTTAATTTACCAGAGTACCTCGCACTCCGCGCTGTCTATGTACAGTCGTGTACAACAGTCTCTATCCGACTTTCGTAATTTTAATCCGCGCCGCATCAGTTATTAATTATATTTTGTTACCTTTGTTTTTGTGAATTTATTATTGTCGTTAGTAGTATTATTAATTGTTTGTTACATTGTGTTAAAAATACATCGAATACAGGCCTTTGTAAAAAAAAAAAACTTTATATGTGACATTGTCAAAATTACGAATAATGAAATAAAACTAATAGACAATATTTTAAAAAACACCGATCACGCCCCTACTATCTTGGTCCTCATTTTTAGGGTATTTGTATAAATATAATAAATGGTAAATTTGAAAAGTATAGGTATAATAAAAATAATCATATATTAATATTTTCGATACGAAGTCAGAAATAATGAATATCTTATAAAATACTTCAGGCATGAGTGTATGGGCATAGTTCTTTTGCCTTCTTTTCAATGAGAGAATATGACTGCGCTATACTCTATGGGTCATTGACGTATGTAGTTAAATGTTTTTTTATAGAGTTAGAGATTATTGGACTATTACTGGACTATTCTTAAGTAGGTACTGAATTGTAGTGATGTTTACGATAAAATAAATAGACTACTTTTTTTTGTAAACTAGTCCACTTTTATTTCAAAAACCCTTTCCTTTTTTTATAGTACATTCTTTTGCGGGAATTACATTCTTTATTCGGGATTTTATTTCATAAGGAGGGAGATGAATAAACGTTGATTGGCGACCGGCAGCACTCAATTACAACAAAAATAAAATAAAATTATTTTGAGATTTTGAGGTTATACACGTATACTTATTAAAATTATTTGTTTAATTATCTTACTTTGGGGTCGTATTTATGCAAGTAAAGCGCGGATGAAATGAAACTGCAATTCCTTATAGCTTATTTTGATTGTCCTACTATACAAGCAAAAGGAGCGGTAATGTTTTTATTACGGAAGTCGGTTTTTTTCCCGTGTAAGGGATATTCAAGGGGGTAATCTTTTTAAAGTAAATAAAACTCAGATACTTATTTTTTTGGGGTCTGTGTTTATTTATTTTTATTCTAAATAGTTTAACGCTTGCAATCGCATTAGAAATCTACCTAAAAATATTTTTTATACCAAAGTCAAAAAACGAACTAATTAGAAAACGTGTACAACAGTGGTCACACTGCAATTAATCTACACCCAATATACCCACGTTCCGTTTCGTTCACAGAATTATTGCCTTCACAAACAATTTAATTTACATGAAATTTTTTTTTAATTTTTTGGTTTCTAATATTTTACAGTGATAAGTTTATTAATAGAAGTGATTTTTAAGCTATTTTTTTATGTGAGTACCTAATTCGTATACATTTCAAAAAAATGGAGGTCCATTTTGACCATCATTGTTTGTGGAGAAAAAGTTGTTTTATTTTATTTGTTAATCTATCTTAATTTTTTTGAAATATGTTTTTTCTATTTATTAGACTTATTATAAACAGTTAAGATTGACGATATATGCTTATTAAGTTAAACTATTTTTGCAGTTCAAATAATTAAATATTATATTTGTTTTGTTTAATTGATACATTCCAATGTACCTGCGCGACTCCGTGCGTAGCCAACTTCAAGCGGTCTTTTAGATTTGTGGCGCGTATAGTACACAAGTTACAAAATTAGTTCCAAAAACAATTTACAGTCCACGCCAAAAATAATTGAAATAAATTCGAATATTATTTGAATTTACATATTTTAATTTTTCAGTAATTATCACTAGATAGAAAACATTGATAATTAAATGCTAACACTTATATAAAACCATTGAAAAGAATATATATAGATAATTTATGGCACCCCAAAAGGGAAAATGTAAAAAAAATTGCGAACGTACCTACAAATAAACATGACTTAAACACTATAGCCAGTAGTCGATTTGGAGATTTATATACATTCACAAAAATTACAAATTTTTCTAACAATGTTTAACTTTCAAAAGATATAATTATAGCTATATCAGTAGCACTACAAAAAAAATATTTATAACGCCAACGCAAAAAACAACATATCACTTCCTTGGTCGTGAGTGATCGTTTGTAAGTAATACTGGAAATTTCCACTACCGTAAATTGTGATCGTTTCTGAGTTATCGACATATAACGATTACTACAAAAATCAAAAGTTTAAGTGTATAATGAATACGTTCAAAATTAATCTTAAATAATATTTCGTTTCTGACAGTATTACATTGTGAAAGTCAGCTGGCTATGTACGTACGTGTCAACTTAAACACACTCCATTGTAAGTCTACCGCCGCCAGTATGCTACGAAGTTTCATCTACACATACTTACATGGCCGCCATTGCAGTGCTTCATTGGTGTTCAGTGCCAAGGAGTCTAGAGTTTTTATTATGTCTATGGTACAGGTATATTTAAAGAGTGGACATTTTACTAAACACCAAAAAAGTTATTCAAATATTTTTCAACGTATTTATTTCCCCTTCTAACGAATTAGGCTGAAACTATTTTGTTTTGATTCCAAATCCGATAAGTACTTGGCCAGTTTTTCACTAATTTAAATATTCATATTAACAAAAAGAAAAACAAGTTTTTCTTATAGGAAATAATTTTGACGAAAAATTTCTGAAATAAGCAATTTAAAATACCTAAAAATGTTTTAAAAACTCTACAGAATATTGTAAGTTATGTCGGCGTAAATGTATTAACACTCAACCTTGGCCTAACGTGGTCTCTAGGATTCGCCCTTCACTTTTTAGTTTAGACTTACCTTTACGTTCGACCTGCATCGGTTCAATTTGTGCTCGCCTCGCGTACCAGATTACAAATTGACTGTTTGCGAACACATAATTGAATATTTATTCAAGATCAAAACGATTTTTTTATATTGTTTGGATTTGGATTGTATTGTTACAGATGGAGTCGATTGTATTCTGCAACACAAAATGAAATTACTCGTTAAGTCCTGCGGTTCAGCGTGCGTTCAGTAAACGTTCGGCTCGCTGCCGGTTCTGATAACATATTCGTTTATGTAGTATGAGTGATGCCTATGACATTCTGATTTGTTTCGTGATACGTGAGCAATGTAGAAATGCATGGTGCCCACAAAAATTTGGAGCAGAACAAAATCCACCCAAGTAAATCACGATAAATTATGATCAAATATTTATGTTAAAAATGTATATTGTTACAAAATGCAAAGTCATAAATATTTTCAAACATAGGTAATCAATAAAAATAGTTTGACCTGTGTGGTCTACACAGCCGTATGCATTTTTAAGTAGTTACTTAGTTACGTCTATAGATGGTGAAAGAGAAAAAAATATCATCTATGTAATGGATGAAGGCAGCCAAGTAAACTTATTAGTGTTTGTCTTATCGAGTACTGTACAAGTTTAGAAAATTTTCACTGTCCTTTCTGCCTAACACGTAATTTTTAGAAATTTGTGATATTGGTCCGGCTGAGTTACTTTCTTCTTCGTATGCAAGAATGGGTAGAGTTTGCTGAGTCATTCTTTCAGTGTTCGTTTGTTTTGTCAAGCACTATTAATGTTATTAATATTTTTCATTGTGTTTTTGCCTAGCCTTTAAATCTTTATTCTTTTAGTTGTAATTTATAAAAACAATAATATTGGTTAGAAAGTCTGCGATATGTGTTTGCTAAATAAAATTCTAGACTATGTGGAGGCCAATGGATATTTACCACCACAATCAAGTAGTGGAAGACAATGAGTAATTGTGAATGAAATTAAGAATTTAGCGGTTTCGTTGGTTGTGAAACAATTATAGATATACAGTCGAATTTCCTTAGCCTACAAGCTATCTCTGTAATCAATTTCAGCAAAATCGATTCAGCGGTTAAGCTGTGAAAACGTAACAAACAAACACATAGTAAGAATGCAAGATAAACAAAAAAAAAAGGTTTATTTTAAATCCATCGAATAGTTATTAATATAAATTTCAATAGACACGTATACATATAAATAATTTTGTATAATTATTTACTAGATGAATTTTTTTACAATACCCGGACTAACTGCATATTAACAAAAACCTTATCAAATACGTGCTCAATAAATATAACAATTTTATTTATAGGCTTGCGACAAAAATGTACGTATACACAAGGTCTGAGGAAGCGGAACGCAACCATAACTACACGAGAAACCAAAGGGAACGGTTCACATTTTACAAATAAACACAAAACTCTTTGCATTGCAGTGAAATGCTGAGACCGTCACTTACGTCGGCAAAATAAATAAGCAACGTTCTAATTTCATTTTGGTTTCAAAGATATATTTGTATCTTTGGAAAATGTATCTTTCGAACCAAATTCTATAGATTGAATGAGAGAGGCAACATTTCACATCACATTGCCTTTAATTTATAAATGATTTTTAGACGTGTAACTGCCGGGGGGGGGCGGGTGAGATGACAGCAGCTGTCATTGCGACTCTAAGACTATATAGCTACCTCTCGCGACCTCTGTACGCTTGCCTTCATTCCCTGCCGCCGTTTCGGATCGCTGTTGTTCTATAGTTCAAACAAATAATAGTTAAAAAAACACTCTCTATTGGACTATGTGAATACCAAAACCCATATGAACTTTACACATTTGTGGAAATACACAGTACATCCAAAACAATTAACATATGTCAGTTCATTGGAGTGATCAAAAAGGAAAAAGAAAACAACTTTAACACTTCAATAAAGTGCTAAATCAAAGTGTGATTGTTGTTGCCTTGGCAAGATTTGGAACGACGGTTTTTGTATCCTCAAACCTCACTGTACTCGAATCTTAAATGATATGATTCCGATAGCGCATGTATTATGCATTTACCAAATAATATGTCTTTTGGCATTTCCATCGTAAACATGCTCAATGCTACTCTTAAAGTTAAAGTCCATGATAAAGTTTGTAGGTCATCCTCCACAGCACCCTTAGTGATGAGTACAATTGTATATAATTCAGTCAAGAACACGTATAATCAAATATCTTGGTGTAGTAATCGATGATAAACTCACCTGAGCATACCACCCAAGAGCACTGGCAGCACGTACACGAAGGTTGATTTACATATTCAAAAATCTTAGTGAAATATTAGACTACAGGCTCATTTTCCAGGTTCACAAGGCTCTCAATCATTGCAATCTCATTTACTGTATATCGGTTTGGGCGAACCTGCTAAAACCATTATCCGCCCATTTTTACCCCACTACAGTGGCTTAGGCCTCCCTCAGGGTGAGTAGGGGGGCTTGGAGCTTAAGTCCACCACGCTGCTCCACTGCGGGTTGGGAACTGTAACAACCGCCATCTATTGACAGCGTCCGGGACCGACTGCTTGACGTGCCCTCAGAAGCACGGTGTTAGTGATATTGTGTACTTAAGTCAGAAAAACTCATTGGTACACGCCCGGATTCGAACCATGGCCCTATGGAGCCTTATAAATTTGAGACAGGTTCGTTGCGCTTTGGGCTATCACGACACTGCTAAAATACACCTACTCAAATATAACAAGCTCAGAAGGCTTTATTTAAGGTAATTTTATATTTAACATTTTTATATCCAACGGTGCACTTACACAGGGCAAAATTATTAGTACTCGTACGTCAGTTCTTTCGTCAAGGTTGCTTTGCTCAGGTTTCACAGAGACACTTCAGACAGTTTCACAAAAAACAAGAGTAGGCATATGAGGCTGCCCACTACTAGAATCGAATTCGTCCACAGACACTTTGAATTCCTCGCTCCTCTGCTGTACCTAAAGTATGGCAGAGGAGCCAGGAATTCAAATTTAATTTATTATTATTTTTATTAAAATGTAATTATCGATGAAATATAATATCAGTATTCCGACTTTAGGTAAATCTGCACATAACTTCACAGGATGAATTTTTGAATTATTCGTGCATAACCGGCAAGCTCCGACAGAGTTAATACTTGTTTGTGAAAATCAGCTTACGTGAATGTTACACAATTTATGGTTCATACCTACTTTTTGAGACTCAATTTGAAAATATCGTAATCCTATAAGGATTGTAAAGTTTGATTGAATGAAATACGTAATGGCTGATCAAAGTTTCGAATCTGAGGATTATAGAGTTTAATTTGGCTACAGTATTACAGATAAGAGTATTTTGTCAATTTAAATTCGTAGCTGCGGCTCCACTCACGTAAATTTAAAATTGGAAATGTTTATTCAAAATTCCAAAACAATTAAAAAAAAAACCGAAAAGTCACGCTGAAACACTTAAGAATATAAAAAGAATAAGTTATTTTATTAAAAGACTGGACTTAAAATTTAAAATACAAAATAGTAACATCAATAAAAATCGGAGTATATTTAATGAATATGATTTAAATTAGAATTTCACAAATCATGTCCTAATTAAAACAAAAATAAATGTCACTTAGTAACGTAAATTCTGATTCTACCATATTTTAGAAAATAAATTATACATAAGATATCAAGATGTAATCTTGAGGTATTGTATATTCTTGGGGTATCACGAAAATATAGGTCCATTAGAGTAGGCAATATCTTATGTTTCCCCAATTTACGTGATTTTAGAAGTAGATTCCTCTATTAAATAATGAAAATGTAATATTGAAAATTCAATGTAGGTACAGATGACACATGAGTATATAAAAAATGACTTTTTAATCTGTGTATTGTTATTTATTGACTTGGCGCGTGTCCTGTTACGTGGCAGGCTATCGTAAAGGTGTGTACGTGACGGCGGGCCGTTACCGCCAATATCTGTCGTAATTGGATGTCGCAATAATTTGGTTTCCGCGAACCCAGATACGCGCGCTTTATCTCTCGTTCCGCGAAACGGGTGCCTCCGTGTTACATAGAATTCTGCAAATGCATTATCACCATTTTACCATCAACGGCTGAATATTATTCATTAGGGACATAAATATTGCGTCGCTCGTAATGAGAGATTCAGTTATTATTGTCCTTTTTGTTTTATTGTTTTAACGTCGATACGCACATATCCTCAATGTCGATTCATTCTTACTTCTCCATCACTGGCTTTATGCCAGAAAGCCCGGAGAAAAACAAATGCAACTCATTTAATTCAACGATGAGAGTTGATGACAAGAACCACCGAACCATCATCGAAAGGCAATACTCTTGACGAGCAAAGCGTTTTCTTAAAAAATTGTTGACGGCATTTCTTGAAACAGAAATTTCGAATTCATTTTACTATGTAACTTGAAAAATCTAAATTGAAATTAAAAATATTATGAACATTAATTTATTTTGTCACTGGGTCAATAACTTTGCTTGGCTTACGTTTTCTACTTTTACTTCCAGTTACATCTGTTATTTGACAGTGTTCACTAGTGTATAGTTGCATTTGAAATCGGATACTTCTTTGAGTTAATAATCAGAATACTCATCGCGTTCATTTCAGTTTCAGCATGGACATCAGCCGCTAAGAGAGGTTATCTTAGCTATGATATCAAAAATTCAAGACAAATAAGATAAGATAACTTTATTCACTGAAAATTTCTATAAACACTGAAAATTTTCTATAATTACGAGTATATAATGCTACAAAATAAAATAAAATATAAATTTGGGATCCCTGTCTCCTAAACTAGGTAAGAACCTGTGCTATAGGAGACAGTTCCTCCTCAAATACATGACGAAATTATTGATTTACTCGCATCACAACATAATCAGAGCAAGCTCAATAGATTTTGTTTTATTGCGTACGTACGTTGGCTCAACACAATACACATGCTTACAATAATAGGCTTTCAATTTTTTCATAATTTAATTTTTTTAACCACCGTTGCACCACAGATTTTACATCATATAGATTCAGAGGATAAATGTTTAATTCTTTATTAATTCTATTATAAAGAATTGCACTTAGTCCCCAGTATTGATGGTGCGAAAAAGATGTGCGGACAAGAACAGACGGGCACACAGGAGTGCCCCGGCGTTTTCTTAAGAGGGAGTCGTCCAGGGGCATCTCGGAATGTTTGCGAAGAATTGCTGGGAGAACAAAGAGCTGTCTCACAGTAAGAATACCAGCTTCCGAATACAATATAGTGGTAGGATAGAGACGGGGTTTAAAATATATGACCTTGAGAACCGCCCTTTGTGCTCTTTCCAGTCCCAGAAAGTGAGTCTTGAACGCACCGCCCCATGAGGTAATACAATATGTGATAATAGACTCGCATAAGGCACAGTACGTCATAGAAAGCGTCTCACTGTCGGCTGAATCACGTAAATTTTTAAATACGTATATAAGTCGCCTAACTCGTTGAATGACATAGTTAAGCTGAGTGTGCCAGCTAAGCCTCTCATCAAGAAACACACCTAAATATTTCACACTGGGAACAGTGCCAATGTTTTGACAATTACAGGGCGTTGAAGGATCTATGCATTCATGAGCAGTAAGCGTAGCCAGTGCTGGGTCCCTGGTTAGTGAGAAACGAATGATTTTTGTTTTTTCAATGTTTAAGGTTAGCAAGTGAGTTTTTAGCCAAATCATAACAGAGTGCAAAGCTTTTTCAGCATTTGCTTTGGCGGCGTCCCAGTCATCACCGTATGCAAGCAAGGCTGTATCGTCCGCATAAGCATATAAATCGCACGAGTGAAGGGGAATGTTACAAAGGTCATTGATGTAGATTAAAAATAGGGTAGGGCCCAAGATACTACCCTGTGGCACACCAAATCTCACGGTTTCCTCGTCACTCACTATTGAATCCACTTTTACAAATTGGGAACGATCTCTCAGGTAATCTCCAAAAATTTCCAAAGTAATACCACGCACTCCTATTTTTTCTAATTTGATAATCAATTTTGGGATTGAGATCGTATCAAAAGCCTTGCACAAATCCAAGAATAAGCCAAAGCATTTAACCATTCTGTCAAGTTTACTAGTGATCGAATTTGTGAGCTTTCCAACAGCGTCCTCCGTTGATATTCCCTTCCTGAAGCCAAATTAATTACATGATAAAACATTGTATTTTGTCAAGAAACCAATCAATCGATCATTAAGGATACGTTCAAGAATTTTAGAGAGTGCTGAGAGAATAGAAATGGGTCTATAATTCGTGAGCTGGCTTCTGTCTCCGCCCTTATAAATTGGATATACTATCGCTTTTTTAAATGCCTTTGGAAATATGCCTAAGTTTAATGAAAGATTACAAATATGTGTTATAGGATCTATTAAGGCTTTTCGAGCATTTTTAATTATTTTAGCCGAAATGTCGTCCCATCCGGTTGTACAGTCACTTCGTAATCCGATAATGATTCTCTCTATTTCTGCTGGATCTACTGGTAATATGACCAAGGAATTTGGAAGAGAAGGGGAGACCTCACTGTGTAAGTCGTTGGTCCCGTCATTTTGGAGGAGGATTTTGCTAGCAAGACTATCCCCAACATTGGCAAATGTTGTATTAATTTTATTAACAGAAGATCTGGGATTATCATCCAGTTTCAGAAGTTCATTAGGAGCCTGCCGTTGGCATTTTCTGTTAGTAATTTTATTAATAACTTCCCACGTAGTCTTAGGATTTCCTTTGGCTTTGAATAGTTCCTCTTTATTATATTCTATTTTTAGTTTTCTTATCAAACTATTACAAAAATTACGGTATCGGGTATACGTAAGCTTTGCTATGCTGTTATTAGGTGACGTTTTAACCTTCAAGTGCATTCTATCTCGGTTACGTATACAGCGAAGAATTCCTGGTGTTATCCAAGGTTTCATAATTCTAAGATGTCTTGGAACCCGAACGGGAAAGGAATGCTTGTCTATTATAGGTTTTAGAAGTGCAATAAAAGAATCTGCAGCCACATTCGGATGCGTAGCATACATCACAGATTCAAACTCTAGGCTTTCGATTTCTCTATTTATTGAAGCATAGTTTAATTTACGAATGTAGGATTTATTGGAATTGACATTTGAACTTTTGTCCACTAATTTAAGGGAGAGAACAACAGGAAAGTGATCAGTTACTGCTGATTTTACTATAAGGACAGAAGAAGGCTGTGTAGTATTGATAAATACATGATCCAGACAATTATCCAGACGGGTTGGATGCGTATGAGCAGCAAGTAGACCCATAGAGGCCATGAAAGTAAGGAACTCATTGGAATGAGCGTCTATGTTATTTACAGGCTTTATATCAACATTCAGATCGCCTATGAGTATTTTATTTTTATAAATATGCAATGTGTCATTGATACGTTCTAAACTTAAATAAAAGTCTGAGAGGTTTTCATACGAGGGAGATCGGTAAACTGCCACAATTGCAGTATCTCCAGAGAGGCACAACAAACAGTTTCCATCTTTAAATAGAGGCTCCGTGATTACGCAATCTATACGAGAGTTAACATATATTACAACTCCGTCATTCTGAATAGGATTATTGGTAGTGTAGTAAACTGAAAAACCTTCCAAATTAGGAATAATACCGCCACACTTTAGCCAACACTCAGTTAAAACAATAAAGTCATAGGATAATTGTGTAATCGAGAGAAAGGCAATAAATTGGTCAAAATTTTTGTTTATGCTACGTATATTGATTTGTACTATATTAAGACCATTTACAGCGTTAGGGATAAATTTAAGGCAGTCTTGAGGAGCAACTATGTAGGATTCAGAAAGTTTAAAATTATCAAGTTCATCTATAAGGCGTAAAGAGTTAGCCATCTGCGCAATCCAATTTCATTACATGACTGGAGCAGTCTTGGAGTTGACCTATTAGCGAATTTACAAAGCAATCTGAAGAAATTTGCACATATATTAAGTTAAGGCAATTAGAGACCAAGTGTGGAACTTTGACAGAACAGTAACTGTGTGTGCAGACCAACGTTTTTTGCAGATTACCTTTGCCCGCCAAGGCGATGAGATGGTATGATAAAAAGTTATAACATTTATTATTATTATTGTAAGCTGTAGATATTACTGACCGTAGAACCAAAACTATCCAATAGATGAAAGTCCAAAAACCTTGGCTATGTCCATCAAACTGCGCACACGTCTAGACTCCGTGTCCGGCCGAAATCGGGCGTATATACGTCCATCACGGGTCCAAATAAATCTCCAACCCAGTCGAGAACCCTCCTGGCGCGCACGATAAAATAATTGACGATTAAGACGAGTAAGCCGCTCATTCACGTAAAAACGGCGGGGGGCGCCAGGCAGTTGGAAGCCAGTAGTGTCTGCACCGCGTCGGGTTCGAGCTGACTTCAACATCTGCAGACGAAGCACTCGGCGCGCCAGGCGGACCACCAGTGGCCGTGGACGCGGGTTATCCTCGCGTTCACCCTCCGCTAGATTTCGACGCGCCCCTACACGCTCCGCACTCACAATGTCACGGTCCTCCAGCGTCACACCCAGCTTCTCCGCAACAAGGCATACCAAATGTATAGGATTTTCTCCTGTGGTCTCCACTATCCCCGTGATCTCAACGTCCGCCAATAGTAAGTCCTGATCTCTATCGTTTAATTCAGATTTCAGATGCTCCACTGTTTCAGTGACATCTGCAACCTCTACAGTTTGCGCTCGATTTACACGCTCTTCCAGCGTAGCAACTCGAGACTCAAGACCGTCCAGGCGCCCACCGAGCGAATCCATCAATCCAAACAGTTTATCAAATCGTGCAGCAAATACATCTTCCATTGATGATCGTAATGCCACATGTATCTCTTCTCGAATAATATTTCGTATAACGTCTGGGTCCTGGTACCCCAATTTTGGGGTATCATCTGTAGACTTGTGTCTTAGTCTAGAGGGACGAATGGTAACGTTGTCGGAGTCCAAGCTAATGTTTGCCTCCCGAATTGGAGTATTTATGTTTCCTTTCTTTGGCTGCGTACAACAACAAGCCGGACACCTCCAGTTGTTTTCATTTTCCTCAGTCATTTGGAGGTAACTTTTAATTGTCACATTTGCACACTCCAAATCATATTGTTGGTTGCATTTATAACATCTCAACATTTCCACGGTTGTTACAGTGTTTTTACATCCCGCGCAAAAAAATGTGTTAGACGCCATGATTAGTTAAAAATATTATAATCCAATAAATCAGGAGCAAACCAAAAACCGAAAAAACAATTCGCACAAGACGGTTCCAAAGAATATATATTTCAGTAATTAGGCGCATCAATCAATTGCGGGCACTTAATTGCTGCCACCTATTGTACATCAACTCGTGCCGGACGCGTCACCAACCGGTCACTCCGCTATTTCTTTAGGTATTGACGTCGGCGTCGTCCTATGATATTATTATGGTCATCTCGCAGCGGTTAGCGGGCAAGCGCTGTTAGCGCTGAAAGAGCCACAGTGCACCGCGGCCACGGCGGCAAGGCGCGTCGTCGCGACAGTTTAATGAAAATTTTAAAATGTTTTTGTTCACTACTCACGAACCATACGGAGTTCTTCTGTTATGTTTGTGTTACCGTGTAGCTTGGCTTATCAGCTTTAGTACAATATAAGTAGATTTCACAGATATAAACTTTTTACCACTAAAATTAAATAAAATATAACGGAGTTCGATAATGTGTTGTTGTATCGCGGGTAGTTGAATCGATTGTAAATGTAAGCGCTTACACAAATAATATTATAAAACGTTTTATCTACCAACCTTACAAAATGACAAAAGGATCCTGGGCTGACTGTAGCAGGTAAAACACGGAAAAATATTATTATGAAATTAACGGAAGTGTTAACATTTTACAGAACAACGAAGATAGAGAAAAAATGATATGACGAAGAGGCATTTGAGTCAACACCGAAAACTTGGCGATTGGCCATTATTATAAATAAATAAATTTTACAAAAAAATTGTTCATTTTATTTGGTATTTTATTTATATTGAGAACTATATCTTCCGTCTTCAAAATTTTAATTTTATCATCAACTTGTATCCTCTAACTAAACGATCTATCACACCGCATTTCTTTTTATTCTCAGATTAATTAAAGTGTATCCAGGTCTGGATGCCCAATTTAATGACAATCTGTATCCTAAGTAAAAGCTTGACGACTACCATAATTTATTACCCATATAAAAGCTTTGTTCTCGAAATAATCGATCTGTCTATAAATAAATAATTGCGTTTACCGAATAGTTGGCGTCACCAAATAAAATCAACTGTATTCTAATGCAAGTTCTGTTTTGCGATTTCGTCACCGAAATGCAGGAGTTCATTTAATTTTCTACAGTTGTCAATGCAATAATATTTGTTACCAAATAAATTGTTTTATTAGAGCATTTAATTTAATTAAAACACCCTTAATATTGACCGACGGAGTCCAAAAAGAACTGAGTAAGTTAATCAATCCGTTCACAACGCGCGTGCGGTCGTTGTACGGGGGATAAATTCTGCGTTTTGTCTGGGATAATCTTCGTTGTACGATGTCCTATTTTGACAACGATAACGACCTCTCGTCGCAGCGCTGAATCTATACCGACAGTCATTTCAGTTTATGTTGTACTTAATTAGCATCCACCGGTCTCAATATCTGTGGCCAGTATCTTGCTGTCTAATGAACACATACACGTATATGCCCATGGATCAATATATAGATTTAAAATGAGCGATTTTTCATTAAACGATACGACATCAACACGATCGCGACGGTGCTGTGTCTTATCAGTGTCTGGTATCGCCTAATCAAGAATCGGCAAATCACAAATTACAATTTAAAATGAAAAAAATTTTTGCTGCAGCATTTTCTGATAACAAATTTATTTTCATATGACATATTTACTATTTTTAAATAATTGTTATTCACTAGATCGATCATACAAAGTTGAAGATAAAATTATAATTTTAAATACTAATCTTGAAATCAGTATGAAATTTGACAGATCAATTATTTTGAGTACAAACCACATTAATTAAAAATCCAAAATCGATTTATTTGGTAATAATAAAACCATGCGCTATTATAACGTTTTTAATACTTTTCATTTGAAAAATACGTTTAGTTATCAAAATATCTATTAACGTTATACAAAACATTTTTTTGACAGTACGACATTTATATATATATATTTTTCGAACTACATAGGCAATAGCTTTATTTTATCAATATAGTGGTAGATATAACGTCACTATACATAATAATGGTACATATAACGTTAGTGGATCACTATAGGAAGAAATTAATATATTGTACAATAGTAGGTAATTGTGAATACACAAAACTATAACATTCCGGATGTTACATTTAATTTCCCGTCACGGATGGAGCCCATACCCTTTGGCGGCCCACACCTCGTAAACCGATGCATTATCTTCGGAAATAAATCTTTGAAATCACTCTTTAACTTTTTGTACGCACCATGCGTGCGGTCTATCTACGTAGGTATATTTGTGTTCATCCACTATGAACAGTATTTGCGTTTGGGAAGGAGTTTTGTTTGTGTATTTGTGTGTTGGTATGTCTGTTATCACTTTCCTCAATAACTATAAGACGGATTTCGAAAGTTCTTTTTTTTGTATTAAGTATTATTTCAGAGAAGATTTTTAAAATTAATTAAATATCCATACACAAAATTAAAGATAAAAAACCTAAATATTTCAGATTGTTTATATTTCCACGAAAAAGTATTCAAATGTAATATAAAAATTTTTGGTCTTTTCTCTTTTTATTTCCATAAGGCCTGTGTACCTATTTACTATTTTTATATTGGTATTTCATAAATCTATTTCGATGAAGAGAATGTAATATTGCAAAAATCAATAACGTATCATCAAAAGCAAAAATGTAAGAAACGAGCCAAATTCGAGACGTCGACGAAAGGACGTGCGAGATTGTCGCATCGACGATAAAAGAGTTGAGATTAAATAGGTGTCAAGTACATCATGTGAAGTAACATGGCAAGTTGTTATAATGCAAATACCTACTTTACTTACTTGTGAAAACCTGCCAAGCCATACAACATAATTTACTTACTACCTATTTAATGTCAACTGTTTTCTCGGCGAAGCCAACGTCTAGTCTCTCATCTCATCATCTCTCTAGTATCTCACTAGTCCTTCGTACCAAACTTGGCTAGTTTTGTTTACGTTTTTGTTTTCGGTTGTATTTTGTGTGACCTGTTGTGATTTTAATTTGTAATTTATGCAGTGTATAGTAAAGAATACAACGTTTTTGTGCTCGTATATACCAACTTGATAGCGAACGGTGAATTGACAAGTACTTAATAAATCAATAATCTTTTCTACATCGATTTCTTAAATGATCTCTGTTTATCGCGTGATGCCGCACCGCTTTATGGCCGATGTTAAATAATTCAAAGTGCTGTTCAAACGCGGACGCACGCAAGTCGAATCACTCCCCACAAAATGTTTGGTGCGACGACGTGTGGGGCCACCAAGGACTAGGGTTGCCAACTTTTTCCAGGAATATGTAATATTGTAGGCTGAAAACAAACAAAAAGATTTTATTTTGGATATTTAAATGAATTCTACAAAATTTTGTCATTTAAAACTTCATAATTTTGATCATGTGGTCATATACAATTGATTTGAGTACCAGTATAAAGATTTGTGATTCGTAGTTTCACATGTACAAATATTAGTGCTGAATATTAGATTTTATAAATTTTTTGTAATACTAAATAATAATGTTTATATTTCATATTTTCCGACAACCCTGACCCCTTTTCACTAGTCTAGAGGATGTCACCATTTCTCAGCATATCAAAGGCGTCGACATACTACTATATTATATTTATAGTACGTAAATATTGTAATTGTTTTTTTATTTATGTCACACATTTTCTGTGCACATATGGTCTGTTAGCATAATCAGTAATTTTGGTCAAATTATCTTGATGATTCTGATAAATCAAATCAATTTGTAAATATTTAAATAGATACTTTAAAACTGAAATATATCACTGAACTGAATATTATCAACGTTAAATACGAATAGAGGAGGTTATAATGTCACACGAAAACTTTGATGTTTACTGGAGTGAATGAAAGAATATCAAATGTAACAAACGTACAAGAATGTCTGTGTAAAAGAAAACAGATAAGATATCCGCAAAAATTTCTAGACAGAACACGATATCCCCATTTCATATTTAAAGGAAAGGCAAGCTTACAGTAAATACAGCGGATAGAGATGAAAGCCGATTACCGGTTACCGAACGCGAATTTAAATACAAACGCATGATCGAAACGCGCGGGTCATCCACTTGGTTCTTCGCCTGAAAAATTCACTAAATTGGAGGAAACTATAGGATATAGAGGGGACCGGAATACAAAAGGGGATTCAGTTCACCCGAAAAGAGATTTAATAACGTTTTCCTTTGAGTGGGCGCGGGCGGCGAGTAATTCTCTTTATATTCCTCCACTGAGACTCCGTTCGACTCATATCTTAAGCCGCGAAATAAGGCGAGTCGAAGTCACAATCTAGAAAACAATAACAAAAATAATAAATCCCCTTCAAATCCGTCTGACAGTCGAGAAACTATTCGCCGAAGGAACAGGGCGACTATGCGACACGCGATTGCGGGACTCGCTTCAGCCGCTACCATTTTGTTACTCATCCCGTCGAATTGATTTATTAACAAACGAAATTAAATTATAGTACTAAAATGCAAAATATGTACTTGGAAAGTAGCTCTTTGTACTTAGACAACATAGCGCTCTTATATTGAAATTATTTTCATCAAATTTGGGTAGTGTGACATGCACAGTTTTCTAAAAATGGTAAAGTGAGTGTCGAATCAGGCAAAATTGTCCCAAAAAATTTAGAGAAGAGGAGGATACTTTGCAACCTACTTTGAAACTTTTGGTAGCAAGACTAAAGTAAAAATTTATCCAGAAGATTTTAATGTCACTAAAAATACTATCCAATGACACTCCACTCTGTAATTGCGCGAATAAATGATCATTCTCACGTTCGTTGTATGGTAAGATCATTAATCAAAATCATTGTTTATTTAATTTGCTGCAGACAAACAATTTTTTTTAAACTAGGACGAGTGAACATAACAACATTATACGATTTTGAGAGGACGTATGAAATCCTGTAAACAACAAAAACGGACAATGACAGTTGATGCATTACATTACTATCGATGCAAGTTTACAATGGGGTCCTCATGTTATGAGGGTGGCTGATAAACTGAGCTCTGCTGTTTTTGCAATTAGGCAAATAAGAAGACTAACCGATGTGCCCACAGCGAGGCTTGTTTATTTTAGCTACTTTCATAGCATAATTTCATATAGCATTCTGCTCTGGGGAAAAGCCGCTGACATTCAAACAATATTTGTTCTGCAGAAAAAGGCAATTCGAGCTATATATAAATTAAAATCTAGAGATATTGTAAAGGCTCACTTTAGAGAAAGCAACATTTTGACAGTCCTTGTCAGTACATTTATGAAAGTATAATTTATGTACATAAAAACTTAAATGCTTTCTCTAGGGTGTGTGATGGCCACAACTTAAATACAAGACATAAGCTTATGTTATCGATTCCCAGGTTCAGACTTTCAAAAGCTAATAATTCTTTCATGAAAAATTGTATCCGTCTTTATAATAAAATTCCTAAAGATATGTTGAACTTAAATTCAAATCAATTTATAAAGCGAGTTAAAGTCCAACTTATGAAAAAAGCTTACTATTGTATTAGCGAGTATTTAAATGATAAGTGCGCATGGACATCATTGTAATAGTTGTAAGTATTTTAAATTAAAATAAAAATGATGAATTATGAGAAACATATATTTAAATAAAATAAACAGGGAGTAGTTTATTGCCGGTTCTTCTCCTTCTAGTTTTGGAACCGGTACCTAATCACCTAATCAATTAATTTTGACTTTCAATAAGTGTGTGTAAACATCTTATATTGAATAAAAACTTTTTGAATTTTTTTTTTCTGAATTTTGAACGGTTAAGATGAAATAATATTAGAGTTGCTCTACATTTAAAAGTCTTTAATTAGTCTTTTTCTATTGTCTCAGACAAACTTCCCTTGTCACATAATTGACAATCAACAAAAAGCTCCAATAATTTTCTTACAGTGTACGTACGAATATGAAACAAAAGCGCGGTCACCCGAGCAGTCTGCCGTCAACACCAGAGTAAACGCGAGTAAATTTTATTTTACATGCGAAAATGGGAAAATTCTTCGAGATTCCTTTTGTGAATGAGTGAGTGGGAAATCTATGAATAATCGAAAACCAACATTTAACTTTCCACGCGACATTCTATGAAAGGTTTCCGCGCGATAACTGGACACAGTTAATCAACCAAGGAAAACGCTGGAAAAGTTTCAACCTGCCTTCTCTACAGAAATTTATGGCGGTTCATATTAGACATCTATCTACCTTTGAAATTCAGGACTGATGGAAAGATGGCGGAGATACTCGTATAAGCCTGTAACATACAGACAGACGTGTGGACAAGACAAAATTACATTTATTTTTCCTTTCGCTACAGAACCTCTATAAAATAATTTACATGAAATTATAGAAAATGATGGACTTCTTTTGATTTCAGCTAAATTGTTTAATATCTGTTTTCAATGTCTTTAAAATGTAGGTACACGCACACTTACTAATCCAAATTCAGCCTTTTACTTGTTTAGATTGTCACTTCGAGTTCCCATTAAATATATCTGTTAATGACGTGTTGGACAGAATTCGAAGATACCTTTTCACGTTTCCTTTAGTAAAGCCGCAAGTATAACAGCTATTTTAAATCTCTCCCGGAAATCTCTAGTGCTAGCGGGATAGCCTGAAGGTGCTATCAGCGCCGAGTGGTCTGCGGTACTTTAGACAATGTCACTGTCTAAAGATGCATTTTTCAACCCTATCGTGGTTTTATCTCGAAAAGCGAGAAAAGTAAGAAACGTAAGGAATTTTAAAAAGTTTGAATTCAAGTGGCATTCGACGTACTCGCTGTTAAGTGTTGAAAGCTTTTTCCCACTGCACTGCTAAAAGTTTTATACTATTCATCACAAATTAATAGGAACCTTTAATTTAGGAAAAAACGGAAACTTTTTAATCGGAATTTTCTAATAATCGCAAATGCTAGAATAAAAATAAATATTCTATTCAAATAATTAGGCACATCGAATTAGAAGGTAGACAGTTGAAACTTTTCCCAAAGCACTGGTAAAAGTTTGAAAGCTAATTCGAAATGTAAAATATATGTTTGTTAAAGCTTCAGGTAAACTGAAATGAACTGAACGAAAATTTTGTCTGCAGATAGGTTTTAAGCTCAGAGTGACGTAATTGACAGCAGCCTATCCTTTTTGATAGACTTTGAACCTTTATGTTTATACTGGCAGTAGCCCCGGAAAGAGAACGTGTTCCTGACAGTTTGTAGTGATGAGGGAATCAGTTTAATCAAAATTAAAATATAGGTAAAAACAAGCAAATCATATGTAAGTATTTACTCTCCATATTTGACGGAAATCAGAATCAAAGTTAATATTTGAAATTGCGCCTATCTATGCTAATATATAAATCTGTCCATACAATTTTTTTGCCAAATGTGATAGATATTCATGTTATATAGCTCACTGACTTCAATTCTACCATTTCTTAAATTTTTATGTGTCTGTGTGTCCTTTATGTGGGATGGCTTGACCGATCTTTATAGAAACTCGTAAATAGTAAGAAAATGTGATTGCGTAAATGATGGGCCATACATGACATGAAATGGGGTGGGAGAAGGGGGGCTGGAATTTATACGAAAGTATTCTTTGAAGTTAGAAACATTAAAATTTGAGTTACAACTCCTGAATACAAATAAATAATGATGTATTTCAGGGTTTTTGGATTTACACATTTTAAGGAGGAGAAAGGGGGTTTAAGTTTCTATGGTAATATCGGTTTTTTAAAGGTAGTAAGTAACTTGAAAATTCTAATTGAGCTACCCATAATAAGTAATGACGTGTTTTAGGATTTTTAAATTTTCTCATTTCAAGGGACGGGAAACGGGAATTTAAAGTTTGTACGGGAGTAACAAAGACTGGTCCCAGACAAAAGTACGAAAAAATCTTCTCGAATGTTAACAGTATCTTTGACATGATCGTGTAGTCTACGCAGGCGAAGCTGCGGGCGGTCGCTAGTTTCTATAATAATTTTTCTAACTATTGATTTGATATGACCATCGATAGTGAAAATCATCACTAGAATCTGATAAACTCTCAAAGTCGCAAATATAAAGTATTGTAATTATGTGTTCTCAAAAAAAAAAACAGAAATGCCATTCAATCTTTACGATACTTAATGGACATATCACATAAACGTCAGGAAAGCGTTTTATGGGCAAATCTATTATTCAGATTTCTGAGTGTAATTCAAAACAGGTTTAATAGCAATCTTTTAAGAGCATGTTCAATGACTAGATATTAATAATTATATTACTAAACTCCACTCGTGTCATTAATATTCATTCGTACGAAGCCTGGGCCAGAGCGATAATATGTGAAAGAAATATTTATGTGGCAGGTATAGATATAGCTACAAATGTGGCTTAAAAGAGCCACATTCAAATCAGTTTTAAACCCATTAAAGCACATTTTAGTGTACTTGTTTGTTTTATTGATAAATCACAAGGCTATATATTGCATCCGGGCTATAGAAGCGGAATGG
Source organism: Luffia ferchaultella (assembly GCA_949709985.1). Taxonomy (NCBI): domain Eukaryota; kingdom Metazoa; phylum Arthropoda; class Insecta; order Lepidoptera; family Psychidae; genus Luffia; species Luffia ferchaultella. Next base: position 1,461,813 of record OX453255.1, on the reverse strand, counting down.
GGCAACACGCGCGTGCAAGTCGCTCGGAGGAAAATTGAACTGTTGTTTTCGGAATGTATTAGGGCAGTTATACCAGCCCCGGGTTCGATATTCGCCGCGATAATAATTTAACTTTATCTCGGGACTTGTTACAGGGATTGCGCTACACGACGACGGTGTGCAGTTTATTTTAAGGATCGTATATATTTTTTTGTTCATGTATAATAATAGTTATGTTTTTTATGCAAATGCGTTACCTTCGTATTTCATTAATAAAAAAAATAGCCTCTTTAAAAAAACTCGCCCTTTTGAAAACCTTTAGCCCGAGTATTTGTTTATTTACGTATAACTTTCTATCACTACATAGTAGGTATAAAACAAAGTCGCTTCCCGCTGTCTGTCCCTAAGTAAGCGTAGATCTTTAAAACTAAGCAACGGATTTGGATGCGAATTTTTTCAAATAGATAGAGTGACTCAAGAGGAAGGTTTATATGTATATAGCATGCGTAATATAGTAGAGAAACACTGATAATTTTAGAGGTTTCTAATGTGAGGTAAATAAACACATTTTTTTGCGCTTACATTGCAAACGCTGGTTGAACCCTACGAGATAGATCAAAATAATGTACTATAGTATTGTACACCTTAAAAAGGTCTACAAAAAATTTTGCAATGGTATATGTCTATCTCTTAGGAATAACCCACAATAGCCATTTTTTATCAAAAAATATGTGTAAATAAGTATTCGAGCACAGAAAATATTTGCGCGGTATCCACTTTAGTGTCACTTGCCACCAGATGGCCCTGTAGCATTTTTTTTTCCTAAAAGCATAAATGATATAAAAATGAAGTCCACACGGGCGAAGCCGGGGGCAGTCGCTAGTGTTAAGTATATTTACAGTTTATTTCAGTTCAAATCTCCATTGCATCGCAATCCGAGAGCGAATAGTATACCTATTCATATTTTCATTTTTTACAATTATTTCTTATTATATACGAGTAGGTATATATTATATTTGTGTATTTAACATATATCATTCAAATACATAGATATCATTTATTGTTTTAAAACTTTCAAATTACAATAAGCTTTGCTTAGTAGGTTTTTTTAATATAGTTCTCAAAATTATGATGCTAGTCCAAGGTTTTTAATTTCACTACGGACGCTATTGTGTATCTGAATTGCCCTGAGTGTGGACCTGATCTAAACAAACTAAGAAAGGTCCCTCTTGCGGTGGAAGATGCTGGCTGTTGGGGGATTGAAGCCAAACGTTTCGTCGCGAGCATCGGCCGTCGTCTAAAAGAAAGGGGACTCGACCCCCGTTCCGGTTCGTTCCTGAAGCAAAGAATTGCCATTGCAATTCAGCGCGGCAATGCGATGAGCGTCATGGGCACATTTGCGTCGGGGGCGACGAGGGGTGGATTATTGGATTAGTTTTATTTTTTATTATTATTATTTTTGGTTTTGTTAGAAAACTATGAGATATTTAAATAATATATAAGTTTAAAGTTTCTCTTAATATGAACCTTGTAGTGTATTTTCTACTAAAAAAGGTTATTGGGAGTTTTAATTTACTCTCGTTACGATTTTTTTTTTACTTCTTTTATTGGAGAATACAATGCATGCCTAAATCGACAAGAACACATCTTTTTTTTATTTGGCTTTTAGTCTCGGGATGAGGGAGTTTGGAGCATAATCCACCACGCTGCTCCAGTGCGGGTTGATGGATTTTAACGACTGCCATCTATTGATGGCAACCGGCTTTTTGGTATATGTAGTGAGTTTCCTACAAGACAGCACTGTTTTCTTAATATGACCTATAGCATGTACCGAAAACAACATCTTCATTTACCGATTCTAACCATACTAACCGCACAAGAGTCAATTTATTCATATAGGCACGTTATGGTATAACGTTATGATATAGTTTTCGATGATTTAAATTGAGTTTGACACTCAAAAATAAAGTGATTTCTATATATTGAAGATATCGTGATATCTATTTGTTCTGTGTCTGGTTGTAAAATAATTATATTATAAAGAATATTTAAGTATGTATATCAGTTGTCTAGTAACCCATAACACAAGCATAATGCTTGCTTACTTTGGGACTAGATGGCGCTGTGTGATATGTCCCATATATTATTATTATTATCTAACTTTCAAAGTATGGAGTGTTTTATTGATTATGAATCCTCTAAACAGTACCTAATCAAGTGATATTTTGGATTTCCATGTTGCTACAATATTAGTTGCTAGAAGCAAAATAATAACACCGTTGTCTTACCAGTCAAGCATACACTATTTTAACGCAGGACTGTAACAGGTATTTTTTACTTACCGTTAATGTACAATAGTTAAAAATCAGAGTTTTGTCTCTTCTGCAACACAATAACGAACCATAAAATTATCTTTCTAATCTAGTGAAGACTACATATTTTTTCACGGTTACTAATATAGTCGCCTCGGCTTCCTGTTTCAGGCCTATGGTGGTTACAGGATTGTGATTCAATAATTTTCATTTATTTGTAGTAAAACTCAATAATCCAAAAGAGGCATCAAAAATTTACTGATAACCTAACCCTAGTTTATCAAAGAAATTGTGGTCGCAAATCAAATTCTCTGCCGTTATTATTCAAGCAATTATGTTCTCATATAGACTGCATAATACAAATTTACACGTAAAAGTAATAAAATAGAGGATGAAAATTTGTAAGATCACTTCGTCAGTTTTTAGATTTATCCAAATAATCTGATAATTGGCATTTCATACATAAATTTAGGGAGACGCGTTTTAGAATTTTTGAAAATTTGTGTTTTAATTGAGTAAATACAGGATAAAAATAATATGAATGTTCCCTGGTATTAAAGTTTTTTTTGACATATTGTGCTATCTTCTACGCTTCCTGTCATTTTCTAAAATTTTATGCTCTTTCTTCCAGTTAGTAAATTTTTTTATGAATTCCAACTGTTTTCTATCATTTCCTGCAATCTCTTACCACTGTTTACTATTTTCTGCTATTTTCAACCATTTTTGAACGTTTTCGATCATCATCTACCATTATCTACAATTTTCTGCATTTTCTACTATTTTCAAGAATATTCTGACAAATTCTAAAATATTAAACAAATTCATATTATTATTTATAATTTTCTATGATTTTCTACAATTTTTTTACTATTTCCTGGACTTTGTATCATTAGCTATAATTTACTAAAATAACGTATTATTTTCTGTTACTTCTGCCATTTCCAATATGATCTACGGCGGCCTACCAAATCCTACCTATTTTACCAATTTATAACGTTTTCTAGAACTAATAATAATATCTAGAATATCGCACATATTATGTACCACGTATTCTAGTCCCAAACTAACTATGGATAAGTACTAGACAGCAACGGGAAAAACAGGAATAGAAAAAAGAGAAGCAAGAGACATGAGAAGATTATAAAGACGTGATAAATATTAATGTGTCAGTCAAAACTAATAATAAGTATGTGAATAATGTATGTTATGCCGAATTAACACAAAAACACCTTTAAAACGAAAAAAGCCGGGAGCGAGCACGATTCTACGTGTATTAAGCAAAATAACACCAATGTGAGGATCACGCGGGCATAGCTGCAGGCGGAAAGTTAATATAAGTATAAAACAGTTGTAGCTGTCATAAGTTAAATATAAACTATCTCAAATACTGAAAGTCTTTGAAATTGCACTGCAGTTCCAAACGCTAGAGACGTACTCCTGTTTATTGCAGCGACACCGCGTGGCGGAAAACTTTATTTATTTTATAACACATAAAAATAGCAGAATTCTTTATAAGGTATGAAAATGACAAAAGTATAGTTTACAAAATGAAAATATAGAAAAGACTAATAATTACAAACAGTTTAAAAAATCTGTACTGTACTAAAAATCTAAATAATTAGGTGGCTACACACACAATTTACGTGAATGGATTAGCTTTACCTAAACCGATTCAAGTGAATTTTGTTAGCTAAATGATTTCTATTGTTTTACGTTTTCAGAAGATATGAAAAAAATTTAATATTCAACTGTGTAATCAAATATTCGAGGACGCTTTAAAACTCGCCGGAATAAAGCAAAAAGCAAATACGTATTTAATATGGATGTTAAGATTGATTACTATAATTGTAGTAATTAATTGTCCAACACAAGTTTAGGTCACAGAATTGGGTCGGCCGCGTTCCCAGATTACGACAAACAAATTTCACCAAGCATAATTCACTTTCCGGGTTGCGCCGGGCCGCTCAGATATTACAGCTTAGCCACAGACGGTCGCTAATGCCTTTGATTTGTTGACTGTACTCGTGCTTAGTGGAAACCTAATTTATTACTTACTAGTTTTCCCAGGCTATGCTCGGGCTCACTAAAGTTCCGATTTTGTTTATATTTGCGTGAATTTAGAATATTCTTCAAGAGATAAAAAATTTAGTATTTAGTTTTCGGTTTTTTCTGTAACTGTTTTTCAAAGGCATTGTTTTTCCGTAAAATAAAGTAACTGTAGAAATATAACTCAACTCTAAACGGAATGACATAATTAAAATCATATTATAGGCACTTATAAACACACCTGGTCGCTTTATTTTGTAAACTATTGTGCTCTTTTGCGCCTATGTTTCCCGTTCGTGTATATCAGGTTCTCATATAAATTTTATTTTCGTCTTTACGGATCCGGAGCCTAAAGCAAAAATGGGATTTATTGTTTATTTTGTCCGCCTGTCACACCATTGTAGACTCGGGTGAATGAAATTATGGATGTATATTGAACAGGCAAGGTAGACTTTTTATTAATCATCGATAAATTTATTTTTGTTATTTTAGACGTACTGCCCCTATAGCTATGTAGGGAAGATTTTCTTCTGCATGTCCCAATGTGTGGGTTTTCACTAGAAAGCTTTTTGTATTCCGGATCCAGATATTATATATAATCAAAGACAGAAGCACAGACCCAATGACTTTAACACGAAGTGTTACTTAATTGACTTAGATATGAATCATCACTATTATAACAATTTTATTTTACTTGGCGTTTTTTATATAGGTAAAAAAGAAATGTAGACACGTTGTCCTTAAGCGAAGTACACATATGCAAATATATATACCTATATATTTTCTATACAAAAGTTCTATTTTAAATAAACAATAAAAATAATTGTGTCAACTGTTTGTTTCACCTGAGAAACAAACTTTGTAAAATGAATGAGCTTTCACTAAGTAAAATTGCAGCAGAAGAAACTGGAGATACTCTTCTGTCCAAAGACATCGTCAGACTGCCCCTTTATCCGCGTACGAACTAACCATTCAATGTTGAAAATAAAAAGTATGAAATAACTACAGCATTATTTTATTTTTTAATTTATGTATTACTAATATTTTTTGTGTAAACGGCGTGGAAAATTCTTCTTCGTTAAAAAGTAAATGGAAATTTTATATCTAAAATTGTTTAGGTTTGAATTTTTCTAACAGTTCTGTTGAATTTTTTTCAACTGTGTTTGATGTGTAATGCTTTTATGTTATGTTATGTTACGTTAAGAATAATTCGATTTTTTATACACATAATATTTATTTATTTCGACGATATTCGATATTAAACATACGATTTATTTCAATAAAATTTGTTTTTATTGAATTATTATATTAAAGGAATGAAATATTTACTGGGTTTTAATTCATCATTTATAAAATACATATGATTTAGATACTACAACTATCAAGATAAAACATCTCATCTTTGAAACGAACGAAAACGTGAACAAAATGACAGACTCAGAGATTAAACAAACCATACATCATTATTATTGTCTATTTCAAACATTTCGTGAAATTACTCATGAAATGTAATTTCAAAATATTTGTTTTGCTAGTACCTACGAATTTTACATGTGCGTCACACTAAATTCTATTTCATAGTGAATATGTCAGAACTTCAAGTGGGATATAGGTATTGAGTTTATAGCTTAGGTATATTTTATTTTAGACGGGGTATCTCTGTATACAAACATGGGTACATATTGAAAATATTGAATGATTATTACAAACCGTTCAGCCTGCACGATCGCAATTTATTAATGATTACAGAATTTTATTTTAAAGTTATAATAAAAATCCTGACTAATATTACATCATGACGCTTTGATGACCGCTTAGCCTAGTGGGGAGCGATTCTGTCTACGAAGCTGAAAGTCCCAGGTTCGAATCCCAGCTCGGATTAGTATTTATATGATGAAAATTGATACTGGTACAGAGTCTTGGTTGTTATATGTATGTGGAGTCTTCGCTTGGTACCCAAAATACAAGCTAATGCTTTAATTTTGGGGCCTAGACGTTGTTGTGATGTATACGTTATCATACGTTATTATTATTATTGTTGTTGTTCTTATAATTATTATGGTTATTGTAATAATTATGGTTTTTAATATTATTTGTTTGTAATCTTTTTTCGTCTCGTCTCGTAACGGAGCAAGCAAATTACGAGTTTTTGTGCGGAAAGAGTTTAAGACACGAAGAGTAACAAAGACTGTTTATTCCATCGAAAGTTCCCATAGGATATAAACTAATCAAAATTCTGAATAAATGACAAGTGAACCTTTGATTTGTCAAACGGAATAGTTTTGAGAGTGAAACTAAGGAATTAAGTATCTAGAAGAAATGGTACGGCTGTGGGAACCCAAAAACCTAGTTATAGGGATGTTTATGTATATGTTAAAACATGGAGAGCCGTAGGCAAAAATTAGTAAGTTTGTATTTTTAAATACATTAATCGCATGATTTCGGTATTTGGTACTGTTTTCAACGGACCATTCAACACGTTCATATTGAACCATAATTACCATACAGTTTGATAGGACGCCTTCGTGCAGGTGCTGTGGACAAAATTCGTTTCTCGTAAAGCTGTATGATTCGTAGTTATGTCGCTTTTATACATTTTTTATTTTTCCGGGCTAAAAAGTATTATATATAATATAATAAGCTTATGAATTTTGTCTATGCAAAAAATTATAGGGGCCCGGGTACAATTATGTAGTCCACGCAAGCGGAGCCGCGGGCGGAAAGCTAGTTTGAAAATAAAGTACAGCCAAAGCCAGAGCCAGTACAGAGTTACTCGATGATAATATAGGTTTTATGGGTAATACATTTTTTAAAATCAGTTAAGTACTTTTTGAGTTTATCCGTAACAAACAAAAAATGAAATATTTCTTCTTTATAATATTAGAATGGATATAAGTTTTAATCGGTGAGGCGTTATATTTGTACTAAAATTTTAAAAAAATGCACATTTTGATACCCCCATGCCCACACAATAAAACATTTTCAACCAGCGACGTACGCTTTCACAGCGTACGAACTCAAAACAATATTTCGCATCTGGCCACAAATCCAGTTATATTATCGGAGGCGATGAACCGCCGGCCGACTGGACCGCGGCGGGGCCAGTTCTAAACAATACACTTTATTATACCAACTTTCGACAACTACTGAGTTTTGCGTCTTCACGAGCATGTATAAGTTACATTGGTAATTCATGTTTCATCGTCAGGAAAATATAACGGAGCTAGAAATAAATAGATATATTTATTTACGGCATAATTTGAATAATCAATTAAAGTACGAACTGACTAGAAGCCTTCTTCTACGTTTACCGTCCAACCACTCATATTCTAGCTACCTGGTGCTAGATGGAGAGTTTCAGTCACCGAAAACCCCTCGCTCTAATTTATTTACTCTACGGAATAATCTCTCTTTATATTGTTTTTAATTTTACTACTTTGTTATAAAAATATTAATGCGATGATACGTACCCTTTAAATTAAATCATTGACTGTCCGATTGGCCAAGTGGTTTACTGACCCTAACTGCAGAACCAAAAGTCAGGTTCGATTCCCTTCCAGGACAAATATTCGTGTGCTTGAATGTGTATATTTGTTCCGTGTCTGGGAGTAAAATATTTATATATACCCGGGAACAGTTATGAAAATTATTTAAGTATGTATATCAGTTGTCTAGTAGGTACCTAGTTGTTAGTTAGGCACTATATTGCGCTGTGTGAGATGTCCCAGGTACTATTATTAATACAATACAGCCTACACAACGCCATCTTATCCCAAAGTAAGCAAATATTTTGTTTGTATTATGGGGTACTACACAACTCATATGTAGGTATACTTAAATATTCTTTATAATATATATATACATATATAGATACTTTTACACGCAAATACAGAACATATACTTGTTTTTATACACAGACATGTTTATGCAAACAAATATTTGTCACGGGCGGGAATCGGACCCGCGACCCTTGTCTCTGCTATTATTGTCTCGTTGAATAAGAAAGTATTATTAAAATGAGTTGGATTCAAACTGTGTGTAACGGATTCTGGGACGAATTAGTCCGCTACAGTAATCCTAAGAATATTTTCTTAGATAATCACTTCGTTAACCTTTTATTATAGTAGGTATGTTCCCATTTTTACTTATTTCTTTAATGTGTAACCTTCAATTTGTACAAACAGCTCATATTCTAAACCGGACAGGTAAACCGGTACCGAACAGTCTTTCAATGAAAGTCTGGTGGTTCAGCCATTTAAAAAAAGAAAAACAATGTTTCATAATTCTCAAATAAGTGTATAAATAAGTACTTTAGTTTTTTACCGTATATTTACTTTTATTTTTGAGATATCGCATTTGAACACCAATGTAAATAATAATAATATTCCCTGAGACATCCCATACAGAGTCAACTAGTCCCAAACTAAGCAAAGCTTGTATTATCTCCTGTCCTATTATCTATGTATTAAGCTTGTATTGTTGTACTAGACAACTGATATACATACTTAAATACTATTTATAATGTACAAACATTTTTACACCCACACATAGATCAAATAGACATGTTCATGCACAAAAATTTTTTTCCAGGGCGGGAATCGAATCTGCGACCCTTGCCTCCGCAGTTAGGAGTTCTAGCCACCCGCCCAATTGGTCAGTTAGTTACTTCAATATCTTCCATTAACTCATATAATCACATAAGATATTACATTTTGGTTCACTGGTAAGTTCACAGAATATAAATTAGGTGGTTTGTATTATAAAACCTGCACCTTAGAATTTTGCGAGCCTGATTTTTTTTCTCGCTGAGGTTCTCATTTAAAATCAGCTCGTAAACTCCCGTCGGGGAAATTGTTTTGACACCGCTCCTAATATTACGTAATACGGCATCCCCGTACAGCCTGTGCTTTTAGGGCAGGGTCACACGAAAACTACGTGTAACACGACCTTTATTTAACTTCCCCTTTCTATTAGGTTTTTCAGTTTTGTTTTGATTCTTAACTTTTACGTATAACGTAAAATTATTAAATACTTAAATTTTTATTTGTATTTAATAAGTAAAATACTTTAAATTTATGTGAAAGTGATAAAAAAATAATTAATAATTAATTCAAAATTCAATGATGTATGGGAAGTAAACAGGCATAGTTCTACTGTGCAGTAAACGGACCGCGGAATTTGAGTCTATTGACATCTCTTCGTTCAGTGTCGTTAGGATCGGCGAATGAATGAGTTGCTCTTAGTTGGCCATTTAATGTGATAATAATTTAAAAAATACCGCCTTGTGTTGTGTGGAATTGTACTGAATGTAATGTAATTAAAATATGATTGAGATCATTTTTTTTATTATTATTGAAATATTATGGTAACCGCTGCCTACAAACATCATTGTTAACTTTGCTGTTTACTGTAGTAACGACGAGAGTCCTTTTCTAAGTTGTTTAAGCTACAAATAAGGAAAGAAAAACGTTTCCTCAAAGCCCTTATTGCATTCCAGGTGTGGTCCCAGCCTTATCTTCTCCGTTTTCCCTTCTCTTTTCTTTCCCGCCCGCCCAGAGCCGTTCCCCGAGGTGCGTTCGTCAATTTTGGGCGACTTTTTATGACTGCTCTCGAATGAGCCAAGTTAATCAAGTCACCGGGTAATATAACGTAAAACGTTTTTAATTAAACGCGATTACGTCGTTTTTCGCGCAGCGGAATTTTGTTATCAAAAGTTTTCTGCTGAGTGATTCGGTTAGACGGCCGTGGACTGACGACTGTGACGCTCCGGAGGGGTTTTACGAACTTTGCGCTGATTTTTTTATGTAAAAAAGTATTACACGTAAAAAGTCGAGGCTCAGATCACAAGGCACATCTACTTTTATAAATTTAGGAATATGAGAAAATTCAAGGTAGAGTCGTGACCGTTGGCTATATTTGAAACCTTTTAATATAAACTAAAAAAAAGACGAACTCCGTGTCGTCTATTCAAAAGTGAAACACTGCTCGAGGTGTATTTGAGGGTTTGACAATAATAGCAATAGCAACCGTCTAAACAACTCTTAATAAAAGGCACTTAACATGTTCACACCCTGTTTATAAAAGCAAGTTCACATATCTAGTCTAATAACAAGTCCTGTAGTGTGGGAGGCTATTTGATATTTGTTGGATATATTTAAAAGTTGGTTAAGCTTGGACAGTGTTTAAGTTGGTTTCGGATTTTCGCCGAATCGGGTCTTATGTCCAACTGAGTTCCATATCAACGCATTACGCCCCACTGCAGGGGCTTAGGCCTCCCCTAGAAATAAAGGTGCTTGGAGCTTAATCCACCACTCTGCTCCAGTGTGGCCATTTGATGCTGGCAACCGGGACCGATGGCGTAACATGCGTGATAGTTATGTACTCAAATCAGAAAAAACTCATTGGTACACGCCGGTTTCTGGGATTCGAACCTCGATCTTCTAAACAAGAAGCGGGTTTGCCAGCAGCCGGCTATCTGGACTATACAAGCCAACATTGGGCCACTTTAAAAAGAACGGAACGAGCAGTATTATGTACAAAAAGATGGAAGTTAGGCACTGTGTTGGTCAAATGACAAACACGAAACACATTGAAATTTCTTCGAGTGATCTATGAACTCATAAACAACTTATAAATTACATACCGTAAATGTCTAGGTCAAAAGAATCAATTTCAAAAGACCTTGGTTTGATGCTCTAAAGAAAGGTCAACGCAGGTCAAATTCTACGATGAAACAACATGGTACAGAGGAAATGAAATGTGGCAAATGAATATTTAAGTAGTACTTAAGAGGTTTTTAAAATTACAATCTTAATTTTTAATGAGGATGAAATGGGTTGTGGACTTCGCCTACGTGATTTCATACCTAGTATGTTGCACTAATGCAGCTTCATAGCACAATTTATTTGGACATTTTATGCTTTAAAAATTATCAGTATAATCACCACAGAAAACCGAGTAGATTAGAAGTGCCACGTGACGGCATTTGTTCGGAGACACGCGTTCCAAAAAGATTTACTCACACAGCGAAAATAAGTAAACATATTACGCATACCTAAATAGTTTTGTCTCAGGTTTGTCTCATTTTACAAAGCATAAAAAAATATATGATATTCAGATCAACCAAAACTACGTTTGTACGTTTTTAAATATTTAAATACATTATAAGTAAAAAACTAAAATGGCTGGGGTTTTTTTTCAAAATTATTTCATTTTTCTCAAAACATATGAAACTAATTGCATTTTACCTTGCAACGGATAGGGGGGTAAAATAGTTAAAATTGTTATTTAACCTCTTGATTTGATTTTAAGGACGACATATATCAGTGTGAAATGAACTCTTGATGAATTAGTTCTAATAAATTCCCAGTGGCCATATTCATTTCTAAGATTAAAAGCAAACATTACCCAAATAAATTGGGAAATTTGCATTCGGCCGGCAAGGTTCCTGGCAGATTTTTTATTTCAACATTTAAATCTATACTTCTATACAAATCTGTGGGCTCTGTCTGTACATTGGTCTGTACATCATTTTTTTTCCAAATTTTGTGACAAGTATTCATTTTATAACTTACTGATTTCAATTCAATCGTTTTAAAAGTTTTTGTCTGTCTGTCTGTTCGTTTGTCCCTATGTCCATTTATAACTCAAGAACGGTTTAATCGATCTTGATCAAAATTGGGATATATTAATAACATGTGATTGCGCAGATGATAGGGCTATATATGACTTTAAGTTGGAAATTGGTAGAGGCTTTATATGAAAGTCTCTGTTCTTTGAAATTAGAAACATGGAATTTTGAATTACAGCTACTGAGCAGAAATAAATAAAACATGTTTCAGGGCGATTGGATTTCCATATTTAAGGGGGAGAAACACTGAGTGGAAATTTTTATTAATTTTTTAAAAGTAGGAATTTGAATATTGAGACTATTGCTACTCATGATAAATAAATAATGACGAGTTTCAAGGTTTTTGGATTTTCTTTTAAGCAAGAAAACGAGGGGTGAAATTTTGTATGGCAGTATCGGTTAAAATCGATTAAATCGATTAAAGGTGGGAACTTGAAAATTGGAACTGTAGACTGTAAATTCTGAAACACGTCATTAATTATTTATAATGAGTAGTCATGATTAATGAAATTATGAAGAGTTCCAGGGTCTCTGGGTTTTCACTAATTTGTAAGGGAGTGTCGGTTTTTTTGAAGATCTGAAAAAGAGGTTGCAGGGATTAACCTTGGGGATACTGTTTGTGTCTCTTTGTTTTCAATTCAGAAATATTTAAGGTTCCTTTATGAACTTTCGAAATTGTAGAAATCATGAAAACCACGTTAACGAAGTCGCGGGAGTCGCTAGTGTTATTATATTACTAAATTAAAAGTATTCAAATATGAGCTGAAATAAGCGTGAACCTTATCGCCGATACGGAAGTACATTTTTAGACTAATAAACGGATTTAAATTCTGATCCGATCATTTGATATTAATCTTCACTCAAGCGCTGACTTGTTAAAACTGAATTACAATACTCAATTTTGTTTTATATTATTATTATATTCGTTCTAATCGGTATAATCGGTTATTTTTATATTGTTTTCTAATTGAAGTTCCAAACTAAATTGTTTTTTATTTTTATTTTACCATCGCTTTCCATGGAAACGATGAAAAAAAGTTTAAATATACAGTGATTTACGCCGGACGATGTTCCTAAATTTTTTGTACAATTTGCTGATTTTACACGATAGGCCTGAACGAGTCAAATTCGCTTCGGGACCTGATTGCGTGTGAATGTACATAGTGGGATACCAGTAAAAGGCTTTGAATGTTTTTGATAGATTTTCATTTCCCAAAGTGGGAATGCAATCTCATTGCATTTTATAAGGTATATTATTATATTTTGTACGCCTATTGGGAAAACACATTTCCAAGTAGGCACAGTATTGAAAAACGATCTAAAAATTTTACGTGCAGCGTGCCAGAAAGGAGTGTCTATTTAATAAAAATTGTCATTTCGGGAACGTTCCTGGTCATGATGACACGTTCTCGAAATGACGATGATTTTCTCGAAATCTAAGCTTCGTTTCCAAAATAAATTGCGTTTCTGAAGTAAAATACATTTACAATTTTTCAATTATTAACTATAAATATTATGTGTGCATAAATCACCATAAGGTTTTTTATACCAATATGGAAAATCAAGAAGCTAAGGTGCGTTCAAATTTGATATCTCTTGGAACTTTTTTTTTAAATAAAATATCTACTCAAAAGACAAATATCTATTGCGTATGAGTTGCTAATTGCCAAACGTTACGAAACGTTTTGAAAATTTTTTAGCTAAAGCTCTGTTTAAAAGTTACATTACAAAGAAGTGATGAATTATATGCTCATATTCCGAAATTTTGTTTAGTAACAAAACTGAATAGTAAGTAAACACAAGTATATAACAAAATAAAATAATTGTTATGATTACAGCTTACTATTATTATTTCCCCAAATTTAAAATACTTAAAAAAGGCTTTCTTAAATTTTTGTAATTTTTTTATTATGATCATGATGAAAAATCTTTAAGTATTATACAGATAATATCACCATCTTTTGTAATCATCAATTTAAAAGATATTTTTATTTTTAAACGTCAAACGGGCAGGCGGATAAATAAATAAATGAACCACAAATATTATCTTCTGATGCACTTAAGAACCTATACACTTAAGAAATGATGTCAAAATATGGATATGACTTTAGAAAATAACGTCAGAACACGACTAGCTGAAGTGGATACAATTAATTAACAACAAATTCTTCAAACAAATCCTTCTAGATTACAACATTCTATTTAAGTCATATTAGTTCTTTCTTTGTAAAAGTGCAGTTCATGAATATCTCCGGTTTATATGTTATGAATTTTCAACACGTTATTTACACATTATTATTATGAAAAGTTAATAGTAAAATAAAATAAAATGTAGATAAATTTTAATAATAAATAGATTTAAAATTTAAATTGAATAATTATTTACTTTCATTATTTTTTTTTTTATTTATTTAGAACGTGGTGTGGGTATTTTCAAGCAAAAATTGTAAATTATCTTAAGAAAATGGTAAAATAATACACATACTTTTGGAAGCTTTTGTTGGTGGCTGTGATCGCTGAAAGCGAAAATATTCAAACACATCATCTATCTCTACGAATTACGTATTCTAATTTTGTCTCCAATTTCTATGTTATTGGTTCACCGATTACAAGTGAAACTTCGGAAAAGCGATGTTCGATGTGAAAACTATTTACACTGAAGATTTTTGTAAGAAGAAGGTTTTCGTTAAATAGCAAATCAAAAAGAAAATTATCTATTTTTTCGTAGCTTTTTACCACCGTGTGTAAACACTACCAACTTTAAATACGATATTAAAATGGTTTGCAATAATAATCTAAAGGCTTCGCTGGTGAGATCGCGGTCACACAAGTGCGTACGAACACCGGGGTATGGGCCAGTGGGCATCGGGTCATCGTTCGATGTCGCCTCACTGACTCATCTCGGCTAACGGTGGCAATGCAAACGACGAAAACACCGCGCACCAAACATAATACCTACTATGTTTGCGAATATGTATTTTAACATCACCACTGCCGATCTAGAGCCATGTAGTAGTAACTAATAGTACTTATAGAGACGCCAATATGTGTTTGTTTCTCCTCGCATCGGGACGTGATTTTATAGATGGCTGGAAGGAACACATAGCAACGTAAGCTACTGTTTATGAATCCTGGTAGAAGCTTACTATGGAATACAAAACTAATTTTAAAATAAAACTGGTTAAGGAAGTACCTGACATCGCTACAGAAACCTAACATATCGTACGAATACAGATGTAGACTCTTAATAAGTACTTAGTATCCAAAAAAGACAAGTGCGTCATTCGATGTCGTGATAGCTGAGTGGTAGCGAGCTCGCTTCTTGTTTAGAAGGCCGTGGTTCGTATCGCAGGGTATATACGAATGAGTTTTTTCTAACTTGTGTACATAATTATCGCTGACTCCGTGTCTCGGAGAGCACGTTAAGCCATCGGTCCTAGTAGCCGTCACGAGATGGCCGTCGTTCAAATCTGCCAACCCGCACTGGAGCAGTGTGGTAGATTAAGCTCTAAGCACCCTCATTTCGATGTGCAGTAGTGTATAATAGGCTGATATCGATATGGTATGGTATCTAAAAACCGGTCAAGTCGGGTCACGGACAAAGTTAAGTTCTGAAGGCATATCTAAAACGAAAACTTATTAACAAAAATCATGAATTTTTCAAAGTTGAACTGCGCATTGTTGGGCGATAACTCGTGAGGAACCCTAGATAGTCGTAATAATTTTACTAGTAAGTTCGTATTACTTAGTATAATTATGTATTCTTTCAGATTTTTCGGAAAATAATAAGAAAGACTGGTCAAATACGAGTAGAATTCGCGTGGAGGAGGTTCCGTACTATAAATCATTGCGTTACCAACAATGTTTTTTTTTAATCTAATACAAATACAAGTTGCAAATTTTACCCGACCCTTTCCTATAACCAGATTACTATCATAACCCCCAAAACAATTGAACTTACCAGTGCTTTGTGAAATTAAGCAACAGATTTTATGTGCATATTTTCTTCACAAATATTTTTTATTTTCCTCAAGAATTCTTCAATTTGGGATTTCGTTTTGATTTTTCTATAAATCGTAGAAGGTCTTATATTCTTAATTTTTATGGTTCTGTAGCTAAATAGCAAAAAAGGAAGCCTTATAAGTTCGCCATGTCCGTGTCCGTCTGTCTGTCTGTATGTCTGTGGTTTTTCTCGGAAATTATTGGCAATATATAGACGAAATTTAGAAGGTAGATGTAATCTATGAACCGCTATGCATCGACGTAGTGAAATTAAGATTTTTTTTTTTGAGATAGGTCGTCATACATGTAACTGAAGTACAAAAAAAAATTCATCGTATATTAACGCGAGGTCTTAAAAAATGATATCAAGGTTTCAAATTTTTTTTTATTTAAGTCAACACTTATGCACTTCTAAAGTCCTAATTTTTATTAAAGTCATGTGTCGCCCTCCCCCCCCTCTCCCAGCTAAACTGTTGTTTTTGGATATGTGGAAAAAATTTATGACAGGAGTATATATAACGTAGTTAAAAAGAAACCTATCAAAGCTACCTAGACTGTATTATTTGACGAGTAATAGATTAACTTATAAAATGTACTTTTAAAAGTAAAAATTTTGTAAAAATTTCATAGAAAATGACAGATAGCGTTTAGCCAATAAGCGTAAACTAGATGTATTTTATCTTTGTGATGTTATTGTAAAAGATAATAAAAAAAAATTTATGATGAAAACTACATTGTATTACTAGCTTACTATAAATTTACGCTTTCCTTTACAGAGCTTATTCTCTTCACAATCGATACTAAAAGTCATACGTTTACTGTAATAAAATAAGTAATAAAAATTGTCTCTAGCTATCAGTGCACTCATGTTATTACTTTTCGGATTAGTCAGAGAGGATCGAGCGTCTTCTAAATAACTAACGAAATGAAAATGAAATATATTTATACAATGATTTTTAATTTTAACTTTAGTCCGACTCGCACTTGACCGATTTTTTTTCCAGATTTTACGGTCAGTAGTTTCGCAGTTATGGATGGGTAAGTTAGATTTTTGCATACTTTCGCATATTCACGATTTTCACATAAGCTTTACTATAAGTAGGTACATTAAAAACATTAATAAAATTCATTTGTATTGACCCAACATATTATTATGTGACTATGAGTTGCCTAAAATTGAAACATGTCACTGAAAAAATCGTTTTTTATGTAAATTTTTGACAAAACTGTATGTAAGATATGATACTTTCATGAAAGAATTTTCAAGATTCCAATTACTAAAAGTTACATGTGGCACCATTTTTATATGTTACACAGTTGCTTTCGAATGTTTTTATTTCAAGCAACAAGTATTTTTTCGAAATAATACAGATTACGTCTTGGAAAGCTTATAATTTTTGTTAAAAATGAATCATTAAGGTTTGTTCAAGATACCTCTGGTGATAGCGCCACTTGTAAAAGATAATAACTAGTTAAATAACGCCATCTGTGTTAAAGTATAGCAATTAATTAGATTTCTGTTTATTTCGCTGCGTATATCAAATTGGATGGTTGATCTACTCCGTACCAATTGAACTACTTTTTTTAAAGTTTATCAAACCTCTCTGCATAGAACATCTCAATATCGAAATTAAAGATATTTTCGCATAATTTTATTTTTAACTTTGATTTTTTTAAGGAGCAATTTAAATTTCAAACCAATAATCAATAGTGTGGTTCAATAATAAACTTTGTTCTGTGATATGAGACGAACTTGAATTTTTGTATCTAAATCACGTCCCCGGCATTTTAGAGCAGTTATTTGAGTGACGCATATATTCTGTACGTATTTACCTCATATGACCCTATCAGACTTTAGAGAAAAATAAAACAATTTTAGACAAACAAAATATAACACAACTGAAAATCTCTTGTACCCATTGAACTTGTAATACACTACCTAGAGAGGGCATGAAATTGACGTCTAGTGTTGAACGAAAAATATTTATTATCTTTCGTGTGGAATTTCGGTGCATTATAGTGTGTTGTATTTTGAAGTACTCCAGCACTACACAACAGCTCCGTCCACTCTCCGACACACAAACGTGATAACTCCGGTACAATATCTTTATCCCTTCATTGGTCTCTATACCTTCGTACGCTCGGCGTTTGTAACTATATCATCAAATATACGAATCGTGTTATTATAATTTGTACCTATTACAAAAGATAACAGGCATCAATAGAATATTGAAATATAATCGCAGGTTAAATCACAATAGACTTTAATAACTCACCCTGACCTATGTTAAAAGACCTCCAAACTTCTATTCCAATAAACATGCAATGTATAGTGTATTTACTTGTTAAATGAATAACTATACGAAGGTAACGTAAATATTACTGCATTCACTTGCCTTAGTTTAATCATGTTATACAAATATCATTTGCGCCAAAGAATGTTGTTAACTTTGCAATATTTCGATAATGTCGCACTTTTTAGGGTTAAAGAGCTAAAAGTAAGAAACTTAATTTTAAATTGTTTTTCATGTTCATCTATCTATCTTGTCTGTAACACCAGGTAACACTGGTAGTTTCTACATTCACGGACACCGTAGATCATCGTAGATATGAAGTTTTGCATACATACCTATATAAAACAGGCAAAATTTATTTAGTCGTCATTTTTTTTTCAATATGCCCTCACCCATTATGAAATGAGAATGACATTTTTTTCTGTGTATCCTGCCGCGTGAGACATCATTACCTATAGAACTCTTTTAAAATGACGTAAAGGTTCTCTTGACCACTTCTTTTATCCCCCTTTCAGAAATATTTGGCTTCAAAATAGCTTTTCCCGTGTTCTCTAGCATTTCTAAGCAAAAGCATTTGGGGATAAAAAGTAGATGTTGATTAGAATTTTTTGATAAAATTATTTCTAATTCGTAACCTTAACATATTTTTATAATATTTGAGAATAAAACGCTAAAACCGAAAAAGCTTGCACTTGGCTGGTTTTTTTTAAATAATATTAAATGCGTTACACTAATTAATTAATTTCAAAAAAAGTTTTAAAGTTATCATAATTTATACGATTTAAATATGATTTAAAATCGTATTTAGTCTATGAAAACGTATTAATATTGTTATTTTATACAATGAAAGAATTATCTGTAATGACCATAGTTTATATTGCGGTTACAAATCAGTGCACGAGGTTTATGTTTGTTTTTGATTTATAATAAATAATTTACACGGGATATCCGCAGAACGTTATACTTATAAATAAGGGGCCTCCCATAAATTATATCACACAAATTTCATTGTTTTTGGACCCTGCTCTCCCCCTTGTCACAGGTAGTCGCATTTGTATGTCCTTTTCTATAGTGACGTCACACAATTTGTCACTCCAAATCAAAAATGAATTTTTAAACAATATTTTCACATACAAACCTATTTATAACAAATTTTAGTCTAAGACGTTGCATATAACTTTTATTTTTGCGTGCATGTGAATATTTTTTTAGTTTTTGAATGTGACGACGCCAACATCACAAAGCTTGTGACTCCTACCCCCCTTGTTACGCCATGTTACACATTCTGGACCCCCTTCCTGCCCCTTAACGTGTGACGTAACTTATGGACAGCCCCTAAACCGCAATTTGTGCAACATTAAAAGTTAATCTATTGTTGTACTAGTAATAGTGTTCCATACATGGTTCATCATTATAAAGCCAAATTGAGACAAATAACCATTAACTATCAAAACGCTATGTTTGAACCTAATAAAGTAACCCGTCACCGACGGAGACAGTGTCCTAGCTTTATCAATCTTCCAAACATATCTAAAAGAGAAGTCCAAAAACCTCCCACACTACTGGACTTTTCGACAATATGTGGGCCTTTCATAGAGCCAGCAACGTGATGGCCGCATTATATTTCAAGTATAAGCAGCATACCTATAATATCAGTTAGGTTTTTTATCTATGCATTTTATCATCTTTAAATATAAAATCGAAACATATCTCACTCATTTATCAACATCGAGCCGAAACCACTGAAGCGAATCACATAAAATTTGGAAATAAGGTTTCTTTTCTGATTTAAGCTTCTATTACAAAAGTTCATTAAAAAAACGTTATTGTAACAAGGTCAATTTCATTTTCTCGTCATTTTATTAGTAAAAGAAATAAGAAGTGAGACCAATTGCCAACCAACTTTAATTCGTTTAAGATCCTAAATGGTCATTCATGTATGTATTTTAGCTATCTAGTACCCATAACACAAACATAATATCATACTTGCTTATTTTGGGATTAAATGGAGCTAGGTGGGTTGTCTTAGGTATTATTATTATTATTCAAAAGGCAGAACGATTTGAGAAACTTAACGAAGATTTTTAAAGAAATTTTTTGTGATACCCCATTTAACATAACTTATTGAATATAATGTTTTTCTTCGTAACAATATGGCATATATTTGCCGCCATATCGACTTTTGATTACTGGCATGTGTCTAATGACACAAAAGTAAGACAAATTGGCTGTCTTAAGAATCATCATAATCGGCCCAAGCGTTTTGTATCTAGAATGCCACAAAAGAACACTTTACCCGAATTTAAAATTCTACTTCTAAGGGGGGATAAAACACAAATGTAAAAAGAAGTATGTAGAGATTCATTGTTTAACCTATAAAGAAGTTAAATAGGGGATGAAAACTTGTACGGGAATTCAGTCATTTTTAAGGATCGCTGGGGCGAATCCCACAAAATTTGTATAAGAAAAAGAAACCTAATGTGCATATTAAGAATAGATTTTTGGAAATTCAACCCCTAACAGGTTAATATACAGGAAAACTTAAATGGCCGATGTAAGTTCGTATGAAAATTTGCCATTTTAAAAGTTAAATAAATGAAAATTGGTATTTGGTCTCAAGGTCAAACACAAAGTATGTCGTGCTACAAGATAAAAGAGAAAGTTTTTTAAGGACAGCTGAATCGAATCACACGAAATTCGAACATTAGGTTTCTTTTGTGACATCCACTAAGAAAAGGTTTTTTTGCCTACCCCTAACGAGTAAAAATAGGGGTTGAGATTTTGTATGGGACTTTTATTATTCATACTTATTTTAGAAAATGACTTTTTTGTTACCTGGAAGTATACAAAAATTTATGTCCTCAATATTTGGATTGTGGTGGATTAATAATAAACTGTGGTTTACGAACGAAATTACCAATTGTCACGCGCCTTTTTCGTAAAGGGTTGAAAGCATGATTAGATTATATCGAAATTAGTACATGACCCCGACTTTATCAGCCCTTACAGATCAAATGGCCAAACAGAGGGCGATTCGCAACGATTCAAATACTCTCACGCGACTGACAACTGCTAATGTTTATTGGTCACTACCAACCCTATCATAATACGAGTTCGGGCTTGAAAATAGTATAATATATTTCAAAAAAAATTAAAAACGATTGATCTTGTAGGCTGGCTCCGAAACATTCTTCTTTTCTTAAAATGTGACTGCACGTTTCTGAATGATGATTCAAAAGCTATTCCATCGATCGAGATAAAATTTTCAGGAAACATGAATTGAGATCACAATTTGTATACTATATCCATTATAAGTAATGTATCTTTCGATCAAAGTAATAGATTTTTCTATGGTTTGTGTATTCGACACGGTTGTTTAGGGATTGGTGACGAATCAATTTTGGAATCGATCGATTGGTCAAATCGATAATAATTGGATCTATTATATTTTGATATACTATTTTGATCGATTAATGCCCTTGAGCACATTATGTCTGCTTATTTTACATGCTCCGCTCTTCGGGAGCACGATACTAAAAAGCAGTTGTTGAACCTAATACCAGTCATTTTAAAATTTTCTTTGTTATAACGCACTAAACATAAAATAAATTACAAATCTGAGTATGCGGAGACACTCAGTAAAAGTACTTGAAAAATTATAGGTCAAAAGGACGCTCTGTGCAAAGTTTCTTAAAATCCGTTGGGAACTAACGACATTAGGTCGCGATAAAACGGACGAACGGACAAACCCATAACCATGCCAAAATTACTAAGAACCATTACCAGTTTGAGGCTCAGCACCCAAAATAATACACAATTATAAATTTCTCAAATAACAGTACTTCGAATTTACTGTTTATTTGAAAGGCAAAAGTAACTTAGCGTGTGAACGTCATAACCAATAAATTTCGATTGGTGGGAAAAGCCAAGGCGCTTTAGCGATTCGTTAGCTAGACTGATGAAAACGCATTTTTTGATGACTGAATGGCTGAAATAATGAAGACTTGCTTTTGCCTAGGTATTTGCCCAAATAGTATTCAAGATTTGCATTTTTTACTTTTATTTAAATTTACATTTTCAGCGAGTATTTCTTACCTCATAAAACAAACTGTTTTTGGCACAAATATCAACGCTATTATTCATACCTACTATATTGGTTTAGTTACAATTAAGTTTAGTTACAATTCAATTTATATGGGTAAGTTTCATCATAATCAATGTATTCGAACAGACCAAATTAAAACCAGGGGCCTCCTAAATGAACGTTCTAAGCAGTTTTAAAGAAATCAAATGCGATACAAAATTAAAAAAAAATTTATAGTTCTTTGACTAAATATTTTTAAGTAACTTTAAGTAACTTTATCACATCGAATTCTTTTTTAAAGATGCATCTAATTGAAAATTTAAATTCTGTTTTACACCTACCGTAATAGTCATCCCCCTTTTATAAGACCCCATTAGGTTTTAAATTTATTTTATTTTTAATATTTTTTACTATAGCTGCTATAGTAACACGTACTTTATAAAAATTTCAAATGTGGCGGACATTTGATTATTACGGTTCAGATGATAAAGCCCTGTGAGAGAGTGTCGGACGGACAGCGGAACCTTAGCAATACAGTTCCCCTTGGTACTCTTTGCGTCCGAAACCCTAATGGAAACTACGAATTTTTGATGTCGCGCGTCTAATATTCGCTGTCCCACTCACTCGTTTTTAGGGTAGTCTCGGGTGTAAGACAACGCGATCAGCTGACGGACCTGGTCTTAATTAAAATGTGTATTTTGCTTGCAGGGATGACTAATAAATTGATTTAGTCTAAGTCAAATATATCAACTATGCAGAAATATCACAATCACAGTTTTAGAATAATACATTTAAACTAAATTTTCTGAACTTATTTGACTACAGATAGCCGTAATCATAACTACAGACATCTCGAGAGATATTCCATGCTGTACTAAAAATATGAATTTTCAGAGTTGTCTTATCACTCACACGAACATTTTTATATAATTTACTATGTGCTGCTGGTTTTATTATCATATGATATACCTTCAAATCCAAAATCTTCCGATTCCTCCAATCAGCTCTAAAATAGTACTTGCAAAACGCGATGTCAAAGGGAACATTTGTGCCAAGTTAACAGAAAATCTGTTGGTAATTGAGTATAACAGTAATAATCTCAATCTGAAAAAAAATTACACTTGCAAAAGTCGAGGTTCGAGTGCACCTCAGTACCAAGTTTCAAAAAAAACCGTTAGATAATAACAAAGTTAGAGCGCGAAAGGACCAACAGACAGACGGACAAACTACCATACCAAAATTACAAGATACTAGCGGTACTAATTGTACTACATTTTACCTACTTCATGTTCCAGACTTATGTCCGCCTAGCTAGGGTTTGTCGGTACTTTCTATTTTTAAGCCTACTGATTTCGTATTTCTCTCGTTTCTTTTATTTTTGATTGTCCGATGTGGCAGTGTGCTCGTAAGATCGTATAGGTTTCGCATTTGACGATGACACATTCCACCTTTATATGAAGTTCAATTGATACGTACTTGCTTGGCGTTAGAACAAGGTACGCAATTTTTTTTAGATTTAGTTAACATTTCCTATTAGTTTTGGTCGCCGTGGGTTCGACATGGTATTTTATAAATGTAAAAAGCGCTATACGGGGCAACACAATCCAACAGTCTAATTTAAGCCCTCGCACTTTAAGTACCCGCAGACTGCGAAAAATATATCATGTGCACGTACATGGTGTTCCATATACGTATACATGTGCATGAAACATACGAAAACCAGGTCAATGTAAGTTCTGTTCTCTTTATCTACGAATACAAAATGTACCTTGAAAAAAAAAGACAAAAAATATTTCAGCATTCACGTCTCGTCATAGAAATAACAAAATGTGGGGATAAGACCATAAACTCAATATTGTAATCGTCTACTAGCTACACGTATAGATTTCAGCCATTCATTGTAGGAAAAACCATAAGTGAAACATGCTCAAACAGGGGCACCTCCTACGTGGCCGGAATACTTACACGCGACGTGAGGCCGATACGACGCCCTGCCGCACTCTTACGACAGACATGGGGTCCTGTACAAGCCTACTGGAACATTCAGTCATTGCGTTTCGAGGTGATCAGATGCTGGTAACAAAATTAGTTATCCAAAATTTATAGTTTGTTCTTTTTGGAGAATTAATATTCCATCGATTTTTGTATTCCTAGTCTATATTTTATGGGAATACGGCTTCAAAAAACATTTGTATGTTTATGCTTTTGATTCGTAACGAACATTATTGACGCAATGTACTTGCTTTTTCGCGTTTCTGCAATACAATTTTTAATAGGTACCTTAAATTAGAGAATACATAAATTTAATTCGTGTGTAAATGAAATGAATTTTCAATTTTCGTAAATATCATGAAATAGCGCTTTTAGTCATCATAAAAATTTAAAAAGCCCCAGACACAAAAAAAAAACTAACCTTTAAAAAGTGTGAAAAAATACAAATTTTTTCATTGCCTAATGATTTTTGATCCTTAATTGCGTCTGGGACCGCTAATTATTAGGTATTTTAAGTTTGCTTGGCGGTCCCCGACGCTTTTAAGGATCGAAAATCATTACACAATGAACAAACTTGTATTATTTCACACTTTTTAAAGGTTAGTTTTATTTTGTGTCAGGGGTTTTTAAAATTTTTAATTTAATTTTTATTTTAAAATTTTTAACCTTTTATTTAGTTAAACTAACTCATACAAGATCAGACAAAAAAAATAATTTTAAAATTTTTAGTGTTCATTTCGTTAGTTAATGTTTCTCATTCCCTTTCAATATAGTGAACATTATGCTACTAGTCAAGCCCTTTAATTTGATACCTATATTGATGGAGTAGCGAAAAAATATGATATCTGCCATTTTGTGGCGGCGGCTATCTTGGATTAATTTCCATCAAACATAGCTAAGAATACCTACTCCCGACTAATACACCTTTCAAACAAAAAGCCGAATTCAAATCGGTTCATCCGTTTGGGAGCTACGATGCCACGGACAGTCTACACAGATGCACAGATGCACAGATGCACAGATACATAGATACACAGATACACAGATACACAGATACACAGAAACACAGAAACACAGATACACGCACACGTCAAACTTATAACACCCTTCTTTTTTCGTTATAATTTAAATAAATTTACCAAATGCAAGCTTCGTAAGCATGCTTCGGAAAAGCAAGACTATTTGTGTCAGTGTAAAGTGATTTTGCCGTTACCGTGCAGATGTGTGCAGAAAAATGATAGTTCTATTAAGCATAATGATGATTTTACTGTTCAAAATAGTGAAAGTGATCATAGTAAGTACTCAAATATGTAAAATAATTAAATAATTTTGTATCACTATGATCATTACTAAAACCTACAATTATCCTCTTCTTGAAGTTATACATTCGTCTCATTATTTTGAAAACAAAATTTTTGAAGGGTTCAAGGGTGAATTGCACACATGTTTTTATTGTTCTATTCGTACACTCCGTAAGTAATATTGGCAATGTCGGCTCAGAAGCGGTTTTATAAACTGAAATTGGAACTAAAGTGTACCTACTAATCTAGATTATATACCTATATTCTCTATAGAGTAAATTAATTTGACAGAAGCGTTTGGTTATATTCTAAAAATTTACCAAAACGAGCTAGACATTGAAAACAACCCGTGAAAGAAAAAAAAGCACAGTGAAAAACAAAGTTACTACTGTACATATTCAAACCAGTTTTCATTGAAAGTGTTTCTTAAGTTGTAGTAATTCAAATTTTTACAGTATTTTCTACCTCATAGTTAAAAAATGAAGGCAAGAAAACACTCTTTTTCGGACTTCGGGACTACAAATCTCAACAACTATTGACACAAATAAAAAAATCCTTTTGAAACCTCTATTTTTATATTATTTTATTCTTATATTTAGAAGCAGCGCCAAGAAGCTCAGCAGTTATGTATTTTCAAAATACAAATTATAGATTTTTGTGCTTTGTAACCATAGACGTAATAAAAGCTCTAGAATCCTTGTCACTAAACAACCAATGAAGCACTGCAATGCGGCCACGTGTGTGTAATGTGCAACTTAGTTGCGTGCTGGCGGTCGGTAGTGGCATGAGTGTGTGCCAGCGTTGACGTGTATGTAGATATCCAGCTGACTTACTAGGGGTGCATCGGTAGTTAGTTCTCGATGTTACGTCCAGGTATTCCTAGGTTTAAGTTTGTAAACCAGGTCAGTTTCAACGTTTTAGAGGCATACTAAATCCAAACAGCTTTGTTATTTAAATAACCACGAATTGAATTAAATTTTTTTACAGAAATCGTTCTTGCAATCCATTTCTGAACATGACCCGAATTCATTATGTGTTACATGTTTGAAGTTGTTATTAAATTATTTTATTACCCTCTCAACAAAAGTATCCATATGTGGACGCGGCTCACTCCAACATTCCAACGCAAGCTTTTTTGTATTGTTCCGGAAATAGGGTGGTTTGACGGATTGACAGGGAGCGGGGCTGTTTAAAGGGTTGATTGACGCCGCCAAATATTTAAGAAGCCGTCGATTCCGAGTTAGGGATAAAGGGAATAATTAAATTTGAAAGCTATTCATATATTATATTTTAATAAGTAGGTTTTAAAATAATAATAATACCTGGGATATCCCATACAGCGCCATCTAGCACCAAATTAAGCAAAGTTTGTATTACCAGACAACTGTTATACATAATTAAATATTCTTTATAATATAAGCATATACAGTTACTTTTACACCCAAACACGGAACAAATAGAAATGTTCATGCACATAAATATTTGGCGGGAATCGAATCCACGACCCTTGGCTCCGTTGTTAGAGTCTTTAACCACTGGGCCTATCGGTCAGTCAATAGACAGATATATAAGTACTCGTAGATAATAGATATTTACGATACGAATTGTAATAATGTATTGCGACAGGTTTATTAGTATCAGGTCACAGGGTTAAAATGATTTAGAAAATATTTTCGAGGCGGATTCAAAGCTTTCGGATCTTGAGTAAAAAAATATATTGTGATCGATAAACTGAAAGGATAAGTGGTTTGTTTGTAGAGGAGATCTAGAGCATATCGAGGAGGAGGCCCTATGTGCATAATTGTCGAGCAGTGGACGTTTAGCGGCTGAGACGACGATAATGGACTAGATCTAAACCAGGTTTTGTTTAGATTTTCAAGCACTAGTATTAAGTATATCTAGTACTAGTATATTGGTTTGTCAATGTTCAATACGAGTTTGTAGATACCATTGCAACAGACATCAAAATAATAATTTTGAATGAAATCGTCAAATGAGTATCACAGTATGCATCGCTTTAATAGGTATTGCGACATGTGTACAGTGCATGAAACGAAACAACATAACCGTGATGTGAAAATAAATAAAAAAGTTACCTTCTTGGTAGCACTTTTGGCGAGTATTTTCACACATTGGTGTGAAAGCAGTTTCGAGAAGCATCGAAAATATTCCAAAGGTAATCATGCTAAAAATTTTGTTTACATGTAATTACTATAATTTTTTAAAACTACTAAACTGTTGCAAAGGCTCCAATCATCGCATGAAAAAGGCCTTTGTAACATTTTTACGTCTCCAACGTCGATTATTGAACTGACAATTCCTTATGCGCAATGTATTTAATTTAATGGGACTTTTCTGGAAAGCCCTAGAATGTCTAAGCCTAAGAATATTAAAGGCTACGCAATTTACAATCAAAATGTCACTGTGACTAGAGTGAGTGATATTATTAATTTGGTTTAGAAAATAAATAAGTCCTCAGGAAGGCTCAAAATTACATGCAAATATTGTTGATATTCTTGAATTTATTTTGCTATGAACTAGTGTAGCCAAATGCAATGTAAAAAACTCTCACTGCGTTTTATTGAAAGTCGCACAGAGCCAGAAGTTGGAACAATGTGTTTCAGGCCATATTTCGGAGTAAACAGCGTAAACTCAAGTAACCGTCAGCAATAACCTTTGACGAAAGACGAATAATTTAGTCGTGATATTCCAATCGATAAAATATTGATAAAGTATTTTTATCTTCACCTTCAAAAAAACATTTTGTTTATTTGCGGTTTCCGTGAATTAGTGCTTACAATGTCCTTTCGTCCTATAATTATCTAGTTGTTTTGGCTAGACGTACACGAGTACCAAAATGATGGCAGATTTAACTTTGAGCGTTTTATTTGCGCAGACAACTTTTTACGTAGGTTCGGCCTTCGGTCGCAGATGGGAGATATCATCGAAATGTGAATGTACTTTTATCATTAACCTTTTGTTTTTGTCCGATATCGTCCGATGGTTGATAACGTTATGACATCAGCATTTATATAGCTTTAACTAGATATCCAAGTCGTCGTAAAATGTCGTGATAGCCGAATGGTGGGGAGTCCGCTTCTTGTTTAGAAGGTTATGGTTCGAATCCGAGGGCATGTACCAATGAGTATTTCCTAACTTATGTATATAAGTGCCTTCGGAGAGCACGTTAAGTCGTCAGTGCTGGTTGCCATTTAAACCCACCAACCCGTACTGGAGCAGAGTGGTGGATTAAGCTTCAAGCCCACTCGTCACGAGGGGAGGCCTAAGCGCTTCAGTGGTGCATTAATGGGCTGATGGTATGGTGTACTTAACTCCAAGTACTTGACATGGTTCTATACAGTTTCATAGACTGCTTGAATACTTTATCGCATCGGATTGTCTTAGAGCAAACTCAGAAACATTTATTTAGACCGAGTTTTGATAAAAATGTGTTTTGTCTTTATTATTGGATTATTATTTATTGGGTTATTTTGATCCTTGATAATTTTAAACGAAACTAACCAGCGCGGTGTGATGTTTAAGCAAAACCATAAAAATATTAATTTGTTTGCTCACATCTTGGATTGCGCAAGTTGTTTTTGAGCAAATGAAGGTGACACCGACATCCGTAACGTAAATGATACGAGGGCATTGCCCGGCGGCCACCCTACGAAATCTTATCACATTGATGGATAGTGATAAACACGATATTATATTTCGCGTCGTAAACATCATATACCTACCAGGCGACAATTTGTCTGACCTGGCTGAACACAATCAGCGCGTACAACAAACACTATATAAAATCGATGAATTACTATTAATTAATTTCGTTGTATTAGGCTCGTGAAAGGCAGCGCAGGACACCCCCAATTGAGTTCACAGACGACCTGAAGAATGTCTCTTGAAGTGGTTGGAGAAAATAAAATATTCGATTTGGATACTATGAATTGGATGGAAGTGAACTACGTTTTAGTTATATTAAACATGTTTATAATCACGTTTTATGCATTTCTATGTTATTACCTAATTTCGATCTGCGATTCAAAATATAAGGAAAATGTAAAATACAGATATACATGTTTATATTTAGATATTCTAAATAATGATGATTATTAATTACGATATTATTTAGTGTTTACAATAAATCTCATTTTAGTTTCATTTTATAAAACAATAAGCATCGGTAACTAGAACAAAACTGAGTCATTTCAGATAAGGTACAAGGCTGTATCGCATCGCATGCGAGCCCAACATAATGTGAATCACGTTCACTCGGACTTCCTACATAATTTATAATTTCATGGACGATATGTATATGTTGCAGTAAAACTATAACAATAACGTGAAAGATTTAAATTCTGGTATGGATCACAGTTTTTTTTTTTTTTTTTTAAATAGACCTCTTGTTGGGATGTACAGAGTTTATTAAGCAATTGATAGAGGCATATGAAAATTCTATTCACACCTAATTACCAACCGACGAAAAAAGGAAGAGGTTCTCAATTCTTCTGTATATATACATAAAATATATTTTTTATAGAGTAGGCCGATTTAAATGATTTTTTTTTTACGATGGGGTATACATACCTCGAACTTACAACACTAATCCGAAATCGTAGTTGGTTCGCTACACGCGGATCGTAATTACAGCCAAATGGGTTAATTGTTTAGTTCCCTGACTCACGGGCCTAAGTGCCATTTGTTTTGTGAATGTGTATCGAATGATTGGGTGTTTAGCGTCAGTCTCGATTCGGCTTATTTGTTTTAATAAGATCATTTTTTTGAACTGATACTTAATGGTCGTGTCCAATGCATTTATTGTGTGCTGTACCCATATTGTAATTACGTTTGTGGATTGGACGCAGAGTCTGTCTGTTGCATGGAACAGACTATGTGATATAGAAACGCTGAGTTTCTGTTAAAGTACTATATAATAAGTTCGTTGACTATTTTTTTAAAATTATTTTAATGAAGCAGTTTTCTAAATATATCATAACCGAGAGAGAATTTAAAAAAAATTTATTAACACAATTATGATTATTTAATATGTTCTGTTAGGCAGAGACGGCAGGACCCGGCGTACCAATGTGTGACGTCAGGCCATTTAAAATAATGTAAAATATTGTTTTGCATGAAAGAGACAAAGATAAAAATTTATAAACTTATAATTTCTTAATGTTAACTTAACTTAATGTTGTATATATAAAGAAACATTTTTGTTAGTGTTTATGTACCTATATATTCTTTACTTTTCAAATATTTATTGCATTGGAAAGAAAATACATTAAAAATACTCGCAAGTAGGATTAACTTACGTTACATTTGAATCTAATCCATATGTTCGCAATTACGCAATAAGCAGATAGGACACTTCGACAGAAAAAACACTACGGCTTATATGCTCTGCTACCCGTGCGAAGCCGCGGCGGGTCGCTAGTATTAAATAAAAGCAAACAGCTAACTATTTGTTGTGCTTGGCTCAAGTTGTTATTGCACAAGATTTTACTGCCTATATACTTTACCCATTGTAATTTTAATATCCAAAAGCAATATCTTTAAAGTATATGTTTATTTTTTATATTTTAAAAGGTAATATGTACACACAAAACTGATAAAAGCGTATCTAATCGCGTATACATATGATGTATTTCATAATGACATACCTAAGTACAATGCAATGACCTCTTTGACTGATATTGTTTTGCAGTAAATAACATGAAACATATAAGCCTCGTGATTGTTGGATTGTGTAGCTGATCATTACGCAGCTACAAAGAACTAGTCCCTCCTTTCAATCTCCAAGTTCATCACAATTTGAACGTCATTGTTCTTCTAAAACAACAAATTGAATCTTTGACCCAAATGATCTTTTTATTGTAGAATAATTCTTTTTTTTTTAATTTGGAACTGAAATACTTTACCCGTTTACTGACTGAATTATGTTTGAACAATTCGTACCTATTCTTTAACGCAAACTTAATTTTGAATCTGGTTTTTCAGAAAATACCGACCAGTTCAAGAAACTAAATTGAATATATAGTTTTTGATTGAAGAATACATTTAATTTTTTTTTTTTAAAGTCATATCATAAAAAAATATACATACAATCAAGTTTCCCAAAATCGAATATTTCGGTAAGTTTCAAAACAAAGCTATATGTGATTATTGATATTAATCTATTAATTTTTCACCGACAAAAACCGGCAATCATATCCAACTAATGGTATAAAATTTTGCCAATCATTACATGTGTTTGTTATTGACAATAGGTTTTTTTTTCTAGAAATTTCTTATTATGCGGTACAGCAACGTAGGCAGGCTGTTTTTTATGACATGGCGTTGTCAAAGATATTGTCATGCAATATCAAAGTAGAGAGAGCCTAGATTAGTAAAGAGTATCAAAGAAATTTTTAAAATTTACATTGCCTAATGTTCAATAAGTTGATCTCAATTTAAGACTGGATGGAGATTCATTAAGTTTAATTAATGAAACTGTGTTCTTAGGCATTACTATCGATGCAAATTTACAATGTTGTCCTCATGTTGTGGGGGTGGCTGGTAAACTGAGCTCTGCTCTTTTTGCAATTAGGCAAATAAGAAGCCTAACCGATGTGCCTATAGCAATTTTGCAGCTTACGTTGTAAAAGCTTCCCATCCTTTCAGACACGGATATGGTAATATTAGTATATTAAAATGGTTCCTATAGTTGAACGACTCATGGCCACGGTGCTTATGGCATTCTGCTGTATATGCTGCAATTTGTAAACTAGGGATTAAAATATAACTTAGAGACCAGTTTAAAGAAATTGACATAATGACGTATAAATATGCATTTGAAAATACGATGCATCTGTAAACAAATATTGTGTTAATAAAAAATATATTGTTCAGCATTTTAATACAAGAAACAAAGATAAGCTAAATAATAACCAACTTAAAACGTTTACATTTTTATTTTTAAAGGCCAATGTTTACGCTTTTACAATAAGATCCCAGTTGAAGTACAGGTATCAAAAATCTAAGGATGTGGACCGCTATCCTATCAGTTTGTTTATTATTATTTAAAAACTTTTTGTGAAAACAATTTATTTATTTAATAATCATACCTCAGTTTCTTTCATATTCTTCAGAGACGGACAAGCGCTTTTTGAATAATAATAATAATAATAACACACACAATCACAACAACGTCTAGGTCCCAAACTAAGCATTAGCTTGTATTTTAGGTACCAAGCGAAGACACCACACACATATAACAACCAAGACCCGGCGCCAGTATTAATATTCATCATATAAATACTGACCCGACCTGGGATTCGAACCCGGGACCTCCAGCTTCGCAGGCAGGGTCACTGCCCACTAGGCTAAGCGGTCGTCAATGCAACTTCGTTGGGACTTTTTGTACCCACAAAATAATAAATTCAAATATTTTTGTGATGTATGGCAAAATTATGTTACGTAATTACGAAATAAGGATATTTGACTTTACTTTGATTTTTTTTAAGTCGGTCTCATCTTTCTCAATTCAAAAAAACATTATGAAATAGGTACGTGGCGGTCCACGTCACGAAACCGATTAAAAGGTTTTGAAGTCACGAACTGACTTTAATTTCACCAGATTTAATCAGATTTTTACTTGTATATGAAAAAATGTTTTATACGTCACAAGTTTAGCTTCACGTTCTACAAATTATGAATTTCATTTGATAAAATTTTAGCTGGCTAATAATACCGAAAAAATTTTCTTTTAATAGTGAATATTAGGTATTCTAATAGATTCTCATTATTAAAATATTCTTCAATGGCTTTTGGACTCAAATTAATTTCTTTCTCACAGTGAAAATATTTTTCATGGAATTATTTGTACAAATTAAAATAATTAAACATTTATATTAGTAACTGACAAATGTTGCAAAACAAAATTTAAAAAAGAAAACTGATAAAAATAACTATTTTTAAAAATTAAATAATATTTTTTTTAACTTTTTCTCAACCAACCACAACATGCCGTAGGACGCGGTATCCTGTACACGTATTTATTACGTATAACTATGTATTTACTTCCATGTGTCTTGCCGGTCATGACCTATGGTGCTGAAACGTAGACAATCAAAGTGGGACAAATTCACCGATTTAAAGTTGCTCAGCGAGCTGTGGAACGGGCTATGTCTGGGGTATCTCTGATGGATCATATCAGAAATGAAGTCATCCATCGGGGAGCAAAAGTGATCGACATAGCCTGCAAGGTAAGTAAACTGAAGTGGCAGCGGGGCTGGTCACACCTGCCGAAGAACCGATGGACGATGGGGAAGAAAGGTTCTTGAATGGAGACCACGAACCAGTAAACGTAGTGTTGGACGCCCACCGGCTCGCTGGGCCGACGATATAAAGCTAGTTGCTAGTAGTAGCTAGATGAAGATCGCCGATGATAAAGGAGTGTGACGTGCCCTGGGAGAGGCCTATGTCCGGTAGTAGATGAATGTGGGCTTATGGATTGATGGAAATATTTATTGAGCGTCTGTTATCAGCTGATCTATTTTTAAGACGAACTTTCAGAGATGGTTTTCTCGAAAACTGTAGGTTTAGATAAAAAAAGGTATACAAAAAATTCCTCAGCTCGTATTCTACCTACAAACTGAAAAGCCTTAGGATTGTAAAAATCTTGAAAACTAAACTAATTTCTATTAATTCAATCTTTTAAACAATTAAATACTAATATAATACAGTCTCGATTGAAATAACACGCTTTAAAAAAACACACTCCATAATAATCAATAAGGAGAATCAAAAATATGACGAACACTAACTCTGACACAACATGCGAAACATTTACAATAAGTTATGAAATATATTAAGACATATCAACAAATGGCTAAAATGATTTAGAACGTCGTCGTTTGAATAAAAATGATCATATATGTTTAATCTTACAATTTCTCATCCTTCTAAATTAAATAGTTTAGTGGAGTAATAAAATTACACAATTTGCATCATGGATCAAGGAACGCTGTCACAGCAACTTACAATTACAATGACAGTTATAATGCTTCAAAAATTTATGATGTAATTAGATAAGAAGCTTCTTGTTGAATTGCATCATAAATTTTTGAATGAATTACTGAAAATTGACAATACAAACTGAGTTTTTGAGTTGCCCACAATGGATGAATATATTGTTATAACATCTTAAAGAAAGGGCATCTGTATACTGTGAATTTGTTAAACCATAGTCATGGGTAAAACTATCTGAAGTATTTATCACTTCTCATATTAAAGATAGACTCTGTGAGCTTATTATAGATTTACACAGATCTTTGTGTATGATTAAACGAATATTCAACAATAATAATAGATGGGAAATCCCACACAGCGCCATCTAGTCCCACAGTAATTCAGGAGGACAACATCCTTAGCCCATGTCATATTTCTTTATTCGTAAGTTTCCAAATGTACAGTCCTTAAGCAAGAAGTCTTTAGGCAAGAGTGCAAGAAGTAAATAAAAACACATTTAAAAATAAGACAAGAATTATTCCTATAATTTTTTATTCATGCCAAAAACGTCTTTGTAATTGTAAATTTTTTTTTGGTAAATAATATAGTGAAATATTGACACCCATCAAACAAATAAATCAGAAGCACATTAAAATTACATTAAAGATCATAAACGAAAAACAATAGTAGATAGAGCTTTCTTTCGGTAGGTAAGGTAGGTAGGTAGTAGGCTGTAAGTTGAATCGCTTGGCAACACTTTTTGGGTAGTAAAGTTCGACTAAATGTTTTAAAGATAATTTTCCGTAATTACGTGCATTTTGATTTTTTAATACTTTCCACAGTACACGAGTCCTTCGCGTGTCAATGAACATTTAAATATCAAGGTCGACTGTGACGTCACTATCAGCTAAGTGATAATTGATAAAATCGCCTGTTTACGTTTCGGGCTGTCATGCACATCACGTACTTTCAAGTCGTCTTGAAGATTGAACAAAGTTGAATTTTGTATGTATGGTGTGGTTTCGAATAATATTTACATATTAATTCGTACTAGTGGTAGCTCAGTGGTCGAAATTCGACCGTCCTCACTTTTCTGAAACCACCAATAATAATTAGGCGAGAGTAAGTCAATTCAAATTACATAAAACGATAGATTATTATACTCGTATTATTGACAGCATTCGTAACACATATTATATATAGATTTTAGCTTTCTGCATTCCCACTCCGCATAAATTTTAACTTTACCAAATCCTCCGTGCGCATAGTATGCTTAAAATGGGGTCTAAAGTTTCTTCTTCACGTAACAAAACACAGCCTGGGAAATTTTTTATATCTGATTTTTATAACTTATATAGGTTTATGTGTTTTCCATAAAAAAAACCCTTTGGTGCCCATGCGTTATTATCATTAAATATCCTATAGAACAATAATGGCGTGTTTAGACGGCACGGGAACGGAGAAAAAACATTTAAAAAAACACCTGAAGCAGCCGTTATAGTCTATTTTCATGAACTGGCCTTTAAATATATTTTAAATTTATTTCTTTTGACTAAAACCTTAGAAGTCCACTTACTTAATTTAAAAATTAATAGTTATAACTAACATATATATAGGTATATATATAATATTTATTGAGTTATTGATAAGAAATCGAAAAAAATTCTTTCTATAAAGTGTGCTCTTATGCTATCTCTAGATTTTAATTTATGTACGAAATACTGATTACAGCTTCAGGGACTATGCTCCGGCAAGATACGGGCTAGTACAACCGAGACCACGACGAATAGGCAACACGGGTGCGTAGCAGAACTGAAATGAAAAAGGCTGGCGACAAATCATAGAAACTCCCAGGAAAAGACACAGAAAGCCCGGCATCAAATGAATAAAACGAATAACGAGTTAAAAAACAGAATGCCCACGATAATAAACTGACAACGTATGCTCCCCATTGTTATTTATTAACACACTATAATATCTATTTCCTCTCCTGGCTCCCGTTTCTCGCTATAGGTTGCACGAATACCGGCTAGCTGTCTTTCCCGTCATTCCCAATGTAGACCATAACCTACACTCCATCCTTTAATAATAATAATAATAATAATAATAATAATAATAATAATAATAATAATAATAATAATAATAATAGACATTTATTCACTTTCTTGTACAAAAATAGACTTAACCTAATACAATTTCAAGGTAATGTAATATAGACACAAAACCTTCGTTAGGTTAACAGTTAACACTCTATCCTATATCTACGTTCCCTTTGGTGTATCGGGACTTGTCCCTTTCAGACATTGCGTCTGGCTGAAGATAGAACGTATTGATTGATTGAGGAACAACCGTATAAAAACTGATTAAAATATATTGTTTTTGTAAAACGAATATCCTTTGAATGTTTTTTTTTTGGTAAATGGTTTTTTGCAAAGTAGAATGCCACATGATAGTATCACTGATACTAACTAAAATAAATCAGCCTTGCTGTAGGCAACAACAATAATTGTTCATATTTGTCTAATTGCAAAAATAGCAGTGCATACTTTATCAACTAACTAGCTTTCTGACCGCGGCTCCGCTCACGTGGACTGTACACTTTTCCCGGGACACAAGTAGCCTATAGCACTCTTCAGCTTATGAACTATATCTATGCAAACAATTATAGCGGTCCCGGTACAACTGTGTAGTCCACGTGAGCGGAGGCGCGGGCGAAAAGCTAGTATCTTTATAAATTATAGCCTATGTGTTATTATGATGTATAAGCTATATTATTGTAAAGTTTCATTAAAATCCAACAAATATCCATGCATACAAACTTTCGCGTTTATAATACTAGTAAAGATAACATACCTAATCTTAATAACTAAACGGTATCTATGAGCTACTTGTCTGAAAGGTTGATCGAAATGCCTTTACGAAAAATAAAAGAAAGTTCAAAAATATTTACCAGCTTGTGGAACTTGTGCTTTATATGCGTTATCTATGCAATATAATATTATATAAAAACCTAACTACCCATTCTACAATTCTAATATTCGCTGTAAAATGACTGTAAAGTGATTGTAATCGTGGTTTGACGTCATTTATTGTGAATATTGTTGATGTTGTAATGTTGCAAAATAAAATGCAGTTCACTCACCTCAAGTTCGTTTAATTTCAAGTTATTAAAATAATATTAATAGGTATTACAAAGTTTAAAAGGTAAGCATGATCGAAGTTAACAGCTACTTTATATTCATACATATCTACTAATCAAGTTATCACCGAAACAGTAAGCGAAGTTTTAATTATATAGATTTATTCAATAGAATAATATCGGATGTTCCGTACATATTCGACAAAATCAACTAGGACAAACTGCTAATACGAAATTATTCTATTCGTATTTCACGACTCTTTCTCTCCTATAAAAGAAATATATTCGCAGATGAAATCAAGCCAATAGCTCGGGATCGAGACCCCTAAAGTGTGACGCGTATAAAATAGAGCAAACGGACACTGGAAAGAGTGAGACGGACAGACGGACCGACTACTATAGAGCCGAAATTAATTGGGTCCACTGCTTAACATTCATTCGGTCGGGTGAACCAATCTCCTAGATCGGGGCTCACTTCATAAATATTTTCTCTGAAATCAACAATTGTACCGAGACAGATAGGAAAGGACTCAGGATTGCATTTTGTTCCGGAATTACAAATCATCCTTTTAACATTCACCCCAAAGATTACGTTTGATATTGCGCGTGGAAAAGGACCTCGCAGGAGAAAGGAGGATAGGGACGGATTATAAGGGAGTTTTGGGAATTACTAAACGAAAATACGCGTGGACAGTGAGAAGTATTTATGATAATTACAGAGCTGAACCATTATATTTGGTTTCAACATATCTGATGGCGACCAATAGTTTTCGTATTTCTGTAGTCCAACTTATTAACATAATAAATACATATCATTGGTTGCACTAGCTTTTGATAGCAAAGCCGGTATGCATCAACAATTTGCTTCATTTCTGTACTTAGTTCTTTATCTACATAATTATATAATATCTAGGATAATATCATAATATATTTGACATCCCATACTGCGCCATCTAGTCCCAAAGTAAGCAAGTATTATGCTTGTATTATGGGACACTAGACAACTGATACACATACTTAAATATTCTTTTTTTAATATAATATATACTCTTATAGATTATTTTAGGTAGAGTCTCTAACCACTCAGCCAACCGGTCAGTCATAGGTATCACTGATCCAAATTTTTAATTTTTCAAACTTCATTGTTTATTGTGCGTTAATTTATACTATATTATGTATGAAAAAGAATATGGCGTCATTAACTAACCTTGTTTCTAGTAAATTGTCAAGTTGTTTTAATTGTTATTAAATATTAAAACAACTAAATTAATGATTACCCCCTTTTCTAAATCTTTGACTATCATATTTAAACCTACGTGGGTGGATTTACAGCAAAGAGTAGTCACTTGTGTCCCTTTATTCTTACTTCTCTACTCTTTCTACTATTGATATCTTTCATTATCATTGTCATTGTCATCAAACATTCAAGCCTTCTGGTTGTTCGCTGCTGGAGTACAGCCCCCGCATTAAGGAGTTGGGACCACAAGCTCACTACGTTGCTCCGGCGCAGCTTGAGGCCGAGGGCGTAGCTTGTGATATTATCTTCAGTTTAATATACGTTTAATATTTTTAACAAACAATTCATTGGTTTATACACATAAGCTTTGAATCTTTTCTCTTTGATCTGATTTTAGTACATATATGGAAGACGGGGCGCTTAACTAGTCGGCCATTACAACGTATTGTGGTGTAACACCTTCAAGATGAACAAATCCATAAGAAGAGCTTCTTATATATGGAATTCGGGCATATGTATAACTGTTAAGACAACCTGATTAAATTTAATATAAGGCAACGAAGGTCTTATTTAAAACTTTATTTATGTCTGTTTTCCCCACAGGGGAAACGGTAAGTACGGTAAATAACGAGTAGCGTCGGTTTGGGTTGATTAATTCAACCGTAATTTTTATTCAATTACCGTATATGTAAAATGAACTTCTGTACAAAATTCGGTTTTGTAGACTCAATGCCAGCCGTGAGCTGTGCGTTGATATGTCAGTCAGTTACTCATTATTATATGGCAGCTAGGTATTGTTTAGTGGTTTACAGCGGCGATGCTACTCAATACACTTCAAAACGCGTGTAATGTAATTTTGAATTTTCTTTTGATTTATTTTAGTTCATTACAGACAAACAGTCTTTCACATAGCTGAAAAAATTAATAAAATTGTTACTGCACTGCTGTTATTGGTATAATGTGATGATGTGTTATCGTGTGTTTAGTAAGAAGTAATCAGTAATGTGACAAAATCTGTAAGGTAACCACCCTCAATATGCCTGTAATCATATTTTTGTATGATTTCCTCGTAATTTTGGTTCCATCACGATACCATCAGCTCATTGATGCCCTACTGCAGGGGCTTAGGTCTCTCCTTGGAATGAGGGGGCTTGGAGCTTAATTCACCACGCTGTTCTATTGCGGATTAGAGGATTGTAACGACTGCCATCTATTGACGACAACCAGAACTAATGACTTAACGTGCTCTCTCAAATCTTTGGTACATACCCTGGGCTTCGAACCACTGCCTTTTAAATAAGAAGCAGGTTTATTTGCGCTCTTATATTGTTTTTAAGACTCCGGTATGAGTTTTTCCATTCAAATATTGATTTACCATTGACACCTTAATTGTTATTACCATTAAAAATGGACCCATGAATATTAAAAAAGAACCACACCGGAACCTAGTAAATAAGATGAGAACACAAAGAGATAATAGGAATAAATAATAGACAAATGGTAAGCACAAATAAAAAGAAATAGTCGGAATAGAGAGCTTTTAAAATAGAAACAGATTAGACAAGACATGTGTTTGAAACAAAAGAGAAATAACATTATCGCCTGACCGATCAAAAATAAGAACTTTTATTCTTTTCAACTTATATAAAATAAATGTATGCACTGTTCCCAAGGCATCCGTGCCACCGTTCGCGCCGCCGCGGGTCGAATGATTTCTTTGTATATATATTTGTGTATAGTTATTGTAATTTTAGGTTACGGTATTTGTAATCTCAAAGTCTCAAAGTCAAAGACGCTTATTAAAAAAATAACGTGATGGGCATATTAATATTCCAGTTTACTAAATTATATTTTATAGTGAATCCAAAATAAGATTTTTGTCAGTGTGTTGTCTCCTTTTACTTTCAGGCAAAGCAGTCGAGACCTTCTTTTTTAGAAATACCTAAGATGCATTTGAAAATGTCAGTATTACATTGTTGATTGTTATACAGCCAGAAGAGGTTCTTCAAGAAATTATTATTACCGTGGCGTATTTTAATCACATAATGTCACCTGATCGTAGTTTAAACGAATTATTGAACACGGAACGATTACAAGGAAAAAACTACAAACGAGTTATACAGTTAGTGTAACTACATTGAACTCTGCTTGCTCAGCGAGTACTTTTTGCTGAAGTAGGTTGAACTAAAATGAATTTTCTATTCTTCACAGAATATTTTACTCGTTACTCGTTCCTCGTTTGTAATGCGTATATATCCATCTTCATTTTTTTTTGTGTTAGGAGTTATTAGGAAACTTTGTCAGGTGATGTTTCAAAGACGGATAATTCTAGTTTTCAGGATTGCGTATAAAATGAAGAACAAAATGTTCAACAACTTTTATAATGTATTTGGTGCTGTAGACCTGAACATTCGGAAACAGAATCAATTGGCGAGTTCTTTTTACCATAAACGGCGTTGTTGTTAGTGAACGAATAACTAAGCGAAAGTAAATTTTAATTTATTCGCACTAGTACCTACCAATGTAGAAATTCATTATTTAAAACCACCTTAGCAAACACAAACAGAGCATAATAATGAATCGTCAATCATCTGTCTCAAGTTTCGGAGAAGTAGCATCGGAACTGGCCGACTAGAATAGTGCAAGTAGTAGTCTCGTTTTAGGAGGTGGACTAGCCGAGAACCTGTCTTCCTTAAACGCGTTTTATTGACCTCGGCGCTACCTTCATAACTTCTTCACTGCTGCCTCAACCTCTTCACTGCTGCTGTCAATGTCATGAAAATGTAAAGTAGAACAGGCTGGGGTGGAGTGTGCATATACAGGGGTGCACGGATCGGACTCTGGCCAGCGTCAGTCGAGAAGCTGAGTTATCGACTCCGTCTTCCGCGCCGATACCAGGGATTCCGATCCCGAGTAGAACCCCGACTTGCTTCTGGTTGGATCCATCTCCAACAACTTATATAAATATTATAGCATATTTTTTACATCTTTTTGTAAACTGATTATCGTACATCTGATCTATTTATTTTGTGAAATGGCTCTATACATTATTTTTCACTTTATTGCTCTGCTCTTAAAAGCAGCGTGATAATGCTTATTTCATATGTTAAACCATGATATCATCTACCTGTCATAAAAGTTTTATTAAAATCGGTTCAGTTGTTCTCTAGTTATAAATTTTTAAACAAGCGATCAGACGAAAATATTAAATAATTGTATTTTGATTCAAGAATAACTTAAATTAGTCGATTACAACATCTTTAATAATATGGATATTTACAGTACTATCCAATACACTTTAAGCCTTGGTTTTAAAATTGTACATATTTTTTATACAGACGAGCTTTATGCGGTTCACATCATTAGGGTCATGCGAATACACCGCGTCGTTTGGTACGCATACGATCGATATGGCCAGGTAAAAAATTTGAATAATATTAGGTTGTCGAGAATAACGTGTTTCGTGAGATCCGATTGTTCGGTGTCGTAAAAAAGGGAGACCCTTTGATGAGTTATACGAAGGTTCTGTTTGAGTATTTTTTAAAGTTATACGTTACGTTATCCTTGCGTAACTATAGCTCGGTTGTTCTCTGTGTATTGCTCGTTTCAGAATGGTAATAAATTTCATAAAATTACAGGTATCTTCTATTAAAAAATTGTCATGCCTGACCTCAAAATATAGTATACTACGATGTTAATGCATATTTTGTATATATTCAAAAGATTTTCGTTTGTATTTTTGAATGCATATAATTCAAGAAACCAATAATCTATTATTTGTCAGAGATATATATATAAACCTACCAAATGTAAATATGTATAAAATA
Source organism: Luffia ferchaultella (assembly GCA_949709985.1). Taxonomy (NCBI): domain Eukaryota; kingdom Metazoa; phylum Arthropoda; class Insecta; order Lepidoptera; family Psychidae; genus Luffia; species Luffia ferchaultella. The sequence continues at coordinate 1,418,976 of OX453255.1, read as the reverse complement.
TTATATTTAAGATAAATTCATATTAAAAATTGATTATGAAACATCAAGTTAAGCGAATACATATCTTAAATTGCTGTGCTTTTACGGGACATCACATTGGGTAGCTAATTCTGCTGATATTTACATGTGACAATGCAATAAAGAATTTTGATTTGATTATTGTTTATTTATTGCGTATCACAGTCACATAATGGAGATGTATTTAATGCGATCCAGATCTTAAACTTTTACATTTAAATCTATGAAATTGTGATCTAACTTTAGAGTATCTATACGCTTGTTGTTGTTATTAGCAAAGCAGTACGAAAAGGGACATGGGGTAGCTTTTGAAATGATTTGAGACCTTCACTTTAAATTTATTTAAATTAAAACATGAAAACAATACGGGCGAAGTACTAAACCTATGGAGTTCGATTTATTATGGTTGCGTGAGGAGTTGTGTGCATACCATTAGCTCTTCAAAGCCGTGAACAGGCATTGTAACGTGTTTATCGGCACCCGAGTCCTGAACCCTGGGACCAAACGGCTTTGTGTTTTAATTATGCAGATTTTGTCTTTATCTTTTTATTTAAATGCAAATACACACGCCGCCCGACGGGTGCTTTTCGCTAAAAGATTCTGATGACCAGATCTCAGTACTGGCGGTTTTAATTAAAGGGCGTCACAAATAAGATCTTGCTTGAAAGCCTGAAAGCGAGAGTCGGTCCGGTTCCGCCCATTATTCAAATTTATTACTTTAATTTTATATATACCTTCCTGTTATTAGCCGTTTCATTCATTTTTAATAGAGATACCTAAAATTTGACGATACGGGCCAAATTATGAGTCCCAAATTGCGTGCGCGCCCTCCGGAGATTTGAGGGCGAACACTTTATAGCAAATTTAAATATGACATGGGCTTCTATCAAATTAGGTTGCAAAAGCGGGCCCTTGTATGGCCGTGTGCGGTCACAATACCTACTCATTTTTCAAGCGTATTTATGGAGGTTGTATATTATGGTCACTAAGAAATCACTAATCCACTACATACAAATCTAAATATACCCTTGTCTTAGAATTTAGATTTAATAACTGAAATTAGCAATAAAGTTTATTTGCTGAATTGTGATAACGTAAGTGTTGCAGTTGTATGTAATATTAAGCCAATAAATAGAACCATAAGGATGTTCTCATTTTCATTTATACTTATTTAGATATTATGCTGTATAGGAAATAGGATCAATAGTTTTCTGTTGCCTAAAAATGCTTTCTACGTAACCACTGAAGTTTGAAAATTAGATTTGATATACTATTCCTCGTAATATTTACTCCATAAATCACTAGTTCTCGATATTCACACAATCATTTATAAATAGGAACGTCTAATCTTTGATAACTCAGTCGTTTGATAACTTGTAATATAAAAAAGCTCAGCAATACCCAACGTAAACAAGTACTCATATGTAATGAAGAATATATTTTTGATTCCAGTCCCATTGCGTATTGTTTGCAGAGAACGAGATGTTTTAACGTTCTGAACGGGGTAATGTTTGCGTTCATTTGAATTTTGTAAGTTAATTTCTGCTCCTTCCTTATTCCATTACCCGCGGTGGCTAGAAACAGGAAAGGGGAAAGGGTTGAGCAATGAAAATTCCGATTATTTTTAAAAAACTGGATGATTTATTTTTACCATATAATAATATATATATATATATTCATTATTGAAACAAATTACGATACAAAATGTACACGTTGCTTTAAGTCATAACTACAGTACTGTTAATTCATACTTAACAATTTTAAAAACTACGTACATATATGCAGTTACATTACGAAAGATTCAGCAATAATTTATACAACAGCGTGGGTCAAAATGTAAGCGGCGGGCTCCTAACCCACCACGGACCCATCGGCACAAATAAACCTATTGCTGGACAAAAGATATATTAAAATAAACCCCTCAGGGTCTAACATCTTTGTTTCTTTCGAGGAATCCGTGCGTTGTAACATTTCTTACATCTACAGTTAAAATCCAACCATATACTATTTACAGTTTAGAACCGATTACAACACGAAAACAGAGTATGTTTTTATTTGGTTAGCCGATCATTTTCTCGGATACATACAACTGTGTTAGAGCTACTTTCAAAAGAGATCCATCGGTAACGGTGCCGTAAGAGCTTCATCATTTTTGGTATAATTGATAAAAAAACACTAACAAAAATCAGGTATCAAAGATTTCTGAGGCCACAGTTTATATAAAACATAATAAATATATATAACCCTACGTTCGCTGGAACGATCTTAGTATTCGTAGTCTACGTAGACCTTATTTCGCACATGGCAATACATTCACACAAATGAGTAAGAAAAAGTATCAAAAGTTATACATTTAAAAATAGTGTCAGAAATTTTTTTAAAAGACTAGAATGGAACACACGAGAGTGGTGTGAACTAGTTGAAAAAACTTTCGAAAATAAACAGACACATATATATATATATATTATATATATACTTAACATCGAGGATGTGGCCTTATATATTAACATGATATTTACACATTTTAGCAGGACAGATTACTTGCAGGTGAAGTCAGTTCGTCAGTTACTTTCGTCGAGTGCGATTTAAAGCCATGCGATGTATTATACAAATTTGGCTGGACTTGCACCGGGTCAAAGCTACAATTGAAAAGAGCAGGAGAAAAGGCTTCCATGAATGAAATTCAAATGTATCAAAGAATTTTTAAGAAAACATAGAAATTTCTATTATTATTTATTTCAATTGGTATTTATTTTCTTATATTTCTTGTTACCAACGTTTACTTCTGCTCATCGTTTATATGCGCATACTGCATTGTACGATACGCGTGTTTTTAATGTATTTTCAAATTCGTCCTTAATTGTACCAACAGAATTCTATTTACAATAAAAATGAAGAACAACGTATACTTGCAAAATCTTCAACAACCTCAAAAACCACTTTACCGACTCTACAAACAGTTCGGGAGAAGGAATCTGATTTATTACGGACTTTTTCGAAATGACAATGTCTCTTAGAACGCTTTTAATAACAATTTTCCCTAAGTATCACCAAAAGCTTTGTCTGCATATGCCTTCTCTTAAAACACGATTAAGAATATCCCTAGCGTTAAACCTATGTTAGTTCTTTGACTCTGATTGTGCGACATTTCATTGTTTATTTAAATACTAAGATTATCATTTATTTAAGTTTTATTACAATGACATTATGAGACATCTAATAGAACAGCGAAGGAACGTTTCTTTCCACTTACGCATAATACGCTTTCACTACGAATTTTCGATGATAGATATATATGAATTATATTTTATTATCTCCTTATAGACACCAATTACATATCAGTTATTATTTTAATTCTAGTTTAAGAAGTACACGTTTCACGCACAGTGGGACAGACTTCGTTGTTGTTAAGGAGCGGCCAAAGTACAAAGAGGAATCGCATAGAAACATCAACATACAGCGCCGCGGAAGGCCCGGCACGAAAGGTAAAAAGTTTCATTTCAAAAACGTAACGTACGATTAGAATATTATAATACAACACCTCAGTTCTGTGAAAATACAATTTCACTAACAATTTATCGAATTACAGCCGGGTACACGACTATCAGTAGAAAGCCATTTTTTTTTAAGGATATATTTTTTTTCTTTAAGTCCTAACTTGTTTACTAATCATGTTTTTTATAATATCGGTTTAAATATGCTTAGCTAGAGGTGTCTCTACTGGACATTTCGTGGTCGTTCTACTACGGCCAAGCGGGATACGGGGTGTGCTTATCTTCGAAATATGCGGCCCGTATAACAATAACTCCATACGCATTATATAACTTACACAACAACTACGCCTATTCTGATATAGTTTCCTCGAGACGTGTATACTTTCTAATATTTTCTCACAGTATCGCTTTATTTTGACTTCTTTATTAACAGATTTTTTTCATTATTATTATTATTTAATTATTTACACGCTTTTACAAAATCATGATACAATGCTAATTTAATGAAGAATCATTGAAAGTCACGAACGAGAATAGAAATTACCAGTGTATTTGTAAATAATCCAAAATATACTTCACTAACTAATTACATGATGGACTTATTTGTTAAATTTAAAATATTGAAGCATATCTTTTTTTAAATATCGATGCAATTTTTATTCTAGCTTACGAAATGCAAAGTAATTTATACAACCCTGATGAATCCAAGTTTTGTTTTAAAAAGAGAAATATAGGATACGCCGTACGCTGTTTCATTATGATTGTAGAGCGGAATTATAATACTGACTAAAGTGAACTGGCATGTCAGATTTCAGTATTTTGAACAAATTAAACATTAAACAATTAAACAAAACCTTGCATTCAGTAAACAAATAAAATGCAATGTACGAAATTCTTTAAGCGGTACATACACAAAAAAAAACTAAGTTTTTTACATTAAATCACAAGAATGCAAGATAATCAACAATATAGTAAATAACACGAGAATGGATGATGAAAATAAAAAAAATCACTACTTTAAATATAATCGCTAATTTTATAAAAATATATATTATAATCTTGTTTCCATTTTCGAACCAGCTGCACTATATAAATTTAATGATGTAATGTCAATAAAAGAAATGACAGCAGTGAAGTATGAGCGAAATACACAAAATGCATATCTGGTATCCCATGAGGTTTATATCTGACAGCTTCTAAATAAGTACTACCGAGCTTAACATAGAAATTTGAGCTTTACTATACATACAAGTAAGAATGACATTCGATAAGTAGTATTTATTAGGCACAAATTCTTTTTTTTTCTGTATATTTTAGATTCTAACACATAGACAATATTACTTAATATCTCGCAATACGATGTATAGACAACATATTTTATAATTGGATTTCATAGACACTTACAATACATAATAAATGAACTTGTACATTCACATATATATTTATAAGAATATAATAATAGGTAAAGCATTTTTCATCATTTCTTATGATTAGAGCACAACGGGACCCTCGCAATGGAGGGCGCGACTACTCTACAAGAATATTTCCCCGAGATTAAATACACATCTTACGTAGACGAGGACTGGCCACTCGTGCAAGTAGCCTTCTACGTAACTGACACCTTTTTAACGGAATTGACAGTTTGGCTCGTACTTGAACAGTCATTTGTCTATCAAGAATACAGTGAGGTTACTGCGTCATTGATTTATTCCATTAAATTAAAAGTCAGCGAAGCTAGCGCAGCTAAAACTAATCTATGCGATATCAGTCTCCACTAGAATCTTACAATTTAGAAATTCCCGAAATGAATCACAGAGTCCAAACAGCAAAATATGCGAATCGAAACTAACTGTGCAGTAGGTCTCGACACCGTCCCTCAACAATGTCTGCGGCATTGATATGTATTTTTCTGTAAACGATTCACCGAGTGGGAAAGAAGAAAGAGAAAAGCAAGAAAATAAGTCCAGCCTTCTCGTCCCGGTGCCCTCCCTTCACACCACGTGCGGAACCTTACCAGCGACATACCTTATCGTAGGCTGACACTCACCTAACTCTAAATACGCTTAACGTACTCTATAGAAACACGTCTCATACATTACACAGCAACGAGGCCGGACACGCGCAGCAGGCAGCCACCGGCGTACGCGTACCAGCCGCGGTGGCACTACCTACGAACTGTGCACTTCAAAGAATAACGTGAACTATTACTGTCAACGAAACGCGACACGGCCGTGGCTCTAGCCAAGACTTACCCAGCACATACTCGAGCGAGTGCGTGTTGGTCTAACACATTTTCATGAAAGAAATTAACGGCGAAAGTCTTCAGAGTCAATAAAGAAAGGGAGTCACACTTAAATTGCGAACTCACTAGTTACGGCTGCACTGACGCCTCGGGTGAGGCAGCGCGAGAGGCGGCGCGGCACCGACTGTCCTTATAAATAATTTTGTACAGGTGAGGGCGCGGCGACGCATCTGTCGGACACAGGCACTCTCTAGGCGGGCGGCGACGGCGGCGACAGTGCCGCGTGAGATCAGCCGGCGAACGCCGCTCTAAGAGGACGTGAGAAAGGAGGAGAAGGTGTGGTCTACCCAGTCGCCCGCCACACCGATCTCGCTCAGCATATCGGACACGTCGGGCGTGCACGAGAACTCAAAGTGTGAGCCTGAGGAGGAGGACGCCGTTTCGAACGAGTCCATGTCGGTGGTGAGCGCGTCCAGGTCTACCTCGCAGTCCGCAGGCAGTGGCAGCAGGTCCGTGATCGAGTACAAGTCGCTCAGGTCAGGCGAGTCGCGTGGTTCTCTTTCCCCACCTGCACCTTCCGCATATAGGCATGCGGACTCGGGTGAGTCGGGCGCGCCAGCGGGTGACGCAGGCGGCGGAGCTGCTGCAGGCGACTGCGCAGCGGCTGCGTCTGCGCCGGCCGTCGTTGCGGCTGAGGTGCGACGCCGACGTGCGCCACGGTTGTTGTTGGTGTCGGGGCGCTGCCGACGGCGTGGCTTGGTGACGCGCGGCGCAGGCCTGGCCGGCTTCTTACGCGGCCGATACTTGTAGTCGGGGTACTCCCGCATATGGAGCTGCCTTAGTCGCTCCGCCTCATCGATGAACGGCTGACGCTCCTCATCCCTAAGCGTCTTCCACACGCGGCCCAAGTTCTTCGAAATCTCGGCGTTGTGCATGTCGGGGGTCTGTTCGCAAATCTTGCGCCTCTCGATCTGCGACCACACCATGAAGGCGTTCATTGGTCGCTTGATGTGGTTCGGGTTGTTTTTCTTTGTCTGTGAACAAGAGAAATGAGCGATTAGTCGTCAGTCAGCAACGGGCGATCGCTTAAATTAATTATTATTTCAGACATGTCGGATGCGGCGCGCCGGCGACTGCCGCATCAGTATGCGCGGTACGGCGCCATTAACTTTGCGTCCTTACTATTAATGATATTGTTATAGAAATTATTATTACAAACAACTCGAAATATAATTAATTCGGGTTGCTCGATTACGGAAAGGTTTATCATGTGATGAGAATACGTGATGAAGTGGCATCCCTTTGAATGTCCATCTGGACCTCGTTCGTCTGAACGAAGAATGTTCAGTTTATATTATTTGATTACCCAATCGAATGCACACGTATATGTATACCGGTTTGATAAAATAGCTTTACACGCATCTGGCTTCCGTGCATGGCACTGTGCCGGCGGCACCGGGGCGGCGCAGTGCGAGGACACAGGAAACCATTATCGAACATTAGGAAGTAACGCTTAAAGGACGCGTGGCGGTGTTCGTCCTTCCCTGATCGCCAAAACTATTACAACATTTAAGCAATTTTCGCACTAACTCCGCTACGAATATGTAACAACAAAATTAGCATAGTCAGCAAGATACAAAAACGTCAGTTGATATTCTGCGCACGCCGCACAATCGAATCGAATGAATCTCGTTGAAACCCGTGTGTACAGGTACACACTACACACGGGAGAGGCTACGAGTCGCGACTTATTAGGTTACCGCAAACGTTTTGAGCCGCAGCAAAGTTTTAAGATACGCGAATGTCTCGTATATTATTCAAATCTTACTTTCGCTAAACTTCACTCAACTCGGTCCCACCGGGGCCGGCGCGGCGAGGGGAAAAAACTCGCCTGACTTTATGTTTTTTGCTGTTCTTATTTATATTCAGGAGAGAAAAAAGGGTTTGTCAGATGGCAACTAAATCAAGTTCGGTACGCCCACGTTCTACGTCTCAAGGTGAACCGAATAGAGGCAGGTTTTTTGCTTGGTTAACAACTACGTATCCAGGTTACTGGTATTACAAATTTTTTTTGTGTTTGACATTTGGTCCGAGCGTGCAGACGGCTGTATGCGCTCTCACAATAGACTCATTTGTTACTCACGTTTGTCATTCGGTGAGTAAAATGCAAAATTATGTAACTTATACGTTTTCCCATTTCAGGGAACACAACTCTCCGAAGGCGATAGAAAGGTTTCCACGACAAACTAAAACGAAAAAAAAAATAGTCTTGCGCTTAAAGTGTAAAAATGTGAATTTGATGTGCAATGATGGTAGTTCTTTGTACAGGAAACCTTGCCTGCGGTATCTATTGTTACTGCCACAACAACAAAAAAAAAAACGAAATAAATCACAGTTAATAAATATTACCTTGAATATATCTCAACGCTGATATATCGCAAATAGTCAAACTAAATTATAGTATTCAGCACCAATGAGTAGAACAACAATTAAAAACAATAATAAATCGTAAAACAGGTTTCTCTATTAGGTCGTATATCAATAGTAAATGTGTGTAGATCGCGCTGTGTGACGCGGTATAGGAAGCGAAGCGGGTGCCCTTGCGCACATACGAGTCGCACACATAACCTCCTTTAACGGAAGGTTGGTTAAACACCATATTCTGTTAGCGACGCGTGTTTAGAAGGCCGCTATCGGTTTCCGTGTCTCGCACTTATGTTCCGGAATTTTTGCAAGTTAAGCGAGGTCGTGAACCAGTTTAGGTTTTAATCTTAGACTATAGCAATAATGTTGGACATGGATACGGCATCCATTATAAGTAACAGCTTTCGAACGATGCCAACGCGAAAAAGAGGCTCCTTTGAGATAAATCATGTGCCAGGAGAGCATAAAACTGTGTAAAATAAAAATGAAATAAATAAGAAAGAGTTTGTGTGACGATGACCAAATTACCCGCTCGCGTTATCATCAACGGTTTTACGGGGCAAGATAGACTTCCTAGTTTATACTGCTTCGTAGATAAATATCACATGATATTAATTTAACGATTAACAATGGAATTAACAGAAACGATAGAGCCGATTGAATTAAATGTAATAATGTTCTATACGTTATCACAGAATTATAAAATAAGGACAGCCTTTTAATAATGGAAGGGCAAAGTCTTTTAGTGTTGGACAAAAGGCTTTGGGCCGGGACAGGCGATTATTCCGGTCTTTGTAATAACTGCTACGTGCCGCACAGATGAGCTCTTAATTCTTTTGTGTTTGCAGATAATGAGGAGCAATAGTCGAAATGAAACTTTTTTTATTAAGAACCTTTTTACCAAAAACAATGAATTAAAATATATGTAATACTGATACGCACAGACACTCGCTTACAATGCATTCATATAATATTACAATAAATTATTATGTACTATTAGGCAAATATATATATTCCTTTGCAGATTGCCCCTCTAAATAAAGCCCTACCTATAAACAATTAGTCATTTGCCTACTAACTTATTAGAGTATTTGATCACCTATTTGCTACAAATAAGACGATTGTTTCTATTTCTTGTAATTTTGTTTTTGCAGTTTTACAACACAAATTGGCGTTTTATTTAAAAGAAAAACATGATGCAGACCACCACAGCTGTCGCAACCGAGAATGACTTAAATTGAGTACACCGTTTTTGGCGTAGTATTAGCTGTCGCATATTATCTGGACGCTGCGCTGATGGGGTCTAGTAGAAGAGTAAACCAGACCAATCTTTAGTCTATGTTTAATTAAAATTTAAGAACATTTGGGAGAAAATTTTGAAAACATGAATTAACAATTTTGGGATAGCGATCAGAAGATCTATAAGTAGATATATTAAATCGTTTATACCAACACTTATTATCCTTGAAATGAGAAAAATTAAAACTTTTTTGTAAGTACTATTTTTTGTTAGGCTTTCACGCCTTCATTGTTGGAGTACAACCCTTCCTGAATAGACCACAAGTCCACCACGCCGCTGATCACCGTCATAAAAGTGACAATCTATGGCAGGAATTGAATCCACTACACGGTGAGGTGCTTAGCCACTCGGCCACCACAGCTCATTTTTCTACGGGAACCTATTGCTGAGCCTACAATGAACGTCTGTCCTACTGTCATAGGCCTCTAACTCGATAACGGTAAGAGATTCAGCTCAAATTTTACACCACGAAAAATAATAATATACAACATTAAGTTTAAATTCGAGGAGAGTCTCCATGGATATCTTTAAAATCAATCTGATGAATGCTTCCTAAGTTTAAGTATGTCCACATTCATTTGACAAGTTATTCGGTTTTATTTAGACAATTAGGTACGTAGGTACTGTGTGTAAAAAAATAAAACTGCTATGTTTTTTTATGTTTTTTTTTTTATTTAAATACAATATATTGTGGTGTTGTACGGAATCCTAGGCGTACGAGAGTCCGACTCGCATTTAATTGTTTTTTTTTTATTTTTAGTCAATATTATTCTTTTATTTAACCTTACGTATAAAATATTTATAAATTCATTGAACAGTTGTTAATCATACGATAATATAAAGGTACCAGTAATACGCTATTGCATGATAGACGGAAGCTATGTGTTGACAGAATGCAGCAGCGTTTGTAAAGTAGAAACAGCAGAGAAAAGTCTGTGGGACACCTCAGCACAAGGAAGTGAATATAAATTGCGTATAAGTCAAGGATTGTCGGACCACTGTAGACTGTACTAGTGCTGGGCGTATGCGGAATATGACTCGTCCTTTTTTTATAGCCATAATAAAATCCATAGTTGTTCTCTTGTTAAATACTATATTATTCTAATTTTTAAAACGGGTTTACATAAGTATTATAATTATTTACTGTTGTTATATGGTAATATTCTGTAAATTAACAAATAAGAATAGAAGATATATGAACGTATTATTTACATAAATCTAATCATATTTTTGTTTACTTCATACAGCAGATCCGAGTGTTTATAATCAAAGATATAAATATAATAATAGCTTCGCTATTTTTAACAACAAAATTTTCGTTTCTTACGTTGGTAATTAACTCTCTTTCGTCACATTCAGTTTAACTTGACAGTAAACAAATAAATACTTAACAGGAACGCGACAATCTGTCGACTTAACGAATTCTGAATTGATATTGTTGTTTATAATTATTGTCACAAGCAAGTATATCGATATCTGGACTAACGACATCGATACATCGAGTTTTCGTTAAACACGGCCCTAGAGCTAGCAGTCACGACGTGCAACCTTTTCAAAGATACGTCTGTTCTGACCCCTTTTCGCGATAATCGTCTATTCATATCGGAGCTGTTTGTGAATTTTAAACACTGTATCGATGGTCGGACGCACGCCGTATGCCAACTAACCGAGTCACGATTTTTTTTTCGTATACAAATCATGTACGACAACGGATAACAACACTATCTGTTTCCTTCTTATTCAGAAATAGCGTTTAGAATATATTTATGCTATCAGTGCTAAATACATAATAAACACAGACAGGTAGTATGAGTGTCTCCATAAACTAAGTCTCCATATACGAAATATCCAAAACAAATACAACATAATCGTTATACGAAATAGAGGGGAAACAGCAAAGTATAACACAGTACATATCGGAACACAAGTTAAAGAAGAATCTATATGAATGTCAGGAGCTAGTCCCGTAGGAATATACTCGGGTAGATTGGCCGGGAAGTTTCGCCGCCAAGAGGATTTTATTGTAGTTCGTTGTTAGCGGTGTCTGAGGCTTATTTACATGATTACTGTGAGCGATATAACTTTTATTATATTAATCTAAGAAAACAAATACAAATATGTATAAATATACTGTAAAATATAGAATATATCTAAAGATATTAAAATTTTGTAACATCATGAAAGTTGAACATCTTTTTATAGTTTTCTTGTGTGTTGATTGATCTGTCAAAAGAGTCATATCAGCTAAACGAATGACAGCCTTACGGTGTCGCGGGCAAATGAATATTACGAAATTTGTTCGTCATTTAGTTAGAATAATAATAATAACGTATACATGAACAATAACGTCTAGGCCCCAAATTAAGCATTAGCTTGTGTTTTGGGTAGGTACCAAGCGTATAGACACCACATACAACCAAGACCCAGTACCAGTATTAATATTCATCATTGAATAGTGACCCGACCTGGGAGTCGAACCTGGGATCTCCAGCTTCGTAGGCAGGGTCACTACCCACTAGGCCAAGCGGCCGTCATAGAATACATATTAAAAACTAAAGTAATTATAGCTGTTCAAAGAGCAGTAGGTACTCGAAATAAATGTAGTAGAAAGTGGATGTTTCAGCGAATACAGTTAAATCGATTTTTCGATAGCATCAAATCAACCTTGCGTTACATAGATACAGCGAAAAATTGTGTACATGATCTCTCATACGTACATTGTTAATCGCGCCTTGGCCCAAATGTTTCGCTCTGTGATTCCAAAGGTGATTCAAAATCAGATTATAAGAATGATAAAAAAAAACTTCACATTCGTACAATGCGCGTGCACACTATAGCCTTGGCCGACGTTCGTTGTGCTGTGTTAACTCGCATGCGCTTATTTACGTTATTTTTTTAATGTATATTATTTTACCCTGAAAGTTCGATGTTGGAGAATGTGAAGATGCACCGGTGTATGTCGACAATCACCAATGTCGTCGATGTGAAACCTATATTTTAGTAATTTATTATATGCACCGGTGCCAATACACAGTAGGTACACACCAGAGTTCTTTGAATTTTTAAAAATACTAATTCACAAATCACGAAAGGGCTTCTGGGTTTCTGCTTTGCTCTTCGTATGGACATGAACAAACCTAACCTACTCTTTTCATTTAAGAAATGAATGATTTTTTTCTAAAATTAACCAAGTCTTCGTTGTGTATTTAACATTTCCTGGAGTAAAATCGAAATGACAATAAACAGAAAAAGATACGGACTTTCGCCATTAAACTTGTTAGATATCAACATGTACCTACTAGTGTATTTTAAGATACGCAGCATTTCGGACAATCACGGTAACATTTAAAATATTTTATTTACCTATATTGAATGTAATGTTTGTTGCTTCGCTTGTATATTAACTGATTGTAACTAGCAATCGGCTTTAAATATTTGAGTTATAACTTATTAAGGACAAAATCAGTCATTTGATTTTATAGAGTAAAGCAAGTTATTCTACAAAAGTTAGTCGCAATCTACAAAAAAAAAATGTATATCGCCGAAAGCGAGTCAAACCTTCGATTATGAATTTGGTCCTTTTTACAAATCGGTAAAGCTTACAATATCCCTTTAATATCAAAGCGATGGCTAACCCTTAAATCTTTATATTTTTTATGGACTGAATATTTTGGACACAATGAAAATATGTCGATCGTGCTATTCGACCGCTAAAGGTCCGAACCTTCTTTCACCTTCCACGGATCTAATGTTACAATACAAATAAGCTATTATATGAGACGAAAAAACCTCATAACTCAGCGCAGTGATTACCTCTTGCGAACGTGATTAGAGAACGGTACGGTCAGCAACTTAGATGAGTATATCAAAATAAGTTTTGTTTAGAAGCTAGTTACGGATTTTTCACTTCAATTTTGTCTTGTAATCTCATATTTTGCAATTGCACTATATTATTCCATTACTCAATCGAAGAAAATAACAATACAGTGTCAATCCTTGAAAAATATTTTACAACGCAGAGTTTACTTAAAATGTATCTTTTAAGGATTGTCTTTCAATGCTTCGGTACGATTTTATAGCATATCGCTTTTACTAACTACAGCAATTAGAGTTCTTAAAAAGTAATAGTGCTCGGCTAACACAAACACATACGTTCAAGTTTGAATGTCAAAATAGATTGTAGATAGAGTCTACATTTAATTTACAAAAATTATTCATAATTTTTTGCAGACGCTCCTGCCGACTACGGTACATATCAAGAGCGAACTGGTTAAAATTATAACTAAGGTAGTTATAAATTTTATCTTACCATTAAGCTTGGCTCCGGGCGATTGTTCGACCTTGAAGCACAGTTTTTAGATGGTATTGCATTACGACAGCGGCCGGCCCGCTTCTCTATTGTAATTTATGTGTCTTCAATATGCTATTATACTAAAACTATTGTAATTTTTACTAAACGGTTTCTTTTTTCGAAATGCACAAAGCTGACCAGTGCTGGCACCTTTTTAATTGGACCATTTTGATGTCAGACTATAATTTGGTTACGTAGTTTTTTTCACTATACAGTAAATTACTTGTTAGGTACTCGAAAGTAGGTATTACAAAATGTTAGTTGCAAAAATATTAGACATTTAAAAGAGCCTTAAAAGCAAACAGCAATAAAGTAGTAAACAGAGTAAAGTAAAGCTAGTTAAGGTAAATAAGCAAGGAAAGCCAAGAAATCGGCTGCGTGGGTAAAAATAGAAGCTTATAATAGAGCGGCCGCAAACAGCCTGTATCGAGCGGGCCGACAAATAAACTCCATACTAAATGGACGGAATAAATTCACGCTTATTTTAGGCGTCCTTGCAGTTCGCCAACCGGCAACTAAACAATTGCTATTTGCATGTTAATCGCCCGTAAAGAATTAAAATTTACTTCCCTAAATGCGGACGAGCGATGAGTCTGGGGCGCGTTGCCGGCATAATATAAAACGCCGTTATCTCGCCACAACACGCTCGAATTTATTTTTGTTGAGGAATCTATAAAACATTATGATCGTAAATTATATTTCAAATAAACATGAGAAAATAATGCATTATATATATATTTTTTTTCGTGTACATAGTAGGTACACTTAAGGTGAGTCGAGTTCGAACAGTTGACGGCGTTTTTAGTTATGATGCCGACGCTGTTTACTTTACTAAGCCTTCTGAGATCGTGAAGGCTGTTTTGGCTCGCGTTTCGCGTTCCGTTGACTTCGTATTACTATTGCCGACTCTAAGTCTGTAATGTAACTCCTCGCGAAATGTAAACAAATTATTATGAAAACGCCCAAATAATTCGTTACTCAGTCTAAATAAACGTTTTATTCACTGAAAAATTTATTTACATTATATACATGTATTAATTTATTTATTAGTTTATAATTCATATTCGAATTATGATTACTGATATATAAAATTGAGCATTATATTATATTTCCATTAAAAGTATATTACGCAAATGTACGAAAGTAATATCCATTTGTTTTATTCGCTTTTAGTATATTTGTAATTTATATTTCAAATTACCATTACGTGTTATATATCTTTACATTACTTTTTTTTCAATGGAAACGATTAATTATTCTTTGGAAAATACTTTTTTTTTCAATATGAATCCCTTCCAATACAGAGCTTAAATAAAACAACAGTATTAACACTGAGCGTACGTTAGAGATAAATCGCCAGTGAGGCTACATCACAATTTGGTCGAGCAATAAAGTCTCATATCTGCACTACGTGAGACTGAGGCACGTACTAGTACGAGAACCGACTACGAATAACTTTGTTTTTTATATGCCACGCGATGTTTATTGAATCTCGTATCTGCGGGCGTTGATCAAACCGACCGCACTATAAATACAGATAACGCGTAGAAGATAGTTTTGTTCGTCTGTCTGTCTTTGTTGGTCGAGGCGCTGGTTTTCGAATTAAGTTTTTCGTTTCGTATGGACGAGATTTCGACATTCAACTTAAAGTTTTAAAATACAAGATGATTCAGAAATAACGACATATATAGTTTTAGGTAGACATGTTATAGTTTTAGGTATGCCCTCTCGGCGTGGGAAGCTCTAATTAAGGTTTAAGCTTTACTTGCTTTCAGTCTATGCTCAATCCTACGACCTGCCACGTAGCTTCTGTGTTTTTCATGTCACAGTTTTCAAAATGCCTTCTAGTGTAATGTGTCAGTGTGAAAATGATACCTATTACTACTAGTAAAAAAAAACAACGTTTTATTCGTAAGTAACCTAACCATAAATGTATAGAATGTATAGAAACAAATTTATTTTAATCTCTACACATTAAACCTAATATAGCTATAAATAGAGTCGTACAAAATTTTGCGAGAGCCACTTTCTAGATTTCATGTGTATTGTAGTAACCAGTCTACCTCAAACTATGTGTAACGTAGTTGTTCAGAACGCGATTATTCGCTTAATTTTCTGCAAATTGTTAACATGTAATTTTCGATGTCATAGTTTTACTTAACCGCATTTTGCTATTAAAGAAATGAGTCGTACGCAAACATTAGTCATATTGTCTAATCGCATTGGCGACACACAGGCCGGCATTTTTTAAAATAATAATAATAATAATAATAATAACACACACAATCACAACAACGCATAAGTCCCAAACTAAGCATATAGGGTATAAGTATTTATAAGTATAAGGTATAGGTATTTAGTAAAATATATCGCACTGAATGGGTAATGACGCATAAATGGTTCATCGCCGATACTAGCGATACTAACGGAATCCTAATCAATTGACTCGTATTGTGTTGTCCATTTTCTGGGCGTATCTAATCTACTTTCCTTAAAATAATATTAAGTTTTCGTACCGATTTGTTAATGCCCTTGGGAGCAATTACAAATGCATTGTAACCATTGCATTGGCTGTGGCAATTGACGCTGGTAATATCGTGACACTAAACGTAAAATAAACACCAAATCCTAAAAAACCGTCCTGCACAATAATCACCATAATGCTTTTATCCTGAGATAAGTGATGATTGCTAATTCATATAGTTGGGGAGCCCGTTGCAGATAGTAGTGTTGTCATAGTCGTGATAGTCGAGTAGTGGCGAGCCCGCTTCTTGTTTAGAAGATCGTGGTTCGAATCCCAAAAACCAACATATACCGATGAGTTTTTCTGACTTAAGTACATAACAGTCACTGACTCCGTGCCATGGAGCACGGATAACATTTACAACGCTAATTCACAAACTGTATAGTAATTTAGGTGTGGGTTATTAGGGTACGTCGCATATGTGGAAGTATAAATTAAAACATTTTTTATAACCTTTTTTCTTAAGTGCACTTGAAAAACAAAAGCAATTTCTTTAAAGCTAGTGAGACTGTGATACTTAGCATGTTTTTTGTCTACTTAAAAATTAGCTGTGTTCTGAGATTTGATATTTTCTATTTGATTTTTCTAAGTGTGCCGGTCAAAACGCACCAATATCTAGCTGACTGAACATAGTTAAGTACTATCATTTTACAAAAAAATAGCTTTTATAAAGTTGTGTTCGTTTCTGAATAAGGGCTCCCGGACTATCGGTACGCACTACAAATTGAGCACGGGATAAACTAAATAAGTTCAAGGACTTAAATGCGAAAAAGTTTTGCATTAGCAACAAAAAGTGTTCGTTAATTTATTCAACTTATGTTATCTCCTACTTTTTTTGAGTCCGATGCAAATACTAGTACGGGTTGCTTCGTTGACTTTATAGTTTTTAAAACGCGATTAAATGAATAGTCTTTTTAAATTACTATAAAATAATAATAGTTTATAACTTTAGCAACTTAAAAACAGATTAAGTGCTAAAACCGTTTATATAGAACTGAGTAAATTTTATTCAATTTGTTTATTGTGAATATCTAAAAATGATTACACAAACTCTTCTACTAGTACTTTACTAGATTATTTGTTTATTGTAATCGAAAGCAAATTAATATTGTCGACGACCGTTTAGCCTAGTGGGTAGCGATTCTGGCTACGAAGCTGGAGGTCCGGGTTCGAATCCCAGGTCGGGACAGTATTTACATGATGAATATTGATACTGGTACCGGGCCTTGGTTGTAATATGTGTGTGGTGTCTTCGCTTGGCATCCAAAACACAGGCTAATGCTTAGTTTGGGGCCTAGACGTTGTTGTAATGTATACGTTATTATTATTATATTATTATTATTGTGATTGATTGATATTTTTTTGTGTGAAATCGTGATAGCCCAAAGCGCAACGAACCTGTCTCAAATTTATAATCGAATTGAAATAATTCGAATCTGGGCGTATACCAATGAGTTTTTCTGGCTTAAGTACATAACTATCACTGGCTCCGTGCCTCGGAGAGCACGTTAAGCAGTCGGTCCCGGACGCTGTCAATAAATGGCGGTCGTTACAATCTCCAACCCGCAGTGGAGCAGCGTGGTGGATTTAAGCTTCAAGTCTCCCTCCTCACCCTGGAGGAGGTCTAAGCCCCTGCAGTGGGGTAAAAATGGGATGATGAAGTGAAGTGAAGAAAATCGTGATTTTTATTACATATTTATTACATAACAGCGTAAAATCGTAAGATCGTGATTTAGCAAAGTTTTATTTATCTTAATATATCCTCCACAAAATTTATAATTTTCCAATATCGTCATATAAACTCAATAACATGCAATCGATTCGCTAACACGTAAAATATGATTCAATAATGAATACCGAAAACGGGAAGTCTATCCTTTGGTAAAGTTGGGCAACTCGGTCTCGTCCCGGGGCCTTTTCTCGCGGGGAAAAACTAGTTTTTCCCGTCGCGCAGCGACAGCTACAGGATTTACGAGCGGAGTTTGGCGCGCCGCCGTAACTTACGTCGGAGGCTCGCGCGACCAATGAATTTAAAACGCTTGCTAACCGCAATAGAAATACTATATGCTCACTTTTACTGGTAGACTATATTAGGCCTTTACATACTTTTTATGCCAATTATTTTATTTTGAAATTAATTTGATTTACATATTTTCTTATTTTAAAAATATAATATTTTTCGATTACTATAAAACATCTTTTAATAAGACGAAAATATTATATTAATGGTAGGTATAATTAGTTTTGTTTGCTCCGTTTAAAAGTCATTAAAGGAATTAACCCCGAACATTCAAAGCGAAAAGTCGTGGGGATACAAAGGCGTACTGTTAATTTTATTCAAAAGTCGCCTCTTTCGAGTCGTTTCCGTATTTACAAACGGAACTTACCCGAGTCGGATCAACGACTCGACTTAACCTGTTTTATGGCGTAGAAAATTTTAAACTCAAACCCATAACGCTTTATGACAATAAATCCATTTATTGCGTGTGTAAAACTTCACGTATCTGCGAGCGTTTCACTGAAACTGACGCTCATGTTCGCTATCGGAATCAACATTTTCTTCGATTTCTTAGCTTTGTATCAAGTTCAATTTCGTTAAACTAATACTAATATTCGATAACTTTATTATCAGGGTCTCTTACTGACGGCAAAATATATTGAAGACTTGGAAAACTTAAATTACACAAAACATAAATTCATAATATTTTATGTAAACGTTTCATTATCATAAAACTTTCTAATAAGGATTAACGACATTACATTAATTACACTTTGGCATCACAAAAAAAAACAGCACTTTTCTGTTAATATCTTTATACTGAAAGAACAAATGCGTACAACTCCATCATTTGCGTATCCTAGCGACATTAGCCGAAGACAAATTTGTTTTGGCTTGTATGTATTGCAACTCTTATTTTTTAGGCAACGTACAAGCGACTACTTCTCTTAGAGTAAGTAATATGACTGCCGCCTACAACAATAACAGGCTAACATGGATTTTTATCATGCACTTATATAACGAAACTATCCAAAAATATACTTAATTTATTATAAAACACCAAAAGTTCTGTAAATTACGAATGAGACTGTACTTAGAGCTTAATGCGTTGAACGTTTAGTGTAGACCGTCGGTTCGACTAAGCTCTTGCAACGTGTTTGTAATGCTTTTGGGAACTGCATCACGTGTACTTTAGCACTTGAGACGAAAGTTGAGAACTGAGTCAATATATAAGGCTTGTAAACACATGTTAGAGCTGTTATATACCTACTCACGCCTGCAAACTATAAATTACCACCGAATCTTTTTGAAAAAAGGCATATTGTTGAATTTTTCACGCTCCATCTTAACAGTGTCTTTTTCCGAAACGACCATAAATTCAACCACTACTTTTTATTTTATTGACGAATTTACGTGCTTTTACAGAGGCTGTATTATAGGAGTTTAGATATGAAATTGCAATGTGGGTTAAATTTATATTTGAATGTGAATTTAAATAAATTTTAATACAGACTTTTTTAACAATTCCAAGTTTTATTGCGTAAGTAACGTTGCGTGTAGACTGCGTTTAATGTATTTTAATTTCCACTAGTACAGTCTTTACGCACCTCTTTCGCCTTTCGCACAAACGTTGACTTGTATGCTTATGGCCCTTTATTCTTTAGGAATACGCCAATTCGATCAACAGTACGATTTCCTCACATCACACATATCTGTTCTATATATACATTTTGTCACTCTCCTGTTATTTGTGTCTTCCATATGCCCTAGTATGTTTATATGTGTGCATGCATAAGGTCAAGCCTGTTTCCTATAAGGGGTTGGCTGCCATTTAGTACCAAGGCACAAGGCGCCAAACCTTACCTACTATGGTACGTGTTGTGACCGCCGAGTTTTAAGTGGAAAGATATGAACGTTCTCAGCTCGACATCAGCGGACCAAGTTCCGGAGACATCTTAAGCAGTTATAATCTGAACGAAGGCAAGACTAATTTCAACTCTTAATTAAGTTAACTGTAACTTCCGTCTGGCCGGCTGTCCCAATTTCAGTTCGGCGGACGTCGTTGCCGACTAAGTCATCGGGATGCGATGGAAATTTATTACTTCGATAACTATTTCTCATAATCGGTCCTGTAGGCCAGGTAAATTTTCTAACACCTAGGTTTCAAAGAATACAACCATTTTCGTACAAGAGGGTGAAATCACATCAATTCGCGGTAAATGTTTACGTATTAGTTTTTTGAGGGCTTCATTACTGTAAGTCCTTATTCATTATTCCCTTATAGCGGAACAGTGACGAGAACAATGAGCCTGGTCATTAATTATCGCTTTAAGTGTGACGCTATTTTTGCCTCTTAAAGGTGTAATTACAGAATTCATAGGATAGTTAAGGTGTTTAACGACTTACACATTAATGTGTGCCTGTCTTTACTTAAGTATATACGACACGCGGACATGTCCCGTGACGCTAAGAGCAACATATTGACATTTGTGTATATAGTTGTTCTATATACACTATTATTATGAAGAGGTGAAGGTTGTATGTGCCTTTGGACATAGAAGGTTATATGTGAAACTACTTGTCCAATTTTAATTTTTTTTCACAGACATTTAGAACGGACCTTCAGAATGGATATATATTATCTGTTATTATCTGGAATGGATAAATTTAATATCGCGACTGTCTGTTTGTCCGGGCTAATCTCTGGAACAGCTGAATCGATTTTGATGTGACTTTCATTATCAGATAGAGAATTTATCGGAAAGTAGTAATCTAGAATACTTTTTATGTATGGAAATGTATAAAATAGAAACATTTGTATCTGAATATAAAATAATAGATTTTCTTGATGAGCTTATAATAATAAGTGAAGAGCGGAGAAGAAAGGGATAAAATATAAGAGAGGACGATGGAAAAAGGATCTCCCCCTTACTCTATTGAGAAGTGTTTAATTTTGATTCCGATATATAAAAATATGCAACCTACACGGGTGAAACCACGGGTGGTCGCTAGTTATTGAAATTATTCTATTATGAATGGGTTAATTATAAATATAATGAATACTATATAACAGGAACGACTGGAAAATTATAAATAATATCCCAGCTGAAACATAACGCTGTAATGATTAAATAACGATTAAGATAGTGTTGCCAGGTTAAACTTAGTAGGGAGCTTGTCGCAGTTTTTATTTTTCAAATTTATTGAGTTTTAAAGGCCGACAGTTCGATAGATGAACAACAAACTGTTGCGGCGTTCTTTCAAGTTATGTTGCCAAGTGGCGGAAACTCGGGCTGTTTCGCGGTAGAGTTATTTCTCGGGTATAGACGGGCCGACTTTTAAAACTCGTCGTTGATACGTTTAATACACTAGCGGCTTTCAGTATATGCACACGATCGAGTTAAAACAATTTTTTTTTTTTAAATTCAAAACGAATGAAATGTTTAAAGTTGAATTACTTCTAAACTTTCGAACCTCGCATATTTTATGGACAGGAAAATTGAGCTAATGAACATTAACATTAAAAGGTAAAAAGACAATCCTAAAAAAATATTTTATAATAATATGTAAATCGATTTTATATTTAATAATTTATGATGAATTTTGTTATATAATTAAAGTATAAGGCATATGAACGAATACTAATGCATCGCCAGTTCATCAATAAATATTTACTTAGAACAAACGTTTGATACTCCATATTCACAAATAGACAATTAATAATATCAGAACACAAATAAACAACAAATAATCATGACGTTAATGTTTCTACTTATATATCTCTATATCCCTAAAAACTAAGTGCACAGTCGCTCAACACCAACATTCCTTCTGTCGTGTGCTGAGCTTTAAATAATGTCTATAAGAAACTTGTTTCATACAACTTTAGGATCTCCCACTCGCAGCCAACTTTCTTGTTTGTTTTGGACTTTTCTCCCTTTTCTTTATTCGAGTTTTTCTCTGAATTGAGTGTCTACCACAGTTCCCTATAAATTATTGCCGAGAGACTGTGAAAATTATCAAATCATAAACGTTAAAAAACCTTTTCCTTTTTTTTATTTTACGATTGGCGACTTCTTGTCTATGTAAAACAATGCCGAAAGCTAGTACTTGTTGACGTAGAGTTGACATCAAATACAACAAACCAGAGGGTGCAATCAACTTGCTAGAAGTTAGAATATTCAAAATATCGGACAGTTTAATGTTATTCATAAATGTTAGAGCACGCTGTTGTTTTGAGATGTTGCTAAGTCCCGTAACTTCGAGAACAATGACACTATAAACAGAGTTTAAATTTACAAATTTTAATACGATAAATCATCGTTCATAAAAACTTTTGCAATTTCGCTTTTATAGTTACACAGTACCAACTAGAAACTCTTATCTGTAGTGGTGCAAAACTAGCATAGATTCTATGCCATAGAATACTAGAATCGAAAATGCTTGCAAATTATCTTACTTTTCAGCTACTAAAGCTTACTTAAAACGACGAACGACCCCAACGAAAGGAAGTTTCTTTTTTTAGAAATGCAAGAAACATAAATTCGAGGTCTAACGAGATATCTCAGGGACGGGCTTATCTCGCGGCGCGATATCAGGACCTGTCACAAAGTTTGAACAAACAGCCGACTGTTAAAGAAAGCCAAACAAATTTACGGATCAACTTAAGGAAGTTCCAGAATCGAGTTGAACGACTAATTGCTCACAATGAATCCGGATTGAAGTCGAACACACTACTGTCAAGTGAAAATAATTAAGGAAAATGTCAGTAGAAGCAATCAATTATATAAAAATAAAAAGTAGTCTGTCTATACATATGTGTTAAGAAGATCCCTATAAAATAATAATATCATGTTTCCGACCAATCCAAATGCAAGCGTGTTCTCATAACGAATTAACAGCGAGCTTTATATAATTACTTATAATAGTCGTACGTACTATATGAAAGTACAGACGTGTCGCCTTTATGCCCGGCAGCGCCGTCCAGTGTCGGAGAAAAGGGAATAAATTAAAAGTAGGAGACTCCATTATTTTACTTTTTGTTTTACTCTTTCAGTATTTCCTTTCGTACAAACCGAAATATGAGTCTGGAAATGCATTTCTGTTTGCAAACTGTCCGAAAGCAACGTCTGGTGCATTGTTATGCTTGTGAAAAGGTATTATTTATGAAATTTTTAATGCATCTAGAAGAAACTGCTCGAGTTAAATGACAACTAGTGATCGCCCTGGATTTACCTGACTGCTAGACATTCGTAATGTGTTTGCCTTCATGACAAATAATGTTAGCACAATATACTTATTGCATCCAAAGCTAAGTTCATAATTATTGTTTATCTTTATCCTTCTTGTCCATTACTCTCGCTCCCTCTTTACCTCTTAAGCCTCTTTTTAATACTTTTTGTTCCTTCCTGTTCTTTCAAAACTTAATAAAGATTTTTCACAATTTTTAGGAATTAGCTATTTCGTGAACACCTATCGTCCGAGCTCTTTTGGTCCGAAACTTATTTTTCCGCTCCACTATCTCTGAGACAATACGATGTTACAAACACACCTGGAACTTTAATATTATATGATTACTTACAGAAAAAACTTATTGTTGTTGAATATTTATTACGAAATGAATGTATCTTAGCAATATTTTGACAATTGCTTTACTTTTTTTTCGTTTACCACTTGGAACAGCGCGGCGTCCCATTTGCATACCTCCCTCGAAGAGTACCTAGCCCACTCGTGTTACATTTCGCCGGAATGACATTTCCGAGGGAAGCCTATACAGGGCGAACGCGGCGTTTGAAAGAACACCTCCCGTACCCTAGTCCCTCCACGGCCGGTATCTCGCAGCCCGGACCATTTGCCCTGTCCATTTCGTTAACAGACACAAAATGTGATAAATTTTTACGCGCCAGCGGCAGACACGGGAATGACACCTCGCCCTTCCTCTCGTGTTTCGCAATTTCCAACCAACTGTGTTTTAGAGGCTGGCTCAAAGCGCATGTCTGCGCTCGGTTATCTCTTTACAGCCAGTCCTTCTTTATGACTAATATTTCCTAGCTCCTTTTGAATGCCACAGGGCTGAAGTTATACATCACGAGTTCGTCGACATATTTTTGAGTATTACTTTATCCGTCAGATACAAAAGTTATGTGTCCGGTCTTTACCGCAATGTAGGTCCACGTTTGTTTTATTCCCTTTTTAGAGCCGTGACGTTATCGTCTGTGTCCCTCTTAAAATACTACGAAGCTTCTCTCAGGAGTCAGTGCCTCTTTATGTTAACCGTCACAGACTAAATCAAATGTGCCTAGAGGCCGTCGTTTTCGTATTCGAGTCCATTAGCCGGCACACGGTCGTCCGGCAAACGGAATTTTATAATAACCGACTTATCGAGACCAAAGGACAGCTCTTGAATTCCCTTTGTTCTTGTCACTCGCTGTGCTTCTATTTCCATTCCAAAATTACAATCATGGAACAAAACGATCATAAACAAAACGGAGTATAATAATACATGGGACATACCACACAGCATCATCTAGTCTCAAAGTAAGCAAGTATTATACTTGTGTTATGGGTTACTAGACAATTGATTTACAAACTTAAATATCATTTTTTTAATAATACATACCTACATATATAAATATTTTACACCCAGACCCGCAACGGGATAATCATACTTATGCACACAAATATTCGTCCCGGGCGGGAATCAAACCCGCGACCCTTGGCTCCGCAGTTAGGGCCTCTAACCACTCGGCCAATCGGTCAGTATTATTTGATTACGATGTTACCATTAAAAACGAGAAACAAGCAAATGAACACATTTAATAATTTATAAACTACCTATACAGATTCAAAAGAAAATAAAACTATTCCTTGGTGGTTCCTTATAAAATCCATGAGCTATTAATCAAAAATTCGCAACGGTGAGGAGCAGTCTTTTCGAAACTTCACCAAAATACTGACGCATCGTTGCAAGTAACTAGAGTACAATTTCAGGTGCTATTCGACTTGGGTGCGGTCAAAGTGGCAGGCGAAAGCGAGTAATTTAATATGGGAGCGTGCGGTGGCCGCTACCGGAGCACCAGAGACGTTCCGGCTGCAATTTATTCGGATGTTAGAAGCGATCATAGAGCCCGGAGTGATGTATTAACGTAGTTTGTGATGCGATACGCGAAACGGGCCGCTCGACCAAATTAAATTCCCTCCGATGAACGGGTCCGTATTATGGCTGCGGTTGTTTTGGCGAGATTGACTTTCAGATTGCTTTACGGTCATTTTCTTGTCAATTACGGTTGTATCGGAGTAACTTTAATTTACTCGAACGGTTCGTGGTCATTTAATAATAACTATTGGATCATTACAGTTTTGCTGAGATATAAATTTTGTACGTAGTGCGGTAGGGGATTCATTTGAGATGACTTCAGTTCGCTGTCGGCTAGGAAGTGTCGATATCAGACATACAGTAGATTCATTTTATTGGAAACATTTTTATAGTTATCATTTTTAGGCGCGTTGAGATTGTATGCGTAATTCGGAATCCGCCTTAACAAACTTCTTTCAATAAAAAAACTCAGCTAAGAGTGATTTAGTTTTATATGAAGATTATTTTCACTACATAAAATTTCTATACCAATTCATAACATAGATGTATACATTATATATACCTATAAAAATTTTCAAATAGTAGATTTACCTACTACGTTCACACTTTTTCTTTTTGCAGACATTCATATTGATGTTATTTTACGATTTCGCAAATTTTCAGTCTTCAGAAGTCTAGCATTTTCTCAAATTGTATAACTTGTTCTAGAACATGAAAAAAATATTGTAAATTTACCTAAGTTAGGTATTCTTATTAGATACATTTTTAGGTACGTTAAAGTTTGGCAACAAAATTGTAATCTTTCTTCACCTTATAAAAGAAATATTTCTCAAAGAAAATTGTTACAGCAAACTCATTGATTATAAATAGACATCTAAGTTAAATATTTTTTAAATTACCTCAATAATACACAACGACATAACACAAAAGTATTGAACAAAAATCTCAGTTTACTATTATTAGTAAGTAAACTGAGTGGGGTCAGTTTAATGTGCGTATTTTGGCGTCGAAATAGGTTCAGCGTATCCCGAGATAGGTACCTATCTGGACACTAGAATAAACCTAAATACCCCAACCACAAAAAATTACCAGTATATTTAAATAGTATACTAAGCTATCTAAAAATAGCTAAGTAATAGCCACTAAGTAGCTCAGTAAGCTCGTTTAACGTTTATTAGACTCGGTAGATAGAAAGCAACTAACATTTGTTCAGTTAAAAATATGGCTACATAGCAATAAACGTCACAATAAAACAACTTGATTAATGCGATATAATTGCAAATGTTAAGAATGTATTCGGCGAGATGAACTCGACAGTTGGTCATTTACATACGGCATGAATAAGTAAGAACCGTTTATTTCCTTTGCAGCATGTGCATTATTTTTATTTTATTGTAGACTTTTTTTTTATTGCTGTATAAATACTAAGCATCTTTTTTTACCCAGTAGGTAGGTACTATAACGAAAATTTCTATAATTCTAACATGATCCTTTGTCATACGGAATTGTGATTATTTGCAATAACATAAACCACAAATAACACTTTCGTATTTTCGAGTTATACCGCAAGTATGAGTTAATATAATTCATTTTTATAGTGAGTTGTGAAAGAATAAAAAAGTATAAATTAATCACCGGGATTGGCTTCTTCATTTTGACATGTCATATAGTGAGTGATAACATTGACTTGAAGGCCAAATTTAGAGACGAATTAATTTTGTTATTCAGTGTTGTAAAACGAAACAAAGATGGAAAGAACTCGCCGTACGTTTTACTGAGCATCGCGCATAACCCGCTGTCAAACAATATCTGTATTTCTATCACAATTTATTTAACACAAAATTATATTGTAGTTAGTACGGCACGTCGCGGCAGCTCAATTCGCGGTAAATAAAATTGATAAGTCGTCCGACATATGACACCAGCGTAATGTGTAATGTCCTAGAAACTTATCACGAACGATACTCGAGCCACAAGTAGGGGGTTTTGAACTACTAGTTCTGTTTACGTTGCCGACAATCGCCCGTTCAGATAGTTCACGTAGAAGTACCGTAAGGCCATCGTACGTCAGCGCTCGCTCTACTTGAAGCTGCGTCCGTAAATAAATGTGACATTTTGTGTATTTGATGTGTGAATGGATGTTCATAAATATCGCTAGAAGGTTTCATTTTCTTCAACTCACTACTATGAAATCTAATATAATTAGAAAATTTGATTCCAATTTAAAAAAAAAATCAGGTAATTTATAATTTAAAAAAATTCTTATTAATATTAGATA
Organism: Luffia ferchaultella; assembly: GCA_949709985.1. Taxonomy (NCBI): domain Eukaryota; kingdom Metazoa; phylum Arthropoda; class Insecta; order Lepidoptera; family Psychidae; genus Luffia; species Luffia ferchaultella. The sequence goes on along the minus strand of OX453255.1, from coordinate 1,391,250 downwards.
TAGTGTTTTATCCCTGATTCAACTTGGAACTTTTTCCTACCTTATATAACATAGTACTTCTAATTAGGATGAAGCGTCTCCTAGCTTCTACAAAGCAATCGAAACCGTGCGCAAAATGTCAGATTCGGAGGATAAGACAGACCATACGTCATTTTCTTTGTTTTAAACAAACAATTTGTTAAATCACACACAAAATATAATTTCAAAATCTTTATTTGCTTTTTCAGTATGAATTTCACATGTGGGTCACGCGAAATTCTACTACATAGCGAATATTTCAAAACATCAATTGGTGTATACTTCGTATATTTTTGGCTCATATTTTTGTTGTCACAACGCGATATATCTATAAACATCCATGCACACAACTTACACTAGTATTCTAATAAGCCAAGACTAACGACTGCCCCGGCCTCGTACAAATTATTTATTCCCCCTCTTTCTGATTTTATTACCATAAAAAATACAGAGAAATCCATACGCGTCGACTCACCGAAAACGCTACTAGCCTGTAACGCGGTAATTTGTTTGCGCGCATATTGCTCGCGCTACGGTTTGTTATGAATGTAATAAGTCAAAAAAGCCACCGCGGTCGTTCAACCGACAACCTTGCTCGTCGATTCTCAGTCAGTTGACGATCCGTATAACACGCGTTAACTATCGGCTCAATAGTTTCGTGAACGTTTTTAAGGTATACATGGTAAATAGTGTTTAGACCGAGACACTAGAGATTGATTTTTAAGTCATAGATAAAGAATTTCTAGACAAGCGCGAGTCACACTCGCATCGTGTGGATTCCGTACCGTATTATGTAGAGCTTAATAATAGTTAATTTATAATTTTAAACTTTTGAAGTACGGAAGCGTAAAATTCCACGTAGAGTTGAAAATTGCTAATTTTAAGATTTCTGATGTCGTGATAGCCGAGTAGTAGCGAGCCCGCATCTTGTTTAGAAGGCCGTGGTTCGAATCGCAGGGCATGTACCAATGAGTTACGTACATAACTATCACAGAATATGTGCCTCGGAAAGCACCTTAAGCTGTCGGTTCCGATTGCCATCAGTAGATGGCAGTCGTTAGAATCCACCAACCCGCATAGGAGCAGTGTGGTTGATTAAACTCCAAGCCTCTTCACCTCGAGAGGAGGCTTAAGCTCCTAAAGTGGTGCATCAATGAGCTTATGGTACGGTTTACAAAGTCCTTGATTTCATCTATGATCATATAAAATGTTTCTGAACTTATCCCTAAATACGGTCAGGACTAAAGGAGTAAAAGGGTATATGATTTGCAAGCAAGTGTACACCAGCAAGGCAATATATCTATCGCATCTGACACTAGCAATTGCACACAGTGAAGTCGTCCCTCGAGGCATCGCGTAATCTCGTTAGATGTTTTGTGAAATACGCCTTAACCGATGAATTATGTACCGCACTTTGTGGGTGTCGAGGTGGAAAATTACATTTCGGCGTCACGGCCTCTGATTGATGGATTCTCTACAGTAAATATAGAGCAGACGCGGACCTTTTGAATGCTAAAGGGCGTACCATAATGTATTTGTGTATGCTCGGCCGCTCGGAAACTTTGTTTCTTGCACTACACACGAATTAGTTAAACCTATTGAACCTAATATTTACACGGTCTGATAGTTAATTTACGTTACTAAAAGATGAAAGTTACCTAAAATGTAATAGACGCTGTATCCATTTTAGAATTAATTTATCTGTGACGGCCGAAGAAAGAAGCCAAGGATGCCTCCCAGCCAGGGACAAAGACTTGAAGAATTTGATTGGAATCAGCTGGATATGTAAGGCGGAAGACTATGTGTGATGGCCAGCCCTAGGTTGGTGATCATATTTTAATGGCGTTTGTTCGCACCATTTTTATGTACATAAAATATACACATATATGAACTTCGTGCTCGTGCTCATATTAGATACATCAAACGCACGTACAGCTTTTGAATATAAAACTAATCTGAAGCAAAATAAAGTGTACGTCCGGAGCTTTATTTAATTCACTGCGGTGGAAGGTACACCGTTAATAAATAAAAACACATAAAAATAACCCCGCGCCCGCGCCGCCTCGGCAGGCCGTTCGGATTGCAGGCATAACAGCGCCATAAAACGGGCGCGCGACCTGCACCACATGTGCTGCATCCAATTTCACGAAAATAATACCGAAACACACGTAAAAAAGCTCAGGAGCTTTACCTGACGTGAATATACGTCGACTGGAGCCCGCCCGCCTCGAATGGTCGATTGGCGTTATTGCGTCGCGAGTCCGGGGTCATACGTTTATAGAAAATATTCTATCATTAGCTTCTTTTAAAGTACGATAATAATTAATGACCAAAAGGTACTGCAGAATCAGATATGAAGTTCGATTCTCGCTCGTGAGAGAAATGTTTGTGTGCACGAACATATTTATTTTGTTTCATGTCTTGTAAAATATCTATACATGTATATATTATAAAGAATATTTAAATATGTCTATTTGTGTGGTGCTATGTAGGATGTCCAAGATATTATCATTATTATTATTATTAGATAATACTAGTTAATAAGCAACCTAATATAAAAGTGTACCTTTAGCCTGTGGGTCCGCATTTAGGCATAACTTTCCTAATAAAATATCCTATTCTCGCTGGTGTGGTTCTATCACGTACCCTATATTACTTCGTCGTAGAACCCGTAGCTTTGCTATTTAATCGTTTAGAATCTTGATAAGTACACATGGGAACCTTCGCCCCTGGTCAACAGTGAATAGTCTATGTGACTCTCCGTCCCTTCGTGTTGTTTCACTGCTGCGTTACGACGCAAAAAAAGTAGCGATCGTAGCTCTTGACGCGTAAAAATAAGATACGCAGTACAATATAAGCCGTAGTATCAATCACGCCGGCCTTCGTTCAACCCAATTCCAGAGATCATACCAAGGAATGATTTGTTAATCCGCGTATTTTTGCTCCCCGCCCGTCCTTATCTTTCATTTAGCACGTCTAATGTCAAAAATTTTAAGTGCTTTCTTGAAATATTGCCAGGCGGGAGAAATCTTTCGAGATTCGGCCGACTCGAGCTTTTAAGATACCGAACTATTAGTTGGTCCGACGCTCAAGCCTTTCTTAGCATTAAATTTTTTACGCGCCATTAGACTAAATTTGTTTTTCGGCTTATGAACAAGCTTTCCATTAAATGAACGTGAGTTGGCACTTCTTTGAAATAAATTAAACTGTGAATGGCAACGGAGATTGATGTCTTCTGTTATTGCCGTGTTTACCTAGTCTGTGGAGTGGCGACTTGTTTGTATTCTTTAAACATTTCAAGCGGTAGACATTCGTTGTTTGGGGCTTAGATATTACGATTATTAAGATGCCGCGTCGCAAACTTCGAAAAGATCAACATTAATTTTAAATACAAATTTTTATCTTTCACTATATAAATGTACAAAAGGGTGTTGACAGATGTACAGACAAACGGACGGACAACAAAGCGATCTTTTGGGTCCGATTTTGGAAAATCGAGTTTTCATCAGATCTCCACGCGTTGAGGTCCTGGGAAGCCATTCTGAACTTTTTTTGTCGTACGATATCTTGAGAACGATTGACCAATTAAGACCCGCGATACGGCGTTTGAGAGGGTACATTGAGGCTTAGATTAGAGTAGATTTTTAAGTCGATCGGTCAAGCTGTTTCAAAAATATTGAAAAATAAAAATTTAAGGTGTTTTTAAATAACTTTGAGATTTTCCACCCGATCTACTTAAAACCTTATATGCGTTTGTTATACATAAAAAAACTACGTCGAGTGCCGCCACAAATATCAAAATCGAACGACGCGTTCAAAAGATGTCGCAGTTAACAAATTTCCGAAAACGTGTTTTTTTAACATAACATTGAGATTTTACGATCAATAGATTTTTGACTTTACACAAAAGTTTTGTGCTTACAAATTTCCATAGAGTGTCGTAAACTGCATTAAAATCAAAGGAAGAGTTTAAAAGATATCGCAGTTCAAATATTTCCAAAATAACATCTTTAATATGTCCCAGGTTTTGAACTTGAAGAACTTTAAAATATAGAAATACTGTTTTTGGGCATGGAGAGCTCGGAAAATGAATATTATGAGCTCGAAGAGCTCAAAAACTACGAAAATCGGTATTTTGAGTTCAAAGAGCTAAATAGTTTTCTAATTTTCGAGCGCTTTGAACTCGAAAATAGCGGGAAGATTCAGGGATGGCCTGCAGGGTCAACCGATTTTTTGTTTTGAATTTCGATTGAAAATAATCCTGATTGACTTTTGTCACACTTATTGCCCTCAAAGGAGAATGCCCATTCATGGTACTGAATTTTCTCACGCATCAAATGAAAAACTAATTTGTAAATTATTGTATTTATTTTAGAAGTCGTCCTGCCATTTTTCTGCTTGTTTTAAACAGGAGATTTATTTCAGAAATTAAAAAGATTTATTACTGGCTACAAATAAAATTATTACCTGATTTTTTTTTCTGCATAAATTGCATAAAGAGTTACCATGGTAAATAAACAAGAATGTTGAAAGAAAACTCCGAACGATATTATTATCGATTACAATGAAAACAAAAAAAAAATGGTATCGTTCCTACTAGTATAACGCCATCATCAGGTTATGTCATGTTTTCTGACAAAACTTCGAAACTCCACTTCTGACTCTTCTAATTGCTAATGTTGGTAGTGAATTGTTGTTTCATACACCGTTCAAAACAACTTCGGAATTATGCCGCAACATAGGTAGAATTATACTTTAATGGGCAGTAGATATCCTTTAATATATCGGTAGATTTACTTCTTTGTTTGCGCATCAAAAATATTTAACTACGTATTTATGGTATAGAAATAGAATTTGTTTGATTACTCTAAACTGAGAACTAATTAAAATCGTGTAAAGGTTCAGCCGTCAAATCGCGAAATTAATGTGACAGCCTGTTGTAGAAAGTGATAGACGGGTTTTATCAGGATAAATTCTTGGGTTCAGACTTGGGTTATCTGCCGATATACCTAATATAGCGTGGAGCCATTAAACCGAATGTGGGTCACGTTATAGCTCAATTTATATCTAGCGTTTGATAAATTTTTGGTATTAATTTAACATGTTATTAATTTTATCGTGCTAGCCGTGAAGGTGGCGAGCTCGCCTTTTGTTTAGAAGGTAGTGGTTCGAATTCCAGAAAAACGGGAATGTACCAATGAGTCTTTTCTGAATTAAGTACATAACTGTCACTGACTCTGTGGCTCGGAGTACACGTTAAGCCGTCGGTCGGTCCTGGTTGCTATCATCAGATGAGAATCGTTATAATTCACCAAACCGAACTGGTGCAGCGTGGTGGAATAAGCTTCAAGCACTCACTCCCGAGGGTAGGCTCGGGAAGCCGTAATACATTGACGCTGTGCCTTATGCACTAAATTTACACATATACAAACGCTATTTAGCATATTCGCTAACAGCTTCCTTGTAGAGGACATTCAAATACTACAATATCGACCAAAATAATAATTGAAGTGATTAATTAAACCTTAGATATTTAACGAATCATAATCGGCTCAAAAGTTAAACATTCAAAAACTCACTTTGTACTCAAAAGCATTTAACTACCAGAGTAATTTGTAGTCATTTGTAACCATAGAGAAGATTTTTTTTTATTAGCTAACTATACAGCCCACGCAGTGCTATCTAAATAAAGAATTGGATACTAGACTTGAATCTGTCTGACCCGAGGAAACCAGCTGTGGCAACATCGGCGTCAATGCGTCCGCTCAAAGCCAATCACGGGTCGTCGAACTTGACTCGGAACTACGTAATTGCGATGAAACTATGAACTCATCCGATTCGGATGCAAAAAAATCACTGTAATGGTTATTTTTATTGAATTTGGCGAGAAACTCGAGTTCAGTATTGTCGTACCTACTAAAACCCATAGAACACGCCATACAAATATATAATTTTAATTGTATTGTTTTGTAATTTAATTATTAAATAAATGAAAATTAACTCCCTACAATAAAAAAAATTGTATTTTAGTGTTAATACTCAAAATGCTAAACCATCTTCTGAGTTTACCAAACAAGTCTATAACGTCATAGACCTGGGACGTGAGCGAAACGAAACGTAAACCAAAAAAATGTCCCATATTTTATGCTACACGGCGGTATAATGAGGTCTTTGATCTCAGTCGTTTTAGGATCAATCGTATACACTATCGGCGACAATTTGTCGCGACGCGCCGCAAATAATCAGAAAATGCTTTTACCGATGCCAAAAATGAACGCGATCATTTGTCTTTGCGATACGCGTAGAGAAAGTTGTGAGCGCTTTTACGTCGGGCCCGACTCATACAGTACGCGCCGCGGCCGCAGTGTAGCAACTTGACGTAACAATCTGTGTACCGTCTTTCACAGTTCTGTAACAAATGACTCAGGACAAAAATCGCAAAAGAGGATCGCATAACATGGCATGCACGCATCAAAACGCTGACGCAAATTGTGGGCATTTTGAATAAACGATAAATATATTCAAATGGCATACTACGCTTAACATGATTGATGTTTTGTAACAGAGTTGAACGAACGACCGGATTTTTAAAAATCTGTACCGATTTTTTGAATAAAAATGGTAATAACATGGACGCTGAATAATGTATAGTTTACAGTGGATTTCACATTAGCTGTTATATTTTCATTGACGGAATTCATTTATTCGCATAATCGCGGCGCGAGAGGGCCGGTCCGGCCGAGCTTATGATGCACGGTGTCGAACGCTTTGCATAAATCCCTGAGTGTGGCCATGTATCGTTACGGACAGAAACAAATTGCCACCTCGCAGCTACCCTCTTGGCGCTGCGGGCCAGCCGCTCCATGCTCGGCTACGCCCCCTCCTCACACCCCAACCCATGGCCACTCGCCGTCGAATCCCCTGTTGCGCCAACGAGCAACTCGTATTCTTAATGCTTAATGCTGTGTCGAGCAAGAAAACATATAGCGTATAAATAACCTCCCACGCCATCTATTTTAATGGGCGAAAGTTCCGCAACACCTCTGTGCTCCGGCGTAATATCGTTGCCGAAACCGCCCGCCGGAATGCACCCCACAAAATATACAATATAAACATAAAGATGACGTGGAAAAAGAAAATGCTCACAGAGCCGACGCTGTATGAAAACGTAAGTAGACGTTTGAAGGATATTATTCGGACGACGAATGACGTACAAACGTATATAACGAATAACGAGTAATGCATTGGAGCTTCTAGTGTACCGTTGGTCTGTGATAACTATGTACATCTGATAACTCTGAATAAGGCCCGAACTGCATGACCTCAGATCGACCTCGGCTGGGTGTCTGTAAAAATTTTATTTCATCCAAAAGCCAGTTTGTCTTGTAAGCGTTCCGTTCACTGAGAGAAACTCTTCGTACAGACGAACGTATATTTCAGAAATCAACGTAGTCTATGTATACGTTTAAGTCAACGTATACTTTAGACTTAAATATGCACAATATAACTTTAATATGAATAAAGCAAAAGTACACCGACAGACTTGTCCTGCAGCTGCATGGTGTAATAGGTATACTGTGTTGCACTAAATCACGTAATACCACGATTTAAGTGTACAATATCTTTTTTTCATGCTGAAATTTTTCTCAGTGTTTTGATGAGCCCAGAAGGGTCAGGATCCGATTTTTATATCGGACCCACGGCCAGTTCCGGATCCGAGCCGTGGGGTAAGGGATCTTATTGAACCTGAATACGAGTGTTTCAGTACTTCTTCTTATGTAGGTACGGTTCTAGCAGGAACTCCGAAATAATGTCAAAAGTTGACAAATACCACTTACGCTGACATTTCGCATATACAGCATATAAAACTGCGACGGCAGCACTAATGTAGATAATATTTGAGAGGAAACAGAAACGGCAGCAAAAAAGCAGAGATGAGCTCCCGATGAGATATGGCGACATTATCCAGTCCCACAAGAGTCGAGTCGTACGAAACGCACGCTCCGTGTGCGCGGCAAAGCTATTTGCTCCGCACAATATTTCTCTATCCTATCTTTACATTTTATAAAGTATTGCTATGGAATCCTACAGGACCTAAAGAATATACGTTTCTATACCAATATTTACGAGTGCATTTTGTATACAGTAGTTAGTCCAGGCAGAAAAATCAATAAAAAAAATAACGTAGCTAATTTTAACAAATCGAATCAACCATTATGAACTTATCATGACCCGGCTCGTGATATCTTATAAGCTTATAACTTTTCATTGGCACCATAACACCAATACGTAATGGGGATTATTGAAATTGGGAAGTTTTACACTTAAATGGTAGGTCGGGTGACCTTTTTAAGTATAATCAATAAAGTAAATAGTCAAAATATAGGCATATGACCCGGACGGGAGATCAGCGCCAATGTTAGTGTCAAACGACGCTCCTTAATAAGGAAACTAGTTAATGATCGTGTCGCCCACGTTCGACGCAGGATTAATATTTTGGCGTATTGGAGGTACGGTCTCTCGTGTACAAGGTTTGATCTACGGAACATAGTAATACAAATTTTTAATACTAAATAATTGTACACGAATCATCGAGGTTGCATTATAGTCAAATAGAGGCCACATTAATGCGTCTACTGTCCAACGAGAGATACTTTTTATCTTTCGCGAGCTAATCGAATCCACCAATAGTCATATATTCCGGAATTCACAGTGAGCTATGTATTATTAAGCAAAACATATTTACTTTGGATATTTTGTACTCCAAAGATACACAAAGGCGAAATTTATTAGTCACCCATTTCTTTTCATTCAAAAGCCGCGTACGCGGCCTTTGTATGTTCTTGCTGTCTCTAGTCTTTTCTAATATTATAAACTCGCTGGTACGAATGGTTGTCCGTATAATAGATGTATTAATATCAGGACAAGAAATCCTGCTTCGCAAACGTAACAGAACTCCCAATCAGAAACGAGAAGCTCGTTAAGCCGGAGATCTAATTAAACATAATACGGGCGCAACGAGTATAACCAGCAAGGTTACGAGCGACCCAATCGATAGACGAAACCGCAGCGTCCTTTGATACGTGAAGCCGGTCCAATAACACCGAGCTCGATGCCGCAGCCAGTCGGCTGGAAGAAACGATTACAGTCGCGATCCCAGGATCATATTTCCCCGACCTTGCCTCGTTAGATCACTCCGATAACATTGCTATTGTATCGAGCTTTCACGGAAGAGATTAATGCCCAGCGCTCGACCAGTTTTTTGTGGTCCCCGGTTCCTTATCACGACTCTGGCCATATTTGGTTTGGCCAATTGATTTACGTATTCGACACGGCCTCGCGTAAAATTAACTACGCAAATAAAATTGAAAAAAAAAATCACGGTATATTAATAGTTTGATGGACTCAGAATATCGTCTACCGTTATAGAGTTTTTAGAATCAGGTAGTATTTCATTGCCGGATTTGCCTTATAAATCATACGTTTCCACAACAAAAGTTTAGCTTTAATAGAGTACTGATTTTTTTACTGATTTCGTTACGATATAACCATCCATTGAACAGATAAAATCAGAGGTCGAAATTACCACAGTCAGAATTGCGTGTTGCCGCCCGCTGCGTTGGAACTCCTAACTCGAAAAATGGTTTAATGCTGACGAATTGAGTAGTATTCAGTTAGTTAGTGGGCTCTCAGCGCACGCGGTTAACACAAAACGGTGGCGTAAATCGAAATAACAAAAAGAAACATTGGGCGCCTCGAAACAGCAATTATAACGTCTCTAATTTAGTCATCAGACGAAAGAATGAGACGTTGAAAAGGGAGTTACACAAAAATACGTCACGGCAAAGGTTTAGAAGGGGTTCGGAACAATTAGGTGTAAGTCGCGAACGACCGTTCGTATATTAGTGAAATCTAGATTAAACTAAACGAAGCGAATTATGTTGTTTTTGAAAACAAACGATTCGAGATAACGATCAAAAACGGCTTTAAATTAATTCTTTCCAAATGAAATTTTGTGGGAACGTTATGCATTAACTATTTTGAAAGTATAATCGAATCGAACGGTGCGTCGAATTTTCACGAATTCAGTTTTAGATAATTTTCATACCGACCTTGGCTGTGTAACCACAAAAACTTATCATGTTATAAGACTCAATTGACTCGTCTTCGAGTATCGCTGGAATCGACGAATAAAGGAGTAGTCCGTTCAGAGTGAGTAATATCAAAACTAAAATTTTCTGTTCTGGATTTTGAATATGTTTTATATTCTGGATTTAGACATAGTTTTAGCATTAACATATCGCCATAAAGTTATCGTGTAAGCGAGAAGGTGTGCGGGCTGCTGACAATTCTGTCGGTCGACCACCATCGGCGGGATACCGCTACACCTTTGGTCGTAACTTTCTTATAATTATTTTTGACTAAGTATCAACGCTGTATCGATAATTCTTTCGAGAAAAATATTTTAATTTGAGAATTTGACTAAAGTACCCATATTTTTGTTTTTGTGTAAAGTCTTTAGATCATAAAAGTACGAACTGACTAGAAGCCCTCTTACTGCGTTTACCGTCCAACCGCTTATAGTATAGGTAGGCGGTGTACGATGGGGAGTTTTAGTCCGAGTTTCAGTGCGCAAGGTCCCCGCGCGGCGCTCTTCACCCCTGAGAAATCCCCGCACACCGGTTTCAACCCCTCGAAAATGCGAAATATCACTTCGATACTGTGAAGTGACATTCCACCAAACCATTAAAACCAAACGCTGCTGTCAAATCAATTTACTGTACGCTTTAGATAATATCTAATGCTTGGAAAAAATTGTGAAAGTGCCAAAACATTTCCCTGTATAAACGTCATTGGTTACAAATAAAAGCAGAATGCAAGCTGAAAGGGCTCCCTCGGGCGAAAGAGTAATTCCGCTTGAAATACGATACTTGACCCGACATTCGCTTCGATATTTAATTATTTTTAATTATATATTGCGCTCGTAGTGGACTCGAGATGTGAAGAGATACGATTATTATGAAATGCGAGATGTATCGTGGGTCGTCAAGAGCTTTAAGGCGTAATGACTAAGCAGAAAGAAACATATTTTAATAACTCTAAAGCGTTCGTGTACGTTGTACGTCGAGAGGTTTAGATGTGATACACACTTGTATTTTATTACTCGCTATACAGATAATATAAAATGGTTTATTGTGGAAAGATGTGTGAAGCGAAAAGGAATGTTTGGATGTGGTAGTTTGCAACTATGTTATAATTAATTATATTTATTGTATGCTTATGAAGCGATGATGGATGACACGCCCCTAAGTTTTATCAGCAGATCCATGAGCAATGGAAGTGTCTGGTAGACAAGACAATGCACACCTCTTAACGATAAGATTATGTTAATTGTTTGAACGGAATCTGTTAACATTTAAAGCGACACACTTTTGAATTCGTGTATTGCAAAGATCTCGTGACGGTTAAGGTGTTAAAAATACATTGTTTTGGCGCTCGAACACTTTCCGTCTTGGTAATAATAATATCTGGGATATCTCACACAGCGCCATCAAGTCCTAAAGTAAACAATTATTACGCTTGTGTTATGGGGTACTATATGTAGACAACTGATGTACATCCTTAAACTTAAATTTTTTTTTTATAATATATACATATGTTAGATACTTTTATACCCAGACACGAAACAAACAGACCTAGTCATGCACACATATATTTGTCCCGGGTGGGAATCGAAAACGCGACTCTTGGCTTCGCGGTTAAGTTCTCTAACCACTCAACCAATCGGTTAGTTAAAAATGATGCTGAAAGCGTTAATTAAATGAAAACCAATTATGTATCTTCACTTATGAATGAAATGGCTTACATGTACAGTATGCATACATTGATAATTACACCTCACATGGTACAAGACATCAATGTTTAATATTATCGCACTGAACGGGCAACTAATCGCAACTCGTTCTATTCGCCAATTCTTACGATACTGAACCGGCGACGAACCGACCAATTTATTACGTGGGTAATTTTCTGAGCTGTTTGTCTAAGGTACTTGCCCTGCAATAACATTGGACTTTTCACGATGATATTTTAACGAAATATTGGAATAATGTCTCAACTTCAATCAAATCTTAATTCAACCGAATGCTCCATTTAACAGCAGCCTTGTACTTTTAACGTCCGATATACAGCGCAGCGATTGCATGTCCAAATTACGTGATCATTAAACAGCATTAATTCTTCATTACCAGGGTCGGCCAAACCGAAACTAAGATCGACCTTCTCACGTTTTTACCTCGGACGGCGTAATGAGAACACGATGTAATCTATTTTAAAACACAGCTAATATTAAAAAAATCTAGATCAACAAGGTTGTAATAATAGATATTTACATGAATCGATTCGGAACTTAATGTTAATACTGTCGATATATCGATACGAAAATTATATATACCGGGTGTTCGGCTGAACGTAGTCAAAACTCATAGAGCGTGAACTTTCCGAATAAACAAAAACTTAAAAGAAAATATTTAAAAAATTTAAGATAATGAAACTTTAAACAACTTTTTCTCGGTAACTGTTAGTTTGCGCCATCTGCTCACTTGAAACTTTTTGTTTAGTTTAGTAATCTATACACGCTCTGTAATATTGAACTAAGTTAAGTCGAATTCACTCACTATCAACGCTGAGCCGAAACCGCTCAAGCGACTCACACGAAATTTGGACATTAGATTTGTTTTTTTGACATAAGCACCCACTAAAAAAGGTTTTTCGGAATTCTACCTCCAAACGGGTAAAACAAGAGTACTAAGGTTGTATGAAAATACGTCATTTTTGAAGTAAAATGCATGTATATTGGTATTTGGCCTTTGAGTCGGGCACTAAATATGTAGTTTTAAGATTTTGATAATTTGCTAACACTTAAGAGGGTGAAATAGGAGATTCTGAAATAGGAACAATTCTGACATTTTTAAGGACCACTGAAACGCCTCACACTAAATTTAAACATTAGGGTTTTTTCTAACATAATCATCTACTGACAAAAAATTTTCAAAATCATATCTCTAAGAGATATGAAATAGCGGATGTAGGTACGTTTGTATGAAAACTGTCATTTTTAGGGTTCCGTAGCCAAATGGTAAAAAAGGAACCCTTCTAGTTTCGCCATGTCCGTCCGTCAAAACATTTTATGATGAAAACTACATTGTATTCATTGTATTACTAGGTACTATAAATTTATGGTTTCCTTTGCAGAGCCTATTCTCTTCACAATCGATACTAAATGTCCAAGGTTCACTGTAATAAGATAAGTAATAAAAATTGTCTCTAACTATCAGTGCAGTCATGTTATTACTTTTCGGATTAGCCAGAGAGGATCGAGCGCTTTCTACATAACTAACGAAACAAAAATGAAATTTATTTATACAATAATTCTTAAATTACAAAATAATAACGATTAATGGTTAAGTTCGATTAACGTCGCGCTCGTTTTTTTATATTGTATGTTGGTACGGTACCCTTCATGTGCGAGTTCCATTGGCATTTGGAAGGTTTTTTTTAAGTTAAATGCATCAAAATTGGTATTTGATCTTATTGTCAGAAACTACCTATTTTGGGATTCGAGAATTTAACCTTTAAGGGAGTAAAATAAAGGATTACACTTTGTATAGAACTTCCGTCATTATCAAAGTTAAGACTATGAAATTTATTATTTGGTTTTACGGCAATAAATTAAGAAACACCTATTTTAGAATAGAGAAAAATTCCCCTTTAAAGGAGAAAATATAAGTGGTATTTCACTAGGGTGAAATGTTTGAAATTTTAAAATGAAATATTTCAGTGTTTTTGTAATGTGGTAAAATAGTATAATGTATAATTAAAATGAAAGGCCTCTCTCCGTCTATTTGAATCAACACCCTGAAGCCTTTGGCCTGGAAAAGTGAAATTTTGCGGAGAAGTTAGGCACTTACTACGGGTCATGGGTTACGAAAATTATAAAGGATCGAAAAGGTTTTTTTTTATAATTGAAACGCTTTTTAAAGATACCGACCTCCATGGTTTTTAAATATACAACAATTATTCATTGTTAAAAATTATGCATGATTTTTTAAAATTCCTATGTAGATTTAAAATTACATTATTTTCGAGTGAAACCACTCAAACGCACTAGTTTTATCACAATATTCCATCGCAGTAATAAATTCTTTACAAATATGAAAATAACAGGTCTCGAGGTCAAAGAGTGGCATTAACGGATTGTAAACCGCATGTATTTTCACTTATACGAGAAAACATTAATTCTCTTGTCGTGCATTTATTAAACCCAGATGAACGATGATGTTTTACAATAATAAAACCGTGAAAGGCAATAATATAGTACGAGAGCCAGGGCCTTGGCGCGATACCTTCACGACGCGACTTAGCGTGGGCGGGCAGCGAGGCGACGCAACGACACTTGGCCGTTTCGAAACATGCATTGTGCAACTATGGAAATACGCAGTCACCTCCTTCGTTAAACGACTATTAGCAAAATTTACTTACTCAGAAATAACATTTGAGACGAATTGTGATTATGAAATAATTAGATCGTTATCGAAAGAAATAAGTCGCGACTTTTGGACTTATAATTAAATTTATATGAAACAGATAAATAGAATTATGAAGATAATAACAATAATTCATTGGATATCCCACACAACGCCAAATCGTCTCAAAGTAGGCAAGTACAATGCTTATGCATGAGTTCCTAGACGAGTGATATTAGACTTAAATATTTTTATAATATATGCATATAATATATGAATATTTTGTTTTCAGACACGGAACAAATAGATATGTTTATGCACACAAATATTTGTGTCCTAGGCAGGGATCGAAACCGTGACCTTTGGTTCTGCAGTTAGGGTTTGTAACCACTCGGCCAATCGGTCAATTAAGATGCCCCGTCTCATAGATCGAAATAACTTAAAACCGGAGCACAATATAAAACCTTACGTCAATATCATCCTACTCTTTCGCCGAAGCAATCATATAAGAGAGAAAGAGAGCGAAAATAAATGATGTAATAATCCGAGGAAAGCGTAAAACATTAAGGTACGCCCGAGCGTACTTTTATTTGCTCACAGTTTTGTAGTTCTGACGCAGTATGTTTTTCATTCTGATATTTTACTGTATTTTTTTATAACTACAATTTAACTTAATAACTATAGTTTTCCCACACTTTTTATTCATTGTTATGTCAAATTACGAACACAAAGCAATCGGCGGCGTGCAGATCTAGAAAACAAATCTGCCGATAAAAACCCACTCGCAATAAACAAAAGAAAAAAGTGATTTGTCAAGTAAATCCGTCACTCATTTAGCGAGAGAAGCAAAATATTTCCCTTTTTCTTCGAAATTGCTTTCCCTATCTGCTATTCCCTGCTGCTAATAATGGCCGGATCGCGATAACCGATCGAACAAAAACTTTACATCATTAACGAATAACTTTTGTTAGCGAGCTTTGAGAGCTTGCGATAAAAGCCTTCGCCAAATGTATGCAAAGGTTGATTATTGTTTTCTTTACCGAACTTCTTTTAAGGGGAGATATTTTACCAACTTTCGCGATATACACGCATTTATGGTAATTTTATTCCGATTTTACGCGTTAAAACAGAATAAATTAAATTGAATCTACTTGGAGATATTCGATGCGACATCGCTAATGTATTTGTGTAAATTCAAGATTGTACGGTTTCTTAATTTTATTACCTATATATAATAACTATGACATCATCCAGTCCTAAACTAAGCCGAGCCTGTATAGGTAGGTACTGTTGTGTACAAGCCCATTGAAATACACACTTAAATATTGTTAAAAACACAAATACAATAAATGTAAGTTTTTATGCTTCCGTGCTAGAATTCTAATTAAGAACGAAATATACCTATACCTACATCGTATAAATACACATAAAAAATGAACTAAACTATGCTGTCTAGACTCTAGATATTTACACCCAAACACGGAACAAACAGACATGTACACTGATGTTTCATCATCATCATCAGCCCATTTTTACCCCACTGCAGGGGCTTAGGCCACCCCAGGGTGAGGAGGGGGGCTTGGAGCTTAAGTCCACCACGCTGCTCCACTGCGGGTTGGGAACTGTAACCACCGCCATCTATTGACAGCGTCCGGGACCGACTGCTTAACGTGCCCTCCGAAGCACGGTGTCAGTGATATTGTGTACACTGATGTTTATTCGGATCGAATCTCTGGTTCTGCAGTCGGGGTCTTCGACCACTAGAACAATCGTGCTTTATTTCTTTAGGCTAACCAGTTTCATAGGTAAGCATAATTATGATAATAATAATAATACATGGGACATCCATACAGCGCCATCTAGTCCCAAAGTAAGAAGGTATACTAACTTGTACAAACAGACATGTTCCTGCACACAAATATTTGTCCCGGGCGGGAATTGAACCCGTGACTCTTGGCTCCGCAGTTGAGATCTCCGACTAAGCCAATTGGTCAGTCAATTATATTAGAATGAAGTACTTGTTTATCATTATTTATTAGAGTACTATTTATAATAATCGTTATTCTAAGAAAAGTAAAGTATTATAGAAGGAAGACAGCGGAGGATAGGCTCAACTGGCGGCGGGCCGTCAATTACAGTGATTAATGAATGCCTGAAAATTGAAACGTTTACCCTCGATGAGAAAGTATTAAAAAGCGTAACCGTTCACGGCGCCAGTACGGACAACTTTTAATGGAGTGCAATGTTTTTATATATAGCTTTTCGCCGTTCGGCTGTGTAGCTTATGGACGGTTGTGATTGAACTTTTTTTTTGATTGCACACATAAATACACAAAGGGGTCTTTTTTAGAGTTACGTCGGCAAATATCACAAAAAGGGAAAGCCAATAATTTCGTCTTGTATGTTTATTTGTATGTCCGTCTATTTTACAATTTTTATAGGTAATTGGGACTATACAGATGAAATTTGAGCGGTAGGTATTCTATGAATCGCTATAAAATAGGTAGATTTTTTGGCGAAGCCAAAAATTCCACAGCACATTGACGTGTCGTTTCAGGTATAGATAGGTTTTTAAAAATGATATACAGTTTACAAAATGATTTTTTTAAATAAATACTTTATATAGATATGCCCTCCGCTATAAGGTCGTGATAGCCGAGTGGTGGCTAGCCCGATTCTAGTTTAAAAGGTCGTGGTTAAAATTCCAAAAACCGGCATGTACCAATGAGTTTATCTTGACTGAAGTGCATAAAATTATCGCTGACTACGTCCCTCGGACAGCACACTAAGCCGTCGGTCCCAGTTGTCGTCCTAAAAGCCTAAAAGTATCCCTCTCCTTTTAAATTTTCAATCACAGGGTGAAAAAATTTTCAAAAAATTTAGTCAACAAAAAGTATTAAGACTTTCTACAAAAAATAGTTTGAATAAAATATATTGAGTCGTTTTAGAGATTTTTTTTTTAATTTATATTTGATTTTTCAATCGTAAACGTTAATTTTTTTTAAATATTCAAAGAAGATACAATGGATACTTTCTTATGACGCTTTTATATAACAATCGCTTATCGACACTTCCTCAGATCTGGCCCATAAAGTTCAAGCCTAGTGCAACTAATTTAATTCAGGATCAGTACTCTAGAAAGCGCTAGAATATCTGAACTATCGAAAATAAAAAAAGGCACACATGACAAAGCGTCAGATCAATGTAAAACCTTATGTAAATTTCAATTGACAATCGAGTCATAGCAAAACAACGAAGGAAAATGTAAAGATTAAAGAATAATAATACCTTAGACATCTCATACAGCGCCATCTAGTCTCAAACTAAGGAAAGCTTGTATTATGAGTATGAGTACTAGACAAGTTGTCTGGTACTCATACTCCATACTTCAGAAAAGTAAATAAGTTGTCACATCGTTAAGTCTAAAATAAAAGTGACGTCTAAATTTTACGTGGTTATTAGTGGACTACGAACTGTTTAGCGCAAAAGACGCGTAAAGAACTTGCAGTTCGTTTTACTGAGCATTTATCCAAAACCCGGAATAGGATATCTTTTATTACTCCGCTCCATTGTGAAAGCACTAAAACTACACGAATTGTCACGTCATACATTCAGTTAAAGAGCGTTTTGTGAGCCGAGGGCGGTTTTCCCAGTTTTTCCAGTTGGCACGGTCGGCCGTTTTTATCGCTTTACTTAACCGCAATCAGTCGCGTCATTAGCTCTAGGGGCAGCCAAATATCGCAAGTTAGTCACTAGCAGCTACTTGGGCGGCATAACAACTCTACACTGCCAAATCTTTTTCACCCGATTATCGTTAAAGACTTTTTCGTCTACAATTGAAAACAGCAGCAAAATCAAATTGAATGTTTTTTGTCGGCTAATCGTCTTTAATACTAATCTTAATAGGTTCTACAGTTTTTAACACAATTTAATACCCGCATTGATCAATAAGTAGGTACTTCTGTCAAAACTTTTTACTGTAAGCTCAATAATTGAATAGGTATCTACCATATTTACGATGTTTTATGTTTTTTTTTTAATTCTACAGTTGGAAATATAGGGGTCGCCCGTGAGGCAATAGAAACGAAATTCATGGTTCATATTTCACAAGGCGTGAAAAAAAATATCTTCTCAGAAATGCCACCACAAAAGTTGGTAACATTTAAAAAAAAGAAACTGAGGGCGTTTACTAGCCTTGGAAGCTTTCAATGAAAGGATTTTATTAATCTAAATTAATTTAAAAGCAAAATACATTAGTTAGTAGTGCAAACACAATTTATTAATGATTCCCTTTAACTTTAACCACGTTAGCGGGCGTTCATCGCACGTCGTTAGAAGGCTTCGTAACCTAAGCCCGTTGGGTGCACAAATAGGTACAAAGGGATGGCGGCGTCTGACAGAGGACTGACAAAGATTGAACAGTCCCATGACGCGACTCTCTTGACGTTCCCACAAAATATATGTTAATATGTAAACGCCCTCTATCTCGATTGTCGATGTGTCCTATCAGTGGTGCACTTTCCCAGCACTAAATCCTTTCGGTTTATTATATCGAAAGTAAAATATGAATTAAAATCTATAAAACCATCCCCATTTAAACAGCGCACTTGAAACCAGTGACTATTTTATTTTGATAGAGTGACACGAATTATAATATTGAAATGCAATTAAAAACGAAACATAGTGGCTGGTAGTTTACCAATGCATTGTTGTGAATAATAATCCACGTCCATGATGTCGTGATAGCCAAATGGTAGTGAGCTCGTTTCTTGTTTAAAAAACCGTGGTTCGAATCCCGGTGCATGCACTACCACTGAGTTTTGTTCTAACCTATAACTATCACTGACTGTGCAACGGAGAGCACGTTAACCCGTCGATCCCCGTTTCCATCTATAGATAGTAAACGTTGAAATCCGTTAACCCGCATTGGAGCAGCGTGGTGGAATAAGCTGTAAGCTCCCTCATCCCGAGGGGAGCCCTAAGCCCCTGTAGTAGGGCATAAATAGGCTGATGGCATGGATAATCATTATTCATAATTGTCACGTAAATTCGTAGTAATTGAGCCAGATAAACGACGCTTCACTAACCGAGATTAATAGCGGCACAACGAACCCGTGAGGCCGTTACAATATCATAAGTAAATTCCGGACATCCGAGTACATTCAAAAACTCGATGTATATATTTTCTGTTACATTTAATCGGAATTAGAGGCGAAACGGTAATTTGTATGGACCGCTCGATGTAAATTTTATGGAACAATTTGCCTCTCGCTCCCCTAAAAGAGGGTGGCGGGGGAATCTTTGCAGCAGACAAAATTTTTGCTTACTGAACTGAAATTTTAACTGCGGCGCCAGTGACAGGCCGGAAAATTCGAATGTTAAAGCGCTATGTTCCTTAAGATTTTTCATTTGTACTTATTTCACTTTGTAATGAAATTGGTATCTCTCAATTGTACTTATATTAATAGGTACTTTATTTATATTAATAGGTACATTATCTTAATCAATACCATAAATGTCCAAGTTTGTTTGTTTGTCCTTTCTTCGTGTCGTAGTGGAGTAAAGAAACAATATAATATTTTGCATGGAGATAGAAGACGGGACCGAGAGTAAGATAGACTACTATTCATCTTGGTGAAGGATTTCCATGGGACATCAAATCGATCAAGATATGAAATGAATGAGGAGGAAGGCTTCCGATTTTTTATATATAGATTTTGTGATTGAAAATGATGCAAAGTAACCTTTGGCATTGAGCAATGTAAACCCTAGCTATTCTTGCTGTCGTGGGATGAAATAAAAGTGGGGGTTGAACTCCAGAATGGAAAGAGAAGTGGTACGACTACGGGAATGGAAACGTGAAAACAGTTATAGGACGCCAAGCATGTCCACTCAAGTGAAGTTAGAAAAAATTATCAATGTAAAGAAGGCAAAGAAAAAGTTTCTACAGACCAATTATATGTATATATGAAGTGTCGTGATAGCCGAGTAGTAGCGAGTCCACTTCTTGTTTAGAAGGCTGTGGTTCAAATCCCAAGGCATGTACCAATGACCTTTTTCAAACTTACATACATGACTATCACTAATTCTGTGCCTGAACCAGCCGTTGGTCCCGGTTTTAAAATCCACCAACCCGCACTGGCGCAGCGTGGTGGATTAAGCTCCAAGCAGTGCAATTCCGAGGGGAGACCTAAGCCTCTGCAGTGGGGCAATAAAGGGCTGATGGTATGGTATGATATTATATGTATCTATACAAACAGAAATATTTGGTCGTGCAAATACTTCGCCTTAATTTAACAGCGTTGCCAGAGACAGGCCGCAAAACGAGAATACTTAATGCTAACTTACTTCCCGTGGTTCATTTTACTTCATAATTTTTTGCGAAAAAAAGAATACGCCAAAAGGGTTGATCGTTACGCCGCCTTGCTTATATACTCGCCACTCGATTAAAATTCTGTCGAATCCTCCCTCGGTACATAAGCGACGTTTCTTTTCATTATGTAAAGACTGTAGCTTAACATCATAAAGTAACTAAGTAGGCAGTGCGGTGTCTTTTCAAACTGTTCAATCAGAGCTCCTCGACTCTTCGGGAGTGGGGCGCCTGGTGTTCTGCTGATCGTAGTCTCAACATATAGAGCGAGTAAAGCTTACCGAACTTAACAAAAAAAAAATTAAAATAGAAAGTAAATAAATAGTAAAAAAAAATTAAACTAAAGTTTGTGTCATCTGCTCACTTGACGTTTATTCTTTAGTTCAGTAAGCCTTATAACGAACGCTCTGTAACTTTGGACCACGTTCAACCGAACATGCGGTATATTATATACGAGTGTTCGGCTAAACGTTGTTCAACTGTAAATATTTTTTTCTCGGTTACCGTTAGTTTGCGCCATCTGCTCATTTGAAACTTTTTGTTTAGTTCAGTGAGCTCAACATGCTCTATAAATTTGGAATACGTTTAGCCGAACACCCGGTATATGAAAATATAATGTATGTGTGGAAGGCACAAGCGAGGAATGTGATGCTATCAAAGGATTATAGAGTTCGTAATTTTATGCTTAATACGCTGATTGTAGTCGACATTGACTAAATTCAAAATAATAATACGATTTAAATATGAAATTAATTTTAATTTAATTTCAATAAAATACGTTTAAATTAAGACATATAGTCACAAACGAGTATCAATTTACACGAGTCAATTTTAAGTTTCCGTTTCCTTATGCGGCAACATTAATAACATATTTATAGCACTCGTGCGTACGTAGTCGACGGGTTCAAGTTTGTGTAGGCGCACATAAAAATCAGCTATAAAGCCGAGTAATTGAGCTAAACTGGCCTATTAAAACGCGGAGCGGCGACTTGCGAGCGCTAGATAAATAATACTGGCTAATGAGGAAGTGCCTACTTACTGCGGGTCCCAGAATTAATATTACATCTAGATAGGACAGACACGCTTGTCTAGGTTGGATTGTACGTGACGCACATATGCGATACCCTTCGGACGCACACAAACGGCTTTAATACGACACAGTTTTGATGGGTACGTGCACTGAATTCATTAATTCACGTATCACGGTGCGCCAACCCATAACAACGTTTTATTTCAACACTGCCAGGTGTATAAATTATTTATCATTTCTCGATAAAAATTAAAGCTAAACCTCGTACCTCATACGAAAGGAGCAAAATATGACCGTTTGGCCGAGTGGTTAGAAACTCTTACTGCGAAGCCAAGGGTCGTGGATTCGATTCCACCCCTATACAAATATTTGTGTGCATCAACACGTCTATTTGTTCAATATCTGGGTGTAAAATGTAATTATATATTTGTGTACATATTATAAAAAGAATATTTAATAATATATGACCATTGTATAATACCCCATAATAAAACCATAATACTTACTTCAGGACTAGGTAGCCCTGTGTGGGATGTCCCATATATTATAATTGAGATATGGCGCCATAAAGTTATTGTATTACCGTAAAGGTGCGCGGGCAACTGACAATTACGTCAGTCGGCAGTAATCGGCGGGATACTCCTCTCGCTACACTCAAGGTCGCCCTTTTCATGTGCGTAATATTTTTCGTTAATGGAGTCTTTTGATAATACTTAAACCTCTAAAAAAATCTTCCCGTTTGTGTCCACGATATTATTGTTAATTTTCGAATATTTAATTTAAACTAATTTTGTAAACATTATGTAAACTAATTTAATAAACATATATAGGATAAAAACTGAATTAAATTAAAATTAAAGACTACGACTTTACTGAACTAAATTCTTAAATTAACTTTAAAATATGTTTCGGGTTAATTGACATTAAAAGTGTGGTTTTAACAATGAATTAATCTTGGAAAAGTTTTATTTTTCAATTTAATTGCTATCCCAATTGTTCGACAGAGGGCGAAAGGTTCAAGTAATTGAATCTGAGTTCCGAGCGCAGAATAAATAGATCGCGCCTCAAGATGGAAATTCCCGCACAAGTTCGAAGTATCTACTACCTACTTTGTTTCGTTTGCACAATTTGTCATTCGTTTCGAATTTGTAAAATGACGAAGGAATTCAAAGGGCAACAATAATACAACTTTCTTGGTTCGCTCTTTTGTTTTCGACTGTACCATGCAGACGGGCTTTTATAACAACAAGAATATTTACTTACAACTGATTAAGAACTTTATCGTTCAATCACGAAATTCGATAGCAATGCGTGGCTATCAGACTACACCTAGTTTTATGCATCGGTTTCACGTTACTAGCTTTGGTTGTTTATTAAACTTTACCCTTTTTGCTAGATTTTCACATTTACACATATCTTCTCGTTCTCGTCGTCCGACGCGTCTCGTTCCCGATCCCAGCAACACGCGTGGTTCCTCGTTGCCTTTTCAATTCTCATTCATACAAATTACGCTCCGTCATTTTGATCGTGTAAAAATATGTTCTCAAATTGAATCGGCATTTTAATTTCTAAGTTTTTTACCTGTGAAGGAATATGACGGTATTGCACCGTTTCGTTTCCATATTCTATACCATATACTTGCCATTCTTAAATCTGCTATCAAGTAACACTCCAAACTGATTTTACCTGAAAAAAAAAATCCTTTAAACAACAATAAAACATTGAACATAATAATAATACCCGGGACATTTTACACAACGCCATCTAGTCCAATACTAAGCAAAACATGTAACATGGTCACTAGACAATTGATATGCATACTAAAATATTTTTTACAATATACATGTTTAGATATTTGACAGCCGGACACGGAACAAATAGATACAACTTCATGGACACAAATATTTGTGCCGGGCGGGAATCGAACTCGCAACCTTTGATCCTGCAGTAAAGGTCTCTGCGCCCAATCGGTCATCGCTTTCGTCATCGATTTCATCATCAGTCATATTCGCACAATTTACAACCTTAATATAGAAAGCTAGATGTCAGTAGGTACTATGTGCACTAAAATTATTATTATATTAAAATTTACCATCAACAGCCACGAGGCGAAATGTTAACATTTTTAATGAGATGATATTTAACACTTTAAAACATGATTCGCATTATGAAATTCAGATTTTTCACCAGACCGTACCGTCCGGTACGTTCGGTCCGTTTAAGTTATGCGAAGGCACGCTCGCCCGAAGACAGAAAAAATACACGAGCGCAAAATAAAACAAGGACACCCGAAAATATCCTTTGAAGAGGCTTATACGATAAATCTTTTAACCCTCTTACACAATTTTTATCGAGATCGTGAATCCAGATTCGGACTGGTCTTTTTGTGGCGTACTCCGTAGCTTACGTTCACGAAAATACCTATTTTTTTTATATTTTTATTAAACATAAATATAGAACAAAACTATTGACTGACCGATTAACCGAGTGGTTAGAGACCTTAACTGCGGAGCCAAGGTTCGGGGGTTCGATTCCCGCCTGGGACAAATATTTCTATTTGTTCCGTGTCTGCATGGGGGTGGGTACAAAGTATCTGTATTTGCATACATTATAAAAGGAAGTTTTAAGTATGTTTACCAGTTGTCTAGTACCCGATAACACAAGCATAATACTTACTTACTCAGGGACTAGATGGCGTGGTGTAGGATAGCCCAAGTATTATTATCATTATTAAAACATTGTTTACGTATTAATTTGATACGAATACGTATTAGCGTTTTCTTCACTTGCGACATGGAAACTGACCGTGTTTACAATAAGATAGATAGCTCACGTATTAACGATTGACACAATTACTAAATTGTCCAATGATATAATTAATTACAAATCACAAAACTCGTTTGAGAAATAAACGTGTCGTACATGGTGTTTAAGAAGAAATAGAAAGATAAATAACATAGAATTATATTCAATAAAACTTTGTAATTATTAAAACGTTATAAAAATTAAAATTTCCATAGGATTATTATATTCGGGTTCGATTTTCGTCCGGAACAAAAATTTGTGTGCATGAACATGTCTATTTGTTCCGTGTCTGGGTGTAAAAAGTATCTATATATGAATGTATTGTAAAGAATATTTAAGTATGCATATCAGTTGTTTAGTATTGCATAATACAAGGATTTTATTTGCTTAAAAAGTTGACGTTAGTTCAACCGAACATGCGTGTAGAGCTAAACTAAACAAAAAGTTTTAAATGAGTAGATGGCGAAAAGTAACGGCTACCGAGAAAAACATGTTTAATATTTCATTTGTTTCATTTTTGTTTATCTTTTTTTTTTTAGTTGGGTAAGCTCTACCATGCTCTATAAGTTTAGGCGACGTTTAGCCGAACACTTACAGGTCGTAAAGTTCGTAACAGCAGACCGTAACAACAAAATTAAAATGGCCATATCGAATAAGACGAACGTCGCAAGTATTTAAGGCATATCCATCAACTCGGATACATTCGAGGGAATCTCGAGTAAAAAACATAATTGATGAGGACAGGTAGCGGAGAGCTCCGAAGTACATCCGATATATTTGATGTATTGTTAGAATAGATGTATATCTAAAACTCGCTCCCCTGTGTCACGGTGAGTGGATATGTTATTAACTGACTGAAAGGTATTGTCTCTGCTCTAGGTGGAGCGATGTGACTGTGAAAATTGTTTTAATTAAAACGTAACGCGATTATTTGAATAGGATGTCGAAATGTAACTGTATTCGTTTTTATATTACAAAAACGTTCGTAAGCCCTAAATAAAACCAGCGGTATTCATTTATAAAATAATACAAATACAAGACAATATACTAAGGATGCCAATGAAGCCAAGAAAATGGGCTACGCAATTCGAGTCAGTAAATATGTCTTCAGTTAGTGTAGGTAGAATCGGCGAATGAACGATCCAGTAAAGCCGTTCAAAGAAAAAACCAGCCAAGTGCGAGTCAAATTGTGCCACCAATTTTTCAACTTTTTTTTTTTTAATTGTTTGTTGTATTAGCAACCATAGTAGTACACACATCATGAAAGTTTTAAGTGTAAGCAATGATCACATACTCTGTAAAAATTACAAGTGTCTACTTGTTACGGTTCAGACGAACCAGTCCTGTGTGTGACGGACGGATGGACAGCGGAGCCTTAGTAATAGGGTCCCCATTGGTACCCTTTGGGTAGCGAATCCTAAAAATGATGTCCTATATGATATGAAAGCTTATTTAACGTGTGATCCATTTTTATTTTTAATTGTCAAGAACATAAAGATTCCATAATATAAACATCAGTAGTAAAACATGAATAAAACCAGGATAATACATAATTTTTTTAGTAAGCGATATCGTAGAGCAGCCTGCATAGATTTTTTTTGAATCCCGCTTCGTGGACGGCCCCCATGCCGAGGCACAATAAAACGTGTTCTTATCTTTCTCACTATGTTTTCGTTTAAAACATTTTCTTTTTTTCGTTTTATTATCTGCTACCGCACTTTACACACGTATGCACCCGCCGGTATTACTCAATTCTTTTGTCTTTTACTATAGATTTCTTTGTTTATTTTATGGCTGATGTTGGATGCTTTTTATGTTTTTTTTTTATCGCTTTAGGATTGTGTAATATTTTTATTCATTGTTAGAGTATTTTCTACCTGGTCGTAAAAAACTATCTAATTTTTCTTAAATCAATTGCGTTAGACTAACTTAAGCTTAAACGATACCTCTTATTCCCTCACAAAATTTATTTCACTAGAAGTAATCAACCCAACGTTATTACATTATTTTCTTCATCTTAATAAGTAAAATATATCGCGAAATTGTAGTTAAATTTATAAAAATATGTTCTTTGAAACAGAAAACGGTTCTAATTTTGGTTCTCATAATTTTCGTTTAATTATATACGTACATACGAGCGAGGTTTTTCTTCGAAAACCAGAAGATAAACTGTTTGATGTTAGAAAGAACATATTTCATAAATTTAACGACAAGTTTAGAATAGAGTTAACTTATTAGAATGATAAAATACACACAACAAAGTGCAATTTTTTTTTACTTCTGGTGAAATAAATTTTGTACGAAAATCGACGGTGAACTTTAACCTTAAATGAAAATTTAATTAGACGGGTCTTAGAATGAGTTTTTAAAAGTTTAAAATTGTTACGATATTTGTCACTTCCATTTTCGTCAATTTAGCGGTTTCTCAACCGACAAGCAATTGAAAATATTTGAAATGCTCGAGCGAAACAAACTTAATCTAAAACTAATCTGAGAAAACCGGCCAAGTGCGAATCGTACTCGCACACGAAGGGTTCCGTACCACCATACAATATAAAAAAACAAACGCGACGTTAACTGATTTTAACCATTAATCGTTATTAGTATGTTATATAAGAATTATTGTATAAATATATTTTATTTTTACTTCGTTAATTATTTAGAAGACGCTCGATCCTCTATGGCTAACCCGAACGTAATAACATGAGTGCACTGACCGCTAGAGACAATTTTATTACTTATTTCATTACAGTGAACCTTGACTTTTCGTACCGATTGTGAAGAGAATAAGCTCTGCAAAGGAAAGCGTAAATTTACAGAACCTAGTAATACAATGTAGTTTTCATCATAAATTTTTTTTTAAATTATCTTTTACAATAACATCACAAAGATAAAATGCATCTAGTTTCCGCTTATTGGCTAAACGCTATCTGACATTTTCTATAGAATTTCAACAAAATTTTTACTTGTGAAAGATACATCTAAAAGTACATTTAAAAATAAATCTATTACTCGTTAAATAATACAGTCTAGTTACCTGTGATAGTTTTCCTTTTAGCAACGTTACATACACTCCTGCCATAAATTTTTCCCACATATCCAAAAACAACGGTTTAGCTGGTAGAGGGGGGGGGCACATGACTCTAACCAAAACTAGGACTTTAGGAGTGCATATTTCAACAACTGTTGACTTAAATAAAAAAAATGTTTGAAACCTTGATATCATTTTTTAAGACCTAACGTTTGGTACCTCCTGGGTTAATATACGATGATTTTTTTTTCTTACTTCAGTTACAAGTATGACGATCTATAACAAAAAATTTTTTTATTAATTTCAGTACGTCGTTGTGTAGCGGTTCATAGATAACACCTACCTTCCAAATTTCATCTTTATATTGAAAATAGTTTCTGAGAAAAGCATAGACAGACAGACAGACGGACTGACGGACATGGCGAAACTATAAGGGTTTCTTTTTTGCCATTTGGCTACGGAACCCTAAAAAAACGGACACGAAGCATCAATTCAGTCCGTGAACATGAATTTGGCTTTTTTCCGATGGAAATTGACAGATTGCGATCAAATGGTCACAATAAAATGTGATAGCAGTAAAATGTAATAGTAGTGAGCCCGTTTCTTGTTTAGAAGGCCGCGGTTTGAATCCCAGGGTATGTACTAATGAGGTTTTTCGTACTTATGTACATAACTATCACTAACCGTGCCTCAGAGAGCACGTTAAGCCATCGGTCTCGGTTGCGATCAATAGGTGACAGTAAATTCACCAACCCGCACTGGAGGACCTTAATGGATTAAGCTCTAAGGTTCCTCATCCCGAAGAGAGTCATAAATGGGTTGATGGTATGGTATGGTAATCACATGGTCAATCTAGTAGATATTGACGCCGAAAATGAAATTATTTTTTTTGTAAACCATTTCTTCAATCCGACAATCCAAATACACATGGATTACCATGAAACGAATCGATGCTAGACTGGTCTCGTAAGTGCTGTCACAGAAACATCGATGGTTTTCTGGTCTAATTTATGTAGTCCATTTAACATGTGTCGTCGACCAAACAGAACTGACTACAGCGAAAAGAATTTTCAGTTCAAAAATATTTTATTTACTCAAGTGCACTAATGAGGCGCAAATACACGTAGAGTTGGACAACTGTTCATGAATGTATGTGCACACGATTTCGGTAACAGATGTTTCCGCCTTTCTACGGGCATCGCGAATTGTGGACGTATTGTCGAAACATATGTCGCGAGCAATGAGTCAGGTGTGTTCGAGAAATCGCGCCCTACAATTTCGGGTCTTTCTTGTAAGGGACGGGAAGGGAAGGGAAGGAAAAGAAGGGAAGTGAAGGGAAGGGAAGTGGGCGGCCGGAACATTTGTTCTCCGGTCCCCCCTAATCGCCTCATAGTACTTAAGTACTATTTACAAAATTAGGACTACTTAAAACGTTTCCAAAGAATTTTTTTTATTTATCTTTAGGAAATAAGCTTTTATAACTATATTTATTTTTTCGTACTACTTCTAATTCATTTAAAATAAAAAATAATATATTTTTAAATAGAAGATACACCGCCGTCATGCAGGTTTGTATGCAAGAAATTTACTTTTTCACTTCCAAACATTAACATTCATATATTCTTAAACATTGTAATATGTTATAGAATAAGTTGTCGTTTAACATAGTTTTGTAATGTATTTAATGATAAATATATCATATTCTCGACCGGATCAACTGTGTATAATATAGATATGTAAAATATAGCCCACGTATTCGCTGGTAAAGTAGCTTTGTACAGGTGCAAGAATTTTTTAAATCAGTTCAGTAATTTTTGAGTTTATCCGTAACAAACAAAAATCAAATCTTTCCTATTTATATTAGAATAGATTTATTACTATTTTCTGTACGCAAGTCACAATTTTGTCTTGTTCCCAATTGCAAAACTAAAGGCGATCAATTACTAATGTCTATTCTAGTGACTTCAGTACATTTGTAATTACATACCTTGTAAACACTAGTTTTTGAGAAACTTTTTTTGTTAACAGCCGTCATTATTTAATTCGATGTAGACATGGAGTGTCGGCACGCGGTTAATAGCAAACATTTGTGAGCTTATCTCAGTACAAATATACGAGGCACTTAACTAGAGGCTAGATCGATACGCCCGCCCTCTATAATCTGATCATGAAACGATATGCCGCTTTCAATGAAACGCACTCGGTACTTCGATAAGGAATTGCATAAACTTGGGATTCAACTGGTTTTATTCCAAAATATATCGCTATATTAACATAATTAATCACTCATTGTGATACTTAATTATTTATCGACTCTTATTGAATATTTCGTTTAAGTATAGTAATGTAAAAAATAAATTAATGTAATTTAACTATGCCAAATAATACTATAAATGTAAAATGTGTTGGTTTGTTGCTCTTCCTTGAGTAGAACTCAAGAAGTAAAGTAGAACAAAGGGACTACTCTTATCATTTATTACTGTCAAATATTATTTACACGCATAATGAAATGATTATATAATCACGTAAATAAAATAATTGTGAATTTGTTTCTGGCACTATTTGTTCCGGTTTTTGAGCCGATTTCGGAACTTTCATGTTTTCCGTTAACGGGCAGTGTAAGCTTTATAAGTGATTGTAAACTTTTCAGAAAAAAGGTACATATAGGTACCTTAATCATTTACTAGGAGTTAACGAACAAGGACACATTCTTATTTTAAATGATCGGTTATCAATAGAAGTACGAATGATACTCCACAAAGTACAAACGAAAATACTGACAAGATATTTATGTAAAGAATAATTTCAATTTAAACGAAGTTTCATTTCGATAACACTTCGAACTTAAAAGCTGCATTTATTTTTTATTGGAGTCTATCTTCATACTGATGATTAGATATTGATTAACAAACAAAATGAAACCTTAAAATCTATCAGAACAATAATCTAGATCGAACGAGGTTAACAACCGCATCGTCCTACCTTTTTGAGCTAGTTAGCGCCGCGCCGGCTTCCACCCGCCTTACAGAGACAATAATGATAATAAATCGTTCTTATTTCGAAGAAAATCATATAGACTATTATAATATTTTTTTTTATACTTGTCAATCGATACTTCATAAACAATGTATATGCGACAGTAAAATCAGTATAAATAAAATGAAATACTTTCATTGGATATCTATAGATATCGTACTCTTAATTGTTAAACGGGCCGTTACATTAAGGGGGACGTGTAATTTATGCGTCGTGAACACGATAGTTTTAAAGGTGCAGTTGACATACGACGTAATTTTATGAGTGGCCGTAAAACTACTGCTTGCTATTGTAATTACGTGTAAACTCATACTACGCCGCAGTATAATTTAAGTAATATAACAATGTAATATTGTGTAGTTATTAATTAATTACATAATCGCTAAGATACAATACGTCGGATGTACCCCAAACTAAGTCTAAAACGTTTCCAAACACTTAGTGAGGGAATTCTCTACGTAAAGCTATTTTTATAGACTTTTTTCTATTTCAATATTTTTTTCCTTGCGACGAGTAATTTTTTAAATAATTATTTAAAATTTTCTTAGTGATTAGGCTTTATGATATCTATTTGCCTAAAGCTAGGTATGGTTTCATGTGTGAGGAACATAGACTACGCATATTATTATTTACGTTTAATAATATTTTCTGGTTGTTCATAGTCATATTACTCTGTGTAATAGAAGGGGAACCGCCATACTTTGACAATGACATTTTCCCCCTTTTTACTTGGATACTAATATTTTACCCACAAACTGTTATGTAAATAAAATAGAAGTAAATAAATTAAATTTATTTTTCTTTAAACTTGCCCTCACACCAAATACCATCACCACCAATAAATTGCCATCACACTGTTTTAAGAGCTATTAATAGCAAAAAATGGCTTAAAAGCAATATATGTCGAAACGGCTTCGGAATATACTTGATTTGGAAAATGTTGACAAACATTGAAAAACGTGTTGGCAGAATTTTCCAGCATGTTGTACTGATCGATTGCCGTTTTCCGTAGTAGTTAAGTAATAAATATTTTTTATGGTATTGCCTACATGATTACTAAAGAGCAAAGTAACCTTCGGTCTCTATTTCACTCAGCTTCATCCTAATTCCGTCTGCGTACGCGAGTTGCATTTATAACGCAGCTCTTACACGTGCTTGAATATTTTATAATCGCAGTTGGACGCGCGTGCATCGAAGGTCCGCAAAACAATGCTCTGTAAGTACAAATACTGTTGATACGTAATTTAAATATATTTAATTGAATTAATGAATACGATTAGGATATTGCTGTAAATTCTAGGGACATGATAAAGAATAATTTAATTGTGGTATAATAGTTTACCGAGATGAATTAAGAAATAAATCGAATACATCGACTGACCGATTGGCCGAGTGGTTAGACACCCTAACTGCAGAACCAAAGATTGTGGGTTCGATTCCCGCCCGGGACAAATATTTATGTGTATGAACATATTTATTTGTTCCGTGGCTGGGTGTAGAATATCGATGTATGTATTATAAAAAATATTTATGTATGTATATTAGTTGTCTAATATCCATAATACAAGCATAATACTTGCTTACTTTGGGAATAGATGGCGCTATGTGGGACGTCCCAGGTATTACATATAGAATGTTTTACTAACTCGCTTTTATATTAATGAGAGATAAAACTTTGCCGGTCACTAGGTGGCGCTTCTGTAACGTGAGGCCCGTTAAACGTGGCCTTGAGATGTTATAATAAATTGATTCATATACGATCTCGAATATTAACACTCAATACCACAACAAAATCAAAATAATACTTACGAATAACTCGGTGTTAAGTATGAAAGTGACAATTATACTTGACGTATGATGTGTGATGACAGAAATAATACTTTTTCCTATCATTAATCACAAATTGTAATTGATGTGAATTGCTGGGTATTTTTGTAATAATGTATTAAATCATATTTTTTCTTTTTTAAAACAATATGAATTAAAACAAGTAGGTAAACGATAAACTTAGATATTGAGTGGACTGCTGCCATTGACTTAGTTTAAGCCAACATAAAGCGAAGTCGAAATATGTAAACTAGTGAATTTTGGTGGAAACTCTTTCGTCGACGTCGGTTTTACTGCAAACTTACACGAACGCCTATCGCGGACTTTGAGGCTATATATACAGTGCTGGCACCGACTACTTGCGTGTATAAACCTTTGTTTGCTATCTGTACATTTCAACCAGAATTCGGGTTTAGACTGTGTTGTTGGCGGGTTTCAGGATGATTATTTATAAATATAAACAACCATTCGTTTTAGGCTTTTATTAAAATATTAAGTATTACAAGTCTTGTCTGACGTTCAGGTTATATCGAAGTGATGTATACCTCGTATTGTCGTAAGTGGGCTCTGCTCACGCAACATTATAACGATTGCAGCGCCATCTATAGTACTATATTATGTAAAAATGTCACATTTACAGAAAACAAGGCAAATGAAATGTAACAATTTGGCAAGTACCGCTGGTTTTTCATTGTTTATATTTATCGAATCAGGTTTAATTGTTGCAAAACTAGAAGGCATGGGGAACCTCTGTGACAAGTTTAAAAAAAATCGCCCGAGTGCGAGCCGGATTCGCAGACGAATGGTTCTTTACCATCGAACAATATAAATAAACACGTTCCTCGTACAAGGACCCACTTTAGTTTAACATTATTTAATTTTTATTGTTTGTTGTTATAGCGACCATATTAATATTTTAAGAACATTTCAAGGGTCTACTTTTAACCGTTGAGATGATACCCACCCTGTGACAGACGAAAGGACGACCGGACGGACAGCGGAACCTTAATAATAGGGTTTCCGTTGGTACCCGTTCGATACGGAACCCTAAAAACCGTTCACAAGTAACGGCGGATGGACCAATCACCATACCAGAATTATAAAGTACCAATGGTATTTAATTTAAAAAATTAGAACTTTTTACGAGCTTTTATATAAATAACGTGCTACGTTCGTATAAACACTGATCATCATTTTCGGTTTTTAGTTTAGAGTTTTTTAAATAGAAGCTTGGTTTAAAAAAAGATTTTTGTCGTATACACTTTATATGATAAGCAAAATTATAATCGTTTTATTATAAACAATTCCAGTTAGAGTTTAGGTTGGTTACATACCAAATATTGTGGCTTTGTGATTTTTTTATCCAAATAAATTTAGTGATTTTTAAATCGTACTGCAACATTAACACAATCTCTTTTTCACAGCTCCTTGCTCTTGATACATATTTTATAAATTATATGTTATAAACAGCCAAACCGTTTTGATTTCCTTAATAAAAGGCATAATGACCTCTAACAATTAACTTACAAAATAACGGTTTCATAGTTAGTTAAAAGCAACAAAACCATTAGCACGTATCATGTGACCTGATAAAAAACAACAGCACGTATAAATCGTATATTACATATCAGTTTTCATGGCGATTGTATGAAAATAGATAAAAACAATAACAATGGTCTATAACTTCCGTGGTGTAATTAAATCTCGTTATGAAACTGTACTTAGTATCGATCAATTACATTATTAATTACGATTTTCAATCTGTGTAGAAACGCTAACGACATAGTAAGCGATTATTACAATTTACTACTTATTCGATTTATAAAATAGCAAAACGTGCATTACATTCAATGATTACGCGTATAAGTTTTCTAAAACTTTTACTAGCACTTAAATCTAAATAATTGGCGCTCATGTTCATTTATTGAAAGCTACTTCCCTAAGGGTACGATCCTAATACCTATTATAGATACCTATTCTATACCGTAATTTGTGGTCCTCGGTAATAAATTATTAGCCACTTTTACCAACATAAACCGAAGTTGGAATAGGTAAAACTCATACAGTATTCACGTGCAGAACGTGGCAGTAGATTGTAGTAATTTCGAACTTTCTGCGTAATAAGTGCAGCGACGTCTGGCCCGTTCGCTCCACGTGTCGCACTTTCCACGCCGCAAGTCGTTCTATTTCTGATGGTAATTTACAGCGGGGAGGGGATCGTACTTTCACCTACAGTAAAGTCCTATGAGAGTTACCAGTTACGACAGACATACAAAAGCTCACGCCTGTCTATTGCGTTTATCACCGAACCTGCGTTCAACAATCCCATTCTATATATTTAGCGAATCATACTTACATTAATCTCTTCCCTGTGGTCAATCCGCCTCAACACACCTTTTTCCAGATCGACATGACCAATTTGGTCTGGGTCATAAATAAACCTTTCTCCACTCTTGTCACTACATCTCCTTTCAAACCACAAACTTTTGTTAAGCAAAGGGAAACGAAGTGTGTCGTAGTTTTGATGATAATTTATTTTGAATAAGAAAAGAAATGGCAACGTGAATTGACACGACATACATCGAAAAATGAGGAATTTTCTCACAACCTCGGGTATAATTCAGCGAACGCACACTGTATTTGTCGTAACGGAGCTAAATGTGGAGTCAATGCGACGCGCAGAGCATGGGAACGCGTAGAGTGCTTTATAGCCGCGCGAACAGACAGTCGATTGTCGTTAAACACCACTAAGGCTTTAATTACCTTGATAATGCCCCGTCCACTGTCTCTGCAATTACCTACTCTTTCATTATCCAGGTTCGAGGAATAGTCCGCTCTAGTGGGAGAGTTCCGCTACATTCGGCAGCGCTCGTACGCAAAATGTACGCCGCGTCTAATAACACCTCGAATGACAAAAAATTTGATTCAAATTCGACGGCGCGACGAGTCCCCATCACGACAAATACGAGGCGACCGAAACCCGCACAGGGACGCAATTATAAATACATTATGGTAAGTGCTTTACTGTTCACTTTAAGAGAACCGGAACACAATTCTTTTCAAACTGGCTTAATGCGGCTTATATCTCGAAACACGTTTTACCGAAATCTTCTCTGAACCTCCTTTTTTATCTTTAAACGGATTTCACTCTAGAACGGCCGCGAGGCTGAATACTAATTTATGAAATGGACTACTTCTTTAAACCATACTTCGTTTACATGACACAGTAAGTACAAGACACGGTGAAAATAAAAAAGAAGAAAAAAAAGGAATACATTTAAGGATTCGATGTATCTTTGTTTGGCCGGAGATGCTGATTGAATCACGACTGACAGAAATTTCGTAAGAGAAGATCTGACAGCATGCGAACAAAGGATAAAAGGAGCGCGATAAAGATATCATAGATGTCAGTAAATTGTTCGATACGACGACTGCGAAGGCGATAATAGTTGGGGTCGATTCTGTATAAAGAAATGGTTCCCATTGCGCCTGAGTACACTCACTGAGCAATTAATGAGAGTAATACTGAAAAGGGCCGAGATAGCATTATGCTAGACGATTCATCATTACCAGTGGCGCTATGTAACCGGAATATTAGTATAACTGTATACGCCGCGAGACATTATTTACCGGTGATCGAACGCACAACTCAACACTTAATGTAAAAACTGGTTGCGCTAAATTGACTGCGAGCTAAGTAACATTGTTCATTATTTTTAATCTTATTGTTAATTTTATTGGAAATCTGCTGTTGTCTAATAGATTTTGTCATATTAATAAGTAAAAGAATATCCGTCGCAATGAATTTTAGATAAGCTCATGTTTAAATATCGCTTTTGAACAATTTCGAAAGTCCGACAATAAAATTTGAATCAAAATGAAAACGGACCAGCAGCGTCGAAGTTATCGGAGGTGGTAACGTGAGTGAACTGAAATACAAGAATTTAATTTTATCAACATCAAAAGGGACAATGGATGCAAACAAGGGGCGTCTTCACAATCGAATTATTTCCTCTAAACGACTTTCTCATTAAACTTGGAATTAGTTACTCGAGCCTTAAGAGGTCTCAAGCAGATGGCCGCGACTGTCTTTGTATTCGAGTTAACGCCAAGTTTTGGATGAAAGATCAAAGGTATTAAGTTCGCCGCGTCCCGGACGGTCCCGCCGACTGAAAGGACCATCTTTTCTTCTTCCACAAATCGAAATGGGACTTGGAAAGTTTTTTTTATTGGGAACCGTTTACCGAGGCAGTGGAGCTTTGTTAAATACTCAATAAGATAATCGATGGCTACCATTTTATTCGGTAATGGAATCGTATTTTCTGACCGGAACGATTTATTAATACGAATTCATTTTTTTGACAACCTCTTTGATTCTAAATTGTTGAAATGGATGTAGTGAGATTGGTTTTTTGTAGATAATTGGTTTTAAGAGTACTAGATTCAGAATCGAAGATATCAAACGTTCTATTGACTTGGAACTGAGTTGTAATTCGTTTTGGAAGTAGGTACTTCACATGTTGAGTAATTTAGATATTTTTTTTTTAATTGATTCCGATTCTACATGTGTTTTTCAAAAGTAAGTCGGAGTGAAATTGATGATATACTGTATGTAATACAAATCTGTCGTATGAAGACCTTCGCGCGGAGCGAGCAAAGCAACTTTGCCAATTTTTTATGTCGAGGCCATTCGGCAGCCGGTAGCTCCCGGTGGACGTCACTTTGCCTCTTGCTGGCTTTACTGAGACTTATACAGTTGATAGAAAAGTGACGCATTCCCTAGTGTGCTGTCATTTCTTACCCCGTGGCTTCATAATCCATCTTTTGATAGCAGTAAACACAAAACTTTGCTACGATATTATTCTTTTCATAATATATTTCTTTCACACTTTTCATTTTCATTATTAAAAAAAAAATTTCTTTGCATTTCTGTTGAAATGTCATATATTGTATTGGGTATCGATAAAATCTTGTTGCCCGATTCAGAAACGTTAAAGCTCAGTTTGGTGAAAATATGTTTTATACTTATATCAATTTGTGACACTTGGGTTGAAGGAAAGAGACAAAACATATTTTAATTAACAGTTGTAAATAAACGGTTCCGGATTGAAAAGTTAGTTTATAATTTTAGAGGAGTTTACGAAGTCTTTGTTGTTTATTCAGTTCGTTTAAAAATTATAAGATTCCTCAGGCTCGAGGAGTTGATTTTGTAAGTGACGTTTGTTATAAATAATTGTTTCCGTGCAGTTTTTTAGCATTTACTTACAATTTATATGTTAGAATTATTTAAGGTCGCCTTTAACCACCTTCACCAAAATCATAAACATGCGGTATCTCAGGGATAGTTAATTTATCATATAAAAATATATCATATCATATAAACTAAGTGAGAAAAATAGTGAATCGCTGAATACCTTATAAAATATTATTCTTAGTTAAATTTATCTATAAAAGCAGTCAAAGAACGTCGACAGAATGTTTTCCCAGCAAAGTCTGGTCTAGTTCGCGGCGAAGTTTCGTTCAAATATTGGTACTGTATTAGCAAACCAGTCACTTCGGAACAACCCAACATTCTACGGAGGGGGTCTGTGTGCACTTTTTCTCAGTTCCACGCTGTCCGCCGTCCGCTTTTTCTATCGCTAAAGCTCTTTTTACCAGACCGCAGAGGGTAATGTTTTTTTAACAGGCGCAGTTTTAGCGATCGCGTTGCGAACCGAACTTTTAGTTGGGTAAGTCGAAGCCAAGTTAAGTAAATGAAAACTACACTGCCACGAATAGCGGTGGAAACTTTAAACTTTTGAAACTGCAGATATTTTCTTAAACAACAGACGATTGAAAATTAATAAAAGTAAAAACAGTAATAACAAGAAATATAAGATGTATAAAATATAGGCAATAACATAATCGTAGCAAATATTATTTCAAGCAGTAAATCGCAGTGTGGTGCATCGTTACATATTCCACGAGGCGATGACGGCCACCGGAACAGGAATAGGGTTTTTGGCTCACTGAAATAAATTTGGCGACTTTCCGCCCCGGTGTGTTTACGCGGCACCAAATCACACCGTCAGTTTATCTCGCATGTGATAGGATCGCTTCTGCCAACCTTGTATTTCATGTCTAAGAAAAACAACTTTACGATCCATACATATTTACATTTCAATTCCGACTCAAATAACCCGGCGTGGCGGCGGGTGGTCCCCGTGCTCTATTTGCAAATTTATCTCTAGTATAAAGGGGGCACTAAAAAAAACTTTCAATGAGAACGGTCGGCGACGCCATAATTTCTTTCAGTCTGGTACATAAATCGTATCGGTTCAGTTCATAATACATACATATCCGCGTCAAGCCGCGAGACTGGTTTTTACCCGACTGCCGAGGGTAATGTTTTTATCGACTGTAAACTGTAGAGATGTCAAATCCTCGACAAGTTCGACTCCATCAGCTTTAACATTGAACTTAATAATACTAAACTACTATGCTCAATAACAAGCTGCAACTTTATTATCTACATTAAAATTATTTGCAGCATATTTTAGGCAATATTCTTAGAGAACTTTCGCGCTAATTTTGTATGCAACTTATTACGAAACTCGTTTAGTTACTGAAAAATCATGTATAGCAATAAACGGCACTTTCGTGTGTGTTGATTTCGTATATGTATACGTATGTGTGTGTGTGTAGTTGACCTGTCAATCGCTGTTATTAGTTACTTTCAGGACACGCACAGCACACAGTGTCGTAGGCCTGGTTGAATACACTGACAGCAATCACCTCCGCGTGTAGCCGAGGTGAAACAACGCCCGCCCAAAAGTTCAAGGTCGCGCGATTGTATTTATAAACTTGTTTTGCAGTCGCTTCCTTGTAAGTAATGACCGATTCGCACTGTGCTCTACGTACGAACTCTATATTCATCGACGAAACCATGTGATAAATAATGTAGCAAAATTTTGTATTGAATATAATATTAATAGAAAATAAATACAAACGAAATTTTATTAAGTGTCCGTTGAATTGTTTCATGATAATAACCTTTTATTATTTAAATGAATTACTAACCAATACAATACTTACAATAGTTACCGATCGCGAAAACCAGTCTCGCTTTGCGAAAGGATACTAAACAGAATTATCTATACAAACCAATTAGATGTCATTACTGATTAGATCATTATATATATTTTTTCTTTAAGTAGTCGGTATGTGAATTAATTTACATTGCTTGAAAGTAATTGGATAAATATATATCAATTCATGTTTTATAATACTTATTGTTTTTATTTTAAATTGGTTTAGAATATATCCGAAAAGGCCTGACGCATCGCTGTTTAGTTTATTTGCTTGTGAGTATGTCGAAGCGGGTTCACGGCCGTTTCGGTTAGTCACGCCGCACACAATCGACGTACTCCAGTCCTTTCATATCTCTGAATATT
This sequence comes from Luffia ferchaultella, assembly GCA_949709985.1. NCBI lineage: Eukaryota > Metazoa > Arthropoda > Insecta > Lepidoptera > Psychidae > Luffia > Luffia ferchaultella. The sequence goes on along the minus strand of OX453255.1, from coordinate 1,351,175 downwards.
AATATTCGCATTCAACGTACTGCGCGTGGCCCTTTATAGAGGTGAGGGACGGAATAAGTGAAGTGGTGGCCAAGTCTATAACGTCGCTGACCCAATTATTATTGATTCCACTCAAACCGTACATTGTAACTGATACACAAATTTCAATCGAGAATTAAGGTACAAGTTATAGTAAATTATCATAAATAAATACATTAATAATTCGTAGAATTACAATTTATCTTTCAGGACTTAATATTCACGATTTAGACATTTTACGCATGCTCCCGTAACATTGAAATCGACCATTTCTTTCTGATAAATATAAGATACACAATATTATCTACAAGCCGGCTACACGTCTTTTGATAAATATTTCTTTTATAATTTTTGTCTATGTTTACTTACTAATGAGACATAATCACTTATTTGATTTGCATAATGACAGAATTTGTAAAATAAACTTGAAATATACTAAATTTATTTTAATACTATTCATGAAACAAACTCCAATATTTTACCAACGTCGTTTCGTTTTTTAAAATTTCGTAAGTACCTCAAAACAAAAAAGGAACGCATAAAGGAACATTTCCTTATCCGCCTGTTTGTCTGGTTGTCTGAAAGGCCCTTTCTCTCAGGAACGCATAGACGTATGAAGGCAAAAATTAATATTTAATTAGCAAATCTACGGTCCCTTGGAGCTGTAAAAAATTCAAGTTTCTAAGTCAATACAGGCAAAAAATACGACCATTGGTGTCGCATATTTTGACACTCGCAAATATATCAAAACCTACGATATATTTAATATATATAATACTTACTATGGATACTTCCTGTTACCTTAGAATCATGAAATTTGGCAAGAAGCAAAGTCTTATAGCACAAGTGTGGGGGAAAAATTCTAAAATACTTTATTTGGAACTATATTACCTAAGAAATTGATGGACCTTTATTTTAATTGACATGCGTTTTTGTGATAACCATGTTATGTAACAGTATCTACGGAACAATCAAGACTGCTGGCCGTTAACCATAGAAGTAGGGAAACGCGCCCGTCCCGCTCCCCACTAGAACTACGCATGCTATCGATAGGACGACCGCTCATACATCGTGCTAGTAGTGTATGCCACTACCAGTCGTTAGTCGACAAATACTCGTTAGCAAGTATTTTATTGCGAAAACTTCAAATATGCAGTGAAATGTTTTAAAACACATCCAAAAACAAAACAAAAAAAAAACAAAGTTTAGTGGTGTTACTTTTCTTGTGTAAGTATGTGTGTTGACGTTTTCCCCCTCAAACGCGTCTCTCACCCCCGCTTAAGGGAACGCTCCGTTTCGTATTGTAAATCTCTTACCGTGTCCCTAGTGCGGTGGCGGCGGGGAGCTTCGTTATCTCTATATCGTTAACCGATATTTCTCGAAGCGAATGGAATAAGAGCTATCTTTCCTTGTAGGAGCTACCTCGTTTGAATGTGTTCAGATATGTCAAATATCTTGTTTCGCGCAAACCAAAAAAAAGTTTTTATACGTACCTACTTTTAATCTCGACAATCGTTCTGGGGCAGTACAAAAATGTTTTAATTATTTAACAATTATTGATCACACCCCTAACTAGCGCTCCTAGCGGTGAACTCTATAACGATTATTATTCTTTCTAATCATTATTGTTTGATCTGTAGGTTTAAGCGAGTTGGCAATGACGCAAAATTGTTTTAGAATGTAGAAGCTTTTTTATAGCTTCCGACTTATTTTCTGTTCCATGAAAGAAATAGGTACTAGTAACTAGTAATTAAATTCTTACTTTTGAAACAACCTTAACCCACCGCCTTAATTATTTCTCTCATTTCTCATTCTCTTTACAGTAAAAAATAAAATACCATTTTGGTGATGGGCAGGAATTTCAGATAATGAGATTTTTACATAGACATTGTTATAAAAAAAATGCTGTCACAATGCAAATATTATCAAGAAAAACTATTTATTTAAAACAATGCCTCCGTCCAATGATTATGATGAATGATGTTTCCTTGGAATAAAATCGTATTTTTTTTATTACAAAACTTATATTTTACTGCTTGTGATTGATTTTATCAAATAATACACATTTTCATAAAATGTTCAGTGGTTGACATTGCTAATTTTCTATCTACTTTTAAATATATATTACGAAGTGGTCGTGTTTTATCGATTTCAAATAAGTGTTTGGTGGTCGTTTAACTTTTCCTATTACCCAAAAGTTTTTCTTATCAATGGCTCGAGTCTTGTAACTTAATAAACTCCCGATGAAACCTTTGGTTTAATTGCTCCTCGCAAACACTTGGCCCCAAACTTTGTCGAACTAAACATTTAGGTCTAGATTCAAAGGTTTTCTGTTTAACAGCCCTATTGTTGTTAAATCGTTTAATGCCAAACTTCAATGACAAAGACGAATAATGGAAAACCTATCTAAATATCGAGATGATTTTTATACTGAACCCTTTGAACATCACAATGAATATATTCGTTATTGCAATTAGCAGTTTCCTCGATAAAACATAGAACTTCTTTATTTATTTATCATAGTTAGTATCTAAATTTTAGGCGTTATGTACAGAAAGTAATGATTATTGTTAGAGAAGTTTGGATTTGTTATGTTCTTTTAGCTTGGATTTCAAAGATTTACAGTCTGCTCAGACAATTTTAACGTATATAACATGCCAGCTATTATTAGATTTCAATAAAGTATGGTAACCGTCAGGTTACGTTCTCAACCCAGAAGATATACTGTTTATGGATAGAACTGCGGCACACTGGAAAACCGTGAAAGCTTCAAAGCTAATAACTAGGATGGTTAAACAAAATATTCGCTCCGGGCTCCGGCGTGCATCGACACGGCTGGCATTTCGATGATTTAGAGGGCGACTCGCGTGACTCCCAAATAAACAGTAAATCCTTTAAATGCCACGGAAATTAATCACCCGCCTCGAATTTCCCTCGGCGAAATTTTAACCAAATTCCCGTTAACGAAACACGAAGTCGAATTTATATTACACACTTTGGTCGGCGTGCCACCAATGCCGTCCGGACGCTGCTTATTCTCGGCTCCGGACCCAATTTTATAATGCGCAATCAAAATATGAAATCAAAAAACTTAAAAAAAATCGAAATGGATAATCTGTGGTAATTTTGGTATAACACTCCGAGTGTTTACTCTAACCAAAACTATTATACAATAAATATTAAGGCGAGTGAGCTACTGGCTGGAATTAAAATTACGGTTCAAACACGGAGGTAGACAAGTTGTACGTGCCGTTTCTATAACCGTACCAAGGCTACTTGAGATAATATCACGTTAACGCGTTGTATCAATACGTGTTGGGGAACAATAAATATATTGAACAGCATTCCAAATACAGACGACATCGACATCGAACGATGCATTATCAATACATCTTTATTCAGATCTCGAGGGATGGCTAAGTGTATATACTATTATATTATTCACAGAATTCAAAATTATTGTATTATAAATAGGTGTGAATAAAAAGATAAGGACTGAAACCAGGTATCAGTAAATCCGTTCAAAAATATACTATTTTACCATTACAGTTTTTTGGGCTCAAATGGCAAATGATTACAATCCCACAAAAGCTAAACATCATCTAAAATAGGGAAAATTACCTAAGCAACATTGACAGAGTTGAAGGTACTAAGAAAGAAATATAACATTGTATAAACACAAGCTTTGAATAAAAAAAACAGCAATTCTTAAAAGTAAATAACAAAAGAGAAAGTTGCAGGGATTCTTTTTAAGATCGGTCCGGAGGCGATAAGCCGACGAGATCCCCGACTGAGTAACAAACGTATTGTTAACGCGGACACGAGGGAACGGCGGTAATGCGGGCTGGTCCATCTCGGGCCTCCATTACTTCTCAATCAAAGTTCCACAATAAACTTGCCCAAGGCCGACCTAAAAACACGTAATCAAAAGACGCGGCCGGCGCGGTGTAATGTGCTAACTTTCCCAAATCTAATCAGCATACATAAATCGTTTAATGGATAGCGAGGGCGTGAAGCGACTCCAAAGCCCGACTACACTAAGCATCCAGGGAGTCTTCGGGAAATCGGGATACGCCGATAAATACGGGAGTTTTTGTTTTACGAACCACTTCCCGGATTGCTTTTGATGTTCTCCGAATTAATATATGTGCGATTGTAGCCGGGAAACGCGAACCGATACTTTTATAGCATTTGCTTCGATACAGTGTAACTACGCTTGTTTGTTTGTTTTGTTTTTTATCGTCACTGTTCTTGAAGTAACTCATGGTGCTTGGAATGGAAAGGATTTAACATTTTTACTCAAACATTAATTCCTTAATGTATTATCGTTAAGTCCTGAAATGCTGGCGGTCCGCGTTCGCTACCGTCACGTGTGATAAGATGGCTAAAAGTGAGTTAGAAGATATATTGCAGTATTTTTGTTGTTTTACAAGGAACTTGGTCCGCGAGCTCGTGATGTTCGGTCGGCGTCAGCGCGGCACCGGCCGAATTTATTGCTATTTGCAGTGCGGACTTTCTGTTTTCACATGTCAGTTTTGCCAGTTTCGCAAGCACGCCGTACGCGACCTGGGCGTCCGACTTTAGCAAACTTACCCGCGCACACTATTCAAAAATATTTTCAATGTGATGCTGGTAGGTTAGTAATAGCGTAAGGAGTCAAAATTATTTGTCGGAACTGATAATAGTATGAATGCATAATGTGTTAGTTATTTGTTTGTCATTTCTTTCTCGTCCTGTACTGGAATAACGAAAATTTTTATACAAAGACGTGGAATAATAGTAATCGCCAATACATCTTCTTAGAGGATTTTCATGGTCATGCGAATCTAATCAAGATTCGAAATAAAGTTCTTCTACTCAAAATGTGAAGTAGAAGAACTGGAACTCCTGGAACGGCAAACCATAATTATTTGATTATTAATTTACACTTCAGTGAAGCAGTGTGTAAAAACTAGTATATACCAATCTACCATTAACTGTAACCAAAGACCATTTAAAATGTCAGATAAACTAACTTGTTGACTAGTGAACTGCGTGCGAATCGAATACTTTGTTTTCACGAAAATTTATCCAGAGCGGGTCGAAAAGCAGCAATTTAGCTGTAAATATCCATAATGGTCTGTTTGTCTATACGCAGAGGTAATTTTCTTGGGCAACCTTCGCCGCCGGCCGCAGTAATGGCACCATTAAAACGCCACCCACAAGTGTGGAGCAAATTGCATTTGCCGACATGAGTTCGTATTTTACAATCAAATGTTGATTTGCGCTTCGGCCGGCGCTGGCGCATTAGGGCACGTAAATTCCCTCGCATTTAACCATTAAAGTTACACGACGAAAGGCAAGGAACCGTTCCGCATAGTTTACGTCCTGTCTGGATTTTATTCGCGCTCGAGTCGACGGCGTGCAACCGTTGTAAACTTAATGAATTGAACGTTCGCTCAAACTATGTTCTCGGAGTCAGTTAAGAACCGCCGAGCTCGTTTGGCAGAGATTGGTCAGAGTGTCGCGCAGCCCTCGCAATAGAAGTCAACCTTGAACGAAAAGAACAGTGGCCATACGCGGTCAGCAACAGCGATCATTTGCTATATGAACAAAAAATAGAGACAAAAAGTGCCTCGAGTCGGAGCCGGCCTCCGTAACGACCTGACGCCCCGCCCTTACTTCATTCTGCACTTTTTTATATTAACTCAAATTATTTCTTGTATTATTTTTTCATCATCTCATAATCATTTTCTTTCCTCCTATGGAAAATTGTAGTCCACCGACTTTATCTGATAATCATTTGTATTAAATCGATTTCTTTCATTCCGTTCGACGCGAAGGTTGCCACAATTTGTTAACCTATTGTAAACGCAGCAGTCGTTACGTTTAATGACAAGTAATCGTTTCCTTATATTATCTGTCAGGCTACGATTTTAACGTCTCGTTAGGAAGATATAAAATGTTACTATTGCAGAATCTATAATAAACTCTAATTGAAATTATAGTTTATTATGTTCGAGAAAAAAATGTGTGGAAAAACTGGCAGGGGTTCGTCGAACTTTGACAAACGATTGTCTCTAATTTGCGATATCATTTTCCGCGAAGCCTGTCGCATCATCGCGATGAATCGCGATGATTATTATAATATGAATAAGTAAAAAAATGTAAAACCATAATTGGCTATTAGATATATTTATAAGTAACGTTAATTTAGATTTTTAAGAGCTGTGGTTTTTGTCATTAAATAAATAAATAAAATAAATGAATTTGTATAGTTTACAAGTCGAGAATAGCGAGGTGAGATGCAGTTTTAGCAACGCCATGCAGTCGCCGAGAAAGGCCACGCACGCACACACCAGAAGTGGGATGACTAAAAATATTACGAGCTGACATTGAAAATGTTAATGCACTCGCGTTCGCGCCGGTCTCGTTCCACGGATATTTCATCCTACCTTTTACACAGTTCATAAAGTTCGTATTTTGTCGATTGTTTTGACAGCCAACGATTAATTAAATACGGTTCCAGTTATAGATATTTAATGCGAGAAGAAAAAAACTAATCATCGAGTATCTCGTATGGTGTGGAGCAGCCACGTCAGTTTGCGGTTTCACCTAGAGGTAGTGGAGGGTCATCCGAGCGGCGACTTGTCTGGACTGGACCGGCGTTAACACGTCTCGTGTTTATCGATTCGGGTCCCTCCGAGGAAATTAAACACGATACACTCTCATATTTAATGTTTTCCGTTCGCGAATTTCTAGCACAGTTTAACCAGTAAAATAATTTATTGCCAGCGGTTTTTCATCCCGATTTGGTCCGCTGTAACGATGTGAAATCCCACGTGATTATGGTTAGCATTTCTCTGCGTTCGCACGATAGTAACTAGTTGGGTGAATTTATTGTGGTTTTTTCGTCACACGACTCGTTCGTTTGATGATAGCGGCGATTTAATGTTCGGTTCTAGTGTTCATCGATCCATTGAAACGAACTCGTGGGATTTTCGTTTTTTTATTTTTCGAGAATGGGAACTCTGCCAGTCGCATTTGATCACATGTTACACGGTCATTATTTCTCGTCTGGGTGTCGTTTAGTGGTTGAATTGAATATTTGGCGAATAGCGACCGGCGGATGTTGGTACGCCTACTACGCGCGCTCGGTCTGATAACGTACCTACTACGGTTGCACTTTTTGCATACTTTATTTACATTCTACGATATAACTTGTTAAATCGGTTTTTTATACAAACGGACCGCACTAAACGCTAATATAATTTTATTGTTTATTTGCATGAACGTTAGCACTTTTATTAGTTACTTTATTAAAAAAAACTTGAAATTTTATTCAAAATATTTTAAAATCTAATATAAAAGTATATTTCTTTATATAAACGGATTGCTGAAATTTCGTCTATGTACCACGTTCGGACAGTTTTGATGGCCACTAATAAAAATTACGTTTTTCTATGAACGCGTATTCCGTATAGTTATGTCGAGTGTGGTAGAATTGTTTACAAATATGTTTCCGATTCCGACACGTGTAGAAAACATTTTGATCCAGTGATAAAATGCGCACTAAAAGTGTTTATATACATATCGACGCAATACCTGCGTTGTATTTCTATTTACCTACTTGCGTGAATTTTAAATTCAATAAAAATTTCTACGCAGTTTTCTAAATAAGTGTTTACGTGAACTGCGAGATTAGAGATAAATATTTACAAATATTTGATATTATTTTTGTATTCTAGTTTTCATGTATTTTAATATAATGCATGACCAAAAAGGTTATTTCTCTTTCCACAATAAGTTTTTAACAGAACGGCTAGTATTGATTTTTTTGTCTTAACCAGTAAATAAATCTTCTTTATTATTATTATTTGTTTTTAAATTATTGACATAATACGTACACTGCATAAATACAAGAAAAATATTTTATTTTGGGTATTTTTATACAACTTTACACGATTTTATTACATGCGGAATTTTGTTACTGATTGAATTTTAAAGTTTTTAAAGTTATTAAAATTATTACCTATTTAAGGTTTTTTTAATAATACGATTTTGACCGTGTTGTAAATCACTTCACACTTTATTTCCGCAACCTACCTGCGTAGCATCCGTGTAGGGTGTAGAAGAATTCTTGTCAACGAGCTGCGAGCCGAACACCACGCCGCTGCCGGTGGGCGTGAGCGAGCGCAGCTCCGAGATCTGCTGGGGCACCATGGCGGGGCCGGCCCCTAGCACTAGCACAGTCACCGCCCGCGGGGGCTCACACACGGCGGCGGGGCTTGCCGGCCACCTCCCAGTACCTGGACACTATCCTCGGGGTCTCTTCTAGCACGAGTCTGCCTCTCGCTACCTCGCTGGCGGACAGTCCAAAACTCATAATTCGGCGAGTGAGATCCTCGTACCTCAGCGGGTCTGGACGTCCGTACGAGCTAGTCGGTGGTCCGGAGACGAGTGCGGCATCGTTTGCGAGCAAGAGCGGTCCGGCGCGGCCGGAAACGGAAGATCGGGCGGTACTGTCCGACGGCTGCGGCTACCAAGCGACGTGCTCCGCGACAGCGAAACTACTGACGGCCAACGTGCGCCGCGTTGTCAATATACGCTCAGCTGTTCGCGCCCCGTGCCCCGACCCGCGCACGCGCCCCTCCCCCTCGCCCTTCGTCCCACACGCGCCGCTCCCCGCCCTGCCCCGAACCGCGATGCAATGCAATATTGAGAGATTTCCATGCGCATTGCGATGTTTACAGTGTGGAGCGCGTGCACAACACAACACGCTTGCCCTTGTATCAAACTAACTTTAGATCACTAGTCAACATAATCGACATTTGCTTATTAGCACTGTGTCCCACAACCATCCACGGTTTTAAGCAACGTAGGATGCATGTTTACAAATTGCATAGAATCTTTGTGACGCTCGAAATTAAGTGTATCGGAAATATCTTAGATAGGATCGTGTAAAATTAAAAAAAAGTATCAAAACATACAAATAATTATTATTTTACTTTAAGTACATGGAATGTTTGCTGTATACTAAAATAAGAAACCATTCTTAATTATGCAACTGTACCTACCGCACTAGATGAAATGGCGAATTTTTGGTCCTAGACAATTTCCACATTTGATGGGTTAAGTGTCTTTACAATAAAATATACCTACGTATCTACCTATCACAGATGTAACAATACTGTGGACAGACGATTGAACTCTGATCGCCTCTAAAAATTTAAAAATTAATTGATCCGTTCAGTTAAGAAAATAATGGAAGGTATAAGTATCCGCAGAAGCACTTCTGCAAAAATTTAATATTAAGTGCCTAAAATTTGCGTTCGCCATCGCATATTATACCTACTATAATATAATATTCGACGTAAGAAATAACAGAAAATAACTTATGTATCGAAATGTGCGAAAACCTTAAAATAAAATTGAACTGAATTATCGTACGTAATCAAGGGTAAAATGGAAACAGACGCATAAATAAAATTTTACAAATTCTTAGAATTCTAAGAAAGTTAATAAATTTCAATAGATTCGCAACGAAAAAACTAAGTGACCATACTATTTGAAATTTTGCGTTTCCTTAGCATGTTTCTATTCACCCTGAGTTACTTAGTAACTTTTTAGCGCTGAGAGATTTAAGACTGAAGGAAGATCGATACTCGCTTCACCGCTTCTTATCTCACATCTGAGCGACCGACCGGCGACCGACCGGTCAAACCGGTGAGCGTTTAATGACCGGTAATGTTCGGTAACTAGGCACAGAATCTTTGAACAAATTCGGACTGGATTGATAACGAACACATGGAAACAACTATTCGTGTTAGAATTTGTTTACCTTAGTTTAGTTGCTGGCACGCATGTTGGATCCTTATAAACGCTAGATGTCGCTGGTGCCGACAAATTAATTGAACAATGTATTTTTACAGTTGTGCGAACACTTGGAATAATAAGTTCTGTGTCCAAAATCTAGTGGTAGAAAGTGGGTTTAAATTTTCATGCTACGTCTAAATAGAAAGTAGATATACCTATTTCTCTACACATCGAAATATGTTTAACTAGCGATCCGCCCCGGCTTCGCACGGGTAGCAGACCGCAGACCATATAAGCCGTAGTGTTTTTTTCTGTCGTAGTATCATATCCGCTTATTGCGTCGAACATGTGGATTAGATTTAATTAGATTTATATTACCCCGCACTGCTCACTGTTGCACACGATGCACTGTCAGTTCGCGCCGTCTGTTACGTAGTAATATCATTTCTATGTTTCTATGCGCTGTACCCGGTCTCTTGTCGCACGATATTTTTTATTTCGTGATAATTCCTAAGATGTTAATTTAATTTGTATGGTGTGAAGGGCATTCATAATCTGCATGAAATGCTAAAGGTAAATAACGTATTTAATTTGATAAGGATTAATACTGTATCCGTATAAATTGCTTTCCAATCATCTCATCATATGACACCATTTTTTTAAGCATAATAGATATAGTAAGCTATCCATAAATGATAGACATATACCATCGCAGCTTTTTGAAGTCCTATAAAAAGGGACAATTCCTCCATACATTATTTTGTTATATCTCAAAAGGATTAGGCAGAGTTTTCAATGAAAGACCTCAGCCGGCTTGATTTTTTTTCCGACTTCTTCGACAATAATCGTCACATTTCAACAAATTTCCACAAAATATTAATAAATTACATACGTAAACCTTCCTCTTTAATTATTCTGTCCATTGGTGTCAATAATATGCCAATCCGTTCAGTAGATTTTAAGTTTATCGCGTACAGACAGACAGACGCGGCGGGGGAACTGTGTCACAGGAAGTTTTGTTAATTTGACTGGTACCGAATATTTTGGGTATCTTTTCTGGAATTTGGCTGAACTTAACGAAATGTTAAAAGAAAATATGGAACTTTAATTTTTTTTTTGTTTTATTTTAAGCAGCGTTACAGTTAAATATTACATAAATAAATGTAATCTCATATAAAGCCAAACATGGATTACTCTTATACTTTCAACTATCAAACTAACAGATATGCTTAAGTTGACAATCCTATTTGTGTGATTTAGGGATGAGTGAGCTTTAAACATTTTTTCAGTAACCGTTAGTTTGCGTCATCTGCTCACTTGAAACTCTTTGTTTATTTCGGTAAGCTCTACACGCTCTATATGCTTGCACTAAGCTCAGCCGACTTTCAGTTTTTAGCTGAATTGAGTTTAAAAAACCCAACATATATCTTTTTTGGTACTGTATCGTTCTCTATGGAAAATTTTTGAAACGCTCTTTTTTAAAAGATGTAATACTTGTATTGCGGATGTAGACACAATATTTTTCACAATGATAAAATCAACTTTAAGCGTAAGATTATAAGAATTACTGACTGATGAATTTAAACGTAGTAAGTTATGAAACACACACAAATAAAAGCCCATACGCACTTCACACACTTTTACACACACACTCACATTCACCTTTTTTTTATTCCAAATAAAAATATTTTTTTACTTTCTTTACCTTAGTAGGGTCTTTAAATATAGTACAGTTGAAATCATACAATGTGTATCTATCCATCATTGGCTGTAAGACAGTATTATAGTATAAATTTATAATTGAGTATTTCTAAGGGCTGTGGATGAATAAATAAATATTTTTTTATATACTGAAATAATTAACTAAATTAATTTTACCTTTTATGCGAACTACAACAATACAATTTAATATTTTAAAATTGACCGTCATGAGTTGCCAGTAGACTGCATAGAGAGAAATAGTCTTTGTTTATTAACGTAGCGATCAATTGTAGCTGTCAATTGCATTTCTATTAGTCTCGATGGGGGCTGGATTTTTTTCTGTTTTTCAGTTGTGCAATACTTCATTATTATGAAATTACCTGAGTACTTATCTATACTAATATTATAAAGAGGAAGGACTTTTATTTTTATTTATTTGTTACGGATAAGCTGGAAAACCACTTGACTGATTTAAAAAATTCTTTCACTTATAGACAACTGTATTATCAGCAAGTAATATGAGATTTATCTTTTTTCCAAGCTAGTTTTTAAGCTAGAGTACACAATTGCACCGTGACCGGTATAATTTCACGCGTATTTATAGTTTATAAGCTGAAAAGTGACATAAGCTACTTTTTAACCCGAAAAAAGGGGTCCCGGTACAACTGTGTAGTCCACGCGAAGGAAGATGCAATAGTCAGTAATCAATAGTCAAATATCTTTATTTCGTAGTTATGGAACATAATCTTGAAATATGTCACAAAAATGAACTACTTTGTGGAAAAACTTCACCATAAAGGCCATTCAAAAGTGCTGGTTCCTGTCAGAAAAATATGCAAGAAATTGAGTCACGCTTTTTTAAAGAAATTTATAAACAATTTAATTGGCAATAAATGTTTAAGGATTAATATTATTGAAACAAACCGATAGGGGAGCGGCTTACACCTATGGACTTTCATTATCTAAGTAGTCCGATGCTTTTTAATAAACTTTTGCATAAAGCTTTCGTTTTATTGTTGTTTTAAACTTGTTAAGGGATAGATCTTGAATGTCAACTGGAATCTTATTGTAAAAGCGTATATATTGCCCTTTAAAAGATTATGTGATTTTTTTGAGGCGGCTGCCATGGTTAACAAGTTTATCTTTGTTTCTTGAATTAACGTTAAGCCAATCACAATTTTTTTGTTTATAAAACAAATTTTTTTTATTTGCGGTCGGAAAGCTAGTGTGCTAATAAATAGAATGAAATCGATTCCTCGGTGTATATTTAGATTTTTTCATGGAAGTGAATGAATAAGTCTAGACTTTACGTTGTAGTTACTTTTTAAAAGATATTTTCATTGGTAGAAAAATTATTAAATTAATTCATAAATACAGACTGTACAGACAAAACAATCGTATGACCCATTATATTTTATTACTATTATTACTGACATAAGTAAAAATTCATATCGTGATTTCACTCGTTCTAAATAGTTATCATTATCTTCAATTTGTATCTAGAACATAGATTATATCTCTTTGTCTAAATGTGACTACATATATAGTACATATAGACAAATAAGTAATTTATTAAATACAAACGACTTGCCCCGTCCTAAGTAGAACGGGTAGATAGATAGAAAAGATAAATTAGTAAATAAAATGTGTCGATAACTGATAGAGTAAGCCTGGGGTTGTTCGCTCAGACCGCGGTGTTTTTCTTATTTTGTAGCATTTTCCTACCCGTCGTAACGTCTAAACGAAAGATCTGATTCAAATAATTTAAAGCGGAATTTACGTCTATATAATTAAGCTTGGTGATGAAATGATTTAATTGAATAACAATTAATATAATGATACGAATGTCATAATATGTCGATTCTTTTGTTTATTTGACAAATAGGTTTTTGTGATTCAACTATAATAGTTAGATATACAGCCTCGCAGAATTTTTTGTGGGTAAATTAAATAAAAAAACAAATAATAAATAAAAATAATTGATATTAAATAATAATAATAAAAAACATGCAGAACAATATTTCATGTATCATAAATAGTTTTTGCAGCGCACGCAAAATAATGACTTATAGGCAAATTTTTTATACCTTGGGTTACATTATTTTAAATTTCGAAAAATGTCTAATCTTTTTTTTTTATACAGCCCATGTTACTAGTTGTTAAGGTAACTATCTATAGATGGAAGAATTTTTAAAATAAGTTTAGTAGATCTTGACTTTATCTACTTCAAACAAAAATACATACAAAAACACTAATCTTTTCCTTCATAATATTACTTCAAATGTTCTTGTAGGTGAACCGAGCAATTTTTATGGTTGTAATTAATTTAAGGTTTTAAATTTAAGAATGATGATAATAAAATCTTTTTAAGGGATTTGTTAAGCTTTATCAACCCTAATTTCGTTGAACAACTCCAAGTTATAATTACAAACGCTCCGCAGCCTATAGGCAACTAATGTGTGCTAGTAGGGTACGTTTTTAAAACCCTCTTTGCGTGTTAGGAAGCGTCCATGAATTACGTGATTCCATTTTAGCATCTCCGAAACCCCTTTTCTCTCTATAGCAATTGGATCATGTCACTACTTACAAAATGGGTGCATGGTTGTCAGTCAAAACAGCTTAAGAATATTTATTACGCCTTGAATAGAAAACCGTTTTTTTTCTTTCACTTTTGTAATGCCGTTTCTTACGTTAAAGTTGTTTCTTATAACTGTTATATACAATATAGATACCGCATGTTCGGTTGAACTTAGTTCAAATTTATAGATCATGTGGAGTTTACCGAACTAAACAAAAAGTTTCAAGTAAGCAGATGGCACAAACCAACAGTTACTGAGAAAAACATGTTTAAAATTTTTTTTATCGTTTAAGAAAAAAATTATATTTAGGTCGGTAAACTCACTGTAAGATAATTCTACAGCAGTATTGTGGCGGAAAATATTACAGATTTGCGCAATCGGGCATACGGATCGCATTTCAAAGCCGCACAGATTGGTTGCACATACTCTGCACGATTAAAATAGTAATGCACATTCTGTTACACAATTTTACCAATAAAATGAATGAGAAATTATGTAGCCTCCAGACTACGTAGTTTATGAATGTACCCTAGCGATTTTTTTTATTAGTACTGTGTGCACGCCGATGAATCAAAGTTCAGGAGTCGAATAGTCGGTACTGCAATTTCATTCCATTCGTTTGAAGTACTTAGTAAAATGAATCATCTTTGCGCAAATTAGTAAACAGTTGAATTTTATTTATCTGTGAACTTATATTAAATAAAACAAAATTGAAAAAACGTGCCATTTAAAATTTACAAAAAAAAATTATTGTTTTGATGATTGGCGCTTTATAGATAGAAATCTGGAGCGTAACGATAACAGTATAAAACGAATTTAACATTTGCAACGACGTAAAAAGGTACAATCTATTGACCGATAAACAATTTAATCACTGAACCTGAATTTTATTTAGGCTTCGCTTGATAAGTAAGGGTCAAGTATATCAGGTGTGAAATAGTTCTCTGTAAAGTTTCCAGAGCAACTATCTATTATGTATTTTTAGGGAATTTCACAAAATACCTTTTAATACAACCAGACAGACAGACAACCAGACAGACAGACAACCAGACAGACAGACAGACAGACAGACAGACGGACGGACGGACATGGCGAAACTATAAGGATTCCTTTTTTGCCATTTGGCTACGGAACCCTAAAAAACATCTGCGTTGTCGATTCAATGTAGGTAAATTTTTTTAGTAAGACATCTTATATTATATATTTCCTCAAAACACTTTGCAGGTATTTTTTTTTTACAATTTTTCCATCTAACCTATTTCTAAGTGAAATGTTTAATACTTGTTGATGCCTAGTTGATGAAAAGTGAAAAACAAGTTTTATAGTTTAAAGATTTTTTTAAGCTAAGTGGAAGCATAGCTGTAGCTATGCACCATACAGTGTTTTGTCTATACTTACCTAAGCTAGTAATAAAATACATATACGCACTTATATAAATTGAACTTCAATATTAAAGGGCATGGCATGCAAAGACAAACAAAATTAATATTTGGTGTTAAATTTAAATAGATTTTCACTTAAAGATCACATTTTAGTCATTAATTTCTCCCTGTTTCCAATAGCTTATTACAATCAGGAGATATTCATATGACAGTATATTCTTGACTAGATAGCGTAGAAAAAACATTGCATGGTGCATTCCACATTGTAACTATGCATATAATACAACTTGTTTTTAATTTTTCACGCTGTTTTAGAAATTATTGAATAGGTCTCGAAATGTACGCAGAATACACTAATACGCGTTATTCATTATAAGAAAAATATATAATTATTCAGATCATAGCATACTTATTTTCCTTGAAACTACCTATTTTAATCGTGTGGCCATTTTGCTACTGACAATTAAAAACACGTTTAATAAAATAAAATTTTGCAATTTAATACTCCTTGTAGTCATCAATATCTTTAGTTTATAACTAGAACATAGAATATATCTCTTTGTTTGAATGTGGATATAATACAGTGCTTATTGAAAAAGTATAGTTACGGAATACAAATACTACATTATACGATGATTTGTAAGTCAATCTTGGTATGTTGTGTGTTTTGTGTCTTTATAAAAAAAGGAACCCTTACAAGACTTCTGTTGTCCGAAAATAATTCTGGACGACCCTTGTTTTCAGGAATGTCTATTGCTCCTGTCCACTCAGGAATGTCTACTCTCTAATTGTCCTGTAAAAATATCAACATTCTAACTGTATTAAAAGACATCCTTCAAAGCGTGTCTTGATTAAGACTGATTAACAGATTGATTATCAAAGTCTTGAGCAAAGAAAAAGAAAAATTTGAAAAACATTAATTTCTAATTATATTGTGTAGAATCAGACGCGGATACAGAGGGGGAGGACAATCGGTGCAACTGCCTCCCTAACTCACGACTGAAGCACTTTATTTTGACCAATATCAACAAACAACCTAAAATTTGGTCAAGATCTTTAAGTCCAATGAATTTTCTGGAAGATAGGGGTGTGGAACTGGATGTTCCTTTTTTGCATCTACGTACGAACTTAACTACACGATAAAAATTAATTGAGCTCTCAGAGGCGCGACTGTTAGTCACATCTGATCAGTTTTTTTCGTGGAATAAGTAATGTCATAGGATTGAATTTTCGACAAGAGAATGAGTTTCGTCATTACCAGAATTTTTAAAGTCTTTGCAGAAATTTGAAGTCAGTTTGAGCAATTGATAATGAAGAAAACTTGTAGTTTTTTAACCAGTGCAAGAAAAACATCTAGGAAAAAAAGGTACGAATAAATTCATTTTCAATTATTTCAGACACACTGCATTAATAAGTTCAAGATCATTCTCTTTTGCTTATTACGACTAGAATTTTTTTTTGTATTAAAACTTTGAGCGCACTACATCAAATAAAAAATCTAAATCCCTGTCGTCAAATTTTTTGATGAATTGGTCCTGCAATTCAGTTCAATTCATTCAAGAAATCCTATTAAATACGTGCATTTTAGTTCGACTTTTGAGAAACATTTACTGAGATCATGTTCTATTATATGTATATTATTCGTTTTATATGTTTTACAGATGATTGATTAAGAACTCAAATTTTATTCCGTAAATAAAATATTTATATTCTGTTAATATTCCTATATAAAATAATAAATATTTTTACGCAAATGAATAGTCTTTGCATTTAATTTGAATAACTATCGACTTTTATCTGTATATAATATTTAATGAAAATATAAAAAAAAACTAATAAGAATGTCATGGATGGGCACATTATTGATTTAAATACAGAGAATCACGATAAGAGAAGTGCAAAACGAAATCAACATCAGCAACGACGTAAAACTTACAATATATTAACCGATAAACATTTGAATCATTGAACCTGAATGGGGATTAGGCCTCGATTGATAAGAAAGGGGTTATCGAAAGAACAAGTAGATTTATTTTCATAATCCGGTTACATTTTTGTTTCTTATCTGTAGAAGTATGTCTGTTTTAAAAATATTTTCTATAAAAATCGCAGATTTACTAGCTATTTTGTGTTTAAGTCCCTAATAGCTACCGCCCTCGGTTTTGTCTGCGTGGAGTGCATGTTTTAGTATATAAACTACTTCTTAAAAAATTTGTAAGTCCGTGCCCAACAGTGATATGTTTATGTGCTGGTGAGACTGGTTGTGATGAAAACCATTTGGAAGGAACACATCTACTGCAGCGCAAAAATGTGGTGTTCCACATTTCATCTCTATAATTAACACACAACCCAACCTAATAGATCTAGAAACTTCAAAAGCTCAGAAGTTTCATAACGTAAGCTTATATAGAAGAAGGATTTTTAAATTCCACCATTAATGAGGTTGAAATTCTTAATTTTTTAGATCTAAGCACACAACGATTTCTGTATACACACAACATACCCCTCACCCACTCACGTATAGACGCACATACGCACCCATACACACAACACTCTTACATAAATACGCATTCACTTAATATTATAAACAAACAAATGTAGCGAAATTCTGTAAATCATCATTTTTAATACAATTTTTGTTTATTTGTCTTATTTGTAACGTTTATCAGCTGGTTGATTGTCATTAATAAACTCTATTTTTGTTACCTTAAATACAAAGTAGTTCCCCAAATTACAGAATAATAGTTTGGGGACTCACGTTCTTAAAATTAATCATACTGTAATTTTTCCAAATAAACGTTATTACTATTAAAAAGGATTAAAAGTAAAGGGTCATATTAATGACCCTAAAACGATTATTATTTATGCTCCGTCATTACTAACACACGCGACATATAAATTCTATAATCATGGCATTAAAATTAATACCACACGGATGAAGTCGCAGGCGAATGCTTGTAAATATGATAATAAAATGAAATAATGTTTGAGCTTTATAGGTAAGCAATCAGGTTTTGAAATAAGCTTTTTAGTTAATTTATTCGATACTGCCTACATAGACCTTTTTAATTATTGTCAGACTTCCAAAAAAAAAAACTGTGAAAACCTAAATAGGACCTACTGTAGGATTGCGATGAGATGCCAAAAAGCAACGCCATGAGCTGTATACTTAAAAGGATGACTGTGGCCTGTGCAAGTGATTCCATTCATTGAACATTTTTTCATACCAGCAGTAGTCCAGTAGGCACTGAAAGTGTTCGGCTGAACGTAATCCAAAGTTATAGAGCGTGTAGAGCTTACCGAATTAAATAAAAGAAAACCATTTGAGCAGATGGCGCAAAGTAACGGTCACCGAGAAAAAAAAATTTTAGTAATTTTTTTTTAATTATTTTGTTAAAGTTTTTGTTTAGTTCCGTAAGTTTACACGATCTATAACTTTGGATTAGGTACGTTCAGACGAACACCCGATATGTCATAGTCAATATGTAAATTAAAGGGTGTTTTAAAAGCCTTATTATTTCGACCCTCATACAGGTCGCGTCAAACTTTATGGCGGATCTGAATACAATGCTTTATGCTTGCTTGCGCAGGTACAGTCGTATACCCCTCGCTCCACTGCGTACACCTAAAACTGGTAACTGTGACGCGACTTATGCCTACTTCGGATCCGCCAT
Organism: Luffia ferchaultella; assembly: GCA_949709985.1. Taxonomy (NCBI): domain Eukaryota; kingdom Metazoa; phylum Arthropoda; class Insecta; order Lepidoptera; family Psychidae; genus Luffia; species Luffia ferchaultella. Next base: position 1,332,026 of record OX453255.1, on the reverse strand, counting down.
AAAGTTTGATTGGAACTGTAACTATTTTGAAAATATCCTACGTGCTTGACGTCGACCATATGTCCTAGCGAGAAAACACGCCACCAGTAATTAAGCAGAAATGTGTAGATTCCGTTAAGGTTTGGAGTAATAAGGTTATATATCTACACTAATATTATAAAGAGGAAAGATTTGTATTTTTGTGTGTGTATGTTTGTAATGAATTAACTCAAAAACTACTATGTCCATTTAAAAAATTCTTTCACCATTTGAAGTTACATTCACTCTGAGTAACTTGGGCTATATTTATTCCTAGAAAAGATTAAGGATCCTTACTGAAACCTTAGTAACGTAACCCAAGGTGTAAAAAAATGCCATAAAATATCTTTCGTCACATGCGCTGCGGAAACTATTGATGATAGAATAAAAGTATGTTCTACAATATTAAAGAACATATCAATAACTAGTGACACACCTCGGCTTCGCCCGGGTAGTATATAATATAAGTAATGCTTTGCAAGTTTACCTTTTTGACGATAAATTTAACCACAAAAAAAAACAACACATTTCTACGTTCCAGTAAACAAAATATTAAAAGCTACCACTTTAAAACAATAATCCCCTTTAATCAATTGACATTGTTTTTTCAATAGTTTAGAGGTATATTATGTCTACAAATCTAAAAGTGGAAAATAAGGATTTTCGAATGATCCTTGGAAATTATTGAAACCAACAATTATGTCAGTTGAAAACATGAAAAATATTTCTTTTATATTTGCTCTTGATGATTTATTAATGTAAACGTTGAAAGGTGTTGATACAAAAATATTATTATTTTCACATAATATTGGCTCCATCTATCGACAAACCGTGCCCCGGTACAGGGTGACAATGTAGTTTAAACCGTAAATTTTCTATTACTTAATGTAGAAGAAATATGTGATGATGCAATGTACGAGAAAGACACATCTAATAAGTTTTGTAGTTCTAATCAAGCTTTATGGCGGATCCGAACATAGGCACAATTCGCGTCGCAATAACCAGTTTTAGATGTAGCGGGACGCAGTGGAGCGAGAGGTATGTACCTGCCCAAGAACGCTTAAAGCGTTGTATTACGCTTAAAGTGGCCCGTCATAAAGTTTGAGGTGAATTATACTGTAGTAGTAATACATATCCATAGCCATTTAGTACCATACTAGGAAGAGCTTGTATTATCGGTACTAGAGAACCTCTATAGATATTTTTTAGATACATACATTTATATATATTCTACCTATATAATCTCTATCCAGTCTATCCTCCTCATAGTCGATTATCGAGATATTTCCGTTACTAGTTTTGTTCCAGAAAGTATCGTATGGTGAAATACTAGCTCATTTCCTTCGAATATGTAAGTCTCCTTGACATTAGAGCGATAGGAATCAATAGGGTGAAAACAAAAATTGAAAATTAAGATTTCGGAATGAAAATAAACGTGTTAACAGTGAGCGTGAAGTGAAGTGAAAATTTCAAAGTACATATTAACGTATTTAGTTCGATATAAAGGGTCGGATAGCGAAATAAAGCGTAAAGAACGTGTTGTGCGTTTCACTACACGTCACATAAAATACAAAGTCGTATTAGTATTATATGCTAAAAGTTTATACAGAAACTTATCGGTCCACGTTCTAGATTAACCTCGCATAACTCAAATGTATTTATATCAAATCAATTAAATAGTTTATTTCATTCCACTATTGTTAGAATTCATTTACATGATAACAAAACTATACTATGCTGTGACATTATTGTGGAGCCCATCTTATAAGGTACCTACAGCAATAAAGAAGTTTAAAATAGAGGATGCTTTAAATCTACTAGGAATTATTAAAACATTAGAAATTCTTAAGTACTTGCTATGTCTATACAGATTAATAATATAAGCATAGGTCTAGCTTTTGTATATAAACAAATAATTTATATAGTTATATATATATTTTATTGTTTTCAGTATATTTAATATTGTATAGGTATGAACAAATTTGCAAATCGATAAATTTTCCATCTTTTCAAGTATTTAATATCAATCGAATCAAATTAACGATGAGACTTGCAACGAACGATCGAATAAGTACTTTTTGCGTTCAGTCCAATGTCAAAGTTTTACCCAATCATTTGCTGTCGCTTTTGTTGACATGGAAAAACAAAGCGGACTTTACTTTTAGGAAGAACATGACATGATGTCACGTGCCCTACATTCGAAGCATTAAATGGTTAGTCATAATTTATACAGTGTTAGTAGTTACTGTATTCAAGGTAATGCGAAGTACGTATAGATTGGTATTCGTATTGAGTTGCTGCCGCTTGCAAACGGCGAGCATATAAATCATTTCATATTTACATCGATAACACTCGAATACTACTACTAAGACTTGAGATTATAATACATATATTAGTGCACTAGAGACTGCATCTATAACAAAGTTTTCCGGCCCATCCGATATTGAGAACGAGAACAGGCTTAGGAGTTGGAGGTTCTATTTGTTGTTGAAAAAACGCAATATAAGTCTTATGTAAAGTAAAATCTATTTGAAATATGTTTGGATACCAACCGTCCAGAGCCCCGTTGTATTTAAAATATGCTGGTATTCAATAACAATTTCGCCGAAGAAACTATAAATTTATTTATAACCGTTTTCGAGAAAATCTATTTTTAATACTACTTGGTTTACAAATAAACACGCAACCCTAATTCTACTATGAACGCCGGGTCACACCGGGGCACACGCTGAAAGCCGGAAGCAGCCTTGAAATTTATTTGAAATTTACCGACAGTCCAGCGGGTGGTAAAGCGGGCGATGCGGAGTGAAGCGGGCCGCGGTTCAACTAGCTTGCTGCATGTTGTTGTGTAATTAGTCGCACAGTGACCTGCAATTGTAAAGTTTGTACTTACGAACAAAGTGTTTTTTTTTTTATAAATACTGATTTATTTCGTCAGCGCTGATATTTTCCGAAATATCGTGGTATTTTAATGCTACTGAAAATGCAGATATGCTTTATTTAATGGGACTCGTAACCGGATCGTGGACACCGGCGAACATCAGCTGTTTGCAGTTTTTCGTATTCTTTCTTAATGTAGTTTAATAATTTCGTGAATAAAATAGGGAAGGTGAATTATTAAGAGGAGTGCACGAGGCTAATTAGGCGAGTAACTAAATGTCTAGAGCAAAATAGACATCACGCAGAAAATTCAAGAGCCTTTAATCACCTATCTACTTCACGTGGCATATAAAAAAAACTGATTTGTATTATCGTGTAATTAAAACTTAAACATTTATTCCATTAAATACTTTTTTCATCACATCAAACAACTTAAAAAATAGTAAGTCAACAGGTACGAACGACGACGTTGTTGGTATGGTAACTATGAATTAAACCTGTATTAATTGCGTGTTCTGTGGCTTATTGTGACTTCGTAGTACACCGTTGTGAATTAATCATCCTTCGTTCCTGGTGTGATTTACAAAACCAAGGATTTTTGGTAAGTATCATATAGGCATGTAAGTAAACAGTCGCTGCCAGTACGCGCGCGTGTGGACGCAGCATAGGTACCTAGTAGGTATATGGTTTACGTTACGTTACGCGTGCGCTGTACAGGGTTGACGAGAGTGGGAATTGATTACTTTTTTCATGTTTTTCATGTATGACATTTTTTCTTGTACTTGTTGTCTAAAATTCAAGAAAACAATGAGTACAAAACGCTAAATTTGGGACAAACAAATGATGATATCCATACTGTACATATACTTTTTTGTAGAATAGTTTTTTAACACTTTATCATTGGTGCGCAAAGTGATCATAAAATTTTCATATGTTTTCTTTTAAATATTCCTGGAATTATTATTTTTAGAGCTACGAGTCGAGTTCTTCTTCGTTACAGCTATATTCAAACTTTATGGCAGATCCGAACATAGGCACAAGTCGCGTCGCCATAACTAATTTTAGGTGTAGCGGGACGTAGTGGAGCGAGGGGTATATGAATGTACCTGCGCAAGCACGCTTATGCTTAAGCGTTGTATTCCGGTCCGTCATAAAGTTTTAAGCGAATATCTATGTTTTTAAATAGTTTTTTTAAGTACGAAACCTGAGCCGGTAAATTTATAGGTAAGTCCGATTTGTATTTGACCGTCATTTATTATGTGCGAAGTAGAAACAGTCGTGATTGAATCATTTAGACGACTAAAGTAAAACTCAACTAGACATAAAATAAAACTTTTATACCAGAGCAGATTAAGAAGGCTTAGAAAGTTAAAGGCTTTGTAAAATTATATTGTCACTTTAATGAGACCATTAGTTAAATATACTGTTGTAAGTTACACTAAAAATCTAATTAAAAGAAGTAGGTATTATATCATCTTTAAAGACAAGACTATTTTACTTACGTTACTAACATTACGACTCTTTTAAATTATTTCTCCGGTCTCTAATTTTCAAACTCACCTATAACATTAGTAGGTACCTATAAGATCCCGATTTATCCTAAAAACCCTTTTCCCCATTTCCCCAGGCAAAATATTGTCCAAAGACTATGAAATATATTAAGTAACATTATAATGAGAGTTGACACCCTCAATTCGGTCCAGGCTATTTTTAATTAAAACTGTTAATTATTTTTTTTTAAATAATTTTAACAACTCTTTAGGCATGTATATTTTTGTACCAAAAGTTATCGCATGCTGCAAAACGTGTAAATTTCAAAGTGTATACCGACAACAATAAAAGTTTTAATTATTATTATTGTACTAATAACATCCTTGTTGTTTACTCTGTGACTACAATATTCAAATCGCAAGGACTTCTAAATAATGAAATAAAATAAATATGCCTAATAGAGGCTCACCCATCCAAATACTGACCGCGATCAACCTCCCTTTATTTTGGTGATAGAATGAGAAACTTTTTATTCAATATGACTGTTAACGAGAAATATAAGGAAATATTGGTTCAGTGTACCCACAATAATAAGTACCGACTTTAGACAAGAGAGAAATATCTCTTTATAGCAATTTAAATTATTTATTATATTATACTATTAATACATTATTAAGTGATGCAATAATAAAAGAAATATGATAAAAAAACATGCTTATGATGTTGAATAATATGCAAATACGTTATGGAAAATTTCAATATATTACATATTTTTAAAAATTTTTTTTTTTTTGTGTTATAAATATAAATAAATAATTAAAGCTAACGTTCTTATGGGACATGTAGGTACCTACCTACCCATCAAATCATTACAACTAGATAGGTACCTACCTACTAGACATCCATTTTTTCATGACTATACTGCAGGTTCACACACTTATGTTCTTTCTGAAAAAATGCTGACATATTTGCACGGGTAGGTATTAATTTTTGTGAGTAAGGTAGCAGTCATTCGCATAGTTTATTTATTCGTAGGTATTAAAAATACAAAGTTTATTGATGTTGTCTTTAACTTTAACGTAGAGTACCCACTTCGCATAGAAACAAACAGAACCCAGACAAAGTACAATTTGACAGAATAGAAAAAAATTACCGACGATATTTTGAGACAAACCGTCCGAAATATCATTTTACTAGCAAACTGCTAATAGAATCGAATCGGCCATTTGAAGTCAGCATGGGTTGAGCTCACCCTTACGCAATATTCAGTAACTACGGAACCACCAAACCGAAAACTCTCAAAATGGACCCAGAATGTATTGTGTTTGAGTCAAAAACCCTATGAACATAACTCTCAAGTAACAATAGTGGATTTGACTCACTCGTGCTATATTATGTTGGTTATCCCGCTCGCAGCGGGCGATTTTATATCCCCCTCTCTTACTGACCTGACCCGATGCTGTCTCGTTCACACACGTTGAAAGCCTATATTGTTGTTTTGGTCACGACAAACGAACCGGTTCAATCGGACACGTTCGTGCACACAAACGTGCGCGTTGTACCTTTTCAGTAGAATAGAATGGATAAGTAGGTATATTTTTTACTAACGTTATAATCTGAGTTCATTCCAAATTACCTCCAGTTCAAGTTACACTACAATTAAGCAAATTGTGGTTGAAGAGAAATAATTTGTAATACTGTTTACGCCTAGTTAACTTATTCACATACTTTTACAAAAAACACAACAACAAAAAACAGCGATAGGTAGGGACTTTGGTTTCCCTATTTTCACGCGCTACCCAACTCATGTAAAAGTTACAAATAGAAACTTCAAAGTCACTACTTCCAGAAATGACTGCTGTTCTTCTTTTACCTTTATTTGTTTTTGTTTTGCTTAAAATATTAAACTTGTTCTCGTTTTGGTTCGGCTGATTCTTCCGACCTCAAAAAGGTATTATCGTTTGATCCTAACTTGTTTTCCCTTTCTCATTTTCAAAAATTTGGCGACTAAATTCGTAAACGATTCCATAATATTCTCTAGCGAGGGTCTAGAGCGAAGCGGTTGTGGCGACGACGATGCTTTTTAAGCGCCCCACGCGAAAGGCTGTTAGTACAACCCCGACAATAGATTGCTTTTTGTTTTGCAATTGGTTTACGAAACTTTCGATCGTACTACGATATTGTGTAGCTTTGAACTTTTCATTTGATTACAGTCTTACCTCAGAGTTTTATTTGAAATGTTACTGACATATATGTTTTCAATTTACTTTAATTGACGATTTAATATTTTTAACCCAAAATTATCTAGATTTACTTTTGAAAACATTTCGTCATCCATATAATAAGATATATTAGATACTATACGATCTAGCATTTTGCTTCCTTCCTTTTAGGTTTTTCGTTTATGCAAAAACTTACTCTATACCAAACGCGCAAGACCCTTATTGGCGCGTGAATTATAAAATCGAAAGCTGCTCGCATGGTTGTAAGTTTATGGTTTCGGTCAAGGATAGGAGCTCGCCAAAATAGATGTAACATATTCCTCGCTCTAGTGACGAAGGATTACTTTAAAGTCAATTTATTCTAGTAATGAAACGGTAACCTATGTACCTATTGAATAATATCGGTTGAAGTAAAACTTGTTATTATTGGTTCCTTAGTCTAAGTAGGTATTACTGACGCACCAGATCATCCATCTTTTGCAGAATCCGTCGAAGGTTCCTGAAGATCTAATTATATGACACCTTTTTTACGTTCAAGTTCTTTTCCCAGAAAGGGTTACTATTTAAACAAAATATTTGTCGGTTACGATGTTATTCGTGCGAACGTCATTTTTATATGCAACGAATTAACGATGTAGGTAGGTACTAATATAATACTTTAATTGGGAATGAGCAAAGTTAGTTACCGATCTTAATGTCGGCATTTTGTGTCGGAAGTAGTTTCTTAGACAGTACAAAACTGTACAAGACAGTACTGGTGCAAAAGTATTAATTTCAACAGTCTCGGCCTCGAATAGCTTGTTGAATAAAAAAAAATGCTGGCCAAGTGCAAGTTGTATTTGCGCAATTAGATTTCCGTACAATTAGGTCTATTTTTCAGATTATTTTTTCACAAATTTCAGTTGATACCTACTATCAAATTCAAAGTTACTTATTAAATTGTAGATCGTTTTTTAAATAAAAAAAAACTATCAACGTAATGCAATCCTCATATATTCGTTCAATTTATATCTAATTACATTCAATATTTTCAAAGGAAGTTATTACAACTTCTTCGATGATAAAAATCAGTAACAGATATGTATTTAAATCAGTAAAAAGAAAAATAAAACAGATATACAATTCAAAACGTAAGTAATATAAATATATATATTATAATGTAAATACGAGAACAGACGCAAAACATTTTGTACGATTCTTTGTAGGTTTAAAAAAAACTAGAAGAAAATAATTTGTAAATAAAGAAACTTTTTTTCAACACTTCACACGATGTCAATGGATTTTGTTTTAAATGAGTGGTTCACCTCATAAAATAACCAATCACCTAATCAAAATATAATTTTTTACGACAATTTTTTCTGTAGTTGAGGTATTATTTTTTACCTATGTACCTTTCAAGCTCGCAAGTCGAATATTTCGGACAAATCAAGTATAACGCGTGACAAACGGACGAATAGATAGTTACCGAGGCGATTTCGCAGTGTTCGGTTTTTCGAAATTCGGTTGAAAAGACTGAAATTACATTTTGATTGGTAATTATGCTTAAACTACATTATTTTTAATATAATTCATAAATACTTTGAAAGTGTATATTAGAGAAAATCAGAAATTTTGCTTTTCACTAATATGACAAAATTTTTCCTCCCTTATGTTCAAAGAAAACCACATGGATCGCTCATCACGCCGTCAAACAAAGACACCAGCTGAGCACATTAAATGCCATATAAGGCTTTTGTAAAGGAATGAGCAATCTTCACTGACGAATTCTTTGCATAACAGATTTTTAAGATAACATATCATTATAGATGGCATGGATTCCACGGTAGCGTATCAACTATTTATTCACACTATTCTACTTTGTCAATATGGTCATGTTTAGAGTTCCTCAGGTATAAGGCAGCCCTGTAATGAGAAGATCCTATGTTCGTCTATGTTTTTTTTAATGTATTTTCACCGATATTTTCGCCAATTGTGAACAGATAGGGAATTTTTTTTTATGTGATACGGTATATTTCCGAAGTACTTTCGTTGTCATCACTTTAACTCAGAATTTCAGGGAAACCGAAGGATACCCTCAAATCTTATATTCACGGATAGTGCGTTTGAGCTCTGTCTTATAATTATTCAGGTGCTTGCGTTTGGGAGTCATCATTTCATGCTGCTAAGCTGATGATGGAAGCTACGTCATTCCTTGACGCCTAGGAGCTAGGACGATTTGGTTACATTTTTTTCTTGACGACTCTGTCTCATTTGAGCAGCGCGTAAAGAAGGCCTAACTAAATACAAATACATTACAGTTACTTATAACTAAAAATTGAAAAATAAAATATGTTTTTACAAAAAACAAAATTCGACTTCAAAAACTTAAATTGCAAACCTAAAATAACATTTTTATTTTAAAGAAAATAATGGGCGATATATAGGATACGAAGGCGGTGCCAACTCAGACACGTTAAATTGGTGCTTACCAGATAATAACAATTACAACGACAATATATTTACACCTTTAACAAATATAGGACACAATATAAAGTGAATAACATGGCACCGACTTCGTAAATTTTACGCTGCCCATTAACGCTCTTTTCTTTAAAGGAAAAATATTATTTTGAATTTTTTGCTTTATGTTTTTGAAAACAGTTTTTTATGTAAAACTTTTTGTAAAACAAGTAAAGAAAATATTTATCTACTTCACTGCACTTATACATAAGTACTTTTCGAGTGCACACACTTAAGTGGAGGTAGCCTAGTAGTGGGTTTCATCCCCAGTATGGGCGTATTAACCAAATAGTTCTTAATTTATGAAAACTTAAAATAAAGAAATACCTATCACAGCTCTGCCTACTAAATCACTTCTGCAAAGGTGGGGGGTAACAGCTCTTGTTTATTAATGTCACCTTATTTTTCATCTGTTCGTCAAAAATCTTAGAAAAATAGAAAGCCGGAGCTATGTAGATCGATTTTAAAGCTTTTTTACGATATTAAACGATTATATATTTCTTTAAATTACTTAAACAATCACGGACTTCTTCTTCATCTTCTTCATCAGCCCATTTTTACCCCATGCAGGGGCTTATGCCTCACCCACGGTGCGGGGGGCTTGAAGCTTAAATCCACCACGCTGCTCCACTGCGGATTGAGGATTGTAACGACCGCCATCTATTGACAGCGCCCGGGACCAACTACTTAACGTGCTCTCCGAGGCACGGAGTCAGTAATGGACGGAGTTCTACTGTACTGCTTATTCGATACGCTCTTGTGCGACTTTTTTGTATTGACTGTTAGTATTCTACATTTCTTTTTCGTAGCACCTACCTCAAGGGAAAGAAGAAAAGTAATTAATTCATTATTTATTTATTTTTAATTAAAATGGAAATTAATACACAAGCTGTAATTGATGGTCAGGAATTTATAGAAATTATTTAGTCGAAATATGCGTATTATTGAATAAATAATTTATAAGCAGAATAAAAAATTGATTTCTTTTTCTTTGAAAAAGTGACACAAACATATACCTAAACACGATCAGTTCAATATAGGAGTTTTTTTTTCAAAATGGCGCACGTGGAGCGTCATAGTTCCTGGCGACATTTTGATAAAGCTCTATATTAACCGTACTACGTTGCCTATTCTTATTATTTTTAAATAAAAACAGTTGAACTCTCATACACTAGACATTGGTACCGGATCTCGGTTGTTATATGTATATGGTGTCTTCGCTTGGCACCCAAAATACAAGCTAATGCTTAGTTTGGAGCCTAGACGTTGTTGTGATGTATACGTCAGTATTATTATACGTTATTATTGGCAGAATTAACTTATATTAAAACGCCAGAAACCACAAAAAGTAGAAGAAGTTCAATGGATTTTATCGCAAAAACACAATGAAATAGTTCACGAAATCACAATCACTGAAACGAAACTACGTCTATTGGCAGTTTTATAGAAAGAAATAAACGAGTTGTGGACGTTGTTTATAATTTCATAAAGTTAGTGATATGATGATATGAAATATTGAAATTTCGAAATAGACGCGAAAGGAACTCGCCGCGAGTTTCGCTGAGCGACCGCACAGAATAAACCATAACAGTATTTTCTTACCTATCATCACAAGAGTCAGTTGGAGTAAATCTAACGGAATCTCTGAGCCCACGAGGAGCCATGGCATATTTTCGCTGAATTTTCGGATCAGATGATTCAAATTAAGATTTTGCTGAGTTGCAACACGTAGCATATTTTCCAAGAAATTAGAGAGGCTCTGCGGGTGGGCGGAGTGGCCGCGAATTCTCTCTCGGCGTGTTTCGGCCAAAACTGATCATTTTTCAAGCTTTCTTTTGGCCGCCCTTGACGTACACACCACACACACGGGCTATTGCTTGCCAAACGTTACACGCTACATTTCGCAGTTTTTCCCACTATTTTTGCTATTAAATTATACAGAACATAGTCAAGTTTGTGTTCATTTCTTTAAACTGTTACGATTTCCGTAGCCGTGCTCTCGTTGATAGAAGCATCATATAGCTCACTCAAACATAGATTTTTATGTATAACATACCAGGCACCGGCGATGACGGCAGCTGTCATGATGATATAGTGACCGAAGTACATACTGTTCGTATACTTTACTTTATTTGGGAGTAAGCATAAAAGTAGAAGCCCTCTTCTGCGTTCACCGTCTTACCACTCATACTCTAGCTAGCTCGTGCGAGATGACGAGTTTTAGTCAGAATATCAGTGCACAAGATCCCCGCGCGCCGGTCTTCACTCACGCGAAATCTCGCGCGCCGATCTTCTACCCCACGAAATTGCTTAATGGTACTCACAGCCGAGTTATTTAAGCGTTGCGTTGAAAACTAACCGTAAGTGGTTGTTAAATAGTGAAAGAAAGAAGTATTGAAAATCGTGATAGCCGAGTGGTGGCGAGCCTGCTTCTTGTTTAGAAGGTCATGGTTCGAAGCCCAAAGCTCGGCATGTACCAAAGAGCTTTTCTGACTTAAGTACATAACTATCAGTTTGACAAAATCCACCAACCCACATTAGAGCAGCCTATTGGATTAAGCTACAAACACTCTCATTCCGAAGGGAGGCTCGAGCCCTTGCAGTCAGGCATAATGGGCTGCTATGGAAATATAGAAAGAAAAAAAGAAAATGCTTTAATGGATGCATACACGTTTAAATAATAACAATAAAGCCGATCCTAGAACCAGTAACTCAAATTAACAAAATGTCATTAAAAAATAAAATAAATTATACGAGCAAAATTAGAAAAAAAAGAGAAAAACAATATAAAGTAATTTAGAGGGACAGCCACCAAAATTGTTTTAATACAGACTTCCTGTTCGAATACTTGCCTTTCCCTGTTTTATTTATTTATTTCGAAATTCCTATGATTTGCCCATGGTGACATTGAACGTCATGACGGTACGACGTTGATTTTTCATTTACTCTCTATTGTAGGCCGAGCGCTACGCTGTCTTTACATCAAATACATAGCGTCTGATTTCTATCCCTAAACCTTTGGGCATCATTGTGCGAAGACAAAGTTAATTTATTTTTGTTATTCTTCGTTAAAATCCCCATTTTATGAATTTGCGAATTGAATTTAGGCGTCACGGATAAAAGTTGCACCATAAATAACTGAAGTTCCCGCCGCCGAGTGCCGGGGGCCGAAGCTCTCGCTATTCCTTTATTGTTTAAACAGACAACACTCGATTAAACTTGGAATGGAATCGGGAGGAAATCATGATTGTCAGTTCAAACAGCCGTTGGGGGATCTCTTAAGGTACGCGCCTTTGCAAAAAGTCATTAGTTTACTACCGGTATAATCGAGCAGATGTACGTTTTAAGTTGTGGATTTGACATCCCAAAAACAAATAAATCCACTCGCCTGTTGCGTATAATATATAATATTAAGTATAACGAAAATAATATTGAATTATGAAAATATCTAAATAAAAAGTGAGTAATTGATGACAGATAACGTAGAAAACTTCAACAATCCCATGAATGAATAACTGACGGAGAGCGGCCCTAAAAACATTATTAAAACCGTATAGCAAGCGTACCTTATCGGTCAACGACCCAGAGCGAGCGAAAACAAGTCCTATGGTAACAATTCCGAATGTAACGAAAGCAAATAAATTAAGAAATATATACTATTATATAAATTACTGATTATTTATAAAGTCATTTGAAATATAACTTTATACTATTTCAACCGTTAAATTGTTACAGTTTAGATAATTTTGAAAATACCTTAAGAACTAATTAAAAGGCATTCCTACCTCTATGCCTTTTTACCTAACCTCAGAGTAACAAAATAGAAAGCAACGTCCATTATGTAGAGATAGCTTTTCGATTGTTTCAACCACATATACAACAATTTACTAAGACGTAGGTTATTAAAGACCCTAAGAAATTACAAGAATACAATTTCTTTGTGCTTCGTGAGTATATTCTCTTTGTACATTGAGTCAATAACTAGATGTCTCAAATTCTGAAATTTAAATTTGAATAGCCCACGACAAAAAAAAAACTAAATGAATTGTCTTTCCGTCAAAGGCTTTTTAATTAATTTTTTTCCATTTATTTATTACTTTTTAAATATTAGAAGATCTGTGCCCTACAATTTGTTGTTTATGGCCCAATGATGACGATAAAAAAACCGACTCGAAGAAACATATTTACTGCAGCGCCTCCTGGAGATTTATAACTGAAAAGTGTATAATGTAATAATCTGCTTTTAGCTGATAATCGGTAGATCGGATGGGTCGGACCTTTAAGCTAAAATCTATTAAGATTGACCCCCAGATTTAAGAAAAATTCATCTATGACCCTGGTGGCCAATAACCGTGAAACATGTGTCAGAACATAATCACAGGTGATACTTGTAAAAAACCCTATCAAAGTCACCTCTCACAGCCGGTTCAGAGGAACACATCTACTCTACTGCAGCGCCCTCTGGTGATCTAAAATCGTGAAGCAAATCTAAGAATCTACTCTTAAGGTGATTAATATTTAATTCAAAATGTCTCAACGAAATCGGTTAAAAATTTTGTGAAATATGGTAACAGACACACACACGGACAAACTAACAAACAACCACAAAACGTTTTATACACCCCAAATGCATATACCACATATACCGTCCGTGTTATGTCGTAAGCAGAAAAAGCAAAAAAAAATGTCGTCCGTCAGATATGTAGGCACATCTGGCGCATCAGCATTGTAATATGATTCAAGAATTGTTATCACAACAGTCTGCCCGTGCCAGTTAGAAATGTGATGATACAACATTAAGATTGTTTCAAAGAATTCAATATTTGTTTATCAAATTACTTGAGTTCTTCCTGGAAGGTACGACTAGAGATAAAGCATTCCAATTGCATTATAACATCGGTATACGAGTCAATATTTGACTGTGGAATTAAATGTTATTATAATAGGTAAGTAATTTGTTTTAAATAGTAACTTGACGTAAATCAGGCAAATAGATATAATATTACAAATTATAAGGTGGTCTATAAAAAATTAACAAAATCATAAATGTTGGTCTCTGAACCGATGAGTTATGACAACTGTTTTCTAGGTCAGGATTCGACTTGAAACTTGTAGGTACATTAAAACCGCTGTAAAATTTTAGAAATATGATATAAATTAATATATTATACTCCGAGGGGAAGCCTAAGTCCCTGCAGTGGAGCACAATAGGCTGATATGGTATGGCAGTACACTTTAATATAGTTTCCAAAAATGTCTTAACATATAGTTACGTACATATTCTTAAAATTGATTATCGAAATTCCCCATCTTCAATCCGACCAGAAAGTACGATGAAAAACAAGCAAAACTAATTTATTTTGAAGGGCGTTTTCAGAAAGGCGAGAGAGCGTTAACAATCGAAATATAAGACGCGCTTGACAAGCGAAGTGTCAGATTTTAGATTGGAGTTAGTCGAATAATGAAAACGAAGTGAAATGTCTAAATAAACTACTTGTTATATAGTGTTAAAGCGACATGCAAATTTAATGAGATATCGAAATTATAGATTTATTTCATTGTAAACATTTGGAAAGCAAAACAAAGTGTATAGAATTTTCCGTGCGTTTTACTGAAAGTCAAACAGACCTTATTGCCGTAAAAAGTCATTAAGAAATTAGGACAGTTATAAAAATAATTACCACTAAAATTTTTAGCGCGTAAGTAATACATATACGGTGTTTGTAATTTTATCCATCTATGATAAATATAAATATATGTTTATGATACACAGACAGATAAAGTGATATGAGTGAGAACCATAAGTTTTCACTTACAAATATAGCTTAAAATAAAGTCATGTATAGAGGCAAAGTCGTATACTTACAATATTTAAGTAGTTTTGACTTCAAAGAAGATATTCTGTAAACTTTTTTGAGTTGTATTGATTATTTGCAATTGAAAACGTTAATGGATGAAGGTCATATGTCAATACGAAACCATTTCGAACCTTATAATGTTGATTTACGGCATATTCTTGAAAATACCTACTTAATAAAAGTTTGCGACATATCACTGTCACTCACGTCTTCAATTCTCCCATGAACCTAGAAATACTCTGACGTAGCATCGCAAACTAACTTATTGATGCACCCCTAGTAAGTCAGCCGGCTACTTAGGAACGTGTCAGCTTGAACACGCTTATACCATAGTACGGCTATCGACCGCCAGTAAGCTATGAAGTTCCACTCACACATACGGTCACATAAGCGGTCGCCATTGCAGTGCATCATTGGTTGTCCAGAGTTATTATTACGGCTGTGAATTCTCTAATCCCGAGAACGCACGTAACCAAAAGGTCTATAAAGGTCAAAAGTTCATTTAAATTTTGTGGAATACAAAACTATTTGTATAAAAACACGTTATCAGCAACAAGAAATACGGTCGCCTACCCACAATCTAACTAAGTTATTGATATAACCTAATGCGGTTTATCGCTTTCAAATAATTAACTGTTGTGGGAACATTTATGACCGATTTAACAGCTCGCTCTGTACATATCACATTATCATCAATTCACAGTCGCTGACTTACTTAGAACACTGATAACTGATACACTAGAAATTTTAGTGTGTCCGTACTTTATACACAAATACATCAAAGTAATTTGAATTCTATTGTTTTCGAGTAGAGTTCAAAGTGGATGGTCAAATCTTAAATAGTTCTGACATGGATTTGATAATACACGTGTGAAGTTCGAACATCTAACTCGAATAGGCGACTGTTTGTCGAAAATCTTAGACCGATTAATACTGTAAGGTTAATTTCCGGTGTTTATTTTAATTGCGTTGTTTCATTACGCACATTAACGATACTTGACGGACAAGTAGCGTTTACAAGAGAATCACGTTTTTCAACGGATTGCGAAACGGAAGCTTCTACTTAAAAAGCTTTAAGTGTGTAAGTTGGATGTGGAGTGGTAACTTGGCAGCTCCATGGCTTAATATAAAATTCAAATACCAATACAAAAATGATATTTTAAACAATATCTATAATGTATTTAAAAATATACCTATAGATGCTGGCAATATCCGTGTAATTATGTATATGTCACGGCTAAAAATTGGTTTGAGAGGTTAACTCGCTAATCGTAAGTATATTTTCGAAGAGAGGCTAATGTTAATTCCTTTAAAACTTATTGAAAAAACAAATGAAAAAATATATCTATTTTCGTTATAAAAACTTTTTTTTATTAAAGAATTAGTGTTTTTAGTAGTAATTATCCGCCTTGTTACAATACTTAAGTAGGTAGGTACTTTTAAAACAATAATAAATGATTATAGAAATAACAAGCAGTACACAGTAGGTATACTAAATAATCTTTACTCTTCCGCCGCCCCACGCGTGTCGATGAAATATTTATTGGCTATTGGGTTTAGGCTAATGTTCAGTTTATCCGGCTTAAGATGAAATCATTTATCGCCTACGAACGTTAGGTCGAACTGTAACCACTCCTCGAAAATAAACTTTTTAGCCGGCTAATTTTAAGTTTATTTTTACACCTACCTTTAGTCGCAACATATACAACAATTAACAGCAGAAATTGTTATTAATATTTTCTTTAAAACATCGTGCATATTTAGCATATTTAGCGAGGTTGGCAGAACGTAACTAATTAAACATAAATAAACACAGGCAACGAGCTACCTATTCGTCAAAGGGCTGGACGAATACCCACTAGCAGAGAAAAAGAAGTAGAAGAGATAATTGATGACATGAGGAAGAATAATGTTATCGAATCTTTTTCAAGTCTTGAGTGTTCTCCTGTCAAGAAGAAGAATGGTAGCATGCGATTCTGCGTGGATTATCGTCGGCTCAACAGCGTGACCAAAAATGACAGCTACCCTCTACCTCGGATTGACGACACATTGGAAAAGCTGCGAGGGAACCACTGGTTTTCTACTCTTGACATGAAGAGTGGATATTGGCAAGTGGAATTCGATCGAAAGGACAGGGAGAAAACTGCTTTTTCAACTGGAAAAGGACTATGGCAGTTCAAGGTCAAGCGTTTTGGTTTCTGCAATTCTTCCACTACCTTCTAGAGAATGATGGATGTAATACTTGCTGATCTTCTCGGTGAAGCTTGCCAGGTCTATTTTGATGATATCATCGTTATGGGACGCGACTTCAACCAACACCTGCAAAACCTGGTGCAAGTATTTCAGAAACTGAGGGCCGCAAATCTAAAATTACATCCGAAGAAATGCAGCTTCTTTAAAAAGCAGGGCGACTACTTGGGTCATGTGATTTCGACAGAAGGTGTGGAAACGGACCCTGCAAAGACCGAAGCGGTACGGGAATGGCCAACTCCAAAGAACAAAACGGAAGTGCAAGGCTTCTTTGGGTTATGCTCGTACTACCGCTGTTTTGTGAAGAGTTTGCGGGAATAGCTAGACCTTTGCACTGGCTTACAGAAGATAAGGCTGCATTCCTGTGGACTGAAGATTGCGAAAAGTCCTTTACAGAACTTAAGCAACGGTTCTGTGTAGCACCTATCCTCCGTTATCCAAACCAGACCGGAGAGTTCGTAGTCGACACTGACGTCAGCAACTTGGCAATCGGAGGAGTGCTATCACAGCGACAAGGCGACAACGAAGTCGTGATTGCATACTTTAGCAAATATTGTCATGAGTGGAAACGAACTACTGCGTGACTGGAAGAGACCTGTTGGCCGTAGTGAAAACACAGCTCCACTTCAGCAAATACCTACTGGGCAGGAAGTTCAAGCTCAGGACAGATCATTCCGCTCTCAAATGGTTGCTCCAGTTCAAGGATCCTGAGGGATAAATGGCTCGGTGGATCGAACAACTTCAGGAATTCGAGCCCGAGATGCGAGACGAGCACCATAGTGGAAAATCGCACGAAAATGCCGATGCTATCTCGCGTAGGCCGTGCTCTGACGAGTGTAAACATTGCTCCAAACGCGAACAAAAAGAAGAGACAGTTAAGGCCATCACCGCCAACAACGTCAGTGATGAGTGGACCATCGAAGCAATGAATGAGGAGCAAAAGATGGACAGTGACCTAAGGGCCATCATAGACCGGAAGGTACAAGGGAATCCAAACTACAATGGAACTAAGTTGCAGCCTTGAGCTCTGGTATGAAAAGTTATTGGGCTCAATGGGATATTGCTGATGGTTGATGGGCTGTTATACCGCAAATGGGAAACCCAAGCGGCCGGGAGTTAGATTTTTAGATTTTCAAATTATTATTAGATTTTCGTTACTATTTTTATTATGTTTCACTGTATCACTACATACTAATTTAAAAAAATCATCATTCTTCTGGACGGTCAATTACGCATGACTATTCATTCGCTGATGCTAGCGACACTAACTGCAGACAAGTCAATTGATTCGTATTACATGGCTCGTCTTCAAGGCTGCTACGCGTATTTACTTCCCATACATTAGTGTGCGTCATAATGTCCTTTGAGTGTCTGTAATCAATGTATTCTCCTTTGCATGTAGTCGATATAAACAGACAAATAGATTTATGTTACAAACGCACCGATATATCACAAAGTATTTATTGTACGTCCATTGTCAGACAAACATAAATCATGTCAACACGAGACATGCTACGATTTTTATCTTTCGGTTGAATATTTATAAAACAGAATCAGTGTTAATGGATAAAGATTATTCTCTTAGAGTACATTAATCAAATTACACAAGTGAATTAATCTGGAAAATAATAGATCAAGACAATATTTGCAGAGAGTCGATGCATGTTGTTTGCTAAAAACTAAAAATGGCAATATTAATAAAATGTGTACATATTTGCCTAGTTCTGGCGCAACTTGTGTCAAAGTATTGTGGGCGGGAACAGTTTACAATACACACGAGTTCTTTGAACCTGATCTCAGCAACCGATAACCCAATGGAATTTTTTTTTGCAGCACGAATCTTTTCTATGGTTCCGCTATGGTAATGCTAAATATTTACAGTTCAAATTATTATTCCAAAGTTCAGCATCAAAATTGCCATTTATCCAACCAAAAGCGATTAACGTATATAATAATGCAACGGTAAACGTGTATACAGTCTGTATGTACCTTTACAATTTTAGCAAAAGTTTACGACGAATATCTGTTTTACGATGTATTGATCCCTTTCATACCATTATTAAGATTTTTGTCTGTTTGTCTGTATCTGTGTTTGTTTTTATAAGTTCTTATTCACCAACGACTCAATCGATTTCTATAAAATTTGGTATTCAGAAGAAACTCATTATTGTGTAAAACATATTTATATAGCCCAAACAGCTAGTCTATAACATGACATTCTGAACCGATAAAAAATATAAAGTTTTTATATGACTTAAGCATTCATACACAAATATTTTTTTAAATTCTAAATTTATAGGGCTGAAATGAGGTGTTAAAATTTTTATGACGAAAATATAAATAAAGCTAAAATTAATTCAAATTAAACACGTTATTTACCATTTTTGAAAATTCATTAATTCTTTATCATTCATTGAATTTGAAATATTCTTAAGAAGCTCTTTTATAAAACGTAAGCATTTTCTGAAAATACGTTTTTCAAAATTCAAACTTTCTAGGCGTAAAAAGAGGTATTTAAGTTCGTATAATTAGGTGACTGCGCAAACTAGCTGACTAGAAACTAGAAAATTGATATCATGCACAGAGTGTCTTCTTATAACGTAGGCATTCGTTGAGAAAACATTTATCAAAATTAAATCACTACGAAGGTAAAAGAGGTGCTGAAATATTTATGAATAATATAAAAAAGTGCATGCCATCTTGATATACGCCTGAATTTCTAACAGACAGAAAAGAGGTATCAAATCTTTAAACGGGAGATTTTGCATAGGGATTTCTTACACTGGAGTCTTTTTTTTTCAATGCGACCCATTTAAAAGAGTGAAATGGCTTTACCTCTGCGTACTTTCCATCTTTCCATCGTTGTCATTACTCACACTTAAACCCTAACATACCTTACTTAACATACCTTATACATCCGCAATCATGACACAAAAACTACCTATACACGTGGGCAAAGTCGCTAGCAGATGCCAGTATTGCATAAAGCTTTCGGACTTAACCTTTAAGATCAAGTGAAAAAAGTCAAGAATGGTCCTTGAGATACAATGGAGTACACTTTCCAGTTCAGGTTAAGTTGAGTCGTTACACTGTCTATCGTAAGGTTTTTGATCGCGTAAGTAAAGTGAAGAACTCTCTAAATAACAAACTGTTGTTTGTGATCTAAGATAGTAAAATATCTATTGTGTTCCTTCTATCTCTTTGATGCTTTGACATTTCGCTGTCGTGAACGAGATCGACATGAGCGTTTTAGAATCTCAAATTTTATGTTAATCTATTGGCAGCAGCAATAGTTTATCGGTTAAATGAACTAGCAAAGAATAGCATTGTTATTTACTTTTGGGGCGGTGATTATCAAAGGCGTTTCGTCAAACTATTTATATACGACCGCTTAGCCTAGTGGGTAGCGACCCTGCCTGCGAAGCTGGAGTTCCCGGGTTCGAATCCCAGGTCGGGTCAGTATTCATATGATGAATATTAATACTGGCACCGGGTCTTGGCTGTTATATGTATGTGGTGTCTTCGCTTGGTACCCAAAATACAAGCTAATGCTTAGTTAGGGATCTAGACGTTGTTGTGATTGTGTGTGTTATTATTATTATTGAATTCGGAGCAATTTGTTATTCTTTGTTAAATACGATATTCATATTTCGAATTAGTTATACAGATACCCGTACATAAACTCAGGTTTGCTTCCCAGAAGGGTAGATAGAGATTATATATTTCCACTCAATACGGCCCTTACATAGCTGTTTCGCTAGGTCTACTATCATCTGTTATGTAATGAAGGCTCTTTGGTTTTGAATGTTTAAAATGTAACCATTTTATAATTAGTTGAAATTAGTATTTCATATAATTTACAATTCAAAAGTAATTAAGTTATTCACACCAGTTCTTCTCTTATGTAACTTCCGTATCGTGTTATATAGTATCTGTAGTGTCGTGATAACCCGAGCCCAAGCGAGCCTGTTTTGAAATCTATAAGGCCATGTGGCTGTGGTTGGATTCCGGGCTTGTACCAATGAGTTTTTCTGACTTAAGTACATTAACTACCACTGACTCTGTACCTCACAGAGCACGTGAAGCAGTCGGTCCCGGTTTGCTATCCATAGATGGCGGTCGTTACAACCGCTAACCCGCATTGGAATAGCGTGGTGAATTTAAGCTCCAAGCCCCCTCATCTTGAAGGGAGGCCGAAGCTCCTGCAGTGAGGTATAAAAAGGGCTGATGGAATGGTATGTAACTTCCCCAAACAAATATTAGAAAAACTGAGGACCTGCAGATCTGTTGTCGCTGACTCGGCGGCAAAGTGTTGACACGGGAAAAGAGAGTCACCCCGGACTGCGACGCGCAGTGAGTGGTTGACTGCGCCACTTCGTGCTGCTCTTTAGCAGTTTTCGATGGAATCCTGCACCTTGGCTCCAAGCAAGGAGCGGATATTATTCAAAACAGAAGCCAACGGTTGGCTTTCAGAGCCACACCGCCTTTCATCTTTCAGATGATTCACAGGACTTTGAAGGCCTTAATTTCGACTTACTGCAAGGTAGATTGTGTCAAACAAGACGTTGACAACTGCTTAGCCTAGTGGGTAGCGACACTGCCTACGAAGCTGGAGATCCCGGGTTTGAATTCCAGGTCGGGTCAGTATTTATAAGATGAATATCGATACTGGTACCGAGTCTTGGTTGTTATATTATTATGTATGTGGTGTCTTCGCTTGGTACCCAAATCACAAGCTAATGCTTAGTTTGGGGCCTAGACGTTGTTGTCATGTATACGTTATTATTATTATTATCAAGCAACATCTGAATACTATCACTGAACTAATCTGAATTAATAGTTAATTCGACGTATACCAAAGGAATAACTCAAGAGATACACTTTTCTTCAACTTCAAAGGGCAGCCAAACTCATGCATTTATTAATATTGTTTCTATTCATACAGGACTGATCTTTTTAATTATCAATAAAATCGGTGACTTAAACAGCAATGTCATAACTACGGTCAGGGGTTCCAGGTAATCGTAACATGAACAATAGAATCTACATGTCGGTACTGACTCTACTAAAGTAATCCTAAAAATATTCAACATTTTCTAGTTCCGTGAACAGGAAAAATCCCTTATGATTTCGGTGCCAAGGCAACCAGGACTTAAATAAAATTTATAAACCTGTTGTACATAAATTCATATAAATTAACATTCACCATTGTGTTCTATTTTCTTGTAGAACGAGCATTTTTTGATGTAAATAAAGTTAGGTAGTATTTTAATATACTAAGGGGGCACACACTAAGCGTTTTTTATATTTTATTTTAGTACTGATACAGAATGTCCTCCAAAAAGCATTTAGCGATATTTCTCACCTATTTTGAGACAGCGGTTCGATTATTGGAAACCGAAAAATCCGAATAATTTTGCGGGCACTTCAGGACCATTCCATTCAGCTTATAAGGCGCTCTTATCTACTATAAACGATAGTAAAGCGGAACATACACACCGAAAAAGTCTAAGCAACACATACAAATTTCAATTTTACAATGTGTTTTCGCATTAAATCCTTAGTATTTTCTTATTTATAATATGTTTTAATGTTTTTTTGATATTAAAGAACAATTGTTTTTTGATATTTATTTTTTATTTTATTTTATTTATTTTATATTTTTGGAACGGGCTATGCTCGGGGTATCTCTGATGGATCATATCACGAATGAAGTCATCCGTCAGAGAACAAAGGTGATCGACATAGCCTGCAAGATAAGTAAGCTGAAATGGCAGTGGGCTGGTCACATCTGCCGAAGGAACTGATGGACGATGGGGAAGAAAGGTTCTTGAGTGTAGACCACGAACTGGCAAACGTAGTGTGGGACACCCGCCGGCTCGCTGGACTGGCTATATAAAGTTAGCTGCCGGTAGTAGCTGGATGAAAATGGCTGAGGATAGAGAAGTGTGGCGTGCCTTGGGAGAGGCCTATGTCCAGCAGTGGACGAATGTGAGTTGATGGATGGGTGGATTTATTTTTTAATAATCTTAATTAACAATAATTACGAGTAATTACTGTATGTACGTAATACAAAGTAAGGTGCCTAATCAACTAAACTTAAACTAAAATAAAATGGTTTTGCATAAATTAATACAAAGTGTGGCCTCCTCTGTTATGAAGAACTTGCTGGCACCGATTATTCATATAATCGATGAGACTGTTAATGTTATCCTGCGGCAATTGCTCCCAATGAAATTTTAGTAAGTCCATCAGTTGTTGGGTTGTTTTCACTTCATCCAAATCCTTTAAAACATGTTTCTGGAGCATGTCCCATGCATGCTCGATAGGGTTGAGATCTGGCGATTGTGTAGGCCAAGGCAATACCAGTATGTTTTCCCTTGCCAAGTACTCCCGTGTGTGCAAAGCTGTATGCGAAGGCGCATTGTCATGCATCAACGTGAAATCGGAGCCAAGCGTTTGGGCGAATGGACGGACATAAGGCCTTAGAACATCCTCAACGTAATTTACAGCGTTCATGTTACCATTTACAAAAACGAGCTCAGTTCGTTTGTTCCCATACGTTATACCCGGCCATACCATAACTGTTGAGCCGTTGTATGGATGCACTTCCTGAACGCACCTCAGTCTTTCAGTATTTCCAGGACGACGGTACACTCTTATCCTTCTAGTATCAGGCTTGAACCCAAATCGAGACTCATCGCAAAATAAAATTTTATCCCTTTGTTCCCGAGTCTATGTGATGTGTTCCCTATACCATTCATTTCGACGAGCGCGATTCCCGTGACGTATTGGTGGGCACCTAATTGGCCGTCGTGCTCGTAGGCCATACTCATGCAGTCGATTTCGCACAGTTTGGCAGCTAACAACAACACCACTTGAATTTTGTAGCCTTAAACCTATCTCTCGGGCGGTTAACATCAGCTGGCGTCTTGCAGTCAGTTGTATGTATCAATCTTGCCGTGTGGTTGTACACCTTCTTCAACCTGGGTGCTGCTCAGCAGGATCTCGCTGCGCTAACGCTGAAGACGGCAAATAACGCTTCTGTTGACCGAGATACCTGAGATTGACTTCTTCCCGCTTGCAACATCCCTACAGCTCTGTGCATTTCATCTACGTTCAAATGACGTCGCTCCATGACGTAAAAAATGTCTCAAAATTCAAATTTGTTCAAAACTTTTTGAAATTATTGTTTAAATCATAAAATTGATACAGAATACTAAATTTTAATAAGCAAATAAAACGCTATAAAATTCGAACAAATGCATTCGCTTTTGAATTTGTGAAATAGAAAAACAAATGATACTCGATTTTTCTTTACAACCAGCCAGTATGTCCTCTAGATCAAAAAAGTTTACATAGGTATTACGTACTTGGTAAGAAATGATATAATAATTGATTAATAATTTGAAATAGTATGTGTTGCTTAGACTTCTTTGATGTGTGTATAACGGTTCTAGCGGGCATCTAAGACAATTGCATTCGGGTTTTGGATATGATAAACTCATTACAATTTGAGTTTTCAGTTATCGGCCTAGAAAAACAAAACAGTCCTTTGTTCAACTCTACCAACCTGCTGATTCTTAAGCACATGTCAGCGAGCGGTACCAGGTTGGTTATCCTTTGATAATAAGTTTACTACCTTGGTAGACTTACGCTCGGACTTACCAGTGAGCCAAAAATTTGCTTACTTGGTCTCATGCTTGTCAGGTGAATCTCGTGATTGCACAGGGAATATAGATTGCAAATTGTTAATTTTCAGCTTCATTCACAAAATCCAATACTAGGTAGTCTGGGTCACCGAGAAATTTCTCGGCGGAGATATCAAGAAGGAAATGAGACGGTTCAATGCAAGAACTGAGATTGTGAAGAAATTAGTAATCTGACAAGCTAGGGTGCAAAATTCAAAAGTAAAATACATAGGAATAGAAAGAAAATCTACAAAATTGATAACACGAAGAAAACGTGACCGACTGCAACAAACAAATCTCACTAATAAAAAGGAAGCGCCCTCAAACACAATTATTTATTACAATATTAAAATCAGGTACTTTAATATCGATGCGAATATAATTTAATACGAAATTTATTTTCGAATTATCAAAGGGCCCCTTTGTTTTTCAATATACAATTTGAGTTTAGAAAATTTTATGAACTAGGAGCCTTTGAAGTCCGACGTCTTATGAAATCAGGTTCTCATTCAGCGAGGCGTCGCAGTAATGACGGGGTACGGGAGGGGGAAGGGGCCTGAACACGGGTGGGGGAAAGGGGCCTGCGCGGGGGAGTGGCAACCGCCTCCTGATTGAGCCGTGAAAACCTTCTGGGGAGCGATTTTCACAGGATAACAGCTCTCTCGTCAGGAAAACCGGGAAAGCCATGAAAGCGTTTGATTTATTTTCGTGCGATGTATTTTTCCCTTTTTCATTTGCCGCAGTATAATTGTCGCCGGCTTAATATTTATTAGGAATTCTCGCAGGCTTCGGTTGTAGCCACGGCGCGAATCGTTGATTGAGCAATTTATGGGAGCGTTTGTAGTAGGTGCGTTCAAAAAAATTAGGTATTTTCAATGTGAACTCGGTTTGTAGAAATGCGGTAAAAAAATTAATATATTTCTCACGTGACTTTGTACATTTGAAAAAAATGTGATTGGAACCGATGATCAAAACTTGTTCAAATTATTTTGTAGAATTTATAGTAATTTACTAAATTTTATTACGCATAGACTGCTTTCGCATCAATTATAATAATAATGTTCATTTTTGTGCACATTACAACAGGACTGCAGGGCTTTTCATGGTAAATGAAATCTGCCCATCAAGCAGGCGCATACTTCTTGTAAAATTAATTTTTAAAGCCACGCCTCCAAAAAAAAAATCAAATATATACGATGTAGTATAACAATTTATTTGGCATTTATTATGAGTTAAGTCAAAGTCAAAGTAAAGTCGTGATAGCCCAGAGCGCAACGAACCTGTCTCAAATTTATAAGGCCCTATAGGGTCATGGTTCGAATCCGGGCGTGTACCAATGAGTTTTTCTGACTTAAGTACATAATATTACGGACACCGTGCTTCGGAGGGCACGTTAAGCAGTCGGTCCCGGACGCTGTCAATAGATGGCGGTCGCTACAGTTCCCAACCCGCAGTGGAGCAGCGTGGTGCACTTAAGCTCCAAGCCCCCCTCCTCACCCTGGGGGAGGCCTAAGCTTCTGCAGTAGGGTAAAAATGGGCTGATGAAGTGAAGATGAGTTTAAATATTTCGAAAAAGAAAATCAGAGACGGTTTCCTAGAAAACGGCTACAAATAAAAATATAGTTTCTTTGGCAAAAACGTTATTAAATACCAGCAGATTTTAAATATGACGAGACCTTCAAAACAACGCTCAGTATCCAAACTGTAAATCCATAAAATAAATGTTTCTTTGTTTGTTTGTCTCGTATGCATTCCTCTACTATTCATCCATTGCAATGAAACTTTGACACATTTCGTGCAGGTTTTTAGACAAATTTCAGGGTTATGAGTCCCCAGAGGGCGCTGCAGTTATGACCTCAGAGCAATTTCTGAGACAGGATTAACGCTTATACTTGTAGGCCACCAGGTGCGCTTGCAATAGATATGTTTCTCTTAAACGGTTAGTCGGATCGCGAGAGGTTTTTTTTGCGTTACTTATCATAGATATCACCTATAAGAACAGGCTGGTTTTTTGGTATTAAACACACTGAGGGCGCTGCATTAGAGCTGATGTTAAGAAGGCTATCACTTCAGAGCAAGTTTTTAGACAGCTTTAACGGTTGTAGTTCACCAAGCAGCATTGCAGTGTTGCATTTTGTTTTCAGGGTTTGAACAATCAAAACTATAAAAGGAAGCTCTTACGGGATTACTCTGGTGTCTGTCTGTTCGTCTGTAGCAGCCTGTGTTCGTATTTGGTGACCCATTTACGGACATATAGCATAAATAGAGGATATCTTATTTTGACGGTTGTTTCAAGGGAGGAGGAGGAACACATTTAAAAAAAAATAATTAGGCAGTGTATATCACATATCAAATTAAAGGGCACGTTGAGAAACACGTTAAGGCAAATAGATTAACTTTATAATTATAAAATACTTGGCTTTAAAAATACGTACGAATATCGAGCAATGAATATTACCAATCGGCTTAGTGGTTAGCGACCCTAGCTGCAGAACCAAAGATCGCGGGTTGGATTCCCGCCCGGGGCAAATATTTGTGTGCATAAACATGTCTATTTGTTCCGTGATTATTGGGTTTTAAATGTATATGCATGCGTTACGTATAAAAAATATCTAAATATGTATATCAGTTGTGTAGTTAGTATAATTTGGGACTAGATGGCGGCTTGTGAGATGCCCCAGGCATATAATCATTTATACGGTTCTGAAATAATTATTTTTTTGTATCCAATTTAATTTCTAAAAACTTATTATAAAATATACATGAAGTGGACCTGGTTTTTTAATATTAAATGGTTGTATACAGCTCGCTAGATATTTGAAACGACCTAAGGGTCTAGCTTTGCACTGCACGTAGACTCGCCCTGTTTGAACAGTCTCGCTCGAGATTTGAGCCAACACAGCATTTGCTACAGCTGCCCTAAGTTATTCATTTACATCTGCACAGCATAAAATGGAGGTTAGCGAGTCCATGTGTGTTTTCAAACACGAAATTATATTCATTAGATGAAATGTGATATGCAATCTAAAGTTTTGGACGACTTAGGCATGTAAATTTTCTTTTTTTCTTAGAAAATACTATATTTATAAGGTTATGCACTCGAGAAAAATTTAAGTAGGAATTGAAGTTTTAGATTTTAAATTATAAGTTCAACATTTTTTTAATTTTATAATAACTCTGAACCAATATTAGGTTACTCGAACTCAAAACCGTTGCCATAGCAAAGACATTAAAACTTTTGACCACTGAGGCTGTTTAGTAAATGTCCTACATCCTTCAAATATACACATTATACATTTTCGTTAATCCAATGTCGAAACGTTATATTGCAATCGCGAATTATATAATAACTAGCGACCCGCCCCGGCTTCGCACGGGTAGCAGAGCATATAAGCCAGTGTTTTTTTTCTGTCGTAGTGTTTTATCAGTTTGTTGCGTCAAACATGTGGATTAGATTTAAATGTAACTTAAGTTCATCCTTCTTGGGGTATTTTTATGTATTTCATTTCTAATTCTGCAAATATTTGAAAAAGTAAAGAATATATACATAAAAACAAACTGAAATATTTCTTTAAGTATATACAACATTGATAACACTTAACCACACGTGTTGCTAGTGTTGCATTAGTATAGAGACGACGCCCGGCGCGGCGTTCGGCCGCTGTCGCGCGTTAGTTTTTATTTCGCAATAATTCTTAAAATAATAATTTATTTTGTATGGTGTAAAGGACAATCACAATCTGCATGAAATGCTGAATGTAAATAACGTATTTAATTTGATAATGATTAATACTGTATTGGTGTAAATTGTTTTCCAATTACCTCATAATATGACATCATTATTTTAAATATAAAAATAGGTACAGTAAGCTATCCATAAAAGATAGACATATGCCATTGCGGACTTTTCTTTAGTCCTATAAAAAAGACGCAGTTCTTCCAGAGATTATTTTATTATATGTCAAAGGGATTAGGCAGCATTTTAGACGAAAGCTTCCAGCCGGCTTGATTTTTTTCCGACTTCTTTGACAATAATCGTCATATTTCAATCAATTTGTACAAAACATTAATTAATAATAAACGTAAACCTTCCTCTGGAATCACTCCGTCCATTGATGTCAACCATATGCCAATCCGTTTATTAGTTTTTGAGTTTATCGCATTCAGACAGATAGACAGACAGACAGACGGACAGACGCGGGGGGAGACTTTATTTTATAATTTATAATAATGTAGTCATTTATAAATAATTTAAGTGTTTTAATTAAGTGGAATCTCTTAGGTCTACTGCTTTCTTATAAAATTACTTATAAAATTTTTATTTAAGAACGGGATAAAAAGTATTCTATGTCCGTCTCCTAGTTCTAAGCTACCTCCCTACCAATTTCCAGCCATTTTTGAGTTATAAAATGTGTAAGTAACACGACTTTCTTTATAGATGAGAAGAAGAAAAAAGAAGAAAGAAAGAAGAACGAAAAAAAAGAGAGAAGATAGAAAATAGATAGAAGAAGATAGAAAAAGAAAGAATAAAGTAGAACAGAAAGAAGGAAGAAGATGGATAGAAGATAGAAGAAAAAAGAAGATATAGAAGTAGATAGAAGAAGAAGATAGATAGATAGAAGAAAGAAGATAGATAGATTGAAGAAATAAGATAGATAGATAATAATAATAATACGCACACATCACAACAACGTCTAGGCCCAATAACTAAGCATTAGCTTGTGTTTTGGGTACCAAGCGAAGACACCACATACATATAACAACCAAGACCCGGTACCAGTATCAATATTCATCATGTCAATACTGACCCGACCTGGGATTCGAACCCAGTACCTCCTGCTTCGTAGGCAGGGTCGCTACCCACCAGGCTAAGCGGTCGTCGTGAATTCAGACCGTGCATTGTTAAAGATTAAATGCATTGCCTTTTATTTTAGTCTTAAAACATTTTTGGACGTTAACGAAGGCCAATCATGCCAAAACAATTAATGACGTGATATTTCATTATACACGAGACTTCTTACAGTCCTCATAAATTTCTGTGCTTTAAATATCATTCTGTGCCGCGTGTAAGTGCTTCCTGTTTTCGTTTTTATACAAGGTCGTATAAAAAGGTTTGTTTACGTTTCCTTTAAAGGAGTCAGAGTGTTTATCATTTACTAACAGATTAAAAAATAAACATAAGTAATTTTACGTTAAAATACTTTATTTTAACATTGGTAATGTAATTAATGATTTTTCTTTCATAATGATGGAATAAGTAAATGATTATAATCTCTTTGAAATAATGTATGCAAAAATTGTTTCCTTTTTATAGGACTTCAAAAAAACTGCAATGGCATATGTCTATCATTTATAGATAGCTTACTATACCTATTTTTATGTTTAAAAAAATGGTGTCATATGATGAGGTGATTGAAAAGGAATTAATACGGATACAGTATTAGTCCTTATCGAATTAAATACGTTATTTACGTTTTAGTTAGAATTTCGTGCACATTATAATTAATTTATACATCATACAATTTAAATTAATATCTCCGGAGTTTTCGAGAAAGAAAAACTATAGCGTGACAAGTGGCGGCCGGGGCCCTACACCGAGTGACTCGCGTGATGTAAAATTAGTCAGACGTTATAAATGTTGCATACATAAAAATAGTGTAGTTTGTTTTTCGGTATTTTCAAATGTTTATGGAATTGAAAATAAAATACATTAAAAATATTCCAAGTAGTATGAATTCACGTTACATTTAAATCTGAATAAATCCAATCCACATGTTCGACGCAACAAGCTGATACGACACTACGACAGAAAAACACTAAGGCTTATATACTCTGCTACCCGTGCGAAGCCGGGGCGGGTCGCTAGTAGTACATGAACAAGAATGTTGAAAGAAAACTTCGAACGATATTCAAATATAACGTTCCTGGTAGTAAACACAATCATCGCATATTAAGAATTAAGCATTTGATACCTTCAATCCTTTGATAAAATTTCGAAACTAGTTCTGATTCTTCTTATTACTAATGTAGATCGTGAATTGTTGTTTTATAAGCCGATTAAAACAACGCTACATAAGTATCGTCCATAGATAGAAAAATGAAGATGGCCCATTAATTTTGTCCTTGAGAGTTTAACTTGCTTTACAAACTTAATTTCAGCAACACGAACGATCCATAACACGCAAAAAGTAAAGCTTACTGAATCGTAAAGGAAAATGGTAAAATAAACTAATCTTACTTAGCGTTTGTTAAGTTTTAAGGAAAACGTTTGCCGAAATCTTCATTATTTCAGAGATTACTTCCATTTCATTTTACTCTTAGTGATTGATTTCGAAGTCAAAGGCGGTCTGTTCACAAGAACTTTCATATAATTTGGTTTTGGCAAGTTGCTCGGCCAATTACTTTGCCAGCTTTGATATTCCCTTTTTAAATTCGGGGTCTAATTCTAGTCTAAGATATAATCACGTTTGTGACGTGAGTCAAAGCTCAAAGACTCCTTTGACTATTGTCATAACTCCAGTTCTTTTGATTAAATTATAATAGGGTATTTGACTATTATTAAATCTATACTAATATTATAAAGCTGAAGAGTTTGTTTGTTTGTTTGTTTGTTTGTTTGTTTGAACGCGCAAATCTCAGGAACTACTGGTTCGAATTGAAAAATTATAGTTGTGTTGGATAGTCCATTTATCGAGGAAGGCTATAGGCTATACTACATCACGCTACGACCAATAGGAGTGGAGCATCAATGAAAAATGTTGCAAAAACGGGAAAAATTATTCCTTTTGAGAGCTTCCGTCGCGCGCGCTGCGTAAACGGTTGATGTTAAGCAAAAATCATGTATTACGGAATTGTACCCCTTTAAAAGTTCTAACCAAAAGTCCGCGACAGCATATGTGTATCTTTTAAGGTTAACTTACTATAACCTTTTTTATGACAATCAAATTTGTTCAACATAATGTACTAATTGCGAAGATGTTTTTTAAACGTGATATTAATCCTTATCAAATTAAATACGTTAGTTTTCTTAAGCATTTCATGCATATTATAATTATCCTTTACATCATACAATTTAAATTAATATCTTAACAGTTTTTATTGAAATTTAAAAACTATAGCGGGAGAAAATAAATTCGCTGTCTGCCTCTGTTCGTTAACTTTTTACTTCCAAACCAATAGACTTTGATACGGTTTTTAGTAATATCTTATTTTCTTTTTATCTTATAATCTATTAATCTATATAATAGAAATACTTATTATAAAGCTGAAGAGTTTGTTTGTTTGTTTGATAGATTGATTGTTTGATTGATTGATTGTTTGTTTGTTTGTTTGTTAGTTGGTTGGTTGGTTGGTTGGTTGGTTGGTTCGTTCGTTTGTTTGTTTAAACGCGCAAATCTCAGGAACTACTGGTTCAAACTGAAAAATTATTTTTGTGTTGGATAGTCCATTTATCGAGGAAGGCTATAGGTTATACTACATCACGCTACGACCAATAGGAGTGGAGCATCAATGAAAAATGTTGCAAAACGGGAAAAATTATTCCTTTTGAGAGCTTCCGTCGCGCGTTCGTCGTTGATTTTTTGATCGATTGATTGAATGATTGATTGATTGATTGATTGATTGATTTATTGATTGATTGATTGATTGTTGTTTCTTTGTTTGTTTGTTGGTTGGTTGGTTGGTTTGTTCGTTTGTTTGTTTGTTTGAATTTGTTAATCTCTGAAACTATCAGTCGGATTTGAAAAATTCTTTTTGCCTTTGATAGCCTGATTCTAGCGGAGAGTTATAGGCTATATACATGAAAACGAACTGTCGGTCTATTCGAGCAAATCGGCTTCGGCCAAAACGGCTTAACCGATTTTGATGAAACTTTACACATATAACAGGATGTAATATTTTGACTACACCCTTTCCATATGTGACATACAGAACTTTTTGTATGTCTGTCTGTAAGTCCATATGTCTAAACCTATTTAAATGAAACATCAATGAATATGAAAAGAAGGTCGTTAAAACTAACAAATGTTCCTTTTTGTCCGTCTGTCTGTCTGTACGTGTATCTGTCTATTTAAGCTAATCTCCAAAACGGCTAAGGGAGCGTTCAAGTATTACGTAACGCAATTTGGGGGGAGGGGGAGTCTTGTAAAACGTTACGGTGCGTTACAAGGGCGGGAGGGGGTATTTAAACAACGCGTTACGTAACATTTTTTTTATTTTAATAAAAAAACTAAGGAATCAGAATCTTCCAAACTGGCAACCCTTTTCGTTTATGTTTTACGGTAAATCCCTGGATTGTTTTGTAGGTTACTTTTATTTTTGTTTTCCTAAGTTGGCAACCCTTTTCGTTTATGATTTACGGGGAATCCCTCGATTGTATTGTACGTTAATTTATTTCTGCTTCCTAAGTCGGCAACCCTTTCTTTTATGTTTCGGGGAATCCCACGACTGTGTGTACGTGATTTTTATTTTATTATTGATGTCAGTATTCATTAGAGTTTACACAGAAGCACATTGCTGTTGTCAGTGTTGTTAAGTGAGTAAATACCGTAATGTCTTCGAAAGCAGGAGATTTGCATCATCAGCTGTTCTTGGCATATAAAAGCTGTAACACTGACTTACCAGCACAATTGTGCCAAAAAAATGCCAACGAAATTTGGAAAACGGCTAAAGAAAAACTAAAAAACAAAGAAAAGTTTGTAAAACATATAAACGATGTTATACAAGAGTTCAAGGTGAAGGCCACGAAGAAGAAAGCAACAATGCTTAGTTATTTTACACAGGTAAGTTTTCTGTTAAAATGTATATTAATTACGTATATACATACATACAAAAAAACTGGTCATAAATATTACACACTTATTTTCTTCTTCTTAAAGTGGCTCTCTAGTAGAGGCTGGCCGTCAACTTCTTAAGCTCCTCTCTGTCCATCGCCAAGCGAAACTCTCGTTCAGCTTTGGCGATACCGATCCACTCCCTTATATTTCGGAGCCATGACTTTTTACGTTCTCTAGCTCGTCTTTTGCATTCGATTTTGCCCATCATAATAGTTGAAACAACTGATACCGGTCATGTCGTAACACGTTTCCCGAATATTCTACCTTGCGCATTTTGACGGTTTGTAGGAGGTGGTTTTTAGCCACATTCGGTTCCGGTAGCTCAACCAGAAGTGCCAGTTTCCTAGTGAGCCAAATGAATATAAGAACATTTAACGTTCTTTATTTCAGCTTGTTAATTTATTTAATTTATTTTAGCTACCTATGAAAACATCAAGCAGGCCAGCATCACTAATGTCAACAAGGCCTAACGTCCCACATACTTCGCGTACTCTTTTACTAAAACAGGTGCGTATGTACACTTTTTCAGTACACCTTGTCTAAGCCTGGATGGTTATATAAATTATTTTACTTAAGTACCTATATAAAAATTTTACGTCGATTTTACTAAATAAAAAAAAAGAAAATTTATCCGACTTTCAGAACGGTTTTCACACTAACCTGCTATGCAGGGTTAATTTTAAATCTCATCACTGAAAGCAACAACATTTGTTATACGACTTTTGTCTAAACTGCATGTTGTTCGTAACCGTAATATTAACGATTTAAAATTTGAAACCAACTATTAATTTTCAATACTCATCTGTCATATTTTGCTAACTTGGTTTGACAAAGTATCATTTGAGGGTAATGTACTTTTGAATAAATATTTTTTTAAGTTTTGCATGAAAAACAGAAACAATAAATTTTTGAAAAGTCGTAAAAGAAAATTGATACTTTCAGAGATAGGTATTACGGGCCACTTTCTAGTGAATTAAAATTAATTAACCCTCTATTTATGTGAGAGCATATATCATTTATCGCATGTCTCAATAATACCTCTTTTCATATATTTCACTTTGTTTATAGGATTCGGATGTTGTACCCGCGTGTTCATCTGATATGGAATCGATTGTCGGAGTCGCTAGAATAGAGAGCACAGCCGTCAAACGAAAGTTGAGCGATACTCACGATAAGCGAAGTGATAGTACTGATGAGGAAGTTGTGGACAACTTGGACATCTCGTCTACAGAACCACACATGACTACGATTGTTTCGAATATTACTAAAAAAGTTCCAAACAAACCGGCTCAAGAAACTCTTAGGAAGAAAATTAACCTGCTTCAACAGAGATTAAATGTTCTTACTGAAGCAAGGGACACTGGTATAGCCAAAGATGATGTTGACGAAGATATAAAAAAACTACGGAAGGAATTGAAAGAAGATGAAAAAAGCTTAAGGAAAAAAAGAGACAATGCCAAGCGTGCAAAAAAATTTCGAGCCAAAGAAAAACGAGAGAAAGCTAAACGTCGCAAAAATAATCCTGCTGCAGTAAAACCTCGATCTGGCCCTGGCCAGCCCCCTTTGGTTGACTCGCAACCTGCTCTCTTGGAGACCATTATTAACATTGCCATTCATGGCAGCGCTGCTGATGAACGCCGCCGAACGGAGATGATTAGGAGTTGTCTCACTTTGGACGACCTGCATGAAAGGCTGTTATTGATGGGATTCCAAATTTCTCGAAGCGGCACGTATCTTCATTTACTCCCACGCGTTTCTAACACTCAAGAGGGGAGGAGGCATGTACGCACCGTACCCGTGAAGTTAGCAAGACCACAGACCGAGATGCACAAAAAACACGAAGACGGCGAATTCTGCACTGCTACAATCAGGTCCTTGGAATCTCTCGCGTCGCTTCTGGGGCCACAGCAAGTATTTATTCTCTCTCAAGACGATAAGGCCCGTGTACCAATAGGTTTACCGGCAGTTAAAAGTCAGAGCCCTCTTTTAATGCATATGGAATACAGAGTACTTTTACCCGACCATGACTGGGTCGTAGCAGAGCGGCACAAACTTATTCCGTCTGTATATGCCGGCGTCAACGTGGATCCTGACGGTTTAGGTAAGAAAGAAGCTGTTGGTTACAGCGGTCCGACACACATATCTATAAGGAGTGGAAAACACGCATCCTCCACAGCAAACACCCATGCTTATGATTTCGAATCACTTTTATCAGTGTCTGCATTCAAACCCTTAATGATGACAGAATCGAACACCGTGAAGCCAGTGATAATCATCTTTGTAGACGGTGGACCGGACGAAAATCCGCGCTATCGGAAAGTCAAGAATTTTGCCATTCAACATTTCAAAAAATACAACTTGGACGCCCTGTTCATAGCGACTAATGCTCCTGGGCGGAGTGCATTCAACCGAGTTGAGCGACGCATGGCTCCACTCAGCAAACGCCTGTCAGGCCTTATCCTGCCGCATGAACATTTTGGTTCTCATCTCGACGACAAAGGAATGACTGTTGATGAAGATTTGGAAAAACGCAATTTCCAGCACGCTGGAGAGTCACTAGCCAAGGTCTGGAGTGAAATGAAAATTGACAGCTACGATGTTTCGGCGGAATTTAGAAAACCTGAAAATAGCTTACAGGATCCAGCAGAACCTAATCTGGCGTGGTATAGCGCTCACGTCCGTGAATCGCAATATTTATTGCAAGTGATGAAATGCGCGGATGAATCTTGCTGTTCCCCCTCGAGGAGTGCGTTAAAATCTGTCTTTCCGGATACTTTCTTGCCGCCACCCTGCCCAATCCTTCAAACCCCAAGCAAGCTCGTGGTGCCTAGTCAGCTAGATAAAGGATCATGCAAGTTTTCACCACTTCTTGTGAGGTTGTCCGTTGATCTGTCGCCTCCACTAGAAGGGTATAAGCAAATGCCTTACGATTTTTACTGTCCATCAGTACAATCCGATCTCAAGAACAGAATATGTGCAACTTGTGGGATCTACTTCACATCCCAAAAGAGTGTGCAAACGCACAGTCGTTACGTGCATGGCAAGACTGCCCAAAAACCTCGTGAGAGTAGAGTACGGCCACAGCGACTTGCTGCCAGAAGGGCAAATGAGCTGCTCTGCATTGTGCGCCATAGTGAAGCATTGTCTGAAGATGTCGATTGGCTCGACGAAGATGAAGTTGATGCAAGTGGTTTAACAATACCGGAACCTTCTTCGTCTGCTC
This sequence comes from Luffia ferchaultella, assembly GCA_949709985.1. Taxonomy (NCBI): domain Eukaryota; kingdom Metazoa; phylum Arthropoda; class Insecta; order Lepidoptera; family Psychidae; genus Luffia; species Luffia ferchaultella. The sequence continues at coordinate 1,295,060 of OX453255.1, read as the reverse complement.
TCCGATTACCAGTAATGAAAGAGGCGGAGTGGCTGGAAAACCCGTGGACAGAGGAGCAGTAATTGCAACTGAATTGTGTTTTTGCGTACATACACTTATTTGATTTATGCCTAAATAAAAACATAAAATTCTCTTCTTTTGTTTCTTACTACTGCAAACACAATTATTACAATAACAAAGGTATTATACTTTGTGACTTTAAACTTTTAATGGTCACTTAAATGTTACGTAACGTTTAGGGTGGGGGAGGGGGGGTACAGAAAAACGTTACGGTGCGTTACAGGGGGGGGAGGGAGGGTCTAAAATCTTCAAAAATTGTGTTACGTAATACTTGAACGCTCCCTAAACAGTTTTTAAGGAAACTTTGCAGACGGGAAAGAAGGTTGTCAAGATATTTGACATTAGCTACTCTTTGTCCGTCTGTTTGTCTGTACGTCTATTCATTTCAATTTTATCTATTCGAGCTAATTTCCAATACGACTGAACAGATTTTAATGAAACTTTGCAGACGTGAAAGAAGGTTGTCAAGAGTGTCATAAGCTACTTTTTGTGTTTGTCTGTCTGTCTATCTGTCTGTCGTTTGTCCTCACTGATCTAGCAACGTACAGCCAAAAGTACTATGTCTAGGAAGCTTAAATTTGGAACATAAGTTTATTTTATAACGTGAGCATTATAAAGTTAAGAAAGGCTTTTTTAGAAATTTCAAACTTAAGGATGGGAATGGAGGGACTTAAATAATGACGTGTTTCAGGGTTTTTAGATTTTCACGTTTTAAGAGTGGGAAACGGGAGATGAAAATTTGTATCGGTTTTTTAAAGGGTGGAAAGGGAATGAAGATTGAAAGTTTGAATGGGTGTGACCAAAATTGGTTCCAGCAAAAAGTACGTATAAACCATCTCGAACGTTGATAGTACCTATAACAGGAATTTGTAGTCTACGCAAGCGAAGCTGCGGGCGGTCGCTAGTATATTATATTTATCATGACTTGATACCAAAACAAAATTTATAAACAATATTATATTCGATTGAAGAGAAAGGAACTTATAAGCTATTAAAATTTTATTTCTGTCTCTTTCTTGTTAAACGAAATTTAACATCATGTTAGAATGATTTGACGTCACTGACTAGTACACCATGCGGTGTTGCCCTTTCTGTCTGACAATCAAAGTCTAATGATTTATTTGTTTTTAATTCTATCATTGTCATGATATATTTACAAAATTCTTTCATATACAATAATTTAAAAAATATAGTTAAGTAGCCTATTTTAGCGAATTTATAGCATAAAGTGAATATTAACCTTGCAGTTTGGTGAATTAAGCTCCAAGCACCCTCATCCAGAAAGGATGCCCACGCCCCTGCATAAATGGCTGACATGGTATGGTTTGTTAAATGTTATTGCTGTTATTATGTTAAATATGCCGCTGGCACTTAAAAGGTTAAAAATAGATGTTTTTAGTATTATTTAGTATTAGTGGACGACCGCTTAGCCTAGTGTATGTGACCCTGCCTACGAAGCTGGATGTTCCGGGTTCGAATCCCAGGTTGGGTCAGTATTTATATGATTAATATTGTTACTGGTACCGGGTCTTGGTTGTTATATGTATGTGGTGTCTTCGCTTGGCACCCAAAACACAAGCTAATGCTTAGTTTAGGGCCCAGACGTAGTTGTAATGTATACTAATGTATACATTATTATTATTATTTGATAAGCAATGTATCCTGTATTTTTAGATAGACAGGGTTCAATATAGCTATAGCCACTTATACCACACAGCTACACGATTCCAGTTCACGAATATTTTTGAAACTTTTAGGCTACTGTCCTCTGGTTAATTTAAAATTTTAATGAATGCAAGTTCAAGTCGAACGTTTTAATTACGCCCGTGATTCCTAATTGGCGGTAGAGAGTAAATTAAGTGGAGTTGTTTCAATGCTATGCGGCGCTGTCATTTTGTTCGGCAAAGTACCTAACTCAAACTTCGGCTCATTGGAGTGCATATTATTAGCCTGATCGATAAATGTCTGTGGTGGAATGAATTTCTGTCTCTTTCTCTGTCGTTTGTAATTTTTTTTAAATCTATAAACTCTTCTTGGATTCGTATAAAAAATATTATTAGTCAATACAAAATGGTTAGTCAGGTTCGAATACGGGCCTGTAGGCGTATTTTATTTTGGTTTAAAATAAGAAATGGATGCTAAAAACTGTGCTGGTTGTTTGTCGATTATTGAAGAGAAGTTTTACATGGAATGCACAAATGTAGATTGCGGAAAATTTTATCACATACTATGTACTTTAAATTCTGTCGATAAAAGAGAAAATTGGATTTGCCCGAACTGCGTGAACGCTTTGAGAAAGGGCAAAAATAGTACGTCTACCCTCGTGCATTCTGCTAATTTAATATCTATGGCAACGATCGCCATCTTGCCACAAGATCAAGCGAAGGGACCAATAGCCAAGGATAGACGTGAAATAGCCGCAGCTAAAAAAAAGAGCGCCCCGACACAGTGAAACAGAATTCAGTACCCGATTTCTGGGTACCTACTAATGAGGAAATATTATTGAAACTCTCAGAACTCACGAGTGAAATGAAGTTATTTTTACAGGAAGTCAAAGAGTTGAAAAATCAGCTAACCGAAACCACGGGATCTTTATTGAGCTGTAACGTTCACTTGGATGACATCACAGCAACTTTATCTAAAACTGACTCTCGTATCATGGTATTAGAATAGCGGGATGTTGAGATTGCGGAGTTGAAGAGTACGGTGATATCGCTGCGGAGTTAGCTTAACAACCAAGCACAGATATTGCTGCGCAACGAGCTTGAAATTTCAGGGATAGAGGAAACTCCATATGAAACTCTCAGTCACATCACACATGTCCTTGCAAGTGAAATTGGTATTCATCTGGCTGATTGCGATATTGACCGTGTGAGTCGCGTCGGTCCAAAGCGAAGGTTGCCTGCCAGCACAAAAAGTCTGTAGTTACTGCGGCGTCCTCCGAGATCAATTCACGAAGGCAGACAAGGTGCGCCGTAATCTGACTAGTGATCAAATCGAGGTGCTGACGCGGTCAGACAACCTACCTGGTTTCGTAGGTTTTCTGAGTGTATATGTCTACAACGTAGTAGCAAATAGGTGTTATCTAAAAGACCTATTGGTTGGCCAGGCTAAGCATGTTATTTCTAAATGGCTGCGGTCTTTAACGTATACCGAAACAGAGAACATATTGGAAATTATTGTTTAAGTGAAGTTCATTCTTTCTGGAATCTAGCGTTATATACTTGTATGTTTAAGTATTTTTATATATATGAGCCTATGTATATATGTATAAGTATTTTTGGTGTGTTTAAGTATATATTTACTCCGTGCGTGTGTATTTATATATTTATTGAAATGTTTGTAATTGGAAATATACTATCGTGTATCCGTGTAACTATGTTTATATGCATGTGTATGTGTAATATGATTTAGTAAATCCTCACCAATCAAATTCACATACATAAATACATAATCACGCCTGTTTACTAGATGAGCATATATGTACGAAGGCTAATAGATTTTGATCCTCACATGCTTGTGAGTATCGACATCTATATCGATATATCTACAAACATACATACATCTTTATCGATATTTACCAATCGTTGCTTGCAGGCTCACTGTGTTTTTTAAAACAAAATGTAACATCTGGAGTATTTATGTTAAAATCAAATTGGTAGAAAAGTGATGCAATTAGGTCACTGGACATAACGTTCGATGAGTAATCTATTAAAGTATTAGATGAGATTTTATTCTAAGTGTATAATTAGTAAAATAGTTGACTGATGTGAAAAATATAATGTGGCAAAAGATTCTGTGGCATGCAATAAACTTATTATGATTATGATTATACAATATGTAATTAATTTATATTAATTATTAAATATAATATAGTATAAATACGCTGACATATGTAAAAACCTGAATTGTATTTTTGTACTGCAATGGTTGTTGTACTTGTTGAAGAGCCAAATAAATAAATTAAATTAAGTAATCATAAAGAAAAAAAAATCAAATTATTGATGTAAACGTGCTGAACAAAATTATAATACGCCAATAATTACATTGTTTTAATTTTTATTGTTGTGTGTCGTGATAGAGGAGTGGTGGCGAGCCTGCTTCTTGTTTAGAATATTGTAGTTCGAATCCAAGAAACCGGCCTGTACTCCGTGCCTCGGAGAGCGCGTTAAGCCGTCAGTCCCGGTTGCCGTCACAAAAAAGTAGTCGTCAAAAGCCGCCAACGTGCATTGGAACAGCGTGGTGGATTAAGCTCCAAGCACCCTCATCTCGAGGGGAGGCCTAAATCCCTGCAGTGGGGTATAATGGGCTGATATGGAATTTTTATTGTCCGCTCTTACATTTAAAATAATATAATATTGTTCCAGCTATTTCATAAATAACATATTATGCATTTTACCTTCGAAACTATCTTCCTACCATTTCCTTGTCCAATAAACATAATTCAGTTACGAATTCGCAATTTCGTAGCGATACCGCTACGAGCGAGCGTTAATTGTGAATACGTGTAAGCGGCCAATTTGAATAGAGGCACTTGCTGCCCCGTTCCTGAACACAAATTAGTTATTTACGGGCCGCTCGCAGTAGTCTATTGGACGCGCCTTAAGGGCTTCACTGTCTTTTGGGGTTTGTAGATGACTAATGTGCGGGCAGACAGACTGGGTATGATATCTTTGCGTAAGATTTAAGGTTCGACCCTAGAAAATGAAATAAAATAGGATTTTGTAATTTTAACTTTTAAATAAGATTAGTATACTTTCAAAAATATTTCTACTATACGCCGTGTTCAGCTAGACGTAGTCCAAACCATAGAGTGTGTAAAGCTTACCAAACTAAACAAAAAGTTGAAGTGAGCGGATGGCGCAAACTAACGGTTACCGAGAAAGACATGTTTTTTCACTTTTTATTTAGTTCGGCAAGCTCTACATGCTTTACAATTGTTGACTACGTTCAGTCGAACACGCCGTCTATAATATACCGTGTGTTCCGTTAAACGTAATCCAAATTAATTTATAGGACGTGTAGAGGTCATAAAACGAAACAAAAAATTTCAAGTGAGGAGATGGCACAAACTAACGTTTATCGAGAAAAACATGTTAATGTTTCATTTTTAATCACATATCTTGTTTTTTCTTTTACCTTTTGTTTAGTATGGTAAGCTCTACACACTCGATAAGATTGGATTACGTTCAGCAGAACACGCCATATTGGTGGTAAGAGAACTTAAAGAAGCTTAGCTCTTTTCTCTGAATAGGTGAAAGTTTCTAAATAAGAACGAATATAAATTCTACAAAAATAAGCCAACTAGAACCTCACAAGCATCGATGGAAGAAGTGATTGCATTTTATCAAACTTACTTTTGTGAAATGTAAATAAATATTCAAAATATGAAAAAACGTTATTAGTTGATAGTTGATAGCAGTTCGTTGCAATAAATTTCATTAAATATCACAAGAAAAATGATTATAATTATATTATGCTACCCTTTACCCCTTACTTATGTGAGCAAAAATTCTATTGTGTCGTTGTTCAATAACGACTTAAAGAAAGGGCAAGCAAACAAACTTTATTCCATGTAATATTAATTAGTATATGATACTCAATATTACTCAATTTCCAGATAGATCGTAAATACATTGCCTTAAATTTATGTTGCATAAATCTCGCGTGATTGTACCTTTGCGCGGCGCCAGCGCAAGAGCAATTCGTATTTGCGATTTACATATACCGTGATACGGAACCTCGTGACGTGTTGGGCCATTTTGTCTCGTAGCGTTATTGTTAGCTAAGCGCTCAGTACAATCGGGGAGGCGGATTGTCATTATAGTTTACGTTTCGTGTATGATATTACCGTGTTGCAGTATTTGCATTGCAAACTGATTGGAATTTACCAAAGAGTCAATTTTTAAATAAAATATTCGATTAGCCTGTCGATCGAGTGGTCTAAGACCCCAACTGCAAAACCAATGGTCGCATGAGCGATCTCCGACTGAGACAAACATTTCGGTGTGTGCATAAACGAACACGTCTTTAGGAATATTATAACGTTGGTTGGCACTGGCCATAAAAAGGACACGTCGAAAAAAAAAATTGTGATGAATCAAATCAATATTGGAAGGAAAAAAAATTGTTTGCGATCTTCCTCGAAAGAAGAAACTAGTGCAAACTAGCTCGGAATGTTTTAAAAAATGTAATAAAAATAATAATCATCTAATAGTTGTTTTAATAAGCTTAATAAAATAATTAATCGCATTAAACAATTTGATAGTTTCTTTACCTCCTTCCAATATTGATTTGATTCTTCAGTATTTGTTCTTTTTCTTCGTCGTGTTCTATTGACGATCAGTGCTAATGTTACAATATCCATAGATAGGTATATGTTACATGTATTTTAAAAATATTTCAATTTGTAATGTATCATTTTCGTCTGTTACCCACAGTACAGGTTCCGGCTAAAGACAAAACAAACAAAAGAATAAAATATAATATTAAAAAAAATTAAAGATACAGTTACGTGCATTTAATTGACGTGATCATTTACACTTCTTCATCACTAGTTAGGTTTTAGAAAGTACAAAACAGTAGACGACAACCGAATATATATTCGATGGATAAGATGTTTTGGCACCTTCCGCATAACTCATCGAATTTGATTGGTCGTCGCTTTTCGTTTTTGGTCTTAGTTTCTGGAAACAACTAGTAACAATAAAGTGTCAATAATCGGTTTTAAGTATGTACACCTTATATATATATATATCATATACTTATTTGAAATGTGAAATTTGAAATATATATATATATATCACATTTCAAATAAGTATTTTCTAAAAATCCATCTGGACATAAATATTTTTATTTAAAACCACAGTCCGGTGACTTATATATTTTGCAAAGAAATATGTTCTATCTCAAATAGTACACACGCAATAAATATTTTATATGTGAACTGAAAATTTTGGATTCGATATTTTTTTATGAATTATCTACATGGAGATGAAAATAAAAATTGATTCGTCTATTAAGTTCAAGTAGAGCACCAAACCAGAATAATAGGGATGCCAATAATACATTAATATATAAAAATCCGCTTTGACCCTGGCATGAGTACAATATTTAGTTATTTTTTTAATAAAAAAATTTGTTCGTTAACGTCATAACTTAGGAAAAAAGCTTGAATATAGCTTTTCAGACAAATGCACAATACACATTAAATTAGATTCAAATAGACACGTCTGAGCGCATTTAAGAGCACGTATACCACATATATTGGTCATTTCTATTATATTCTGATGTCTGTGGATAAAACAACGAATCATTATTCGTGCGCAGATCTAGATTTCAGTTTCGTTCCGGTCTTGACACGGGTCACATAAAAATGTCATCAACACTCCGCCTCAGTCGTAATTAGTAACTATGATATGTAAAATGTTAAATACGAAACGAGCGACACGTATAAAACTCACAGACCCGACTTCAGAATGTATGTACTATTATCGTTTGTTTATGGGATGTTATATTTTCCTTCCATGTTTTAAATACCCGTCACTAGTGATCCTACATGTACAATTTTTCCTGCATACGCGCGGAGTCTAGTCCGAAGAACATATTTTAATATTTATTTCAACGTATTAATAATTTAATAAAAAATATAAATTATTGATTTAAAGTATACACGTTTTGACGTGAATACGTCTTTAAAATTGCTTCGATAGTGGGAGGCAAGTCAAAAAAACCAATGATAACAAAATCGGGGGATACAATTTGATGCTGCAGATTCATATCTATCATCCCCATTCTAAATTCAATTACACCATTGAATAGCTAAAGAATCAAAGAATTCATTTCGCCAAGTAAGGACTGCGACGCATCGCGCGTGGAGGAGGGGGGAGCGCCGCCATTTTGAGATGATTTTGCTGCGTATCGAGATTTCCACTTAGTATAACTTTTGACTTAAAAGAGCTACGAGGTTCGTTTAAGTTTCAATAGTCAGCTTGCGCCAAAAGCTATCGATTGTGTATAAAACCTTAGTGCAAAATAGTGACAGTGAATGTTATACGTTAAAATAATAAAATAATCATATAAAAAATATACAATGTCGGCCTATACGCCTATACTTACAGGACACCGTGTATGAGACGCGTTAGACATGCTGTCAGAGGGTGTGTGTCAGTCACGTCGACAGTTCGAACTGAAAATAATCTGTAAAGAAGAAATAAATAAATTGTTCGTGTCAAAGTGACGTAAAAATTGTATAGGAGTTGACATTGCTGAGTTGGTGGATTTATTTCGCTGTGAAGTACTGAGAAGCAAAAAAACAAAAAGAGAACTCGTCGTGCATTGACTGAATGTCACATGTAAGCCGAGGTCTCAGCAAATATACCAAATATTGTTTTTGGTGTATATATAACAGGAAATCTGCCTATTCATTGATTAACAGTTATGGTTTATGATTATCGGTATTAGACAAAATGATCTTTATTTTATTTTTTATTTTTAATGCAGGAAGAATTCAAAAACTCAATACATTATACAATTCGTTACGTTAGTACTCATACGATGTTTACATATTTAACTTTCAGTGACGTCCATCTACGAAGGCAAGTACGGTAGAAGCAATACATCTTGTAATAATGTCCTACGTCATGTGTCACTTGAAATGCGTCAGTATTGTCATTCCATGAAGTAAATCTGAGGTTATATATACCATGAGTAATTGTTTTCCAATCGAACTTGTAAAATGTTTTAATGTAAATTAGCCTGACTCTACGCACCGTTTTCTAAGTCTCTGAAATCTAGAAAACTAATATTTTCTTAATTTATCATATATCTTCTTTTCGCAACAATTGTGTTTCATTTTATCGGATTATTTTTTTTTTCCATTTCAAAATCATTGTCACTGTACATTGACTTAACACTGTATCAAAATAACCTACCAACTAAAAAAAAATATCTAGACACTGTAGTTTTATATATTTTTTTAAAATCCGGACCTAACTGAATAGTTTTTCATCTACGAACATAGTACTCCGGTCACGTTTCATCTACTTAAATATAGTTAATATCCATATATTTATTACTCGTTTAATAAAATTGTTACGTGTTGTAATACATTCCAGAAATATCAATAAAAAACGGGCGACGACGAATTTAAATTACTGAGAGTTATCTTGAAAGCGCCAGAACGAATGAAGCTTCAAGTATATAGGACTCATTTGACAGCCTGTGAGTGAAGTCAACAAGTGATGACATCAAAACAGATGCCAAGTTGAGAGAAGAAATAAACGGACTGTCACTGTACACTTGACACGTTCAGATTTATTAATAGACGCCGGAAAACCAGTGAATTTATTTGTTCTGCAAAATTTCTGAAAGCGAAATAAACGAAGAAAAATTTTGATAAATAAAATTTAAGAGTTTCGTTGCAGTTTTTTTTTTCAAAGTCAGTATATATAATAGAAAACAAAATACAAACTCTATGGTTAAGTATAGAGCGTTAATGTCAGTATTGTATAATGCGGCGGCGTCACGGTTCGCCCGCCTTCAAATTTATACATTTTTAATCTAATTCACGAGCGCAACCAAAACGTACGAACACACAACTGGACCAGATAAAAGGCTCAATTTAGCCCGTCTCACCGACACATAGACGATGTTTTGTTTTTTAATTGTTTCATTTGTTAATCTGATTTGCTTTTTTACGACTGCACGAGCGACGCCGCTTTTACGACTGCTTCAGTTTTACTAATTCGTTAACTATAAGTTGAAAATTTAAACGTCTTGTTTATTAATTAGGGGCCTAGTCAAATTAGCTGTTGGAATTTGTGAGAAATCGAAAATTTACCTGTACTTAATATTATTATTACTTTGTAAAATACAATAATATAAAAATTATTGTATTGTGTATTGTGGTCCGTATAATCTATTTAATAAGATTAAATTAAGTATGTCACTCCTCAAGCACATTTAAGACAACATTTAATAAAACGGTTCAGTACAGACAATACCTACGTACTTATGTCTAATAGTGTAATAACATGTAATTAACAGTCATTTTACTAATAGATAATTAATACGTTAAACTAAAATTTTGTATAGTTGTATATGGGTAAGCACAATATAGGTTTGTCCTAAAATTTCAAAAAAAAAATGTAGGGTGTCTCCCATTTTATACCCTAATTTCCCCCATCTCTCAAAAAAGAATAGTTTATGTATGTATATAAGTTATCTAATAACCCTTAACACAAACATAATACTTGCTTATTTTGGGACTAGATGACACTATTTGCGATATCCCATGCCTCAAGTATTTTAATTTCAATGTATTTAATACATTGAAATTGAAATTGAAATTTTGTTAGCCCTCACTTGAGGGCTAACAAAATGTTGTATCGAATATGTAGTTTGTTTGTGTGTGAATTCGGGGTTCTTCGAATGGCAAATAATAATTACGAGGATTTTTATGGTTTTCCAAAATTTTATGGCTCCAAAGTGGCCTCTTCGCGTAAGTTGCACGCCTTGAGTTCCTAATTTTTTTTAATGCTTGCTCATAGTACATAAGATAATTATCATGTTTGTTTAGGCTTAATAAACAAACACATGATACGCAACAAGTACTTGGCCGTTATAAGGATTCTTTTTCTTATATTAAATTGACTAATATGACTAATATCGTGATAGCCAAGTGGTGGCGAACCCGCTACTTGGTTAGAAGGTCATGGTTTGAATCGCAGAAACAGGCATGTACCAATGACTTTTTTCTGAGTTAAGTACATAACTATCACTGACTTCGTACCTCGGAAAGCATGTTAAGACGTATCGGTCCCTGTAGCCATCACGAAATGGGAGTGGTTAAAATCCAGCAACCCACACTGGAGCGGCGTGGTGGATTAGCTCCAAGCTCTAAGCACCCTCATTCCAAAGGGAGGCAATATGACTAATAGAAATTTATATCGTGCAAGGTCTTGTCCGTACTTGGCTGTGTTCAATGTTGAATAAGTATGGTTTAAAAGTGGCAAATCTTATTTAGTCGCGTTATGTCGATCATGGGGACCATGGGTAAAAAGTAATTCTATGGTCTGTTCTAGGGACCACCACAGAGGCCACGGAGAATAAACAGAATTGGCAGCCTTACTCGAGGATGAAGACGTACTCTTATATATTCGCAGAATTATAAAATGTCGGTCTATCCGACTTGGAGTCCAAAAGCGCAGGCTCTGTTTTGAGGACAAAATTTAATAGGTCTGTAATTATTTTATCTTCCTGCACGATATATTGGCATAGTAATGTAAGCTGTGTAATATAAATAAATAAACCCGAATGTTTTAGTCAAACTATATAGTATCCAAGTCACCAATGACAACACATTCTTATAAATAACTCGCTAACTTCTTCTTTTACCTCAGTTCTCATCCTCATGGTTTACACGATGTCATTATTTCATTGACTTAAATATGAACGTATCATAGATAGCAGAACCATCAAAATGGAGGGCCGAAACGATGGAAAACCCGAGCTAAATGGAAGACTCAAAGACAAACTTAAACTGTCCATATTTTATTGTTTTAAATATTTTGTCAAATTACACATGAAATGTAATTTCAGAATCTTCATGTATTTTGTCAGTACGAATTTTACTAGTGGGTTACATTAAATTCTACTTCATAGTGCTACTTCAAAACGTCAAATGGTGTATATAGAGTGTGTAGCGTATATTTTTTGCTCACATTTTTGTCTTAATGACGCGGTATCTCTATATACATCTACGCAGAACATTCGTTACATAGCGTCATATTAAATTCAATTAAGCAGTTCTTAGGTGCACTGTGTACACAAAAACACGTAATTTATTTTAAGCACTTTTTCTCTTGTTACTTAACCTGGAATAAATTTCTAATTTAAACATAGGAATACTTTAACAGTAGAGTTATTAAAACAATTTTCCATAATCGTGTTTGTAATTCAAGCACTAAAGTTGGTCGGCTCCCCCACAAATGTACCGTGCCTTAAGTTGGAGTCAGGTGGCCGAAAGCCGAATGACCCACCTCTTTCTAATAGCGAAATAAATTAGCCTATAAAGTAGAAACACACGGCGTACATTTTCGATGAGATATTTTTTTAAGTAATTTATGTTATATACTAGCTTTTAGGAAAACCACCTCACAATGATTTTAAAATATCTATCCAATGATACCCCATTCGATAACATGTGTAGTACATATTTTTTTTCCTCGCTTCACATGCGTATACATAATTTTTTTTCAATGTTTTAATATAATGGGACGATGGGTCCCTGGTCCAAGAATGCCAAATTACTTGCTCACGATTTGGGTGCCGCGCTGCGTCTATTGTCAGGGGATCCTTTGAGCAAGGAATACCAGAGGATCAGTGTCCGCAATACAGCGTGGCAACGCGGCAAATATCCTTGGCACCCTGAACCCGTCGTCTCTTTAAAATTTTCTCGTTTATCATTATTTAGATAGTACTTTTAATTTGTAGGTATTTTGAGTTTCTTAATTTTTATTTAGAGAATGTTATTTAATAAATTAATGTTTAGCTTATATATAGATAATTTATAAACGTAGCAGTTAAAATGATTAATTTTAGCTATATCGCACCAATATTCTTATAGCAAAATTGCTGTTACAGACAGATAGACCGGCAGACAGATGGACATGAACAAACTAAAAGGTTTCCTTGTCACATTACGGAATCTTAATTATAAACGCTTTTTTCTTAGATTTTGAGATAGGTTTTTTCTTGTACATCGAATATATTTTTGAAAGCACTGTTTCTTAAATTTTTACTAGTCTGCTTGTGATAGTAGTCGCTTAATAATGATCATAATACATAGGACATCCCACACAGAGCCATCTAGTCCCAAAGTAAGTAAGTATTGTGCGTGTATTATGGATTACTAAACAAGTGTTATATATACTACCAAAATATAATTTATACACGAAACAAACAGACATGTTCAATATTCACGCATACAAATAAGTGTACCGGGCGGCAATCGAATCCGTGACCTTTAGTTTTGCAATTAGGGTTTCTAACCACTTGTCCAAACGGTCAGTAACGATTGACAATATATATTATGGTTTAACCCTTTAAGTTAAACCATAATATATATATAAGGCAGGAATTTTATGAAAATCTGTTTAATGGTTTTTTAGTTATAAATGGACAAGCAAATAGACAAACTGGGCATAATAAAAATGTGTTTTTTGGAATTAGAGATGACTAAATTAGTCGAATACAATACATTTTCTGATACTATCTGTCCAGTACGAGTTGTTATACAGACATCTTTGAAATACTGTTTGGCAATAAGTACCACAGGCAATATTTTCTTCTATAATGTGTGGCGCAACCTATGGGAGAGACCTATATCCTGCTGTGGAGAGACACGGGCTGATGATGATGATGAATTTCTTATCAGACGTATTAAGACGTTGTGATTTATTTGCATTCGATTAAATTTAGGTTCACTAATTTTAACTATATTTAATTGGTTTGTAAAATCTTGGTTGGAAATACACGAGCACTTTTTACATCTCGTTGTGCTGTTTAGTGCATTAAAAAAAATCATACTATAATTGAAAGTACTTAGATGTGCTAAGAACGAGTTCATAAAGTAAACATTTCATCTCGTCCTCGTCCTTGTTAAAAGTTTGTCGGGTTTTGTAGAGGGGCACACGGACATGGACTCCTTGAACTCATTGTCTGTACCACAACCATTGCGCCTTTTAGGGAAAGCAGTATTCTTCTACGTATTTACTTTCTTAATTCCTGAAACCTGAAATACGACCGCAAAGAAAATAGAATCTAAGGTCTGATTGTAGCGACAAAACTCATCTGTCAAGCTTATTCTTTCAGAGCAAAAAGATGTGACATAGACGGGAAAGTTCCGTTTGGTAGCTTGTAGGTTGGCTGGTATCAGGTGTTTCTGAGATTCTTCTTCTGTAGCGATATTTGGTAAAGGAACGTGAAGAAGAAAAAAGATTAAAGTTAGGGGTCGTCGTTTGGTGGCTACACGTGTGTCGCCACCCTCACAACAAGTCCGTGGGAGGTCGCGTGATCCGGGTAATTAATGTGTACCAGGTCAACGTTCCCGTCTATCTACATTGTAAATGCCGAGGCAAAGCCGGGCACGATGATGTGTTAATACATAATACTAATTTCACGATACTTCTTCCCTTTCATATATTTTTTTAATAACAGTCCACGATGTTGATTGATGTTATGTTTTCGCTTTGGCCGCGAGTAATTAAATAGTTTGTATTTGGGAAGGTTAATTTCCGAGTGTTAAGGCAAAGTCAGTATATGTCAATTTTACTGCACACAAAAAACGAAAATTACATTTAAAGAAAATAGTGTATTTAGCAACAAGTATGGTAAGTTATCGGTTGTCTACGAAAACGGAGTAGGGTCAACAAGTAAACCGATTCTCATTTATCATAAGTCATCTATAAAACCCAAGTTTCTTTACTAAAATTTTGCATGCGATAATGAGTTTACAAGCAGTGATAATGATTAGCTGTGTGATTACCTACTTATTCAAATTTCGATTACCATATTCACAATAAAACACGTAGTGGGCAAGTATTTAAATATCGACCAAAAAGCATGTCTAAAGATGACACTTGTCCTGAATAAGTAATAAAAATAATAATTACCAATTTATTATCTTTGTTTACTCATTAAATTTTATTTTTTTATAATTACTATCCAATTATCGAAGTTAATTAGTAGCATTACGTAACAATCAGTTACATTCTAGGTGCATAATACAAGTAATAAATATTTTTTATGGTTAAGGTTATTCGTGTGAGCCTATTTAATATCTGAACATTTACGATCTTCCTTGGACATAATATATCATTTTATGTTTCAATCGACATAGCATAAATAAAAACCGTCTATATTTTATTTCAAGATCTAAGTTTAAATTATAATATCCGGACATTTTTTCCGTGTTTTAAAACCTTACAAATTGATTTACAATTAAATTAAATTACAAATACTTGTAGATAGTAAAAAAAAATCCAGCATTGAGAATTTGTCCTATGATAAATTATATAAAACATGGAAAAGAAGTGTGTACCTTAATGACTTCTAACATTTATTCTCCTTAAAGACGTTTTATGCAAATGACCTTGCCACAGAGCGTTGAAGTCTGTCCAACCGAGTAGCAGTGTGAAGTGGGCGGGAATTTTTTCAAAATAATTAGTATAATTCGAGTGTTACAACGTGGAAACATATCTGATGTCAAACGCAAACGATGTGGCCCGTCGGCTTGTTTTATTCAAATAAGCGTGAAATTCATTTATATTCTAATTGTTTTACGAAAACAGTTTTATTATTTTTCTTTATTATCGTAAAATAATTATGTGAGAAACTTCAATTCATCATCGTCAACCTTTGGAGGGCGTTCAAATGTCTCGAGAAATTGCAATGAAATTACACCTAATAGGTAACGCTGATATAACGTAAGCACAATCATATACAGAGCATATTTGTACATGGCGGTGAAACACGTTTTAAAACATACAAAACACAAAATTATTTTACCTCAGTAGCTAAAAAGGTCAGACTGTTATCTGTCTTAGTCCGTTACGGCTCTATCATTTCTAAATAATGGTTATACTTCAAGTATTGTAGTAATTTTATTTCAAAAATGCTTCATAGAATGAGAGATTTTTTAATGTTTACGAAAGTGATTTGGATATCATTTTAAGCACTTGCGTGTGGTGGCAAGGCCGCTTCTTGTTTAGAAGGTCATGGTTTGAATACCAGAGCATATATTTTTGTTGTCTGCTGTCTGTTCATGTATGAGTTTTTTTTTTACTTAAGTACAAAACTATCATTGCAATCGGTCCCAGTTGCCATCTTAGATGGCAGTCTTTATAGTTCACCAGTCCACACTGGAGTAGCGTGGTGGAATACGCTGCTAGATCCCTCATCCCGAGGAGAGGTCTAAGTTCCTGCCGTGGGGTGTAATGGGCTGATATGGTTATATGGTTTAAGCGTTTGCTATATTAAAACTGATTTTTCGTCACATTAATTTTAACTGTGTTTACCTGCACAATATTTAATTTAAAAAAAAAATTACAATATTTATTTATTTAGGATAATAACTATTCATATTTGTTTGTTGTAAAGTGAGAAGCTCACCGAAGACGTCATATATAATGTTTCTCACTGACAGTTATAAGTTACCCTTTCAAAGCTTAGACAGTAATATACATAATTAACCGCCTCTTTTAATTTCTAAATTAAAATCTAAAAATTAAATGGGACACTTGTGCAATAAATAAAGTGAATTACGTAAGCATAAAGTAGAAAGCGACGCGGTAGGAATTAATGACAGGAAAAAGTCGACATCCTTTATAATTATAGGCCACACCTGCCGAAGTTGGCTTACATTTCGTTTCAATTTTATCAAGTCAATTAACGTAAGCTACGTAGGTGAAAACTAGTATTTTGTATTCAAGATACAATAAATTAAAAGTAAATTTGCCTTAATTACTTTCGTAATAAAAAAATCCATTCTGGGATACGCGACTTTTTCGTGGCGTTAAACGAATTAAAAATTTTGTGGTGATTAAATTACGTAGAGATGTTATAATTTGAATGCTTACAAAACGTAGTCGTAATACAGTTAAGAATGAGATGATTCTGTTTGACACAAACTACTCACTGAGCCGAATTAGTTTTTGTCTACAAAGACAAGGGTCGGGCAAAAGGTGAATTATAATGGAGGAAAATATTTGCATTACATTTTTATACGCTCATAGGAAAATTATACCCCTGTCAGAAATTAAAGTCAGTCAAACCGTCGTAATTGTTAAGAGTCTCAGTTAAATAATAAAATCAATACAATTACAATGTTAGTAACATTGTACTGATAAAATTGTACTGATAAAAGGTGTTATTTTCGCATAATTATGATGATTCAGACTCTTTTTGATATGTTTTAGTTATATTACAATCTTACTAAACTTTAGTTACTGTCCAATCGTAGAATTAGTAAATGAATATCTTTATATTTTTTTAAGCGATATACGCTTAAAAAAAACTACCACGAAATATGTGGCGGCACCAAACTTCTAACAAATGCAGGTCCAGTTTGTAGTAGCTAAAAATCTAGTCTGTCGTGATAGTCGAGTAATAGTGAGCCCGCATCTTATTTAGAAGGTTGTAGTTTGAATCCCAGGAACAGGCATGTCCCAATAAGTTTTTTCTATCTGAACTATATAAATTATCACTGACTCTGTGCCTCGGAGAGCACGTTAAGTCGTCGGTCCCGGTTGCCGTCACCAGAGCAGAGGTTAAAATCTACCAATACGCACTGGAGCAGCGTGGAGGATTAAGCTACAAGTACCCTCATCTTAAGGGGAAGTCTTAGCCCCTGCAGTGGGGCATAATGGGTTGATATGGAATATGAAAAAATGACACTAATGATAATAATTTTACATGTAAAATTACAAATTCCCTGATTTCACTATTTTACTGCTACCGACGAATGGTGAATTTTTTTCCACTTGTATGTTCTAAGTTATTAGCCCGAACCGGCTGGAGCGATTTTGGTAATTGAGGTGTCATTAAAAGACTATTTTCGTTTGACATTTCTGTAAACTATATCCGTACATTCACGGTGACATTCTGATATTTATTCCTGACCTTTCTATGATTACAGATTCCAGTAAGTCTAGGCTGCCATTAGACCATAACTAGTAGAAAGTCAGGTCACCATAATGACACTATTAGGTTACGCATTACAGAATCTATGCGGAAAATGTTTTATATAACATTAACTGGACAAACATGTGTGTATAGTTGGCCACGAGATCTGGGACACTTAATTTAATTTGGTCAGTCAATTTTCATAATCTTGATAAACAGTAAAAGCGTGTATATATTATGGTCAAAGACCTATGTGTTGTTATATACCGCTGAGTACCTAAGAAGTATATCCAAATTTAACAAACACCTTAAGTGTAACTACAATATTTCTAGTTTCGCCTTTTGGTTGATGTTATTTCTGTCCTTTGTAACTGAGCAAATGTAGTATCCTGAAATAGCCAAAATTCCCTAAAGTTTTTTTAACTGTTGTAAATAACAACTACCCACGAAGGGTGTTTCGGTCATCTTACCGTGAATGTCATATCCTGCTACGTCCAACCAGCTTCTTTAATTGGGTTCAGCAAAAATCCTCACGATACTTCTTTTTTCAAACACAACATTTATGCTGAGCTAGTAACCCTTTCGGTTCATTTAGTAATGAATTTGTGTTGTATAACGCTTCTAAATTATGTTATTGTACTATGTTTTATATGTTTGTGCTTATTTAAGTCGAATAAATGATTATTTATTTACTATAGGCGTTCACAAAGTCGGCGTATCTTCAGCGCATATAACCTCATTTCTTTATGCTAGTGCCAACTTTGTGTGAGCCTTGGTACTTTCATACGGAATCCATGTATATGCGCTTACAAGTGCGTTTGCTTGTAACAAAATGCATATTTGTAAAAACGAATCATCTTCTCCGAGTACAATAGGTACTTTGGAAATGACTAAAGGCGCTGACCAGACCCTAGATAGACAATTTATTAAATTCAAATCCAATATCTCTATTTCGTAGTTATGTAACATAATCTTGAAATACGTCAAAAGATTGAATTTTATTACTTTGTGGAAGAACGCCACCACAAAAGCGTATTCAAAAAGTGCTAATTCCTCTCAGAAGAATACGCAAGAAAATGAGGGACGCTCTTTTTAACAAAATTATAAACATTTTTTTAACAGTAAGTGCTTAAATATTAACATTATTTAAACAAACTGTTAGGCGAGCGGCTTACACCCATGAATTTTTATCGTTTACGTAGTCCGATACTTTATAATAAACTTTTGCATGAAGCTTTCGTTTTATTGTAGTTTTAAACTTGTGCCTGTCGTAACTATATTATCATATGGATTTTGCCTAAACACGTCGATTACCGCTGCCTGTTATTTTATATGTTTAGTTTAGGTAAAGTTGTGATTTCAGAAGATATCTGATCTCAGAGGCAAAATAAAAATGTTTTCGTATTTATAAACGGTACAACGTTAATTTGTGTCGATTCAACCAGCCGAGTGCTGGAATCGTTCATTAAAACCCCGTTAAGCGTCGTCCGATGTAAAGAAATCCAAAGTTACTTCACTTTTAAACAAATATAGGTTAATTGAGATTTTACTGTCGAAGCGTCGCCTCTCGCTTCCACGGACACGATTAGAAGACAGAATTTTTTTAAATTGAAGCAGAATCGGAATTAGGTATAAAATATCGTAAAAGTTTGATAATGATCCAAGTGTAAAAAAATTTAGTTTCACAACAATGAAAACGTATTAGTAATATTGAAATAAATAATTTATTATATTAATATCACATTTTAAATTATTAATCTCACTTTTTAAAGCCTACTGCCAGTCTTTGTGTACGTATAGCCTTGGGTACGGTACGGTCAGGGGACATACAGTGACCTCCGGGTGCAGTATAATAACGCGTTCAAAGTGCTGCTGAGGCTGCCGTGAAGGTCGAGTGCGTCAGGAATGTTTGCGAGGGAGCATACTGACGGGTTCACGGCTATAATGGGTCTCATTGCGGTGTACTTCCTTACACGCTCGCCACTGTGGCGGCACCAGCACCATCCTGGGTGTGTTTGCGACACAGTGGAACTCCCCGATGTGGATTAGGTAGATGCGGCTTCCCACTGATTAGCCGTGAAGCTATCTCTACTTTATAATATTCATTTTCATTTTATTTTTCTTAGTGTTTTTTGTTGTTTTTAATTTTATTTGATTATTTATTAACATTAGTTTTAAGAACATTGTTACTAACCAACTATGAACCCTAGAGTCTGAAATAAATGTTTATAATAATAATTATTATTATTATATACTAACAATAATTATTATTCAGTATTTAATAATACTAATAATTATTATTATTGAAGGGCACTCTTTCAAATGATATCTCTTATGTTCATGTATGTAAAAAATCATTCCTACGTTTGGATTTATACTTGACAGGATAGAATTTTGCATTATTTCTTATTTTTACTTCAATGTCCCAGGTAGAGATTAATCATTTTACACAATCAAAACAATATAAATTGCGCACATGCAACACTTATAGTTAGAAACTAGACAGGACAAACAGATTGAAAACAAATTAATCAAATCAAATATATTAAAAAAGAAAAATTCAACATAAAATGTTTACCCACACTTATTGAAAATCAAAATAAATTGTTTAGGTACCAGTTTGGAGAAATAAAAAGAAGAGAACCAGCAAGAAACTTTTCTCTGCTTATTTAATTTAAATATATCTATGTTTTCAATTTAAAATCCTTAAATCTGTTACTGTTGTTAATATTCGCTTTGGGAAGCTTTTGTCGTGAGTTGGACTTCGCTTATGAATTGATAAGAATTTAAATGTAATTTTTCATTTAAAACTTTATTATAAAATACGTTCTTGCTTCAAATAAAATAATCTTTGGTCAGAGTGGATCTTCTGTGAACATTTTATTGGTTGTTACCGATAGCACACGGAAACTGATACGAGGCGTACCCTTTTAATGAGGAAGTGGTTACAGATATTTTAACACAAGTATTTGGGTTATTACCTTAGATAACAAACACGGCTATGATTTATGGTGAACAATATCTTTTTTTTTTGTTTAATGATTATTGTCATCATAACCTATGTCCCTTTTATTTTATCTTTACTACGCACCACTCATCGTCTGGGCATTGCCATAAAATTATTTGTTAGAATTTCGAAGCTTTAAAAGTTTGACTGATGAGCTTTCAACAATTTTTATGGACATTTATGACAAGTAATCTGCCTGCGTTTTATTCTCCGTTGTTTTATTATCATATGCACATAATAATATTTTTAAGATGACATTATGTTTTGTAACTTGCGGTGGAGACGCAATTTTGTCACAGAAATATTATTCTTATTCAGGACTTTATGGGTAATAGTTCTGTTCCTACCCTTGATTTAGATAGAGCTTACCTAAAAATCTTATGGATTATAATATAAACTTCGCAGGGAAATTACTACAAGGAAAATTAGAATACTAAAATTTATGCTAATAATGTAAGTATTTTGCAACTAGTTATTATTATAACTGATGTATAAATTGTCCTATGTGAAAATTGTATGATGTAATACATAATTACTATACAATACATAATTATTGTATTGAAATTATAACAAGTCACAATTAAAATAATCTTGTTAGAATGACTGTTATTGTGTTCCCTATATGCCATAATAACACTTTACCAGGTTCTAGTCACGAGAAATTGTATAACGAACAGGTAGGTGAAATTTCGAGTTCAATCTAAGTGTAAATATGTTATATTAGTAACAGTAACAACAGATAAGCAAAATTTCAAGTCATTTTGAAGGGAGTTCGTTGTTCACGTTATGTTAATAACTATAACTAATCAGTCAGTCGTGAACAGAACCGAAGTCTAGACTAGCGATTCCGTCGCGCACCCATTCTAATTGTTGTTAGCGGAAGTGCCATGACGCGAGCGGAACATACGTTTCCAATTATTGACGTCGAGCGGACTTGTAAACGGATATGCATTATTTGACCCCAGGCGGGCTGTAGATCGTACTAGGTTGTAGAATAGAAAAGTAATAGAGGTTATTTTCTCTTAGTAGTATATTATAAATGCGAAGGTCTGTTTGTTCGTCCCTTCATTACATCCGTACAGAAACGAAACGACTTTATTTTTTACACGAAAATCGTAAGACACAGATAGTGACGCCACCGGTTATCTGGATGAATGTTCTGTCATAAAAAACTAATCAAGCTTGGAAGTGAATGATGAACAGAGCTATGAAGCGAATATGAAATAATGATAATAATAATAATATATACGTCACAACAAAGTCATGGCCCCAAACTAAGCATTAGCTTGTGTTTTTGGGTGGCAAGCGAAGGTGGTGGTGGTGGTGGACGACCGATTGACCAAAGCTGGTCGCAGACGTGCGAGCTTCTCCATCATTGTCTTCAGTTCTTCACAATACACATCTGCAGTAATGCTCATGCCGTTTTATAAAAAAACTGTGATCCACCGGCACTAGACTACCAAACAGTGACCATCACCTTTTTAAGGGTTATTTTTCGTTAATCACATTGCTTTAGTGCTGAACTAGGATCTAACCAACTTGCTGAGCGCTTTTGATTGTCGAATAGAATCCATTTTTCATCACAGGTAACAATCTGGTTCAAAATTCCTTCATTTCTGTGCCTGTTGAGCAACGCAAGGCAGGTTTCGATGCGTACGTTGCGCTGGCGATCGTTAAATTCGTGGGGTACCCATCTATGCAGATTTTTTACTTTGCCAATTTTTTATTTTAATATTGTTTTGATGCTAACATCAAAAGCTGCGGCTAGTTCAGCTGTAGTTTGAGTATCATAAGCTTCCACAATGGCCTTCAATTCATCATTGTTGACCAAAGTGTCCGGACGACCACGAGGTTCATTATTAGTCATAATTTCCAGAACGGAAGCGGGCAAACCAATAACAGGTTGTGCGTTCGTTTGTTAAGTTTTCTCCGTAAACGTTGTTGATGTTACGTGCCGTTTGTGCCGCAATAGTACCACGACGGAACTCATATTATTACAATTACAATTACACGAATTTTCAAAGTGGCCATTATGACGAAAAATGTTCAAATGTAATGAAAACACAACGATAATCAATAAACAAAAGAATGTCTTGACTAAAAAGAATGTCATGTTTTTAAAACAAAATTAATTTGAATATAGAATTCACAGCCAATCAAAATGTTTTTTTTTTTTTTAAATGACCAGTACTGTAGAATGGCAACTTCATAAGTTAAGACCTAATATTATAAAATGAATATTTGTAAAAAAAATACCCCGTAATACAAGCATAATACTTATTAACTTTGGGACTAGATGACGATGTGTGGGAAGTCCCAAGTATTATTTTTGTTAGAACATAAATACAAAACCAATAGCGATCAAAGCTTTAGTTTCGTAATATTTTATAGTAGTTTAAGTAAAAGTCCATTAGTAAAGTAAATGAAGAACGCTTGCGGGAATGGGAGCGGAAAAACATATTAGAAACTTTAAGCATTTCCATGCGGACGGATCCGTAGTCATTAGCTAGTTTAAAATTAATCTTAGCTCGGGAGTAAGACGTTATCTTCATAGCGATTCAGCTTCAGTTATAACTATTTTGCTATAGAAAGTAATATCTGTGAAGTATCTAACTAGTTGTTAAGTCTACGTACTGCCGCGACGCTCGACTGAATAGGAAGCGATTACACGCGTCCGAGTCAGGGCGAAGTAACTTTACTTAACTTTGTAAGTAGTTATGTATGTGGGAACTTACACTGCTGAGTTTTTTGGCGAGGGCCCACTTAGCGACGATTTGTGCGCTGCGGTTTATTTTATTGCTGTGTATGTTTTTAGATTTTCAGCTTTTATAGAAACGTAAACTTAAATTAACGCATATGTTTTTATTTTTATCAAAGAATTTTGCATTTGATTTTGTGTGAAATATTCACTTATTATGTGAATTGTTTTTTCAATTTAATGTGGCACTCATAAACTCTACATGGGCTTAAATGCACTGCAATGTACTTAAAGTTAATTAAACTTAACTTACGCTTAACAACTTTCAAATTTCCAGATTATAGATCTAGTCTTCTCTATATTTTCCAGATAAAGAGAAGACTAGATTCTTTTAGCTTATATATTTGGTTATAAAGCATTTCAAATTAATCCTTAAAGACAGGTGGGGCATGGGAATGTACTCACTGTGGGAATGGGAATGTTTTCACTCGTCATAGAATTGTTCAGTTGTATAAAATTTTTTTTTACTTTACATGTGTGCATCAGTAGGTTGACAAATTTAATGAGGTTTTCTTCATTACATATACTTTCTGGAATCTTGTTATAAATGTTTACAGCCATGGTCTGAGGCCCTGTACTGACTAATTCGATTCAGCTTTAGGTTTAGCTAAGGTATTTTTGTTTACGGACTTTTGTCGCAAATTTCGTGGTCGAGTGTATGTATTTTTAGGAAACAGGTGGATATTTTTCCTAACGAATTTGCTGATTTCAAGTATGTAGAGTGATGCAAGGGGTCAGGATTTTAATAAAATGAGGTCTGCAACTTCTTTGACCGCTATTTTAAATTTATTCCTTATCACTAAGTGACTTTATTACCGTATTACTATAGGAAATTGAACACGAAATGGCAGCGAGCAATATGACCTTGACATCCGTGGTAACTTTTTATCTACTGCATAAATTGATCTAGGTTCTTATTATATATTATATCATAAATTGCTTCTCTAATGTACAAAACCCGGATTTGGTCGCATTTTGGTACTTGTTGAGGTAGGATTTCTGACGACCAGCTCTTAGTCTATAAGGCGCGGGAGTATGTGTCAGCACGGCAAGCGTGAATGGTAGTAGAAGTAACGAGTTGAAACGAAGAATAAGTACGATAAGTAGACGTGAAGACAGTGGATTATAACGTAACTTTGAGTCAGGTAACGGTACATAGCAGTAGACACATAGCGTATTTTTCATGCGAGGATAATCAAGAGCATCGTCTATAGTATATGTGCTATTTCGGTGCGTATTTAATAATATATTATAGATTATTAGTATTCCGTTCTAGACAAATTGTTTAACAAGCTAACATATTGACATTGACAATTCAATAAGTGGGTAGAGTCGATAAGGAGCTGTAAGCAGGCGTTAGGTACCAACTCTTGCTATCGGAACAACGCAATGTCAACCAAAACGACCTCATTTAATAACTTATTGCAATTATTAAACATGTACTAATCGTAATAAAATTTATCAAGGCTGTAGTAACTTTTGTTATTGTATAATTAACACAGTTCAATGTTTATTGTTTTATTGATTAATTTATTTGCTACTTTGTATAATCCTCCTTTTAATAGGAGGGAGGAAGGAAGGGGAAAGGGAAGGAAGGAAGGAAGGAGGAAGGAAGGAGGAAATAACTTCCGGTTGGATCGCGAAACGTTAAAAACGTCAACAAGTGCGCTCCACATATAAAATCACAAAAGTGCTAAAAAACTGAACAAAACTACAATTCGTACGAGTGATTATATAAATAAAGACTAAAAGTGATCAAAATAACATAAAGAGTGCGTCTACGCGTGCGGGACAATCAAAATACAATTAGTGCAATTAGTGGTTGAACTTAACCTACATTTATAACTGTTAATATTGTCATTATCTTTGACATAAACGAACAAGCACTACCAACATCAGAGAAAGGAATACTACGTTTCGTTACACGGCATCATCGGACTCAGTGTTGCTATTGTTGGAAATAAATTTATACTGAATTGTAGCAGTGTTGCCAATACTAAGAAGCAAAATTCCACGACATGGACCAACAAATGGAACTATTATTCTCAAAAATAAAATTGGAAATGGAGAAACAAACAACAACTTTAACTGCAACTTTTAGAAACGAAATGGAAGAAAAATTGAAACCAATTTTAGAAGAAAATCTTTTTTTAAGAAATGAGGTGGAAAAATTAAATGATAAAGTGAAACGCCTGGAGTCAGGACAAAGGCAGAAGAACTTAATATTTTATGGTTTTAAGGAAACGATGGACAAAAATACCAACTTAGTCGAATTGGTAACAAAATCATTAAACGATTCGGGCATTGAAATCTACGATAGGGATATCGACATGGCATTCAGAATTGGAAAAACAAAATCAGAAGTACGCCCAATTTTAGTTGGCATGACAAATACTTGGAAAAAATATGATATTCTGAGAAACAAAAAAAAACTGCCGAAAAATATTTTTGTCAATGAAGATTTCAGTAAAGAAGTTTTAGAAAAACGAAGAGAACTCCTACCACAGTTGAAAGAGGAACGCAAAAAAGGACGTTTGGCGTTCTTAAAATTCGACAAGCTGATAATCAAAGGAGAAGATAGCAGGACACGCGATAAAAGAAAACGAGAACAGTCCACTTCACCGAATACAGCTACCGTGGCAGAAGAGGCTTGTCCCAAAACCAACAAAATCAATAGGATAAACGCCTTTGAACGTATGTACAGACCCAGGTCCCACTCAACATCGGATTCAAATAAACAATAGCCACTAACTTACATCGAAAACCGGAAGAACAGAACAAATAAACCAACAACTTATGAACTTAAAAGAAAAACGAATTTACCTTTCCCAACCCGGCTGGTCCCCGTGGGAGAGTATGACCAACCCCTTCCAGCTCAAATAATTGGAAAACAAAGAACTAAGACAACAAGAAAATTATATATAGCTACATTAAACTGCCTTACACTCAGAACATCTGAACGACTAACTGAACTTGAACTAGCGCTTTCTAAAATAAAGTGGGATGTACTGGGCTTAAGCGAAGTCAGAAGATTAGGTGAAAGTATAGAGGATCGCAAAGAATAAAAAAAGAATTTTTATTACAAAGGAGAAACAAAAGGAAACTATGGTGTTGGTTTCATGGTCAAAAAGCATTTAGAAAAGAACATAGAAGAGTTCAAGGGAATATCAGAGAGAATAGCTGTTGTTAATATAAATCTCTCAGGATATAAAAATAAATGGTCGTTTATTCAAGTGTACGCCCCCACCTTTACGCCCCCCACAACACGACGAATCCGCTAAAGACCTTTTCTACGAACAACTTTCATCAGTTCTCCATGAAACGCAGAAGAACGTGATGGTAATTGGAGATTTCAATGGTAGAATAGGATCACAACGATCAGGGGAAGAAAATATTATTGGCAAATTTGGATTCGGTAGAAGAAGTGACAACGGAGAAAGGATGATCAGTATAGCCTTTGAACACAATCTCACCTATATGAACAGTTTTTACAAACGAAAGACAAAAGACAAGTGGACATGGACATCACCGGATGGCTTGCACAGAAATGAAATTGACTACATAGCAACCAATAACAAGAAAGCGTTCCAAAATTTAAATATTCTCAATCAATTTAACTTTAAGACCAACCACAGGATGGTAAGAGCAGCAATAAAAAGTAACGAACCAAGGAAAAACAGAACTATATTCAAAACAATAAAGAACAATACACCAGACCCAAACCTAGTAAAAAAAGAAATAGATGAAAAATACAATAAAGAAATATATGAAATAATTGGACGGGTGCGTATCAAAGCAATAAAACCTAAGAATAGTTATATAGAAAATGAAACAAAAAACCTTATAGAAGAAAGAAGACAGCTACTTAAACTCAAAAAAGACAAACGAAACCTTAGAGCTATATCAGAAGTAAGCAAAAAAATTAGCAACAGTATTAAGAAGGATAAAACTAAACGAAGACTAGACGTTTTAAACTACCACATAAAGAAGACAGGAGGAGTTAAAAAAGGGCTAAAGGAGTTAACAGAAAAAACTAAATGGATACCAAACATTAAGAGTAAAACCGGAAAACAAGAAACTAAGAGGAAAAATTTATTACAATTAGCGACCGACTACTACAGAGAACTTTACACAGATGTCACCAGGAAAAATAATCAAGATCCCAATATAAATATTTTAGAAGGAAAAATAGAAGAGGTACCCGTATTTCTTTTATCCGAAGTAGAAAAGGCCGTAAACAGTCAAAAGAACGAAAAATCACCAGGACCAGATCAAATATCAAACGAAGCGATAAAACTGTCCATAGCCGAGCCCGCAAACCTTAAAAAACTCACTCAACTATACAATGACATCTTAAACACTGAAACGATCCCGACGCAATGGACCAAAAGTTCAATTGTATTAATACATAAGAAAGGAGATAAAAGTATAATTGAAAACTACAGACCGATTAGCCTCATATCTAATATTTATAAAGTATTTGCCAAATTAATCCTAAATAGAATATCAGGGATACTGGATGAACAGCAACCCATGGAACAAGCCGGCTTCAGAGCGGGGTTTTCAACTATAGACCATATGCATGTTGTAAAGCAGTTAATAGAAAAATGCCAAGAATACGGTAAAGCGTTGTATATTGCCTACGTAGACTACAGCAAAGCATTCGATTCTATTCAACATGACTCGCTCTGGAAAGCTTTATATGTGCAAGGAGTGCCTGTAAAATACATACGTATAATAAAAAATATATATACACATAGTACCGCACAAATAAAACTTGAAGCACTGGGGGAAGAGTTCCCATTAACTAAAGGCGTAAAGCAAGGCGACCCGTTATCACCAAAACTGTTTTCTGCAATCTTGGAATACATATTCAGGGACCTTGAATGGAATCAATTCGGTATAAACATTAACGGCATGCAACTTAGCCATCTAAGATTTGCCGATGACTTGGTTTTATTCGCTGAGGATGCAAAGACTCTCGAAACAATGCTACAACAGCTGGCAGAGATAAGCAAAACAGTCGGTCTCTCTATGAACAAATCGAAAACGAAGTTGATGACCAACAAAGAAGAAATACCAGTAACAGTAGACAATGATAACATAGAATACGTTAAGACTTATACCTATCTAGGGCAACTAATATCATTCACAGACCAAACAACCATGGAAATAGATAAAAGAGTCGCGTGTGCATGGAAAAGATATTGGTCACTCAAGGAAATACTCAAGGGCAAACAGTTTTCCATAGCAGCAAAGAAGAAAGTGTTCAACTTGTGTGTCTTGCCATGCCTGACGTACGGGTGCCAAACATGGGCATTGACTCAAAAACATTTGAAAAAATTAAGGACATGCCAGAGGTCAATGGAAAGAAGCATGATAGGGGTAACTTTGAAAGATCGCAACAGAGCAGAAGCCATAAGATCAATAACTAGAGTGGAGGACATAATAAATAAAGTAAGGGAGTTGAAATGGAGATGGACGGGACATATGACAAGAGAGAGCAGGACAAAATGGACGAAGATTGTAACAGAATGGCAACCCCGAAATGGAAAAAGAAAAAGAGGCAGGCAATTAAAAAGGTGGACAGAGGATATAAGGAAAATAGGAGATTTTACTTGGGAGAGAAAAGCTAGAAATAGATTAGAATGGAAAGAGCTGGAAGAGGCCTACGTGTCACAGGACACGCTGATAACTAGACCGGTTAATTAATCGATGTACAAGTGCTAAATTTTAATCTATAACATGTATTTATAAGTTTAGTTTTAGGCAATAAAGGTTTTATTATTATTATTATAATCCTCCTTAATAGAGATTTCTTTTTAAATAACCAGTATTAAATGGTCCTTAACTATTAAGTTATGTAAATCAGATTTGCCTGTATGTCTGATTGTCTGTACTATGGAAATGTTGTTATAATATTGCCTTATATTTGAGTATCAATTGATTAAAAATGTTTTGTTGATTTATTACTGTTTATAATTTTACCTAATACTTTCTAGTACGCACAAACCACATCTCAGGCCTCAAGATATGTTGGTGACTAGGGTATTCTGAACGAGACCAGTTGATCTAACGGCATCACACCGAGTAGCATTCGCTGGCGAGGCTATTATGGAATACTATAAGCATGTGTCCTACTGCAGTTCTCATAAATCAAAACAGGGCGCGCTGTCTATGAACAAGCGCAAATGCGATTACGCCATCCGATTTAGACGAGAGGAATTACCACTAAAGACCAAAAGTATAATGCACCGTGCGGTTCATGTACATAAGACCAGGCCTGTTTCCCAGAGGAAGAGGAAAAACGCTCATTACACATCTCTTTCGCTTCACCGACATTCATAAACCGTTTCGTACCTACACATTTGACTGTTTCGGGTGCTTAAATTTTGAACTTTCATTAAAATGCCACAAATTTTGTCGATATACGTTTGTCTAGAGTATCCCTTACCAACCCGCCCATCAGAGACATATCCGCTGTATTTCTTTCTAAACTGTACATTAACTTATCCTTTCCGTATATTATGAATAGCACAAAATTCTTCGCATAACACAAAACAGTAAGTAGAAGAAAAAACAAAAAGTATAGTACATTTTGAGTAAAATTTTCATAAAGAATAATTTCCTGTACTGACCTATATTCATGTATTTGTATAAAAAAAGAGTGTCCTATAATCCGTTTTTCAAAAATAAAAGCTTTTTTTTAATAATTTTAATTTCATTTGCGTCCGCCGCGTATGCAAGGAAATCGTTATCAGTTGCTTATCTTCGACAAATAACTTATTTGTTAACCTTCCCACGCTAGGCCGACACGTGCTGCCATACAGTTCAATATTTGTATGCTTTAAATGACTAAAATCGGTATATCTAATAATTTAAAAGGAACAGAAAGTCGTTAAAAATTTCTTGTGAATTCATTCCAAATGTTTTACAGTTTTCTGCCAATTTAAATTAATTTTTATACGTGTAAACTAATTTCATTTGTACTTACAAAGAAAAACCAATTGTTTTGGAAAATTCTTCTTCTTCTTAGTCGTACACTTCTGGCAGAGTGGTCGTGGTCATGGATCGTGTGCTAGGGACCTTTCTATGACTCTCATGGAATAAAAAGCTGCATTGGTTTCCCGTAGCCTTCTCCTCAAGTACTTTTAGAGGTTATTTCGACCTCAATGCTGCTGCAACCTCGTCTACTCTAGGTGGGTGCGTGGTCATATCGCCACTTACTCGGTCGCCAGAGCCTCGATGGTTTTCAGTTCCATTCCATCAGCCCATTATAGATACCCCACTGCAGGGGCTTAGGCCTTCTCTCAAGATGAGGAGGCTTAGAGCTTAAATCTACCACGCTGCGCCAGTGTGGGTTGGTGGATTGTTACGACCGCCATGTATCGGTAGCAACCGGGACCGACTGCTTAGCGTCCTCTCCGAGGCACGGAGTCAGTGATAGTTATGTACTTAAGTCAGAAAAACTAATTGGTACACGCCCGGATTCGAACCGCGGCCACAAGGCCTTATAAATTTTAAAGAGGTTCGCTGCGCTCGGGCTATCGCTACAACTCGTTGCTTATCCAGCAGCAAATCTTTAAGCTTTAATAATATCTATTGTAACAATATTTAACAACATAAACATTTTTTATATGATTTAATACATTTTCGTGCGATAGTAATTGAGGCATACACAATTTCGTCACGAATATTATTAAAATGTATTCAACTTGTGACAAATGTATGTTCTTAAATTAGACAGAGATAAGTTTTATATTATTGAAATGTACCCATTGTATACAAATATACATATACAAATTAATAAATATACACATTTATAAATTCAAAGGAATTCGAACAGTTTATTATTTTGGTGTTGAGAATAAAATCTATTATTTTTAGGGTTCGGTACCCAAAGAAGCCAACGTAACCCTTTTACTAAGGCTTCGTTCTCCGTCTGTAACAGGGCTGTATCTTTTGAACCATAATAGGCGTACACTTAAATTTTTCACAGAGTGTGTATTACTGTGGTATTACTATGGTCGCTAGAACAACAAACAATAAAAATAAAATTTAAATTAAAGGGGGTTCAAGAAACGTATTTCTTAAAAACGTCTAATTAGTATGATCATAATATATACTCCTAAGTAAATCAACAAGTAAGTAATAAAAACCGGCCAAGTGTTTAAACCAATAATTGTTTTTACGCCGGCGCCGCGCGCTTTAGGTACAGAGGCGTCAAATTTAGTCTGACCTTAGAGAATACTATTGACTTATTGAGTATGAATACTTAGTTTTACAACAATAAATAAATAGTCGCATACACTCATAAGATCTTTCTGCAAATTTCTGTATGAGCGTTAAAACTCATCTTAAATAAATACCAGTATCTTGTCACGAAGGTATTAACGGATATAATTAGAAAATTACTTTAGAGATCTTTATATATTGCTACAAGTAACTCATATCGACGAAATTCGTATCCAAGGTATAGGAAAATCATAATACGCGGATGATCTGTGTGGGCTCAATACTGCGAAGCTAGAACACTTTGTGGCCAAACGGAGTTGTTGGGTAAGGAATACATTCTTCAACTAATAGATCAAATAGGGATCGCTTAAAAATGTATATAAATATCTAAAAAAATGTTTTCCAAGTTCACCAATAGAAATATTTCAAATGAGCGCAACGTTTTTATTTTAGTCTATTAAAAGTACTAGATTCACTTCACTTCACTTCATCAGCCCATTTTTACCCCACTGCAGGGGCTTAGGCCTCCCCCAGGGTGAGGAGGGGGGCTTGGGGGGGCTTAAATTCACCACGCTGCTCCACTGCAGGTTGGGGACTGTAACTACCGCCATCTATTGACAGCGTCCGGGACCTACTGCTTAACTGCCTAGATTATTAAGTACTTATTCTGCTAAAGCAAAGACACAAAGTGGCCCTTGGCATCCAACATCACAAGACAACACTGCTTCTACCTATTTCACGATTTCTTATCAGACGTAAGAATCTCGAGAGACTTCAGGTTTGTATCCTAATTATTTTCTGGTTTTTCGGTACTGCTGACTACTTAAAATAAAACCGTTTTACAGAATTATTAAATTTTTTTTTTAATTATAAAATATTTATCAATTCCTGTTTGAATGACCTAATCACGTAAACTTTTCACCTTGTGGCTGGATGTCCTACGCTGCGCTTGCCGTGGCGTAGTCTTCACTCCATAACACTTTAATCATACGATTCTGTTAATTTACGACTTCTAATATATTTTAATTTGAAATTCTATTGTAAGCTAATGTGTAATGATGTGGAGCTTCTGCTGTTATTGTGACAATACCTGCGAAGGAATACCTTTGGCTCCCTACTTTTATTAAGGTTTTATGTAGTTATTGGTTTTCTTAAGATAAATAAAATAAAATAAAAAAAAGCTCCAGAGCGTTGGAGCCCTCCAATTTATGTATGATTGAAAAACGAACCGTCAGTGGTAGTAATCTACAAAGCATTACATAGAAAGCGGTGTCTTTATAGTAATATAACCTTTTGGTAGGTAATTCAATTAAACACAGTAAAAATTATCGCAAAGCTGTTTACAGATGATGTACATGTATCTGGTTGTTTCATGTAAATAATGTAACATTTTATGACTCATTTTGCCGTTGTAGTTAACATGTTTCTAATATTACAAACTTTGTAAATTCTAACAAGATTTTGACTCACACCATCGATCGCCATAATGTAAACACCAACTAACAAAGCCTTTATTAACGAATCAACTTCCTGACTGATCTAACCAGTAGCCCGAGAGCCCTAGATTTTACATAAAATTATAAACGGAAATTAATCTAATAACCCAGTTATAACAAATTTATATACGATACTTATTGCTGTGTGTAGTTACAACTCTAAATTTGGGTAGATGTCTATGTTTTATTGATAAATCTTAGAATGTCATTAAGTTTATTTATAATTATTGGAATTATTACAACGATGTACATAAACGATATATACCTATAAAAGATGTACAAGAAAAGACAAACAAACACTTTTTTGCATGTATTTATTATTATGGAACCCTGGAGATTACTTTATATATATTTTTTTCTTAACATCATGATCTTGTTTAATTTGTTTTAAAATGATACCTGTGTCATTAAAAACCAAGAGATCTGCAACGCGTTCCAATAGCTTATAATATAAAACCTGTTCTGAAGTGATACCTACGTACCCAATGCGAAAAACTGCATCAAAATCGACTTAGGTGTTTTAGAGACACATTTGCTGCAGCGCCCCTAGTCACTTATAATAAATAACCATTAAACCTGTTTAAATAATTTGCCTTCTGGTGGTACCTATGTAATTCATAAAACCGAATGAAAATCGGTCAATTCTTTCAAAGAAACAATATTTTCGTCAAAATCGGCCTTGCGTGATGTTCGAACAAACAAACCAACAAACAACAACATTATAATAGTATGAGTCTATATAGATAATTCACCTTCCGCCGTGAGCACTTTTTCATTTAAAATTTCCGATCCGTCCGCCTGGCACAGCTTAGGACACTTATATGGAGTCGTTCGTTTGCCTCACGATTTCAATTAGAGTCTCACCGGAGGTGTCCAGATAAATGCAGCCATTTAAATGATTTGTTGCGAATGTCTCCGCCACGCCTCGGCTTGCGTGCTGAGCTGATCTTAAGCATTCTTAACTTCCAGGTATTGGTTTCAGATTTTTAACCTTGTTTTCATAAATGGAAATCTATCTCTAATATCTCTCTAGTTGGTCTGGGCTGAAGTTTATAAAAAAAATAACTAAAAATAAGTTTTTTTTTACTACGAGTTGCTTAGATACTATATGTTAAACGATGTTGTATATTCGTCTTTCAATTATGCAAACACCATTATACGTTTGTATTCTTATCTTGTACATACCAAACTGTCATATCTGAAAATAACAGTTTTATTTGGTTTCGATCACGGGTTAATTAAATTTCTCGTAAAATGTTGCAAAACAATAAATTCGTCGAATAAAATTATAAATAGCCGTAAATTATATGCAATGATTTCCAATCAAAATCAGTTGTATGTGACACAATAATATGAAAAAAAGAAGGAAATACATGTACACATTTCAACATGCCTTTTCAATTATATTATGTCAAATCAATAATTTTTCCTCATCGACTAGGGGGAGTGTATCTGTGTAGTGATTTTAATAACCAGTACTGGAGGGTTCATACAATATATGTAATGAATGAAAAACAGACTGAAATGTTTTCTGTAATAAGTTAAGTATATGTCTTGTATATTTCATAGTTTAGTTAATTTAGATTTCTTGTTCCTTTTTATTCTTACTTGATTATGTTATGTGGTTTTATCTGTGAAAACAATTACCTATTGGCTGTATATTTTCCTGATTTATATTTGTATTTGGTTGTTAAAGCTGTTGTTTTCCTTAACATAAATAAATAAATAATCTTATCTATACTTATTACTTATGACATCACTTTTCACTTATCACTTATCACTTATTACTTATTACCTATTACTTATTTACTTATTTTACTTATCCTATCTTATTATTAATTTTAATTAATATTATAAAGCTAAAGAGTTTGTTTGAACGCACTAATCTCAGGAACTACTGGTTTAAATTTAAAAAAATCTTTTTGTATTGAGTAGTCCATTTATGGAGGAAACTTATAGGCTATATTTTTTGTTTGTTTGAACGCGCTAATCTCAGGAACTGGTTGGAATTGAAAAATTCTTTTTGTGTTGGATAGTCTATTTATCGAAAAAGGCTATAGATTATTACATCACGTTTCGACCGATAGGAGCAAAGCATCAACGAAAAATGATGCTATAACGGTAAAAAATATTCCTTTTGAGAGCTTCCGTTGCGCGCGCTGCGTAAACGGTTGATATTAAGCAAAAATCATGTATTACGGAATTGCTCCTCTTTAAAAATTCTAACCAATAGTCTCAGACAGCATATGTGTATCTTTTAAGGTTGACCTTTTTTATGGTAATCAAATTTGTTTTAACGTAATGCATTATTTGCGAAGATGTTTTTAAAGATGATATTAATCTTTATCAAATTAAATACGTTTGTTATCTTAAGCATTTTATGCATATTATAATTGCCCTTTACATAATACAATTTGAAATAATATCTTAGCTTAATAACTATAGATAATTTCTTAAAACTATAGCGCGACAATATAAATTCGCTGTTTGCCTCTGTTCGTGATCTTCTTACTTCTAAACAACGCAATAGACTTTGATACTGTTTTCAGTAATATAAAGAGCTATAAACGAGAACGGTTTGTGTATATAACTATCAGCTTCGCCCGGGCGGACTTTAGAAACGTTCCGCCCGGTGAGACGAGTATTGGAAAATTGTTTTGCGAAGGTGTTTTTATAATTAAAAATACGTTATTCATCACAAGTATAGTTCCAATCAAATTTTATGGCGGATGTGAACATAGGCACAAGTCGCGTCGCAGTAACCAGTTTTAGGTGTAGCTAGACACAGTAGAGCGAGGGGTATATGACTGTATCTACGCAAGCACGCTATAACATTGTATTCCGATCGGCCATAAAGTTTAAGGCGAACTATACTAATGCGTGGAACGGGAATAGGAACGCTTCCGCAGCCGGCGAAGCCGGATACGACCGCTAGTACTATAATATGAGCAATTCTTGTCTAAATATTTCGGCTATCTCGGAAACGGTTCTAACGATTTGGATGAAATTTAGTATTTACATAGGTATCAACTCAAAACTGGTTTCTAAATAAGTTTTATGGCCATTCACCACCAGGGGCACAGCAGTAGATATGCATCTTCTGGACTGGTTTTGATACGGTTTTTAGCATTACATGGGTATTACTTACGAGAAGATAATTAAATAAGTTGTGTAGTTGTGTTCTACCAGTGGCGCTGCAATAGATACGTGTCTATAAAACGGCGGGAAGGACCTCTACGCGATTTTTTGCGTTATATAGATAGCACTTAAAAGTAAATTCTTAGATAAGGCTTGCGATGATGGGCCACTAGAGGGCGTTGCAATAAATGCGTTTCTCTATAACGGCTGGGAGAATCTCTACGCGTTTTTTTGCTTTATATAGGTTGATACCTAAGAGCAAATTCTTAGATAAGGTTTAAGGTCATGAACCACCAGGGGGCACTACAGACGCGTGCATACCATAGAGACATAAAGGCACTGCCGACCCTGTAAACTGGAGACCACAATCAGATAATCATTTATGACAGTTTTAAAATCGCCAATTGATATTTCAATTTTGAGTCTAATATTCCGCACCTAACGAGAAACACTCGATAGCGCCTTCAAACGGTTAAGTGTATAATCACATGTAAAATGCATCGCAAGTCTACATATTTCGCACTTTATTAACACTTACATTTCTCTTCACGCACACATGCGACAACAACATGTCGAATACTAATTATTACTGATAGTCGCATATCACTTGCTATCAGATATGAAATAGGGGGCTTTTACAAACGGCCGGTTTATTGAAGTTACCTAAGACCCCTGGCTCTTTCATTATGCCGACAAATTAAAATGTTAAATGAATTAATTTAGTTCTTACGAATGATTGTGTTTCTTAACACGGTCGGGTAATCGGACGTTCCGGACGTCTGTGGCTTCTACGGATGATTACATGCTGTGGCATTCGTTTGTTTTTTTTTTGTTTGTGTTGTGATGTTAGTGAATTGTTATTCTTTTAATGCAAAAATGATGGCAAGTTTGACATGTGAGGTTTGTAACGGATCTGTTTGTTTAATGAAAGTATATATTGCAGACAAATTCAATACCTTTTGTTATACAGATAAATTGAAAATTGTTAACCGTCGACCTGTACATAATTTAAATTTAGCACAAAAAACAGGCATGGTAATAAGAAAATTTAATAATAAATATTAGGAAAATTATAAATGGTTAACCGGTTGCGTTCATACCAATAAATTACCTATTGTGTTTTTTTTTGTTTTTTTTTCGACAGTACTTCAAAGACTGTTTGGAATTCTAATGGCTACGTAGATTTGCATAATTTCACGAAGGCATGATATAACATATAAATAAAAAAGACGTTATAGTTTTGTAGTTCTTCATTTATTAGTAAACAAACAAGTACTTTCATTAAGCATACAATTTCGTTACCAACTGATAGCCGGCCTTTATGAGGCCAATTTGTTTATCCGGTAATTGATTTGTTTAATAATGTATCAGTTGATTTCTGGATATATAAGGTGGCTAGCAAGGATTCGGCATGACTTGCATACTTAATTGCAAGTCATGCGTAGTAAATTTTTTTTCAGACTGCGTACCCTATGAAAAACTTTATTGCTTGCCACTGGTGCACTGCAATAGATATGTTTGTCTAAAACGGCTGAGAGGGTCTTGAGGTGGATTTTTGCGTAATGTAGATATCGCCTAAGAGCATATTCTTAGATAAGTTTTGCGGTTACGGGCCACAAGGGGGCGCTGCAATAGATAGATGCAATATGTTTTTCTGAAATTGCTGGGAGGATCTCTACGCAGTTTATTGCGTTCCATAAGTATCATTTAAAAGTAAGAGCAAGTCTAACTGTGCAAACACGACTACAAAAAAAAAAGTCCGAGCGATGCTCGCTCGCCCGATTTAAAATATTATAACGTGTCTTAGCATTACACAAAAAAAATCATTTATAAACAGTTATAAATACAGTAATAAGTGTAGATTCCTGTTTTCTTGGGCGAGTCAATTCACTTCACTAATCGACCAATCAATTTTAATTTCGATCCTTTCGACCGAATTTAATAACGAAATTTGCTATGGTCAATTAATGGTATTTTTCGAGGAACCATTTCGTAAGAATATAATAGTAATGGTACATGTTATCCAAGTAAAATCGATTCGCTACTGGTTTACAACGGACACTGCAAGTTCGGAGTTATGACTCAGTTAGTTTCTTACTATTTCACTACACCGATATCTTAGTATACACATTTAAGTGTCCATAGCATTTTCCTGCGAGACATACATTGATGTATTAGTATGAGATAGTAACATAGTGTTTTGAAGTTGAGAGATAGTGTATACAGCATGATTACATTCAGTTGCTGTGGCGGTATTAGAAAATATAAAAGCAATGAGTCACAGTCACAATAAACATGCGTCCGCGCACCAATCGGTCCAGAGTAGAACGAGGGTACAGCGTCAAAACTACTTAACTTTAATTCAATAAACGGATATTTCAAAAATAAAAATATATGAAATTAAACATCTTATGATATTTAACAAGTATTTACAAAACGAAATTTAAAATATGTATGTACGGAGCAAAAACCATGGTACTTTCAATTTGGATCCAAGGATAAAAAATAATAGACGAGTTTCCTGGCTTAATAATCTAGCCAATGTTTCAACAAACCACGAAAATCAATGATGTAAAAGGTCCAAATATCCAAATGGCCATCTTCATCGGAAAACGAAATAGTACATACTAGGGGAAAAATACGGAATACGTATTTTTACTGTGAACGGATTCAGAACAATATCCAGACAAACAGAAGAACCTACTTGATAATAAAGTTTAATGTTTTCAAAGCTACCTTTGGAGATAGTTTCGAATACAATAAATTAACGATTTTACAATGTTTTTCGAGTTACCTAGTTACGCCACTGAACTTTGGTGAATAATATCGTCGTCGTCGGCCAAATCTTAAACTTTCGAATGAATCACAATTTGCGGCGCACTTTGAATTTAATCTACGCTTAATTCTGTTTCTGTTTAAATTGAGATTAGTTGGATCCTTTCAAATTTACTACGAAAATTTTCACGAGTCAACTAGTTAACGAGTCATAGCCGATCAAGTTAGTGCATAGTTATATAATTAATTTATTATTAATTATATAACTATGCATTAAGTTGTTAATTATAATTCATGTTTTTTTTTCTGATATATTTTTGTTGTTCGTTTGGCTGCGGAACCTTGAAACTGGCCACATGCGTGAGCCAATACGAACTTCTTAATATAATACAATGCACGATAATAATACACCACGAAGATTCAGTGTATATACGGTCAAATATGTATAAGCGAAAATGACCGTCGAGTGGCGAACGTAAGCGTTAATATGTCAGGATAAGCTTATTACATAGCGATTCCTAACTACTTCAGGCTCTGGGAAATTACTAAACTGTCTCCATTATCATGCGAAACTGTTTCTCTGGTCATAGCGACTGTAAAAAAAATACTATTGTTGGAGAATGTTCTAAATACGGTAATCTGTCTTTATAGATTCGTACCTCATTACGATATTTATGTTTATCATTAAAATGCTACGCAAAGCACCTTTAATAAATATAATTGCCTTTAAAAAATTTGCAAAGTGGATTGTAAATACGATTCAGCTAATATATAGTAAGAATTATATAAATACATTAGAAGCTGACTAAGTTGATGTAAAGTGCTTTATGAAAAATTTCGCCCAACAAGAATTATGAAAGACGAGGTAAACGAAAAATTTCAAAGAGATATTATAATACTACTTTGAGCGGACGTCGTCGTTGAGGCATACTCGATCCTCAATTTGCTTGAGCTTCATTTAAAGGACGGAGCTGGTCTAAGGGCGATATTAGAAGTCGAAATTTCTTTTCAAATTAATTATATATTTTTTTACACAAATCGACGACGGGACAGAGACGGTATAATATATCCGTGTAGGGTAAAAGGTTATGTGTTTGTTTGGGCATATGTGTTACCATTTTCCTCACAAACTACTGGACCGAATTCGATTCGGTTTTTCACCTCTGAGCAGGTTCTTAAACATGTTTTAGATATAATGACCATCATGGGGCCACAGATGGAACCCTGCAACAAACATGTCACTCTAAAATAGCTATTGCATAGGTGTCTAGCGGTCCCGTTACACTGTTAGTTCTGATAGTTCACGCGGGCGAAGCTGCGGCGGAAAGCTAGTTTTATATTTTTATAATTGTTGTCACCGCAATCGCTCTATACAGTGCTTTGTAATTTAAACATAAGTCATACTGATTGTCGTAAAACACGATTTACGGATTATGACGTGTCGTCCGGATAGAGTTGACGTACCGTTGAGCGCAAGAATTAAGTTTGTGTCGTCCATTTCGTAGATTCGTCATAAATCTAGTTAGGAGCGGGCGCGGCCGTCTGTCGCACTAATGCCCTTATGACAAATTGGAATGCAGCGGAAACGCGCGACCGTTCACAGGTTAAGACATCTTACTTGCTTAAGAGCAAGTTTTAACGAAATAGACGACCCTTGTAAGGTTTCAGTGATCAATTTTATTCTAATTACTAAAGTTATAAATTCAAAACTGTGTTTGTATATTTATTTGTATGTTCTTTCTTCACTTGTAATAAAGCAACGAAACAACGTTACACTTTGTGCTTTTGCACGGAGAATGACGTACTGGGCCCAAACAAAACTTAATTCATAATTTGAATGGAATTTAGTTGTTTTCTGACATCTGATTCATTGGTTCATGATAAATAAATATCATAGAGTAAATAAATTTGACAGCAGCGTTTGGATTTAATCATTTTCAATAGGGTCATAAATGTTGCTCCACAGTATCTAAAATGTCGAACGCAATTTCGCGGGGATGAAGACGGGCGCGCGGGGACCTCGCGGAATAAACTCGGGTTGAAACTCGCCATCTCGCAACGGGTACACAGCAGCATCGACAGGGACACAGCAGTGTCGGATAGCCCAGAGCGCAACGAACCTGTCTCAAATTTATAAGGCCATAGGGCCATGGTTCGAACCCGGGCGTGTACCAATGAGTTTTTCTGACTTAAGTACATTAACTATCACTGACTCCGTGCCTCGGAGAGCACGTTAAGCAGTCGGTCCCGGACGCTGTCAATAGATGGCGGTCGTTACAATCCCCAACCCGCAGTGGAGTAGCGTGGTGGATTTAAGCTCTAAACCCCCTCCTCACCCTGGGGGAGGCCTAAGCCCCTGTAGTGGGGTGAAATGGGCTGATGATGATGATGATGATGACACATCAGTTAGCTAGAATATGAGTGGTTAGACAGTAAGCCCAAAAAAGGGTTTCTAGTCAATTTGTATTTTAATAAAGATAGATACCTTTAGAATGAAAAATAAAAGAAAATATTCTATTATTGATCCTATTTTTAAAAACTTGCTCTACTCTAAAACACGTTTTACTAAGATTTTCTTGATAAAAAAACTACAAAGTCATGTCTTAAAATACATTTTCAACAATTTATATCTTCGTAAAATTTTTGATAACTTGCTGGCGATCACCAAATTAATTTATACCTAAGTTAATTTAGTGAAAAAGAAAGTGCTGGCGAGATGTTTCATCAGGGCAATGCGTCCGCATATACGTCTAATGCAGTGTTTATATTATGGAACGCTCGCTTTATTCTCGAAACCTCGCTCCCAGTGCCTTCTATCTCTATCCCATTTTGAAAGAATACATCCGAAGGACTCAATGTGAAAGTTATAGCTGCGGTGGAGGAGTTTTTCGAGGGATTCAAAAAATTTAAAAACGGTATAATAAATGTATTAAAATATAGTATTCGGTGTTTTATACTATTAAGGGCCGTCCGTTAATCACGTGATCTTTTTTTAAGCATTTTTTAACCCCTTAACCCCTCCCCCTTGGTGATACATGGTGAGGTTTAAGACTACCCTCCACCCCCGACCCAACATCACGTGTATTATTAGTATCTACAAAAATTCTTAAATTTTTAAGAATATTTTAGAATATTATCTTAAATACGGGTATAAAGTATAATCTTATTTTATTCTGAAATTAAGGACCATGATAAAAATGTCTAGACAGAAAAGTTGCAGGTTGTTTTTGATTGGTATAAAAATAATAAACGAATTGTGTACACTACACGCCGCTTTTCGATTTAAAAATAGCGCGTTTGAAAAAATAAATACACGTGATATCTTACTACACCCCCCTCCCCCTTGTGACATTTCGTGATTTTTGTCAAATCCCTCCCCCCCCCTTTCAAGCCTCACGTGATTAATGGACGGCCCTTTACCGGGAGCTATTTGATCGACCCACGTAAGATACTACTTATTCTTATCAAAAATTAAAGATAAAGTTCCAAAACAAATCAAGGTGAATGATGACGAGCAAAGCTTCAAATTGTCAGATAGAATAATAGTGCAAGGAGAACTCGAGAATTAAAGTAGAAGGAGTAATAAGGCCGTTGTATCTCCTATTTTATTTTTTCTTTTAATTTTAAGCTCAGTGGTTTTGAAGGTGTAGATTAAGATTAACCATACAACTGTTCTATAAAATAATTTGATGATTTTACAAATGCATTGTATAAACGTCGACGAATTGTAACAAATAAAGACTAGGTACCTTTCAGT
Organism: Luffia ferchaultella; assembly: GCA_949709985.1. Taxonomy (NCBI): domain Eukaryota; kingdom Metazoa; phylum Arthropoda; class Insecta; order Lepidoptera; family Psychidae; genus Luffia; species Luffia ferchaultella. Next base: position 1,252,149 of record OX453255.1, on the reverse strand, counting down.
ATCCAGATATTCCAAAGTTGTCATTTGAAACGAAAGAATTACAACTGAACTTTACTAGGTAGATAATATTAAAATACAAATTAAGCTTTTTTATCAATGTTATATTTTGACATATTCTGGAACATAATAATATAATCAAAAAAAACGGTTTCTTAAATAATAAAAAAAAAAAATTTTTACGTATTTAATTTTTGTCTAAAAAATGATATTTTAATCGTTACTTCTGTTATAAACCCACAAGTGTCTTGTTGAATTTATTTGTTTTTCATTTCTTCACGTTGTAACGGAGTAGTAAAACAGAGTCATTTTTTGCATTAAGGTGACTGAAAGGATGAAGAGTAACTTAAGAAATTATTTTTAGATCGAAGGTTGAAATACAAACCTAATGAAGATTTCTAATGAATGACAAATTGTATATTTAAGTAGTAGTTATTATAACAGGAGTAAGAGCAGAACTCAAGAAGTTGAAATAAAAGAAGTAGTACTGCTTTGAGAACGAGAACGGTAAAATGTAATAGAACGAAGGCTCGTCACCATGTAAGTCCGAGGCTACCCGATAGGCGAACAAAACTTTGTATTGAAACAGAATAAACAACTGTTCATGTTCTAACCGAGTTATAGTTAAATAAATCAATCTACCGCGATTAATATACAGCAATTCAACTTCTGTGGAGCTTATTATTTTACATCAAACTATTACAACTTGGAATAGAGCCTAGTGGGCAAAACAAAGTTTCCCAGTACAATTTCCTTTGAATAATTTAAACAAACCGAGCCGGGTGTACGCACGGAAGCAAGCATTACGTTTTGTTCGCAGAAAAATCTACTTACCACGAATAAAGTAGCCGAGGATAAGGACACTTATTAAATTCTTATGACTGACTGCCTTTGTGATAATATTGGAATAAATGGCGTCTTGGCTTATTAAGCTTAGATGTGGTATTATGCTATTACAAAATGTGACAAAACGTCGAATCAATTTATCTGTCAATTTCTCTGAAAACACAGTATATGTAACATTCATTAAAGTAAAAGGAAAGCTTTTTTACTTTTTACATAAATTTTTGTTATCAATCAAACTATTATTATAACACTAGCTGTTTATTATAACACTAGCCCGCGTTTTTACTTACATATAGATTTTGCGATTAGCATTAGTTTTTATCCACATAAATATTAGTATTAATACATATTAATTCTTGATGAATTTTATATCTGCAAAGCCGAAGATAATAGGTTCGATTCCCGCTCGAGACATTTGTGTGCACGAACATGTCTATTCGTTTACCGTGTCTGGGTGTAAGATATCTATATATGTATATAATATAAGAAATATTTGAGTATGTATAACAGTTGTTTATTACCCATAACACAAACATAATATTTGCTTACTTTGGGACTAGATAGTGCTGTGTGTGATGTCCTAAACATTATTATTATTATTATCGTATGTCTGTTACCTTTTCACCGCTAAGTTACTGAACTAATCTTGATATCAGTCCATAGAATATTTATTTATGTACCTATGTCAAATGTCTAATACCCCATAATATAAGCATAATACTTGCTTACTTTGGGACTAGATAGCGCTGTGTGGGATGTCCCGCAGATATGATTATTATTTATTAGTATTAAAGCCGAAATAATACAAAGGTGTAGTTCACGCGGGAGAAAATGCGAACGGACGCTTGTTTCCCTAAAAAGGGTTTTAAGCTTCCGTACTTTAAAACGAAACCTTAAAGGATTACTTCGTTGTCCGTCCGTCTGTCTGTCTATCGGTCAAGATCTTTTTTCTTGACAGTCAGTTGACCTAGAATCATGAAATTTGGCAAGAAGCAAGATCTTACAGCACTAGTAAAGGAATAAATCTGAAAATTGTAATTTCATAGCTACATCACATAAAAACACTTTTTTTTTTATTTAGACAAATCAATGTGCGTTTAGGTGGCGTTCTCGACAACCAGATCAATATACGTTTATAACAGCATGAAACCTTCAAGGCGCAAGTCCGACTCTCACTTGACCGGTTATTTGACCTACATAAGTATATAATATAATGCCTGGGACATTCCGTACAGCGCCATCTAGTCCCAAACTAAGCGAAACTTGTATTATTGGTGCCAGACAACAGAAATACTTAAATATGTTTTTTTATAATGTATACATTTGTGATACACATGTCGTGATAGCCCAGAGCGCAACGAACCTGTCTCAAATTTATAAGGCCCCATAGCGCCATGGTTTGAATCCGGGCGTATACCAATGAGTTTTTCTGACTTAAGTACACAATATCACTGACACCGTGCTTCGGAGGGCACGTTAAGCAGTCGGTCCCGGACGCTGTCAATAGATGGCGGTCGTTACAGTTCCCAACCCGCAGTGGAGCAGCGTGGTGGACTTAAGCTCCAAGCCCCCTCCTCACCCTGGGGGAGGCCTAAACCTCTTCAGTAGGGTAAAAATGGGCTGATGATGATGATGATACATTTATAGATATTTTACACCCAGAAACAGAACAATTAGACATATTCATGCACACAAATATTTGTCCCGGGCGGGAATCGCACCCGCGACCAGTGGCACTGCAGTAAGGGTCTCTAACCACTCGGCCAAGGGGTCATCCAATTACCAAAATATCTATTTTGTGCACCTACGTTTTATGTTCTTACTACTCTGCTATAACAATCACGAGTTCATCTATAAAACATGCAAGTTAATAAAAACTGGTTTATTGGTTCTTAAGTTTATAGGGGTACAAATGAACAAATGAAAATGACAAAATTAAAATGTGCTTTTTTTTCGGATTCAGCGAAGGCTAATTAGTCGACCACAATCCTAACTATCTCTTTCATGTAGGTAATACAGATATAACTCCGATGGCACAGTTTTATGACGGTGTAGATTATATTTTTTTAAAAATAATAATAAATTCCCTAACAAAAAGTCTTACAAAGTATATTTAATAACAGCGCAATAAGACATTCCATCCAAAGTCAACACGATTCCAGTGCAGCGCAACCCGACAAATGCCTTACCCGGCGGCACGCATGCTAAGTGATGGCATCAACTATTTTATTTTTTTATCTAAATTAAAAATCTCGTGCATGAGGAGAGATGGGGTCTCGTTAGCAGGAAGTATGTGTTCCGTGTATTGGGGTCAGCAGCGGGTCACGGCGGGAGCGCGTGCCGCACACACCTTCTTCGATGCCCGACCTCGCTCTTTCTCTGTTAGAACGTGACTGATGATACTCGAAATTCACTGATACTTGATGACTTTAAACTTAATTTTATGAACCCAGCAGATCGTATCTGATTATCTAGTTTTTTTTTTTCACTGCACTGAACCATTGACAACTCCCTTACGTCCCCTTTCTATGCCGTTACCGGTTGCAAACCTATTTTGTAACGGTGTAACGGGTGCATTTCCGCGACAACGAAACAATTCACACTTCCCCATCACTATTTTTCTTCCCAAGACTATGACGAAAAATAGGTGACTAACAATTTAATTTTGTGGAAGCTCTCCAGAAGGCTAGAGAACGTTTGAACCCTAGAATATACAGGTTAAAACGAAAATGCAGGGCATACCTCTATATCCGGACTCAACTCATCAAATAAATTAAATTTTCCAAACATATTTTTTGTTAGATTTATCGAAATTTGGCTCATAAATGTGTCCGTTTACAAGATGCCAAATAAATAGTTATGGACATCTTTTACGCGTTATTTCCATAGCATAAAAAGTACGTACCCGTTACGCTACGCACGCTACGGTGGTAGATGTTTCGATTTTTATTTTATAGTTTTTGTTATTTCATTCACATTTTTATGAAATTAGTTATTTAAATTTAGAAAAACTGTATATGGTGAACTTGACAGCGTCAGGTGAACTAAATGAGTAATCGCTATGAATTGAAAGTCAAGTTAGAAGAGAAATCAACGAATCATCAGTATCAAAGTGACACGCAGTAATAAGAATCGAGATAAGAGATTAGATTATTTTGCTGTACAGAGCAACGAAGCTAAATAAACTAACAAATAATTTATCATGCATTTGACCGTCGCGTCGCACAAAATCTATTTAATGCTCAATAGCTTGCACGTTGCCTAAATCTCTATACTTATAAAATATCTAACTTTAAGACCGGTAAATGTAGTAGTGAATCAATCCTCCATCTCAGTCAGTGCCTCAATGTTGAGTATACGCTCCGCATATTGATCTTTGCGCAGATCAAGCTGCGCAAGACTATGAATATGAATTATAGAAGTATAATTAGTAGTTAATCTTAATAAGTGATTTTTTTGAATATTAAGGTCATAGTTAGAATAACGGATTCAATCCAGCAATCTATTATTTATGTCCATCCTAAAATATAAAAATCGTTGCGATGTGCCATTAAGCCGCCAAAATGCTGATTACTTGCCCGTTAGTTCACTAATAATGGCTAATTATCGGCAGTTACCCACAGAAGTCTAGGGATTAGGGACCGGAATAAAGACCTATATTAAGCCTTAAGCTGCCAAAGCACGGGTAAAGCCATAAATTATTCTAACAATTTGTCAATAAGTTACGGTGTTGTTAGCGAATACAATTTGTATATTTTTTTATATTTAATTTCTCAGTTTTTTTCTGTATTTTATTTTTAAATTGTATAACATATGTTGTACAACTTAAAATAGATTTTCATTTAAAAACTACCATCAAACATATTTTGGTTATTAGTTTATCCCCGCCTACAATACCTTAAAACTTGAAATAAATTTTATATTAGAGTATATCGGACAACCGCTTAGCCTAATGGGGAGCGACCCTGCCTACGAAGCTGGAGGTCCCGGGTTCGAATCCCAGGTCGGGTCAGTATTTATATGATAAATATTGATACTGGTACCGGGTCTTGGTTGTTATATATATGTGTTGTCTTCGCTTGGTACCCAAAAACACAAGCTAATGCTTAGTTTGGGGCCTTGACGTTTGTTGTGATGTCTACGTATGTTATGTTATATTTTATTATTCGCTTAAGTAAGTATCGAATAAAAAACATTATATTAAGCATTGTATGCTGCTCCAAAAAAAAATAATCTACATATTATAGAACTTGTTTTTTAATTTCCAGTTAGTTATTTTTGACGGAGTTGGGTATTTAATTATTTTTTCATATCAGGTACTCTTTTTTAGCGCAAAATGTTTTATAGTAAATATATTATAGTAAAGAGTGGCGCAAGTTTAACACGTCTCCAACTATGCTGAATTTATATTTGTAAAAATTTTAAGTTACCACTCCTTATAATCTAAAAATATACAGGTATTAATTTTCTCAGCTGTTATCACTAACTCCAATTCTTTCTGGAATTCAAAAACCACTGTAATTGAATATTACCTTATAAACTTTCGAATTGTTTGAACGGAGCTACTACAAAAATAAAAGCTCTAACTGATTCAACAATGCCTCGCCCAAACCACTGAAAATAAAAAAGTTAAAGGGATACTTTACCCTTGAGACATCGGCACTCACCGAGAAAGGATTTTCCGAATGCTCATTGTACTATGGAATTTAGTATCACATTCAAAAAATTTGTATCAGCACTATGTTTATTTTACCCTTTTTCGTTTGCCCTTTACATAATGATTCGTCTTTATATACAAAACTTATTTCTGTCCTTGTGCCCCTTTTTATATGCATACCTGAATTATTAGCGTCTGTTAATCATATCATTTACAAAATATTATCAAAAAGTATGAATGTGTGTATAACAATTTTATAATTACATCAGTTCATTATAATTTCACTACATCTTCTCCAAAATTCCCTTCTTTATTTCAAATTCTCATTTTTCAAACTTAATATTATCTACAATTATTCTTGAATGACGTTCCTCATTTCTTGTCTGTAGCAAATAAGCAATCAACGTGAAGTCAATATAGAGTTACAAAGAACGAGTACATCAACATATAAGTAAATACTAGTTAATGTGCTATAATGAGACAGCAATTAGCAATGAAAAAAATTATGAAATAGGAAACAAAACTGAACCATAACAATACAGAAACTAAAACAGGGGAAAGAATCCAAAAAAAAATCTGTTCGTATACTGGAATAGTATCTGAAAGGTATAATATCTAAATAATTATAATATCTGGGACATATCACACACGGTCATCTAATCCTAAACTAGGCAGAGCATGTACTATGGGTACGTTCCACAAGGCTCAACATTATCACCCTTATTATACGCGGCATATACTAATGACATACCGCAACTCACAAACGGCGTCCAACTCTCCCTATTCACGGATGATACTGCACTCTATTTACGCACTCATAGCTCAATTTATACAATTTCTCGTCTCCAGAGAGCCATTGATGAGCTGACACGATGGTTTCACCTCTGCAGAATCGAGATAAGTCCCGAAAAATCTGCAGCATTACATTCCCCGGACGGAGGGAGGAAGGTACCGGGTTCGAATCCCAGGTCGGGTCAGTATTTATATGATGAATATTAATTCTGGTACCGGGTCTTGGTTGTTATATGTATGTGGTGTCTTCGCTTAATGACAAAACACAAGCTAATGCTTAGTTCGGGGCCTAGACGTTGTTGTGATGTATACGTTATTATTATTATTATTTCAGGTACAGAAAAACTAGACTAACTAGTGTTGTTCCGTATTAGGTTTCTCATCTTCGAATGGATAACGTGCCCATTCCGTGGCAACGCAATTACAAATATCTAAACATCGCGCTTGATAAACATCTCCATTTCAAGGATCACATCAACCGTGTTTGCAGCTTAGCAAAATTTTATAGTTCCCGCCTTAGCGGCGTGTTAGGCCCTAAAAGTAAAATGTCTCTACGCAATAAGCGTATTCTTTACACCGTATGCATCAGGCCGGTAATGACTTACGCGTTTTCCGTTTTCACCCATGCGGCACCAAATCTGTTATAAGACTTCAAATTGTCCAAAATAAATTCTGTAGAAGAGCGACTGGCGTACCTTGGTACGTCAGAAACTCAGTTCTACATCTAGACAGAGCTCCCCGCAATCTCAAAATACAAGCATCAGAGCGTTTTTTTTACTAGAGCTACTAATCATAGCAATCCATTGAAAGTTTCAGCTGCAACTTACAAGGCACCTCCTCCTAATCATTTCATAAGAAGAGCACTGAATGCACTGACAGATCAGCCCGACGACCTCACTTCTAAATCGAACGGTTGATTCAAACTAATGAGTTTTTCGAGCGACTCTCAAGTCGAACCCGAAGCGGGAGCGCTCGGCGCGACCACCCCCACCCCTATTGACCTCATCTCAAATGAGTGAACAGTAAGATACTTTTCATGTTATATTAATAACGTAAATTTTACCGGAGGCTCGCGCCAACGGAATTATTTCGCATTGAGTAACTCTTAGGAGTTTCTCGACATCTTCGCACCGGTGACACCCTAGTGTGCCTCCTGGCCGCTTCGATGAAGTCGTTGGAGCTTCGGGTTAACGACACGCGTCTTTATTCTGCTTCAGGTGGTTGTTTAGTGGGTGCAACTCCCACATACCCCGTACACAAATTGTAGAGTTAATTCCGCTTTCCCACCGGAAAAGTAAAACAAAAAAAGAAAACTATGGGTACCAGACAAATGATATACTTACATACTTCTACGACAACTACTGCATATTACTACTGATATACTTACATTAAATCTTTAAAGTAGATGCATATATAGGTATCTACACCTAGCTACGGACCAAATAGGTATGTTTACGCTCACAAATATTTGTCCTGGATAGAATAGAACCCGCGATCTGCGAGTCTGCAGTCAGCACTTCCAACCACTGGAGTAATTGGTCAGTTTTACATCAATTTAACTCAGACATGGACAGCAGAACGGAAACCGGATAGGAAGCAGAACATATATGGAACTGATCTGGAATTAAAATTGGTTTTATGTCTAAGCGATAATTCTGAAAATTTCTGTAACCCAGGTGGGATCATGAAAACAAGGTACAAAATTAGACCGATAATGGTAAATGGAACGAATAATGAAAACATAATGAAATGTGGAACGAAAACGGGAACGGAAACAGTAAAGTTGGAATAAAAGCGACAATAGAACGAAAATTCTTACTATAACATTTTAAAGGAACCTCATTTTATTAACTAATAAGAATTGCAATAACAGAACATGATATTAACATTTTAACTGAGTTTTATTTTTATTAATCTCAGGTTGATTGGCAATTCTATACTGCATTGATATTAAAATTTCATGGTCCCGATTGAGTTATGTTCGTACATTCCATACAAAATGACGTTAACAAACAAGTAATTGTCATAAATTGTCATAAATTCGTTTTACGACGTAAAATTCAATATATAAATATAAATCTTGGCCAAAAGCCACACACGACAATACATTAGCCATCCCTAAAAGCGGTGAACTCGTCCTTAATACATACAGTGAGAGCAAGGCGCGGCTACACCCGTTTCTTATGCAAATCGTAAAGATATTTACGACCGAGGGTTGTAAGCAAATTTAAATAAAATATGTGCCAGCTACCAGTGTTACGATACTAGGACTGCGAGGTGGGAATCCAGCTTGATTAATGGATGCGCGAGTTTTGGGTGCGCTTGTCAACACACGCAATGTGCACACGTTATGAAATAGTTAATATGCTGTAAAAACAAAGGTTAAGTTTGACAATGGAAACTGTTTTTGAATTATGAACTCTACTCACGCGTCAGCCTACAGTAGACTGTGATCGCAAGTCCACAGGTAGAATGTTAGTTATACAAATTATATTTTCTGCATTTATGTCTGATTCATGTCTTATTCTGTCTGATTGGTCGGAGGCATCGACTGCAGATCCAAAGATCAAGGCGTTCGAATTTCGTACGGGATGAACATTTGTGTTCATGAACGTGTCTATTTTTTCCACTTAAATATGAATATCAGGTGTCTATTAATACTATTAGTACTATATAGTACATGGCCTATGCCTTGTTCGGTTACAGATAACCATGATTGGGATTTTTAGACTCAGTTTTCAAGCTATAACTTATAAAACCCTCAATTTTTGGCCATAACTTCGACTACGTCGACCACTATGACTTTTCATTCCCGCAGCAGTACCAAGTCTTTTACTTTATTTCTTGAGTTTATCAGAACTCGAAACTTTGTTCGTCAGAGGAATCTTCTACCAGGAAAACAGTAACAAATGCTGAGGCCATCCCTTCAACTATCTTTTTGCAAAAAATCACGTTGATAAGATGCTCCATCAGGACGTAAAGAAAAGCAAGCCAAACAAACAAATCACAGTTTCATATTTATGATGTTTCGTACTTAGATATGAATTGAATTCGATACGTGTACGAAACTAAGGATATGTTTGTATTGGAAAATAGGACAAGAGGACCAAATATTTGTAAAGTGTTAAAGCCGAAGGCGAGATAATCATTCCGGTTCTATCAAAGAAATAAATATATATTTAGAATTTTTACCACATCCGTCCACCCATTTCTAGGGTTCGCGACGGCAATCTCAGGCAGTACGGCCGCGATCCGTCCCGCGGAGCGAATTACGCCATTCTTAATTAAGCCACAGCTCCTCAACACTGTCGAACTTTGTAATCGGCTACCGGAGTTATTAGACCATCTCGATATTGAGTTTACTTTCATTCATTAAACTTTAATTCGTTATACTTAACCTCAGAAATTCTCGGGAAATGATTATATCTAACCATAACTCCTTTGAGCGGAGGTATCCTGGTTTCTTAGTACATATTAAGTGACTTTATTATGAAAATAGTGTACTTAGAAGTTATATGTACATACATAAACGCAGGTATATTCACCGGAGAGGTAGTCAGAGGCTAGATTTTATTTTGGTTCTTATTTACTTGGCTTCATCGACATCCAGCAATCGTTTCATACATGCTTATCAGTTTCGGTTCTAATTCTTTTTGTATTCTAAGCTCCATCAATTATATAAGCAGAGTTAGTAACAAAAATTGCAGGTCACTAGCTGTATCTCATATGTTTAATTCTGAATTACCAAAGCTTTTACTAATACAAAAGTTTGAGAACCCTCTTAATTTAGCTTACAGAAAGTGAAGGATCGAAGTGAGAGGGCCGCGGGGCGTATCACAATGGGTGCAACTAAGCATTAATTGTATTCAATGACACTTTGTTTGACTTTGTAGGTCTCGTTTTACGTCCACTCGCGTGGAAGTCGGTGGGGTCACGCTGACCCAAGGTATTGTATAGAGTCCCGGCAAGGGATCATTACTTTGATTGTATTACAAAAACCAGATAAAAGGAGATTCGTAATTTTATAAGAGGGTCGTTTATAAATAGTTTTCTTTTTGTCAAGGGATTGCTTCAGGGAACACAATAGAAAGTCTATTTTATCGTCTACAATAAAACAAGAAAAACTCGTCAATCACGATTTTTTATCGAACACAATGTATATATAGTTTTAGCATTATTTATAGTAATTTCCTGTACTAATTGTAATTTGCATATTTTTTCGACGAGTGCATATTTCATTATTCCACTTGTAATAATACTACTGTTGATACTAGTTAAAACTAAAATAAAAAATAATGCAACACGTTATTATTTTCAAACTTTAAGTTAAACATTATTATCATCAACTAAATATTCGCAATTAAATTAAATATTTGACTCTACCATGGTAAAAAGCATAATTTAAAAAAGCCACGTCAAAAGGCGACCAATTAAAACTGATGCCTTGCAAATCTCGTCTAGACACGAGACAGTGCATCTAAACACTGAGGCTGCCGACGCTATAAGACGTACGGCGTAATATAAAGGCCTAATTAATAGCCCATAAATGGGGTCTCATCAATTAGACTATTGAAATGCTACAGTGTTTTGTCCAACCAATTAAATTAATTGCAGTCTTTGTACTAGACGCGCCGTGTTCCAATGTATCGCTCTAAATCCACGGACCTGTATAGTTTGTATTGGAACATTGAAAAATATATATTGATGTGTTAAATAAATGATCAGATAGGAATGTTATAAGAGGTTTCTTATCAAACAAGTGAGTGTAATTTTATAAAAATCTTTTTTGTTCTGATAATATAATGGCATAAAACGAAATTTATTATTCATTGCTTTATACCACCTTGTAAATAATTGTCTACTTTTATTACGAGTATCATGTGCAATCTACTTAAAAACATTTCCGTCCAATCTCCCTCTGTCATTCTCCCTTCCAGCTACCGTTCTAATTTTCTTTCCGTGACAACTTTTTTATGTTCACCAAAATTTGTTAAGAAACGCATATCACAGAAATAGTTGAATTTGTAAATTCCATTATCTTTGGAGTGTGTAATTTTGAATCGGGAAATATTATGTGGATGGATAATAAATTTTTAGTAATTGAAAGACCCACCTAGTAAAGTTTTATTTTGATATATTTATACATCTTAGAAAATATCAAAATAATATATACATCCTTTAATAATTTAATTAGGATTGTTAGAAAAACTAAATCAGACTCAATCGCTCCAGAGATCAGATCTCTACTTGGTACGTCTGTTATAAAATATGTTAGTGTCCCAGCGTACTTATTAGTGTATAGTTTTTGTGTACAATTGAAACAGCCGCACAAACTACACTTTTGATATCCGCTCCAAGTGTAATTAATTAGTCAACGTCCATGTTTAGAATCACAAATCCGTCGTAAATGTAAGCAAATCCTTGATGCGGGTGCACCTGTGTCGGTGTCCATATAAATAATTCAAGTTGGGACCCGCGGCCGTAATGAGCGGTTTGTGCGACCACTTGTGCCGAACGCCTCGCGCCTTCTCTCAGAATTTTATCACGTCAAGATTATACGACAGTACCTACTGTTGTTTTGAGTAAGAAGAATACTTCATGGTATCACATAGATATTAAATAAGTATTTATTATATTATCTATTCTAGCTTTTGATTGCAGCTGTGGACATACTATACGCCCTATATTATGTCTTTTCGTGCCAATCTATTTTTCAAGTCTTAAGTTCCACGTAATTTTTTATCATACAGCACGATTCAATCAGGATAACCAATACCTAGCCTATATTACTCAACGATCTTCAAATTATTTCCATGCAATAAATCTAATAGTTTCTTTACTTCGTTACGAAATGATGAAAGGACAAAAAAAAACATTATTTCGTCTGTGGTGTCTTATATGTTAAGTTATTAAATTACTTTATAATGAAATATTTCATTTAACATGGAACTAGGAAAAGAAAAATATAATAGAAATAAAAGAAAGAGAAAACGTAATGTATGTAAATTTGGTACATATTTTTGAAATTTTATTAATTATATTTTCCATTTAAAATATATCTAGGATTTTGTTCCGAAAAATAAAAAAAACACCTACACCAAAGAATATGAAGCTGAATATTTATTTTAAATAAAATACGAATAAACCCAAATATATGTTATTTGGAGCATATATTTGCGTAATAGCAAAATAATATTAGCGAACCTAAAAAGCTTTGAATCATGCTCACCATATTTTAATAAATATAAAACATGGACTCAATCTAGTATCTACATTTTGGAGATTAGCAAATTTGTGAGAAAACATAATATTTTTTATAAAATGCTGCGACGTAGTTACGAAGTATTTTTCTCGACACGGCAATAGGTTGATGTTACCATTTTCTAGAGTTGCTTACATTCTAATAGCCCATATGTGATGGAAATAAAAGTATACAACAGGCTACCTGAATACCAGAAAAATGAAGTCGAAGATTAAAATTTTACGCGGAAATTTAAATAATTTTTGCACGAGAAATGCTATTATAATATAGAAGAATATTTTACAGATAATTTTTGATTCACCTAAGAATAACCGCAATAAATACGTAAATATAATATAATGCCTTTGTATGTTTAAGAGGGTGTATTCATGTGTATGTTTGTATTGTATACATTATATGGATGTATGTGTATTTTATATGTTTAAATTAGATTGAAGAAATTGATGAACGGAATAAAAGTAGATAAGTAGTTGTTTTCAAAGTCTTATATTTTTAAGATTATCAATTAATTATTGATTAAAAGATAAAAGTCCTCCTCTCTCCTATTAATTTGCTATGTCTAACAGGGTCTATGTAAGTTTTAATCTGTGCCATGTTCTGGATATGCAAGTATCTACCTACTACATAGAACGCAATAAACATTTGTGTATAGAGTATTAATCGTTCATTTATAGATTTATTATTTTTTATTTTACTGATTAGACAAAATGTAATTTTGGAATGACATTTGAATACTACATACTAGATAGTTATCCTAAGCAAAAGTCATGCTCCTGTACGAGGTAAAGCTAAAAATCGCTGCAGCGCTGAAACATAAATGTCGTCTAACCAAAGATTCAATCACGCAGAGCTAGATTCTTTTTATATAGGGTAAAATTTTCTCGCGAGCAAAATATAGAAGGCGCCATGTATTCCACCCGTGTATATAACAGTGTAAATGTGAACAAAGCAACAAATAACACATAAAGCACATAATATTTACATAAGGAAATCTTAAAACAATGAGGTGAACCTAAACCTGCATCAGAAACAGGCTATCTACATGTTTATCTACCGATAGTCCAATGTCCAGTTATCGCTTACGTCGCCATCGGGGCATTATGTACGAAAGCATTGTTTATTGACCACATACGGTATGCATAGTCCTTGAAGGCCGTAACGTTTATGTTTTAGGCGTTTGTACGCGCTGGCTAATCAAGTTTGGAAACTATCTTATTAGCTTTTACTTAATTGAAAACCATTAATTCACAATTCTGCTACCAGAATTTATCGAGCAATTGAGATAAATCACCCTGAGCTAATAAACATATTGCATCAAACAACAGACTATTTGACCAATCAACAATAATTGAAAAACATTTTACTAGGAAAATCAATAGATCTATCGTATAGCCTTGAATTTTCTCCTTAAATTTCGACCTTTTTCGTTTACTTCAAAACGATTTCAATAACGTAGGTTGATATCAATAGAGGACGTAAAAACTTTTTGCTGCAATTTCTTGGCCAAAAGTCCCAAAATTTCTACAGCAATAGAGTCATGACACTAAGTACAAGATGGCAATGTGTTGTCATGCTATAACGTTCATGTAATTTAATTTTTAAATTTTCAGCCTTGTATTTGTGTAAAAATAGATAAACTTTCTCTTCGACCAAATAGGATGGTACCTATTATGAAAGCACAAAATATTCTCTTTTTTTTGATTAAATAGAATGATATTCAAGGTAAAGTAATTATAATCTTCTTCTGACTTCATGGGTTACCTTATAATCTTAAATAACGAATTTATACGTTTAATATAGGTACACAAACATGACACAACAAAATTCGGACAAACTCAAACGGCCGATTCGTTTGGACGCGAGTGACTGTACGCAGCGGGGCACCGTCGGTCATGCATTGACTGCTCTATGGTATTGACGATATCTTATCAACCTTTCGATCAATTCTTGTTTATGAACGAGCTTAGATAATCTGGAATATAATCGAGTAAAAAACTTAACTGATTTCAGTATATACGCGTTAATTATGTAAGTATATACGCAGTATTTTTTTTTAATAACCATATTATTTTGAACAATTATAAAAATTATTATAAACAGACTTATTATAAATAATTTAGAGATCAAACCTATACTTTAACAGTCGATATATGGAAAAAAATCATGTAGATTAAAATATTTTGTTCCTTCTTTTTCTGATTGTTTTTTTTTTATGAACCTTTTTCACTTGTTGGTCGAAACGTCATTACTTGTATCAATATCTCCTTCAAGAGCCGACAGTCGTCTGTGAAAGCTAAAATGTAAACGAAGAAGCTAATATCTGATTTAGAATTCTTTTTTCAATTACTCTTGAAATTTCATTTTACTATTCCAAAAACTAAAAACTGTATTAGTATAAAAATCTGAATAATGTGAATAAAGAATACTTCAATTCCAATTAAATCCTTAGTCATCATTAGATGTGATTGCTAGATTTTTAAAAAACCTTATTTATTACATATTCCATACCAATTACATAATATTGTTGGTACTAGCTTTGGCTCGTGGCTTTAGCCGCGTTCATAGAGTCTATGACGAAACTCTAGTTTTGTCATTGGAAATGTTGTCATTGGAAATGACTTTCATTTCGTTGGAGTATAGGGGGTCATTAAAATTTGGGAGTTTTATGAGACGGGCAGATTGCACAAAGAGTTTTTGAGATGTCGGGATGAACTTGGTGTCAAAAGACGCAGCTCGGTGAGCTCTATAAGATGGCAAAAGATAATGTGGAAAAAGTTCAAAAACAAAACAATTTTCGGCCAAAAACGAAAAAAATCGCAATTTCTTTACCCGATTTTTATTTTGGGAGCCCGATATCTCAAGAACTAGATCTGAATAAGAAAAAAATAAAAAAACGGCTCGGGCTAATTAGACGGGGGATCTATTGAGACTAAAATTGTTAGAATCGGACAACCGGAAGTAGTGGTTAAGGGTGCCCTTAGTTGGAAGTCAGATATGCGTCGGTGTTACATGTCGTATTAATTCGGTTTGTTCGATCGAAATGTCGTATAGAATGTTAAATTTCGAAGTTTTAAGCTTATTCAAATACAGTTGTGTTATTTTTATTGCGAAAAAAATTTATTTCGAAAAATATTATCCGAAATATGTGTGTTTACTTTATTCCGTTAGGTTCATTTCCAATGTCGTAAGAAGTTCGTGCGAACGCAGGAGATCCGTTGATTTTTTATATATTTTTCTAAATAATTCCTAATTACAAAATGCAATAATAGTACACATGTTAATATTGCGTTGGAGCTTCTTGAAATAACGCAACTTAATACCTACTTTCATTAGAATCGTTTAAAAATAGTCAACTTTTTCTCTTTTATATTTTGCAGGACAAATCTTTCGATACGAAAGAGCAGCGTCAAAGGCCTCGACTAACAGAAATGTGAAAGAAAATGCTGTCAATTTTCTAAGGATTTTCTGTCGCAAAACTATGTTAACTTATTTCTGTAAAGCTTTAGAAAGTTTAAATGAGGAAAAAAAAACCGTTATGAAAGAAACTCTTTTTCATACAGTGTATGAAAGCCACCACCAGCTTGTCATTTTCTATTTCTGACGGTTGCCCTGTATAGTACGACGTGCGGTGTTCATGTTTTTCGATATAGCTTGAAAATTATATCTTTATTAGTCTTGTTTTAAATATAGGTAACTAATTTATATACTTTGAAACGTTTATATTGTAGCTCCGGAAAATTATTATTAGTCTAAAATACCGTTCGTACATTTTTATTTATTACTACTCATTGTTTGTAACTTCACCCGCAAGGTTCTCATATTTCGTTCTGCTATATATACCTACAAACATTAACGCATGTCTGTACTATTTTTGATAAACAGTTTTTTGTCCATCTGATATATTAGTGAAATTCCATTCTTTTGGTTTATTTGTGTATAAATATAGTTTATTTTATTCACATTATATAGATTAAAGAGCTCGTTTTTTTCTTATTAGGTAATTACTATTTACGCGGAGGGGTTTCTTAATATTTTTTAGTGATATACGTTCAAACATGCGTTCTATACCAATACTATTGGCAAAACACACGAAGATGTAAAATATTACACAATATTTTAAAGGCATACAAACGCTAAGCCATAATATGAACGTCACGCAGGCGAGCCTTCTGGACTAAATTCAGCCAGACTAAAAGCGGTTGTTAGGGTGGAATCTAAGGCGTAGTTGTATGCTCTGCCGTCGCTGCACGTAGATACTATCCTCGATGATAAGTCTCTTCGTGAGCGGTGACGCGGTGCCGATCCTGCGATTAAGATGGAGGGTGTATGAGCCTCATCAATGCTAATGTGGTCCAATTGTGGAAGCCAACGATCGTCAAGCACATTTCCGCCCCATCACGTTCATAATGATATAATATCATCCATCGCGTCTTCATTTCCGCCAATGTGACCTGCGTTGTCGAGCCAATGGGTTTTAGCCCGCGGCTCGTTTGAAACACTTCAAAGTCACAATCTTAGTAGAATCTTATATCTTCGTTCCTTTATAATTAAAAAGATCGGCCGTCAATGTGAGTGGGGTGTGATCTCGACTCGGGTCGTTCCTGACGCAGAGGCTCGCCATAGCGATCCAACGTGGTAATGCCGCAAACGTTATGAGGACTTTATATATGAGGATATTTTTAGTTATTATTTTCCTGTAGGTTTTTTCATTGTTTTATAAGTGTTTTATAAGAAGACTTTAAATTATATTAATTAGGTTTACTTGGTATTTTATTTGTTATGTAATTCGCATATAATTCACACTTTATAAAACTAATATTATTTGAAAGTAAGAAGTGTGTTAATTATATCAATTCAAACTTATTTATCTGTATTAATTGAACTAAAATATTAGTATATCTGCCAATGATTTTGCAGTGTACCTTGTCATAACTACCAGCTCAGAGGTTCGACGCAAATCTAGCTCTAGGGACGCCGGGGCTGCATTCTAATTGCCGCCTAGGGCATCCGTTGTATTATGCACTCCACTATAACTTCAGATACTGACTAGCTTAGTCATTTAGTTAGTTAAAAACATATTGAAATACAAAATATAATTTCACGCTAACAATTATGTATAAAAATATTTATAGAGAATTTTATATAATGAGTTAGGCTCGTCTGTTAATTTTCTAAGCTACATAACGATTTATATATTTTTAATATTTACTTAGTGTGGTGACATTTTATTGCTAGTTTCATGCACAAATGATCATGCAAAATTAAACAAGAATTTTTATTTGTGAATTGGTTGCATAACAAAACTATTTTAGAGTTGTTTTTTTTTTTCTAGTTCTACGTATTCAAAGGCCTTACAACTTCTTTTCCTATTCTTGTTATCGCAACCCATTCGTTTATTTGTGAAAAATTATATAAATGCATAGTTAGCTCAAGCATAGTAAACAGTATGCAGATCATCACGATACGGTCAGTATAGCTCGAAGGGACGACCATGTGGAAGCGAATGCAAGCGCACGCTGGTGCACTAACATATGTTAGCACACACCGTACGCTTCTCCAATGAATATACTGACCGTACATGAGATGTCATGAAATAGATCGTGGTACATTCTTTACTATAGAGGGAGTCGATATTAAGTTAAAAGCCGGCGTTTATCGTATCTAGGTTTTTCTTCCCCTAAGGCTTTCTCATCACTATTTTACTAATAAAACTTTCTAACAAATATATTTTGCACAGACGATGCCTTCCACACGTAGATAATGTGATATAATTGTATATAAAGACCAACCACTATATTTATCTCGAGAGGTACTGCCAAGTGACAGTGTCGAAAATTAAGCCTTAAGAAAAGTTTGATTTTCACTGGTACTCCAGCCATTCTTAATTATTTCACAGATGTTGGACTAATTATCAATTGGTGATTTACTTAATTGGAATTTAAAGCGTGAGAACAGTATGTTATATTATTTATAAGAATGTAAGTTTCGCTAGTAACAAGATTTCTATATACTTGACAGATTTTATGCATTTTTGTAAAATCTTAAAAAAGTAAAACGAGATAACATAACATTTCTAACAAGGATTGTGTTGTACAAAATCACGTTCAGGCAGTTAGCGGCAGAATTGCGACACGCTGATTGCGCTAAGACAATAACTATGGTTGATACATTTCTTCGGTTATTAAACTTCTATATTCCAGCCGAGTTTGAAATATTTTTCCAATAAATCTAGTTTTATGAAAGTTTTTAGGCTGATACCAATCAAAATGAAATACGAAACGTTATTTTCTAATAACAACCAATAAATACTTTTTCATATAGCAAATATTTAATAAAGACCAATTTGTTCACTCGTATTTCCTTGACAACTCATATTACGAATCTTTTATTATATTTTTTGAATATGTATTTCACCATAAATCCAAGGCATACCATAGTATTACCAAATGTAAAATAAGATAAAGGTAAATTTACATCAAATATGCAATTGCAATTTATCAAATGTCATATAATAACACGCCACAGAAAAAGTTTAACACGCCGAGTTTTACTTTAATACGAGTACTACAAGGGAAAACTAACTAACTTGATCTTTTTTTGCCATTTGTAATACAAGTAAATTAACAAAGAAAATTACAATTTGGTGCGAAGTTAGGGCAAAGACCGGATAGTTGCCTCAGTCGGATACATGCCCCGGTTTTGAATACAATATGTAAGTGATGTTGGTAGCGTTAGCGCTTTACTATGACCAGAAGTGCCCTTCCCGCAGATTTCAGTGCTATGTAGGCCGTCGGAGTAGGCGCACGCGTTTTGTCCATGTAAGCAAATATCTTCCGTAGTGAAACTTTGACGGGTGGCGAAATTAATAAGTAATTTTCAATAAATATTTGCATTATAGACTCTGGTTTCTGTCAACTTTTTATTTCTTTGCATACATTAGATTTTAAATTACAATATTTATTACCTTTTATTGTTGAATAATTCAAATCAAATCATTTCATTAATGATAAAAAATTCACATAATGCAACACAATGTATCAATGTTCCCCACTTTAGACAAAGCCTGTCAAGGGAGGAACCAGAATATTTTATCAGTAGGTAAAATTCATAATATTTAGAGATGTACCAAAGAAATTGAAAAGTAAATAAACTATCCAACTTTTGTGTAAATAAAGTATTAATATTAGATAGGTATTATTCAGTAACAACTTTCCTGTCCCCATACAACTCATTTTGATAATGCCCCAAGTCCACAGATTTTTTTATTGTTAATCTAAATAACTTTTATTCTATACTATAAAAAATACTGAGTACAATTAATAATAATAATAATAATAAAAACAAGAAGAAACCAAATTATAACTAAATTATATAAAAAGTAAAACTAAAAGTATTCACAAATTAAAAAATACTATGTAAATTATGATGAATGACAAAATTTTAAAGAGACGATGGGTTCAGGGTACCAAGGATGCTTGCCGCGTTGCCGCGCTGTATTGCGACACTGATCCTCTGAACAAAGTACTCCTTGCTCAAAGGATCCCCTGTCAACAGACACAGCGCGACATCCAAATCGTGGACAAATGATTTGGTATCCTTGGACCAGGGACCCATCGTCTCGACAGCAAAAGGGATGAAATGGTAAAAAATTATTTTCCTAAATATTTTTTAATAAATAGTCATTTAATATTTGTTTTGTACCTGATGATTTAATTGATGTAATGGTCAGTCATACCAATAATTACACTCGGTTGTTGAAAGAATTGCGTACTGTACAATTAAGTCCGATGAAGAGATGGAAAGACGTCACTAAAGAGGAATTGAAAACATTTTTTGGAGTAATAATCTACATGGGTCTCAATCCTAAGCCGTCAATCGAACACTACTGAAAATTAGACGTGTTTTATTATAATCCTCTTATGCACAGAATAAATATGTTGTATAATAGGTTAAGCTCCATTCTAAAATGCATGCACTTTACATTAATTCAAATAGGTGTAATTGGACAGCAAAGAACTCATAAAATAGACTCTCTCATACATAAAATGGTAACAAGGTGGACAAGTTTCGTAGTCTTTATATACCTTCCGACATTATTGTCGTTGATGAGTCAATGGTGAAATTTCATGGAAAGTTAATAATAAGAATCTATAACGCAGCCAAAACAGATCGCTACGGTATGAAAATATACAAGGCCTGCACAATAAATAGCTACACATGGTCCTACCAAATTTATTCCGGAATCTCGCATCAGTTAGAGGGTCTTGATAAACCTGGTTCAACAGTGGTACAGCTCACAGAGCCGCTTTTAGATGCAGGTCGTATAATCGTTGCTGACAACTATTATACCAGTTTGCAATTGACTGAATATCTAAAAGGTTGTAATACTGATTTGTGCGGCACATTACGTAAAATAAAAGAAATTAGCCAGAAGTAGTAGTAGAAGCGAAGCTGAGAAGAGAAAAACAAATAGCTAGCCAGAAGGACAATCTTTATACTGTACTAAAATGGCATGATAAACGCGACGTCCTCATGATCTCAACTTGCCATGGAGATGGTATGTCTAACGTGTCTGCCAAACGAGGCAACGTTATAAAACCAGATGCTATAATCGAGTATAATGATGCCAAAAAAAGCATTGATATTTCAGATCAACTTGCTTCGTTTAATTCTCTGTTACATAAAAGCTTAACGTGGTACAAGAAGATTGCTTGCTACTATTTCAAGCCACCATTATTAATGCCAGACGCATCTACAACGAGTTGGCAGACGGCCCTAAGTTGACAGTTCTACAAGTCCAAGAACATTTCCTTTGACCAGCAGCATCAAGCACAAAAAGTAATTTCCCTCAAAGATCTTCAATCTCCTGTAGCTCTCCAAGATCTTCAATTGCTACTTCAAGCAAATCTGGATATTCTCTGTGAGAAATCCCACGCAATGCCAACAATAAATTCGTACGAAAAAATGCACTAGGTGCTATATCAAGTTGAAATATAAAGGATTATTAGCTATAAAAGCAAAGCTAGTACACACTAAGTGCAAAAGGTGTGAAAAAACATTCTTTTTAGAATGTTATAATGAGAAACATGTTTGATTTTATAATATTTTCTTTGAATAAAATCCTCACCTGCTCCTCAGTATTTGAGTTTTATATATTGCAAGTTTCTTGTAGTGATTAAATGACAACTATAAAAAAATCGCGGAGTTTCCTTTCATTATCATAAACTTTAAGTTTCTTGCTATATGTTTATATACACAGTTCACGTATGATTTAAAAAAATGTCAGGCAGGTTCATACCAAAAAATGTGCTTCAAATTATATAGAGAAATGAGGCACCTGTGACTCATGAACTTATTCCAATACTTTTCCTGTGAGTCATATTTGACTCATTGGACAGGGAAGTTGTCATGTGTACAATTAAAAACATTACAATACATTAATGTTTAATTACAAACTGCTTACAACATTCTCAAAACTATGCTTAGTAATTCGATTTTTGATAAATCTGTGTAAATAAATATGAGTCTGTGTCCATACACAGACTCATATTTATTTACTTTAATAATTCATTATTTTTTAGTATTATTATTAATTCTCAATGAAAAGAGCAAGG
The DNA here is from genome assembly GCA_949709985.1 of Luffia ferchaultella. Taxonomy (NCBI): domain Eukaryota; kingdom Metazoa; phylum Arthropoda; class Insecta; order Lepidoptera; family Psychidae; genus Luffia; species Luffia ferchaultella. The sequence continues at coordinate 1,229,981 of OX453255.1, read as the reverse complement.
ACAATCGCCCTATTTATGTTCACGGATAGTCGCTATATAGGGGCAACTATCCACACCTACAAATTCTTCACCGACCAAAAATTTTTTTTTCTTTTGGTGTTTTTTCCAACTTATTTTGTTCTTGAGTTGTTTTAGCAATAAAATAAATACTTAACTGTATTATGCGTTCATTCTAGGCGAACAAGTATCCCCTCAAACATTCTAATGTTAAATCACTATCGACTACAACCGACAACTACCCCTTTTATGATTGGTCAAATAAAATAGGATTTACTTAAAACCAATATTAATTATGTTTGCAAAAATAGGCTACCATAAAATATCTAAGACCTATGTTTTGATATACACGTTACAATATTTTAAGTATCTATTTCTAATAATAGAGCTTTTTCAAAAGTGGGGTGACTAGTCGGCTTTTACCCTACTCTTTTATCACTCCTCGTTCATTATTAGGACTGTAAGGGTCTACATCTAAATAAATTCCATTAGTAATTTGACATCTTTTGAATGAAATAGTAAACAGAATAATTCGACAAAGACAAGAAGACGGTGCAGTGTTTCCAGGCGCTCGAAATTTAAAGAAACGAAACCAAACCCGAAAGTTTATAAGACACAATAAAAAAAGTTTTGAATATACTAATACCTGTTATGAATTTACGAAATTAATTTCCTATATATTTTTCTTTAAGTGACACTTTTTGGATATTTTAATTATGAGATACACATTGATATCTACTTTTAAAACTTTTGAGTTAGAACGGCTACGAAAATGTCACCGTAAAGATATTTATAATCTATTCAAAATATTCAAAAATATGTTTTAAGAAGTAATAACAATAATGCTTGGGACATACAGTAATCACAGATGGAAATTATTATTAGAAAGTTACAAGCAGAATAATCTTACTGTTTCGTATCGATTTGGACCTAAATATGTGTTGCACATGAAAGCTGGTGGCCCGCAAATAGCCGGAGCTTAATACAAGAGTGCTGACTCGACAAACACCAGGTTGGGCTCGCGTGTGAGTTAATCGAATTACAGTGCGGGCTGCCGCGCGTAATGCAATCAACATGAGTGTTGATCCTTAACTATGTTTATAATATGAAATATCACTTAAAAATATGACTACTAACTTAAAACTATAGCTGTAAGAATATAAAATCAGGACTAATGAATAGTCAGTGTTTTATACTATAATAATCAAAATGTTTGGAAAAATATAATAATAATAAAATAATACTTGGGACTTCTCACACAGCGTCATCTTGTCCCAAATTAAGCAAGTATTATGCTTGTATTTTTTAGTACTAGACAAACATTTGTCCCGGGCGGGAATTGAACCTTAACCACACGGCCAATCGATCAGAAGGAAAGGTACATCGTTTTTGTTGGTTTATGTGTAGAGCTATTACGCTATTTAAACTTTGTGATTTCCAGTAATCTGTAAAATCTTTATAATTATATATATATTATTTTTAAATAACTATTCACGACAACTACTTGATAGTAGAAACACATTAGTCAATATAGCTTCAACTTGTACGTCAAATTAAAGTATTGTATACAGATTATTAACTACCGCAAATACTACCATTTTCCTGCAGAGCTAGACTTATTAAATCTAAACCAATTCGTGTCGTATACGACCAAGTGTACATGAAGTTATTAATTTCCCAATTACTAAAACTATATGAGTAATACTTGTTTTCGACATTATAATAGAACGAGTCGGTAAACACCCCCATATCATTACAAAGCACGATTGTGGTTTTCAACCGTGTAACCCGTGGTAATGCCGTGAAAACGGCTACTAACTCTATCATTTTCTCGTTCATTCAAAATTCATATGCTCAGCAATGATTATACTGTACGTTCCAATTATACAGCACCAAGGCACTAAGTTTAGAATTGGACGCCCATTTTTGCGGGGTTCATTCTAAAATTGACGTACTAAATATTACTGATTAAACATCTGTGCGTGTGTCTGCGTGTGCGTGGGTGTGTTACAATAGAAGTTATACTTTTCTATAGTTTTTGTATATATTATAAAATAATAAAATATTACAAAGCTGAAGAGTTTGTTTGTTTGTTTGGTTGTTTGTTTGTTTAAGCGCGCAAATCTCAAGAACTACTGGTTCGAATTGAGAAATCCTTTTTGTGTTGGTTAGTCCATTTATCGAGGAAGGCTACAGGCTATTATTACATTACTCTACGACCAATAGGAGCCGAGCATCAATGAAAAATGTTGCAAAAACAAAAAAAATATTACTTTTGAGAGCTTCTGTTACACGCGCTGCGTAAACGGTTGATTTTAAGCGAAAATCATGTATTACGGAATTAATCCCTTTCAAAAGTTCTAACCAAAAGTCCGCAACAGCATATGTGTATCTTTTACGATTGACTTACTATAACCTTTTTTATTTGTTGTTAGACGCGCCAGAGAATTCCTTTGTTTGGATGATGACGATGATACCATAGTGTAATGATACTATATGGTTGTACTAGCGACCCACCCCGATTTCGCACGGGTGCAATGTACTAATGCGTCGAACGGGAAAAGGAACGTTTTAGCTTATAATTTCCATATTCTTCAACCGAATATAATTTAAAAATGTAAAACTTGTTTGTTTGTTTGTTTCCGGGCTAATCTCCGGGATGGCTCAACCAATTTTTATGGGACTTTTTAACAATTTTTAGCAAAATAAGGACTATTTAGTGAGTATAGAGGGTGGGATTATAGGGGTTATGAGGGGTAAAAGGAGGACAGGAGAGTGTATGTGGCTGGAAGGGAGAAGGGGTGGTGGAGGGAATGGAGGGGGAACATTTCTGTAGTCCACCCGGGCGGAGCCGGGTACCACCGCTAGTACATTATAATTTTTAGAATTTGTATTATTTTGTTTGAATTTTTATATATGTAACTATACCATATTAGACCATTATGGCTCATTGCAAGGGCTTAGGCCTCCCCTAAGGTTGAGGGTGTTAGGAGCTTAATCCACCACGCTGCTCCAGTGCGGGTTGGTGGATTTTAACTACTGTTATATGATGATGACAACCGTGACCGATGGCAGTTGTAATAATGTACTTTAGTTAGAAAAACTCATTGGTGTTTGTCCCTGAGATTTGAATCACAACCTTATGAATAAGAAGCGGGCTCGCCATCGCACTGCTATCACAACACATACATATATACATATCAATTAAATAAAATTTTATATGGCTATGAGACCATTTAAATATAAAGATACATCCAAAGAACGAAATACATTTATGGGGCTGCCTCCCTCGTTCTATTCGGATCTCTCGGAGCAATCATATTCTTGTGTATTTAATTATACGCGTTCATTATACGAATAATTATACTAGCGATCTCATTCCGAAACGAGATATAAATCCTTTACAATATTATTCATGACAATATACTAATTTCTAAAGCAAACCGACATCTACACAAGTTGAGCCAATGTCTATTGTTTCTGTATATTACAATAATACAGCGTAATTTAGGTCGAGTTCTGTAATGAGCTTTGATGTTGTATAGACATATAACTACTCATAGGTTCCATGTTAATTTATTGACGCCCTATAACAATCTTCTGTACAATACGGCTCAATCGCATACCCTATTTCGCTAATTTAGTCATTTGTCTATAGACTTGAACAGTGACTATTCAGAACTCTAATACTTCCTACATACTTTACTCTGGAAAACGAAAATTTTGATTTTCGATTGGTCAAAAATAGAAGAGATATCTTCAGTACTTTGTATTTATGACGTTTTACTGAAAGTATAATATATATAGTAGGGTTGAGAGCTGAAATCTTCGAGCTGAACTAGCCATGTAAGTGGCGATGAACTGCACTACGTCTGACCGATCGTGATTATTTAGGTATATCTATCCCTAAAGATTGAGAAAACTATTCTTATTAGTTTTCAATGAATAATTGTACTTTTGTTTCCATAGCAAAATGAACGTTATTAGTAAGGTTTGTCCTATGTTAAAATTTCACTAATGACGGCTGTCACATGAAGCGATACCGCTGACCGCGATATTATAACGGTATCGAAATACAATAAAACTCATTCCAAGTCACAGCTAGACGCGACATTAACAATATCGCTGTCGCGATATCGCGGTTTACGGCGTCGGTGTGCAAACGGCATAATTATTTTGTTTCTCATTTTATTACGCTTCTATTTTTGAAAATAGTAGAAAAGTGTATCCACAGTTGTATAGTGCCCGATACTAAATCGTCGTTCGCACAGCGACTCGCCGCGAACCGCGATACTCGGCAGTAGCGATATTGGATTATTGTTTATTCATGTCACGCCCTAACTTAAAATGGCTCTACGAGTATAACTGCATCTCTCGTATTTCTACAGTCAGTAGTTTGTGCAAGCAAGAAATTTCAATAGTATTGTTTCAGGCAATTTTTGATTAATACATAATTTATATCATTTAAAAAAGAACTTTCGGGTTATTCTCAACAGTTTTTAAAGCAGTTTATTATTGCCAAGTGTCAAAATAATTCTATTAAACCTTTCCCGGCTCTACGGTCAGCACGGTCGATTTTATAGCGGTAGGCGAGCATAATCTATCTCATACCGATAATTACACGGTATAGCATAATGCGCACAGCACTGCCTCCGGACACTTCGCGGCCTACTGCGGACCGTTAGCCGTTATAAGGGCATGTGTTTTGTACTTTCACGACCATACTACGAGGAGTGAACAGTGACAGATAGCGCGTAACTGTATGGCTGTAATCGACTGATCGCATAATAAGTATCACAAATGATTGACGAAAATGAGGAAACTTATAAATTTTAAGCCTTCTGATTGTGGCATCGTAACTCTTTAAACGTATAAACCCATTTCATTACTTTTTTTTTGTTTGAAAGCGGGTTTAATCGGGTTGTTTTTTAGTAAAAAATAAATAAATAAATGACCTTCAGACATATTTAAAAGAATATATTTTTCAAAATAACAAGAAATAATTAATTATATAGTTATATTATACTACACAACATATATATGACATTGATCAGTGAATTGGAGAATATCGAGGTAGGTATGTATACATACGAAATGGCGAACTTTGGTATCTGCCCTCTCTGTAGGTGTGAGCTTAAGTATGTATGAACAAGTTTTTTATTTAAATATATCGATTTTTATAATACAATTATTTGTTTACCTGCTCTACAACTGGCAAGATACAAATATGGTGTTATTGTAACAAAATCGTGTTTGATCTGGGTAATTCTGTTTTACGTGATCTCATAGCCCCAGTTGCGAAGTCAATACTCATAAAGCGTCATACCCAATTTCAAGCCCATTTAGGTACCACTAAACGCTATCGTATTCGGAGATTGGAATCGAGTGACGGGAACGTGAACAGGAGCGAATATAATCCAATGTGTATGCGATAAGGCCAATTGCGGTATTGCTACAAGCGATAGTTCCGATAAATCCTTCATTGGCTATAAACGCAAATTTTTTGCGTTCATGTGGAAGAGAAAAGGGGGAACTCGTGATATAGGAATAAAGTTGGTTTGGTTGTTTAAGTTTAATCATGATTCGGAATTCATGACGCATCTATATCTGAGTTAACTTCTTTATAATTGAATCAAGAATATGCATGTTTAAAAATTCTATACATTTACTATCTCTTAAAAAAAAAGTCTTTGGTATATTGTCATTGTAGGTAATCTGTGGCGATTCATAAGGGAAACAAAAAGTTGTATAGGTATGTAAATATTGAAAAAGTTTTTTCGATCGCTCATGTGTAGGAACAAGTTCTAAGAAATAGGATATTCAGGGTGACGGGATGAATGGACGTCAAAAGTCGCGTCTTCTTGAGTTCTAGAAGAAAGTGAAAATAAATTTGGGATTTATTAAAAAGACGGAACGTTTTTTGAAAATCATGAGAAAAGAAGAGTATCTCGTGCTCTTGCGCTTGCGCGCCATCTCACAAGTTGTGTTTTTGAAATTTTCAAGACTCGTAAACGAATATGAAAACTAAAGAGAATAGATTCGAAGCTCTTTTATAAAAATATTGATATGGACAAAAATATGCGTTTCCAAAGACGACGCAACGCTGTGCTAAGTTAACGGAGCGCGCCAGTACGCGTCACACGCTCTGTGAGGTCACTAAATGGAGCGTTGTGAGTCACAAGTTAAAAATGACTCGTTTCGAGGGACTATAAAAAGTATTTTTAAAAACACAAATAATGGAGTGAATCCATTTGTTACTTTTTAATTTTTACTTTTATATTCCTCAAAGCCAATTCATTGTGTTACAATGCACGTGAGAAACGCGAAATCCGTGAATATTTTCAATATTTTACTATCTATGATTGTCGATGTATTTTGAGAAAATATGTCTACAAAAAAATGTTGTTTTTTATTCCCTTCTACATGTTTCATAATAGGGATCACAGTATAGTGTTTATAACACATTTTATATTTTTTGTTTTTATATCTACGTAAGAGGTTTTTAGTCGTAACTGTATTTGAGAAACATCAGTCAATACTAGATATTAACAAAAGCTCGATTCCTATCGGGTACGATCCCGCTCTCTAATACACTATCTTGATATGCAAAATGTAATGGAACACGCCAATCGATGTAATGGATCGCTCCACAATAGAATCATGATTTATTATTGTTCGACCAAGAAAAATGGCTGAATATTCTATTAGTCGAAAGGGGCTCTTTAGTAAATTATTATTTATTACTCAGCTATTACTTTTTCCGGGCGTTGTCTAACTTTGTAACTGGCTGTCGATACGTCATCGCCGAATCCTTATTGAGATTGAAGGTTCGTGAAAAACAAAATATATCTTGTTTGCTTGCAATCAGTGGAATAACACAAAATAAAAAATGTAAAATAGTACATAAACTAATTAAATAATATAATCATAGACAACACAGTCTTGGAATTGTTTAATAATAGCATTATGTACACGTGCTGTATAGACATCAATAGAATAGAATCAATAGAAATAAATATATTCAATAGAATCCAGACAGACTGGAATTTTGTTAACTGTTTTATTTATCACGTAGCTTGGAGTAGTTACCAGTTATATAAATTGTTATATACATTTACTGTTAATATTAAAACTATGCTTCTGGTATAAAATATTACAGATGCCTATATAGGTAAGTAGAAACGTGACGGTCGAGTGAGAACCGGGAACGACTTTACGTGACGCGAGTCGAAAGTGCCCAGATAGTAGGTAAAAAGATATAATTCGTCATTTACCTGCGCTACGCTAATCGCTGTTTACAATTTAAGTCTGAAATCCTGTAACAAAATAAATAAATATAAGGAGTGGGACCCCTTTAGTCTGTAATTGAATTGTAAAATAAAATAAATCGGCAATTTGAATTTCAAATCAATTCGGATTGCTTTATTTTCAGTTACATTTTTCTCATTATCTTCCGAATCATTTATTCTTTCTTTTACCGTCGAATTATACGGGAGCTTTTTCTATAATGATCTTATATTTTCCCGGCAATCCTGTTGTAAGGTTAGCACGTATCGACCGGAGAAATTTTTGGGCACGTTCTTTTTAGGGTATCACTTCTGCCGTATTTTTGATTAGGGTCATGAGTGGTCGGAGACCCCAACTACCAATCCAAAGATGACAATTTTGATCACCGCTCGGGATAGACATTTGCATATTAGAACTTGACTGATTGTTCCGTGCCATATCTGAATATAACATGTTTATTTTATAGTAAAGTTGTGTCTTAGTACGTACGTATACCATATGTGCCTAGTTTAAAATTAGATTGCTACATGCAAAATGTTCCACAAATTATTATACGATAATTATGCTTAAGCACAAATAACACCTGACCCACTCACTGAACTTACAATTAAAATCTGAGCTTTTGAATTCTTTTAACTTAGTAAGTGATGCTTTATAATTAGTTAAGAAGAAACTTAAAGTAGATAGTTAATATAAATGCAACAGAAGCTTTTTAGATAGTTCAGAGTGTTAGAGTGGTATTGCGTGCGCGATTAACGGTAAACCCTTGGTGCCACGGTGCATTCGTAGGGCAAGCTAACGGCGCCACAATACTTATATAGAGCTGCAAACAACACCATAAACATGAATTTTTCATTTGTTTGGTAATGCTAACTAAGAACTTACATGTAAAAGTGTATTTAGTTCATTGTACTTTCTACGCATCGTAACGGAGCAACTATACGAGCTGATATTTTTGCACAGAAATAGCCTAAAAGATACAAAGCAATATAAGCTGTTTACCTTTGTCGAAGGTTTACATGGATACAAAATTAATCAAGAATCAGAATGAATGACTAGCATAACTTCGGTTTAATAGCGGGAATAGATCTAAGGAAATTACACAAGAATATATACAATTGCGAGAACGGAAGCGGAACAAAAAAACATATAGTTAAATGGATTATGTGAGTGGAGCTGCGGGTCAAAGCTGTTATCTACATTTCTTCTCGTACCAAGACAATGATTTCCATAAATGTGTATATTTATAATTTATGAAATTAATAAAAAGTTTTATAAAGAAGTTTTATAAACTGGGTTCCCATACCGTAACAAATACCAGTGTCAGTTCATCATCTACTTACTTAGCGACTGATATTTCAAATTGACAGTTTGTGCTTTATCTGTAAGTACCTAAATTTATACATATATCGTACGATATCATATATATGATTTTCTACAACGTTAAAATGTTGAAAGATCCCAACATTCACTGCACCGGTTCGTTACTCATTACGTTGGCCCTAAATAAACAACCGCCAAGGTCTGGAGCTGTGTTGTCATTAACCCCCAATTGTTGCGTGGCCACCCCTTTTAGGGTCATGCGTCGTAAGGTTGAGATAGGAGAGGGGTGAGGTATCAGAGTATCACACAGGTCATTAAGGAGCGGCGCCTGCAACTCATTCGCGCCGTGAACCCGCGTTAAATGTCAGATTACGATATTTCTCCGCTCCGGCAAGTTACACCACATCGAGAAAGAAGATCGTACATATTATGAGACGACTTCTTTTGTTACGTGAGGTACATACTAGTATGTGTATTCACTTTTACAGTTAACGATTTACTTACGGTTTACGGTTAACGAACGATTACTAAGGGAATAGATAGAACCCAGAAAGCGAGTCACACATTACAAGTCAACTGCCTCGTCTCCAGTTAGCGTTGCTAGGATCGGCGAATGAACGATTTGTACGTAGTTATCTTATGCGTAAGTGTAATCTTTATAAATGAATAAAATTGAAACGTGTAGGTCTATGATTTCGAAATAAAGAACTTACGTTCATATGTTTATTTTTGAACGTAACGTTTTGAAATTTTTTATCCGTCTGTCTGTTGGAACGTTCAGGTAATTTCGGAAATGGCTGAACAGCTTTTAACGGATTTTTCAGTCAGACGCCCTTTTAGAGAATATTATAAGTCACTTTCATTTTGAAAATGCTTAAGGTTCCTGCATAAACTTAAAAAATAGTAAAAATTATGAAAACCACGAAAAAAGTCACGGGAGTTCCCTACTCAATACAATTCAATTAATGTGTGCAAAGATTATGACCGAGCGTAACTCAAAAAGATTACAGTCGCTCAATATGAACGCCACCCATCGCGCATTGCCCCGGGTGTTATGGCAGAGAACTTATTCTTTGATAGAATATGAAACAACGTGTTCAGCTAACGTTTTCGTTGTACTTTATCGTGTCGATTTAACTGGTTTTATTTGGATTTGTGAAGTGCAAATTCTCTCTTTGATCGGCCGGGAGCTCGCTGTATTTGCGGAGGGCAGCTAGCGGGAATCGTGTTTTTTCAATACGTCACACAAACGTATATCGAGAAAAGCGATCCGTTTTTATACGTATAAAAAGGAATCGGCACTGAAAGCTGAAGAAACGTTCTTCGTTTGTTCAAGAAAACATCTTTTTATATGTGCACACAGTAGGTTTCGTCATCAAAACCAACTGTGTTTATTCGTTGTGTAAGATTTATAAAAGGTATGAGAGCAGATTTTCGACAACAACAAACGCGCTGGTTGAATTTATAAAACATAATATTCAGAATTAACTTTCTAGGTTCCGTATATATAAATTCTTTGTCAAAAAATCCATAATTTGATTTTGGTATTTTACCATACACAGAAAGTGCTGATAAAGTAAAAAGTGCGCATCGAGTCATCTTCTTATTTTGAATAATATATAAATAATATGAATAATACACACTGTAGCTTTTATGTAGGATCATATTATTACGGTTGATAAAGTATCGACGAGCAATATAAAAAATATTGTGAACTAAAATTATAATTGCAAAAAAATTTTACCGAACGCCAGTGCGGTGGTGATTAGCACAATAATCTAAGACAAATGGGGTCAACAAATGAATTAGCCTACTTTGCATATACAAGACTAAGCTCAAATTAGAAGCTATGATAGGTAATGGCCTTGCCAGGTCAAGGGAACGGCCGCCGCGCTACCGGGAACTCTTTTCTAAAAGCAACTCGAAGCACTTTTAAACTTTTTATATCTGTGTTATAAATGCAAACTAAGCCTAAAAGTACGTCAGTAGAGATTATTCTTATCGTATATATATAATATAGGTTAGAAAATGTCTGCCCTCACAAATTTTCTATTTGATCACGCAATTATGTTCAAATTTTCACAAAAAATTCCTGTAAAAATTTGGTCAACTCTCGCACCACTTTCGTCGTAAAACGTTTCGAGATCTCAAGAAAAGCCAATAAATACTATCGAATTTTATTCGTAATTTGAACTTTTGAACTTCAATCGTGAAGCAAGAGGATATACTGTGATATGAGGTTTGTTAATCATGGAGCAGATAAATAAATTAATAAAATATTGACAAATTTCATTTCTCATCACAGCGCGTCCTCATGGCACATAATATAGTAACTATCAATTGCAAAAGGATAACTTTGAAATAACGCGAAAGTAATAATAATAATAATAATAATAACACACACAATCACAACAACGTCTAGGTCCCAAACTAAGCATTAGCTTGTGTTTTGGGTACCAAGCGAAGACACCACATACACATAACAACCAAGACCCGGTGCCAGTATTAATATTCATCATATAAATACTGACCCGACCTGGGATTCGAACCCGGGACCTCCAGCTTCGCAGGCAAGGTCGCTGCCCACTAGGCTAAGCGGTCGTCATGTGTTGCGATAGTTGGTTATTTTTTGTTGTTGTTGTTGTGATTTCCAAGAAAATTGATGTCAATTAATTATTTCATTTTTTATTTTTATTTATTGAAAGTGAAAATGGGGCGTTTGGGTGATAGTAAAAACATTCTGACGGGCCAGGTTCGCGGCTTTTCAGCTCTTTTTTACTTTTATCTTACACTTACCGTATACTTATCATCTATTCTAACTCATGCATGTTTTTAGGGTTCCGTAGCTAAATGAAAAAAAAAACGGAACCCTTATAGTTTCGCCATGTCCGTCCATCCGTCTGTCTGTCTATTTGTCTGTGGTTTTTCTCGGAAACTATTGGCAATACATAGATGAAATTTGGAAGGTAGGTGTAATCTATGAACCGTTGCACAACGACGTAGTGAAGTTAAGAAAAAAAAATTACGGAACCCTTCGTGTGCAAGTCCGTTTCGCACTTGACCAGTTTTTTCTGTAATGCGTAAAATAATTAAGCCATACACTATTTAAGTAAAAATATAAAAAAAACACTACACTTTTAAAATATTCTAAGAATGTTCTTGGACTTATTCTTGTAACTCTGACATAAACATATCTTTTAAATTAATTTATAAATCAATTAATATTTATACAGTTATTTTTTATTAATATCAAATTTAACTTGTGAAATTCAAATGATAGCATAAAAGTTTACGTTTCCATTTAAAAATACTTCAATATAAAAATATTCTCAAATTTAGAGAGTCCCATAACGACTCACATATTTTTTGTTTTTAATATTTTTTTATTCTTCTCAGTAAATACTTTATCATCTGTATGGATATCATTTCACATCAATATACAGTATGTATAATATCGTGTCCTTCGGGTGTGAAAATTACAGGTTGATAGACTTTATATCACATAATTTTAAAACTTTTATTAACTGAACTTTTGATAAGTCGCAGTGTTGGGTCATTAAGACGAGATAAAACTGTAACAGAACGAAACGTGTTCGTGAAAGCTATTCTTTGGAATAAGAAATATATTGCAAGCGATTAATATTTTTAGTCATCCTTGAATCCAAAATACAGATTTTTAATTTTTGTATGTTTTACTGTTTGTTTTCGTTCGGACGCATTTGTTGAATATATAATAATATGCCTCAGATACATTTCTGATGAAGAATATATACATTTTAAGTAGAACAAATAAAATCATTCTAAAAAATTATTACATTAATATTAATTTTAGCTCGAAAATAAATGAGCAATAGATCAATTTTAACGCAAAAACGGTAATTTAATTCACGAAATAACATGGAAAAGAACTAAAAACTGATTCCTATCTTTAATCGTTTTATTCAATAAAAGCTGTCACGTCGGCCAATTTCCAAAAGAATGAAATATACTTCTATAATTCAGTAACCATATAATATGGGGTTTTAACCATTATTTTTAGTTCACTTTCCTGCATTAGTGAAGTTCAGTTATTCGTTAAAATCGTAACTACGTAACAAAATAAGAGGCAAAACCTGACAAAAATAATGCCTGTCATTCTGTAGGTGTATGACGCCTCAGCTGTGTGTTATGAACGGTAAAGTCTGATTCGATAAAGTGAAAAAAAAATTATAAATTACAAGAGCATAGTTTTTGACATTTTTCCTCCATATTTATTAGTTTGTACGCTTTATATGGAACAATTGTTATATACATGAATAACTACCCGAATTCAATGCGAGACCCAATGGCCGTTTTTGGAATAATCAGAATAAGTTATTATTTGTATTATTAATAAGTTATGTTCTGAAAATTGCCTAATTTTTTTGTCTTATCTGTATCGAGCAATTATAGGTGTCGTGAAGAATTTACGAGCCCATCAAGTGATGCGTACTGAAATACCAGCTCAACGTATTTCGTCTACGAAATAATATTGACATTTATCTTTTGAAGTTTCGCGTTATTGTCATAAGAGGTACTTACCAAGTTATTATGGAGCTTTGTTATGATTGCCTTTGTTTCAGATTCTGTATTGTACTGAGGAACATATTTTCTGACGTATATATTATGAAAGATATAGAATACAAAGGCCTAATATAAAGTTTATGATAGTAACAAGTTGATAAATTATTTTCATTATTTGTGGAAAATGAGAAAATGTAGATTATAGTCGAAATTTTGTCTGACTTGACCAATGTTTTTCTACAAATCTAGCCTATGGAGACAGGCTAGTTGTCATTACAACCTGAACGACTTCATACGATTGTTTAAAGCACCCGTGAGCTTTGCTTTCAGAATTAGTATTACATAACATTGGCATTTTATACAGCATTTTACATCTGGTATTACAGCATGTTTATTTACTATAATATTTGATTTATTATTCTACTAACAGCTTTTTAAATATATGCAGTTTTTTTTATAAACGTTTAGAGGTATAAAATGCTCAATAATTTTGTGAAACCAGTAATGTTTCATTAATAAATATATTATTCAGCATAATACATGATCAAAATTAGGTTTAACGTACCAAAAATATTTATAATATTAAGAACTTTTTGATTTATATACATAGAAACAGATATACACACAATCAAATGGAAGTATTGTATAATATTGTTACGTTGACTTCATTGTTTTTAATTACACTTCTGTTACTCTAATTTGGTTCAAAAAAGTAATTACTGCAAAAAAATATTTTATTAACAGTTTTCTAATAAATTCGAGAGCGTCCGAACCTTCGAATATATAAAACTGGCTTACTTAGCATAGTACATCAAAGTGCTATGTGTAGGTATATCGTTAAAACTAATGAATTTATTTCGCTATAAACCGTTAGTGAAACGAAATGTAAAAAACCTAAACGGCGTGCGTTTTTTGTTTTCATAAGTTATGCGGTTCAAAGACAGCAATTTTTAATAAAAATATTTGTACTGCAGAGATACGATAGAAATACAAGCAATCCGTTCATAGCTGAACAGAAAACGTAATAACACTAATAAGGTATGTACGTAAAAAATCTGAAAATTTCAACAACGTTAATCTCGAATCCCCGCCGGCTACGAGTGCCTGACAACAAAATTGAAAATAAAGGAAAGAAACAGGCAAAATAGCAAGAAATAATAAGGACATGGAATAATGCTAACCAGTCGTGACTGGAAGCTTTCGCGTCGGGTAGTGAGGTTCTAAAGCGGCGGCGATGGTTATCGATACCTCACGGCTATGTCTATTATTTATTTGCATTTACATTGTATCGTATAATATCGATACAATGTAAATAATTTCACTGTACAGGTAGGTCAACAAAAACTGATAGTAAGGATTTACTGACCATTGTGCATTTACATGCGTACAGAGGAAACATAGGATACGTTTTATCCCACTTGTGCGTTTGTGAATACATATCTTTTAGTTAATCACTATCGTAATCATAAGTTTTCTTTGAACTATCTGTACTATTCGGCGACATAAAACTCGATTTCTCTGTAATTTTTATTGAAATTAATATTGATTCCACCACGCTGTTCCACTGCGGGTTGGGAATTGTAACGACCGCCATCTATTGACAGCGCCCGGGACCGACTGCTTAACGTGCTGTCCGTGGCATGGAGTCAGTGATAGTGGACCAGCGTGGTGGATTTAAGCTCCAAGCTCCCCTCACCTTGGGGGAGGCCTAAGCCCCTGCAGTAAAAAATGCTGATGAAGTGAAGTGAGGAATATTGAATCCTCAAGAAACATAAAGGTTTATTTTTGAGTAGTTTTGACCTCACAAGAAGCCCAATTTCGATCGAACTTGTAGGAAACGAAAGCCACGAAACAGAACAGCACAAAACAAAAACACAGACAAAGAGACTGACAGGCAGTAAAATGTGCATGCATTCGTATAACCATAACCACTATCTTTTACATTTTGAGGATTAGACAGTCAAAAAATGATAATTTTAGGCACAACCCTTTAAGGTATATTTTGTATACATGAAAATATTTATTTATTATATTTCAGTTTATTACATTTATATAATTTAATATTTCTTTCTTATGTTTGGCTGTGAGAAGGTATAACTATTTTACGATAAGACATTATTTATTTTTCATCTCTAGGTACTCGTACAAGGCTGTTTAGCTAAAAATGAAGTAATGTATAACAATTTTACGACTATTCCATGACCTAACCTGTATTATAAACTTTTTATTAGATTTGCTTTTACATATATATTATATATAAAAGCAAATCAAATAAAAAGAAACATTTAAAAAAATTTACTTGTTTTTGACTACTGATTTGAATAGTGTCTTGCATCCTCAGTGAAATCGACTTTTCAAACTAGTGGCAGCTTCTGGCGCTTGTAAAGGCTTGATTTAATAAAAATATTTCAATTTAATTTGATTTTCAGGATATCGACAGTCAATACAACACTAGTAGCCCAAGGCGATCAAATCGTACCTAGTCGGTACACACGAGGCTAGCGAGCACAGTCGGAGGCGCTGTTACCTTAATGCAATTCATTGTACGTGGTCGGTAAAGGATTGCCTGCACACTAGCGCACGGCTCGCAAACAACTGCGCACGGATTTCAAAGGGTTCTGATTGCTTACCTATTTTAAAGTTGGTACATGGAGTGAAACTACTTTCATCGAATATACTCATTCCGCGAATAGAGCGAGCGCTTACACTAAAAACTTTTATGCGAGTTTTGAAACACAAATTCTGAGTGGCCTTCGCTAGAGGGTTAACTAGCCTACAACTGTATGCAATAAAATGGAAACCTTGCTCGAGTTTTAGTATTTTTTTAAATTTGCTTTATAATTGTATGAATTTTGTTTGATATTTGGATTGAAAATTGTTTTTCCGACATATTATCGTAGTTTCACTAACATACTATATACAACGGAAAAAATGGGCATATATGCTTACGGCAACTGTCACAATAATGTAGGTTATCGTAGCTTTTTTTTTTTCTTAAACCAACGCCCACGATTAAAGTACAACGTGTATATTATATTTTATTAAATAGATGCTTGTTTCTTGTAAATTATCCCACTCTATTTAAGTGTTCGTAATTGAGAAATATTACTTACATAACCAAATTCTGTGAATAATTGCTACATCACGTAGACTTGCGGATTCAAAACTCACGTCGCAAGTCAGCAATAAAATCCAAAAAGAGAACCTTTATCCGAGAAAAGACATAATTTGTCCCTGGAATCACATCAATCTCCAGACGGGGTCCGTCAAAGACTGTATTATGAAAGGCTGTGCGCGGGTGACACATAAAAGCGTTTTTGTGTGAACGCGGCCGCCTGTCGATCACTGTTAGCTTGGCCCTCCGGCTAATGCCCTTCATATGTCCCATTTGTAGCTAGCTCCCACTAACTCATTGATTCTGCACATTATTAATAATAGATAAATATCTAGTTAGTGCTTAGATTACCAGGTATTGCAAAAATCTCGATCTCAAAGCCAAACAGGGTACAATCACCGTTTGGAACAAAGGTTTGTTTGTGTCGCAGTGAAATTGTTAGTATAATAAAATTACAACTCTTTATTTTATTGTGATTGACATTGGCAGTAATGTTATAATTTTACTAAAAAGATTGTATTACTCGTGTGTGTGTGGATTATACGTATACACGAAATTCTTTTAGAATTGAGCAATACAAAAGACCAGTATTGCCACTCAGAAACAAAAACTTACAAGTGAGTACTTTTTAAATAATTATTATTCTTCTACGTTTTATAACTAGCTATCCACCTCGGCTTCACCTGGGTAAGTTCTATGGCCGGACAAGTTGTTCAGTTTAGCAGTAATTTTGTTTACAACTTGCTGCGTATTAAAATTTAGAGTACTACGTTATGTAAATGTTTAGAATTTTTCCTTATTCCCCCTCTCTTTTTTAATTTGCGGAAACCACATTTCAGTATAGTACCCTTAGTCACTTTTAAAAGAAAGACGAATCTAAATACAACTCATATCTTTTGTTATACTTTTAATCTATCTAGACGCTTATGCTACAGGTGTACCAAAAAATGTGGAAGTTGTTTCAATTTTCAACAATTACTGTAAAATATGACGTTTTATATAATTTCAACACTTCGCGTCGCCATTATTATTTTAGTCTTGACGTTTTATCAGAACTGATTCGTTTTGTGACAAAATGGTATTTCGTTTTTGGAACCAGAATGTATATTTTATCTTCTTGGAGATTGGCAATCGTGTTCCTATATAAAATTTATTTAATTTTGCCTCCAGATGGCACGGCGCAAAAGCTTTCATAACTCCATGGTGGTAATTCGTCTGATTCGGTTATAATTCGGTCCGTTAAAGTACAGTGTGCCACGGCGAGTCGTCGAACTTGACATTCACATTTGTTTATGTTCTTTTTGCAAATACGTGATAGGGTCAAAATTCACATATTACATGTATCGTTAATTTTTACAATACTTTTTTTCCCATGAAAGCGTTTTGTAAGAAACTGTTAAAAAAATATTTTCTTATCTACTGCGGGGGTGTAGCTACGTGGGGGTTTTAATGACAGAGCTGGAATTCATACATTGTGGGTAATCAATAAGAAATGGACTGAAGTGTTTTATGTGATTTACTTTAAGTTGTCTGTCCATGACTGCGCTTGCTCTAATGACTTTTATGAATAGTTGATGTATTTCATAGTTTATTTTTATTTGTTATTCTTGTTCTTTTTGTTTCTTATTTATATTACTATTTGTGGAAACAATTATTGGTTGTTTTCCTTGATTAAGATTTATTTTTATATTTTGTTTTTAAAGCTGTTGTTTTCTCTCACATAAATAAATAAGTCGATACATGAAAATAATTTGATGCGATAAAGTCACGCAGTGCTATTCCACTCAAACTACTACTCCTCACTATTCACTCACTTTCTCCTCGCACTCGTTATCAAAAGCGTTGCCTCCGCAAGTCAATTTTGTTCAAAGTTGTAACTATATTTTCGTAATTATTGTTTTGTAATTATTTCGAACATGAAATAGGCAATCGAAAATGTCTTAGTTTTAAAAGAATTCAGTCTCTCCTCGCAGTGAACGTATAATATATGAAATTTATTTTCTAAGTCGAATTACATTTACACAAATCCTAATTGGTCCTGGATAGGTAAGAAGGTTTTATGTGTATAGAGATGTACCATTTTAATTAAATTAAAATTTAAAAATAATGTGAAAATAAAAAAGATTATTACAGAAAGTCTTGAATTAGGTTACGGTTCTCTGACCGATTACAGTTACACCTACTTATTGAAAATCCAATGGGAAATATTAAAATGAAAATGAAATTTAAAATTGCACTGTATTTACGAGTATTTCAAAGTAAAGCTCGGTAAAATTACAACACAACTAATTGTACTGCGACGTCGTATATATGAAAAATGAACATGTTTTTTTTTTAGATAAACAATTTGTAGCAGAGCGGATGAAATTTTTAGTAAAAGTATGTGTTATCAAAATATTTACATATGAATGCATGTTATTTGTTTTATTGCCCATGACACACGCTCTATCTGTTTTGGGAATAGGTTATTTACTATGAAACGTTCCAGATATATTATATGATTTTGAAACCCAAACTTTATCGATGCAAAAGTCTCTACGTCCATAGTTTGAATCTTATAAATCATTACGTAAAATGTGAATTTGTGCATTTACCAACAAAAATAATGAATACGCCATCACTAAAAAAATTAACAAACCTGGGGCAGCAACCCAAAATAGATAAAATGTAAATATTTCGAGTAGCTAAAACGTTTATCAAAAACATATGTGACTCGCATTAAGAGTGTATCCGAAACTATACCCAAAATCCGGTGCGCATATATCAAAAGGCTAATACACGCATAATCTAGGCTTTCGGGGGTAGCGGGGCGAGGAGGGGCTTGGGCGGGTTCACCCCGGCTTCATATTCCGTCGATTTATGAGAACCGGCCGCAGGTCGGCTGTAGATATCTTATTTTAGATCGCCGTCTCAGCGAAACAGCGGCGGGGACCGGCCCACTGGACCGTCCGCAGGGCTGGTTAACTGGATACATTGCTAACCCTACTTCAGTGTTTTCCGAACGACAACTTTCTTAGGTTAAGCGAAAGTATATTTTAGTCGCAATCCACCGAGCTAAGAAATCAATACAGTATGCACATAGTAAAAACAGCCCATAAGGTTAAATTGATTGTTTTGTAAATAGTAATTGTATTTGTTCATCAATTGTAATTTAAAGTTATCGCGTATAATCGACGAATACAATTATTTGCTAATAAGTCACGGTTGCGATACATTCTACAATTTGCAGTAAATTGGCGATGACTTATGCTCCCTATCAATAAAATTATAGTTTTTTTTTCATAGTAAACCACGCCTATATGAGTACTCTATTTACACATATTACATAGCTCGATGTAATGTTTCATTTATGGGTAAAATACAAAAAATATTACAATTTATTGAAAAATCTGTCAAACCATTTTATACAATTTTAGAGAATTTGTAAAATACTTTTGAAAATGCGATGTTAACAATACTTCTGAAATTGAATGTAAGATGGTGTAAAAGTAAATAGATAGCAAAAATTTTTACTTCTACGGACTTGTAAACATTTGCAATATTTTTTGTAATATCAATTTGCCAAATTATAATTCATTGTGATTTAATTTTGAAAACTATTTTTACAGTACTTCAATATTTAACTTTGTATCAGTGTATGCTGCTGACGTTACCAAGGGCAAAGCTGACCGCACTTATCTATCAGGGCGTTTCGGTCTTTATTATGTGAGTTTTTTTTTGCCCAAGCAAAGTAAAGTAAGATAGATCATTACTCAAAAGGGAACAATTTCTTCCCAAAATGTACCTACAGTTTCGGATTTAAACGCCGACGCTCTATGACATATTTTCTATGTTTTTGTGTTACCGCAAATAATTACTTGTTTATTTAGATACCGGCATAAAATACTAACAATTCTTTGGAATTCTAGTATGAAACGACCGATAAAGAACGAAATATAAACAGAAAAGACATAAAATAATAGCCACGAATACGATCGAAGACACCAAACGATTTATTAAGACCTATTTAACACCTCTATTAGGCCATTTTTTCGGCACAGCTTTAGCATTCTATTCTATTTTACGCCTTGTATTGTAATATTTTAGGAATAATTCAATATTTTATTTGAAAAAAGAGGGATCACTGAATAAAGTAATTAAAACAGAGTATAGTTCTTATTTTTAATTAGTTTATCACAATTTGGGTTAAGGACAAGCACCTTACGTAGACGATGAAAACCAAGAAATGTGATATAAGTTGAACTGGCTCATTTGCGGACTATTTATCTCGTATACGAGTATCATAATAATAATAATTATTATGATAATAATAATGATTATGATGTTAATATATATTATACCTGGGACATCCCACACAGTGCCTAAGTATAATGCTTGTGTTATGGGTTATAGATAACTAATATACTAAATATTCTTTATAAAATACATCCTCGTCATTTAAATATTATAATTTGGCCTCAGCTTAGCTTAGTTCAATTAAGGGTTAAAATACTTTGAATAAAGTAAACAGAATATTCACATCAGGAATGTACAAAACATAAGTTGCACAGTTTTTTTTTTAATTTGGATATCGTGTTAGATACTTCGTTGGGTTAATTTTCATGGTGCGTATTATTTATAATAATAATAATATCTGGGACATCCCGCACAGCGCCATCTAGTCCCTAAGTAAGCAAGTATTGTGCTGATATTATGGGGTATTATTTAACTTTAAATCTGCGTAAATAATATAATTTACGCAAATATATGTTACATACTCGTATATGACATTATTGTGTTTTCTATTTATTTTATCTTCGAAAGTTTCTTTAGATTCATTTTGGTGGTTCTTGAAACGCAAGCTTTTAAACAAACAATAATTAATAAAATTAATACATCTCACACAGCGCCTTCTAGTTTTAAAATAAGCAAGTATCAAGCTTGTATTATGGGACACTAGACAACTGGTATACATACTTAAATTTTTTTTTTTAATTATATGTACATATATAGATACTTTTTACACCCAGACACGAAACAATTAGACACATTCATGCACACAAATATTTGTCCCGGGCGGGACGCGGACCCGCGACCCCTGGCTCCGCAGTTAGGTCCTCTAACCATTCAGCTAATCGGTGAACAACATACTCCATTACTGTTTTATTAATCTCATTTTCAAATAAACGTGAAAATTATTTTTTCATTCTAATAAATAGTGATTAAAAGTGATTTTTCATTCTTACAATTACATAAACATTAACAAACTTTGTCTGATACTTGAGTTATATAAGGTAGTATAAGGAAGCGTTTTTTTGTAAATGTCATACTTAATAATTATAACAATTGTATAAAGTATTTCTTTCCCGAGTTGTTCGTCAAATGAAATTAATTTAATTCGTTAACGCACAGAAAGCGAAATCGTGTCTGTCAAAAGTAGTAAAAACTTTTTAATTACTTAACGAGCGAAACTCCGCGTTGTTCTGTGGATACGAAGTTTTGGATTATAATGGCGATCGCATATTCGAAATTAAATTTAGATCGGTGTCGAGTATGATGAAAAATTAACAACATTTAAAAATACGGTAAATATAACAAAGTAGATCGCCCAAAATGTAGTCATTCTATCAAACTTTATTTTTAATTTAAATTTATTATGAAACAGTTATATGTAAACGATTGTTATTATTACATGGCACTAAACTGACGTTGAATTTGTATTATACAAATTATTAACATTAAAGTCAAAGCTGCTTTAAGTGCTGTTTAAAAATACATTTCTACGTTGACAAGAAAGAAATACGAAAGTTGACAAGCAATAATATAATTTAGGCAACTACATAAAAAAGAAAAAAACTTAAATTTTAAAATGTAATCACCTTTTCTTATAAAACACTAATATGAACCAAACTGTTTTCTTTTTGTACTGAAAAAATGACAAGCCAAAAAATTCTAAAATTGTGTCATGGTCAATAAACAAGGCTTTCAAGGCTTTTTAGGGTTCCGTAGCTAAATGCAAAAACGGAACCAGTAAAATTTCGTCCTATCCATCGGCTGTCCGTCTCTCACAGCTATTTTACTCTGAGACTCGGAAGTAGGTGTAATATATGAAAGCTATACAAGACATCACGAAAAGATTTTTTTAGGTTAGGTCAGGTTACAAGTATCCGAAGAACGTAAAAGAAATTCTAGCGGATATTCAGGTGTGGCGTATCATTAGATATAGAGTTTTTCAAAATGATACAGGGGTTACTAATCAATTGAACTTTTTATTTCAGTCAATAAGTGTTGAGATATGCGCGTGGTAAGTTCTAAAAAGTGTTCGTTAAATTTATCTTTTAAACTATGGGGTAGGAAATTGTAAAAAAATCAAGTTAGTACAACAAAACACTTTCAACGAAAATTGGTTTGAACAATATTAACTACGGACCGGTTTTGTTTTCAGTACATCGTGTTGTTCCAGTTGCTTTAATTTATTAAAAAGTAAAAATTCTGCTACAATTGTTTTAAGCACATTCACATTGATTATCGTTCTTCGCTAGTGCTAGTTCTGTGGCAGAAAGTTCTATGAACAATAGATGACCTGTAATTAATAATTATAATGTAAGTTTTCTGTAAAGCCAGAAAAGTTCGAATCATTGAAAAAAACGGCTTATTTGACAGTAGAGAATAATTATTTTTTTCATTTTTTTTTTAACTTTTTTGTTATGTAAGTATTGAAAGGTCGCATCGTTTTATTAATTTGTGTTAAAAACTGGAATTCACGTGATCGATGACCGCAAACCACATTTTAAATTAACCACCATTTTAAATTAATATCAAATAATTTAAAATCGATACCACAAACTAATCTTGATTAATAATAATAATAATAATATCTAGAATATCCCACACAGACCTATTTAGTCCCAAAGTAAACAAAGCTTGTATTATAAGTACCAGACAACTGGTATACATACTTAAATATTCTTTTTTTAAATATATAAATATGTATACATTTAAATCCTGAAACAGCTACGGAACTTTATTCGCAAGTAAAACACACTTCATGAGTTTTTATTAATCGAATAGGCCAGCTGCTTCAGTAGTAAAGCATTGAGAGCATTATGCCCATCATACGAGATAAAATCTGATCCAGAATTATTATGAAGTCATTAAATGCAAGCTTTAAAAGGCCAAGTTTTATCCGTCATTACCATCTATATAGTCAAAGGCTAATTACTATGAGCATTCAAAAAAATCGAGTTTTATTTTGCGTTCGATTTACTTGTCGAAGATTTGCGTAATCTTAAGTGCTTGTGATCTATTTGCTTCATAACTTCTTAATAGAAGGGTATTAAAATAAAACGTAAACTGGTATTATTTAATTACACAGATATTATTTATTGCTTAGTAGTTAAATGCTGTAATAACAATTTGTTAATATGTAATTGAACTTTTAAAAAAATATAATTTGATAATGAAATCGTATACTGCTCATTTTAGACTCATTTTCCTCTGACTTCTTTTGTATAATTTTAACCATTCGCATAATTTTATGTCTTGATTTTACATCTCGATTATCAGGATTTAAAAGAGCTTACAAAAGCTTATTTGAAAAAAAAAGGTATATTAGTCTTTAGATAGTAGACTTGCTCAAGAAAAGGCAATTTTTTTTTCAACATTGGGATATCATTTAAAAAATATCGGTTTTTTAACAAACAGATAGACACGGAAACAAACTTAACTATGTTTTAATTTTATATGTAAGTAACCTTTAAAAAAAGTTTCACCATTTCAAATGTACACCTGTTTATAAGCTATCTACTTTTTTGTTTTAACAATAATAAAACACAACGTGACTCAGCTTAACATGGGATGAGTACGACATAACTAGGAGAAAAAGAGAAACAAGAGACGCGACATTAGGCCGGTCGCACACGTAAGCCGTTTAAACTAATAACCCATGTCCATATTTAGTGCGCGTACAGTTATAGGCTCGGTTCACACAATAGGAGCATCTCACCGGGTCACAGATGTACACGCGTGACTCTACGACTGGCTGTTTTACAGTGTACCTACTGATCATAGTATTAAAGGCATCAAATGAATAAAGTTTGGAAAATCCGAAGGTAGGTGCTATTCAGAAAGGCAAATTCCGCTCTTTCTATTATAATACATGCGGATTCCGTGTGTGCTCATTGAAACCGACGACAAACCCTCCCTCGTTTAGGTCACTAACTATAATAATTTTCAACAAAATGATTCATAAACATTTCATAAAATCAGTTAGCTAAATCAGTGATTATAAGCTTATTCCGGATTTGTCCTGTTATGGTATTTTGTTTTTTATGTACTTCAACAGAAATCATATATATGATCAAACACAAACCAACTTTTACACACTTATGTTGAATTAATATAAATTAATACATAAAGCAAAACATTTGAATAGAAATGCCTGAAATATTTTAATATAAAAACATTTTTATCTAACAGTTCAAATATTAACTAAATATGAACTTTTTCCTGACTTCGTCTAACCGGGAAGCTTCCCGGTTAGGAGTCAGGAAAAAAGTGCAAACAGGCAACACAGGCAGCCGCCTGTGTTTGAAGCATTGCTACGCTACGCTTGTGAGCTCTTTCAATTACATTGCTAGAGGTGACGAAACTATAAAATATATTCGTGTGAAAACCTTATTTGGAATTCTAACGGGGATATATTCTAAAGTATTCTTGAATGAATGAAAAATTCTTTCATGAAAAACACGAAACTAAAATATGTGCCTATGTATGTGTTTGTCGTCTCGCCTACAGCCTGACTAGTATTTGGAAGTTTCTTGTCAAATTTTCTTAACTTTTGCATTTATTATTTGAGTACCTATAAATTTCAGTCTAAAAACATGTTTGATAATCTGAGATTTTCGTTGACAGTTCATAAAAGCGACAAATAATTGACCAATGATCGATAACCACTCCTATTCTAGGCACCAGGCTCCCAGCAAACCATACATTGCGCAATGCTAAATACGCAAGGTTAAATATTGAATAACATGTAATACCTAGCGTAAGTTTTTGGGAGAAATAAACATTTATTGTTCATTATTATTATTATAAGTAACAAATAATTACAACGAAATTCCGTGTTGGTCTGGGCCACAAGACCAGCTTACAGAAGCAATCGAAAACAAATCTTAAGTATTTACTCATAACCTTCGTTATCACTGTCACTTCAAATATCTGTCTCATGTCATCAGTTTGTTGTATAGCTCAACAGAAATCTGCTATGAAATTAACATTTACTGGTCATTTGTTCTTCAAAGGAACTTCTAGCAGATGTTTATTATCAAAAGATATCACAAGTAACATATATATGACTACTAGCTGTCAACTAGTATTGAGATAAGATTTTAAATATATATTTAAATGTATTGTTTGTTACTGGGCTGCACATTTTGAAAAAAAAAAACTAACAAAACTTTTACACGATGTAAGGGTTACGTGTCGCGTCCACTGTGGCACGGCCCGATGCGTGCGCTGCGTGACGCACGTCGCAAGACACGATGTCGTACCAGATCACTGCACACAATATAACTTATTATATAGGTATATATATACATGTATATGTATATATTTAAACATATATATACCTGAATGATATAATGGAGCTGAAACATGGACGATCCATCAAACATATCGTAAAAAGATTGATGCCCTTGAGATGTGGTGCTGGATGCGCTCGCTGAGAATAAAATGGACTGCTCACCGCACTAACGTCTCCATCGTAAAAGAGCTTCGCATCAAACAAAGACTTTCATCGATTGTGCAAATGCAAATCTTTAAGATGTTTGGACATATCATACGCAAAGAAAGCTTACTGGAACGATTGGTGGTGCAAGGAAGAGTAGAGGGTCAACGTTCCCGTGGTCGATCACCTACTAGATGGACAGACCTCATTAAATCATCTACGAAGTGTTCCCTAACTGAGCGTACACGCAATGCCACGAATAAAGAAAGATGGAGAAGTCTCGCAAATGTCGCAACCAATCTATCAGACAATCCATGAACACGACCACTCCGTTAGGAGTGTACGACTGAGAAGAATAATATAAACTTTAAAGAAACTATACCGATCAACCTATTTTATGTTAAGCCAGCAGCTTTCGACAGTTCTCGCTTCCCAGCTACTTTGTCCTGTGTCGATGAGATTTTAACGTGCTGATACTCGATGTCGATTATCGAACATTCCCCATCACTAGTTTTGTTCATAAAGTTTGGTCGAAAAGATAACGTCCATTGAAATGTAATGGGATCTTGCTAGACCGTTTGTGACCCTCGAATGTATAAAGCGAACTTGACTGCTACAAATCAAGTGTCTATAGTGTTGTAAACAAAGCCAAGATCATGATAAATAAACGAATTCATTTTGTCAGTGTTGTCAGTGTCAAAGTCACATGTAGAATTCATAAACGGCGAACGTCGATGAATTTGTGAATTTATTTTGCTATATTGTGATGAGGACCGAAATAAACATGGAAAAAACTCGCCATGTCGCAACGATATAAATAGGAATGTTGTCGCTTGTGGATCTATCTATTAAAAAGAGAAACGAATGTTTCGGAAAAACCTTTCCCATCGGGAAAACATGGGTATCTACCGAAAATACAATTTTCGCACAGGCAGCCGTTCATATGGAAGCGAAAGTTGACGTACATTTCTTATTCGATCAAAATCGATGAACTTATTCTTTTGCAAAATAAAAACTGTTTTCAAGCACTTACACTTTATTCTACTTTATTACTTATCCAGGTAAAGTCTTAATATAACGATTTATATTTTATATACCTTCCGCCCTTTTCAATATTAAGTTAATGACGATTTAAAAAGATAGAATTAATGCCTTAATTACAGCAATGTGCTAGCACCGTTTCTGAGTTTTGTTATCCATTACATAAAAAAATCATGAAAACACATGTTTGGCACTTGCATGACTCTAACTCACTTGCATTCTTCTACAGTAGATAAAACGATAGCAAATAAACTCCTGTATTATATAACGTGTGTATGTCGTGATAGCCGAGTGGTAGCGAGCCCCCTTCTTGTTTCGAAGGCCGTGTTTCGAATCCCAGGGCATGTACTAATGAGGTTTTTCTAACTTATGTACATAACTATCACTGATTCTGTGCCTCGTAGAGCACGTTAAGCCGTCGGTCCCAGTTGCCATCAATAGATAGCAGTGGTTACAGTTCACCAACCAGCGCTGGAGCAACGTGATGAATTAAGCTGCAAGTCAACTCATCCCTAGAGGAGACGGAAGTCCCTGCAGTGGAGCATTAATGGGCCGATGGTAGGTATTCATGGTATTATATAATGTGCAGGTATGGTTAAAATGTTTCAGCCACGTTTGCTGTCAGTTATTGAAGTCAATAAATATTAAATGATAATAAGAACTTTTAAACTACAGTAAAACTGTAATAATAAACTCCATACAAGTTTTTGATAACAATACAAAAAAGCTTTAAGCTGTAGGTACTCAAACAATAGTTTTATTTCTATTTTCAATAAAGAAAGACATAGTTAAACCGAAATGTGCCGAAATCTCATTCCGCAGTTCGATATAGCCAACAACTACATATTCTGTTTACTTAACTAGTTCGTAGCGAGAGAATCTGTTCCGTAGTATTCCAAGGGAAAACTTCCAACGTGGAAGAGAAACAAACCGACATGAAGACGGCAGCAGATTTCGTGTTTATTGTGATGGGGAACTGAATGGGCCGGCCGGAATACGCTAACTCGTCACTCACTGCGAAACTAATATAGACTCAAGCGTAGTTTAGGTATACATCTACTAGTTTTGGTCATACTGTAGTTTTAGTATTATAAATGAATTATTTCAGGTTAGTTAAGTTGTGTGTGTTTTGATTTTACAAGGTGAAGGGTTAATGAACTAACCAATAAATTCAATGGTTATACGAATAAAAATAGGTATGTTATTTTAATACTTAACCTTTATTTTACGACATCCTTAAGATATTGATTTTACGTCATTCAGTCATCATTTTATGTTATACATAATATATAAACTTATGTAGGTACGCAGTTGCAAATTTTTTTTGTCCCTTTCATTGCGTCCGGCTGAAGGTCAAACGAATTGATGGATTGATACATAATGTTTTATATTTCATTTCAACTCAAACATTCTTTGAAACCGTTTTATAAAATATCATTTAACTCAACGTAAGATCGGCTATACGTCCAATAAACTACACGCATACAATAAAACAGAAAATACTTTTCGCGAACACTTCCCAAAACGTGAAGTTTCTCATAAAGTTATAACTTGAAGCTACGAGACAATGATATGAAATGTTCACTGAATAAAACATGCGAGATTTTGACAACGGCCCCAACCCTTCTTCGGTGAAATATTAAAACGCAAAAGTGTTCATAAACATACGGGAAAGAAACCAAAACAAGCTGCATTAACATAAATATGCAGTATTTAGCCGTCGACGTCGCGGACATTGTCTCCTAGAAATGTACCATGATGCCTCCTTATATTCCAATGCTCGTCCCCAAGTTATTTCGCTATATTTCCGTAGTCACTTTGAATAATAAAACTGGATTCTCTTTGTCCATAACACTTCAATGCTTCTATTATATTTGAGCAAAATATCTAGTGGTCGATAACATATTTCTTAACTTATTTACATTTATGTAGAATGTATTTAAAATTTTACATTTATGTAGAATGTATTTAAAAAGCCGGTCAAGTGCGAGTCAGACTCGCGCACTAAAGGTTTCGTACCATCGAAAAATATAAAACAAACACGTTTACTTTCTACTTTATTTTAGTTTTTATTGTTTTTTGTTATAGCGGGAATAGTAATACAAACTCCATGAAAGTTTCAAATGTGACCAATGATCTCACAGCCACCGATCACAAAAAACGTCAAAAAATACGTTTTTTGTATGGAGGCCCCTATGATTTTTAAATTTATTTTATTTTTATTAATTTTGGTTACAGTAGTTCACACTCTGTAGAAATTTCAAGTGTCTACCTATTACAGTTCAGACGATACAGCCCTATGACGGACGAACGAAAAGGCGGACAGTGGAAGTTTAGTGATAGAGTTCTCGTTGGTACCCTTTGTGTACGGAACCCAAGACATGTATTTCGAATATAAAAAACAGCAAATTATAAAAATATCGTACAAGAAAATATGTATGTATTACTGAAGTGTCAGTAAATCTTGGTCAGTTCGATAAATGATAAATCAGAGTGTCCCAGTTATGGTTAGTGACCTACAATTATGGCGGTATAATGATGAATCAATCATCAACACTCGATGACAAAGCTCACTGTAATAACCAGGTATTGGTAATGTAGGCATAAAAAATGACCGTTAAATACTTAATACTTCGTCTATTATTGCTCGTAAATCATTATTTTATTTAAAAAAAATACGAGATGTGGCAGCTACGTAAGCAAATAGAAAAACTTTCTTTACTCTATGGTACAAGCACGTAGAAAGTTGACCAGGCGTTTTGATATGAGGTCTGGTTGAAGGTGTTATCTTTATACGACGTGTCGCAAGTAAAACTATATGTTACGTGATAGATTGTGAAAATGGT
Source organism: Luffia ferchaultella (assembly GCA_949709985.1). Lineage (NCBI taxonomy): Eukaryota > Metazoa > Arthropoda > Insecta > Lepidoptera > Psychidae > Luffia > Luffia ferchaultella. Next base: position 1,200,124 of record OX453255.1, on the reverse strand, counting down.
TCCACGGCTTTTCCAAACTCCTACCAATTAAGGTATATTGAACATTAAAACTGGACATAACATATGCACATTCATGGATTTTCCGCTAATGCATGAGTAGTAATAATGACATCACGATTGTGATGACAACTTTTCGCGTCGCGTTTATTATATACATATATACATGGAATAAGCTAACATGGTGAGACTGCGTTGGACTTCTTAGTAACCAGTCTGGTACGCCATAACGTGTGAAATCAGGTGGTACTTTCTGAGAAAATTTTGAACATATACAACACGTTTTCACTGTAGTAACTATAGGCTGCTTTTATTTGATACTAGTGTCCTGCCCGCGGCTCCGCTCGTGTGGACTACACAGTTGTACCGAGACCCCTTTTTTCGGGATAAAAAGTACCCTGTGTCACTCTTCAGCTTATAAACTATATCTATGCAAAAAGTTATAGCGATCCCGTTACAACTGTGTAGTCTACGCAAGCGTAGCTGCGAGCGGAAAGCTGTAGTGATAATGTAGCTTTCTATAAGTGAAATGATTTTTAAAATAAGTGAAGAAGTTTGGAGTTTATCCGTTTCAAACAAACAAAAAATCAAATATTTCCTCTTTATGATATTAGTATAGATAAACATACCGAGGGTGACTAAAATAAGGTACTCCTTAGTAATTCGGAGAAAATCAGATGAAGCAGGATCGTCAGCTGATAGACATAGAAGACGATCAACATCATCATCAGCCCGTGTCTCTCCCCTGCAGGATATAGGTGTCTCCCAAGGCTCGCCATCACACACGATAGAAGACGATTCGTTGCATAAAGAAGTTATTGCTCGTTACGTATTAGGTCAACGTAATAGGTACATTTACTTATTATTGAAAGCTATTTAAATAAACTGTAAAGAATATTAGCTGTCCACTACGGGTGAACGAAATGCACAAAATACATTTAATAACCTCTAGGTATTGATCTTAAAATCTACAGCTCAAAGATATAGTAACATTCCTCAATTTATTTGCCTGCGATGATGAGTTGGTTTTAACCACGCGTTTTAAATATGGCCATCGCTGTTCGTATGATTCCGACAAAGTGTCACTAATCCCTCTGTTTAAAATAAACATATCCCGGCTAAAAAAATGGAAATCACACTTTTTGTTTTGTACAAGTTTTTAAATTACGATTGCATCAGATTTTATTAATCATCGAGAGCAATCATATCATTCTAAATAAATAGTGACTTATAGATGAATGATTTTATTACTTGTTATAAAATAAGTAAGAATTTTTTTATTATTTATTTACATCGATAGCAAAAAGTTATAGACATCTTTGTCATTAAAAGACTTATATGTCATTATTTACACTACTATAGGACCTAATCCGATCATCCATTTTTGAGTTTTATTCCTGTGTATGGAATGAGACTATTTTAAGGATTAAATTTTTTTACTAAACATATCTTTCTATAAAATCTGTTATTACCTTGTCATTCTTCATTTACATAAGTATTGGAAGTAATGTAAGATATAAATAAATATGTACCAAACCTACAGATTTTTTAATATAACCAGACTAATTTATAACACTAAAATCGTAGGGTAGGATATATTCTTTAATTGTCTCACAATGGATGGACTCGAAAACAAAAATAAAATTTTTCATCCGTTTTACTCCCAAATTCTAAAATAATGGATTTAAATGTTTGTATTTAAAATGTGCGTTTAATGCACAACTAACTCAATTACAAGGGCTGTAACAGATACAAAAAAAATTATAACGAAACGCAAAAATACCACGTTACAGCAACAGTGGTGTGTGGCTATTACGTTTTATCCCACCACACCCATGTGCAAATTTAAATACTCCGCACCATATACTAGTAGGATTTATAGCCAATAAATTCGTGGAAGAACTAGTTACCGACATAGCGCAGAGTTACCGAGTTAAAGTGACCGTTAAGGAAGAAGATTCTTGGGTGGGGAACACAAACCGGAAGTCGATCGTCTTGCGTGTGACAGGTCCTCGTCATGTAGACTGACTACCCATTGAAAGTGATGGGCCACCGTTGACTAAAGGTGGCACATGACCGTGAGCTCTGAATATTTAGCGGAAGGAACCTATGTAAAGCAGTGAACCTAAAGTATGTTGGCAAATAACAAATGTGCAGACTGAAGCAGCAGTTATTTACTTGACTACCTTTATAATGAAATTTTTAATCCAAATCGAACCTTGTCGGGTTTGAAAGCTCAAGACAAGCGATTGCAACAGCTTTCGTACCTAGTTATTTTTCATTACAATGCCGTAACTATTTAGGAAGTTTAGTATGTCACGAGGTGTTGGTAACAAAGAGCGCCCGAGTGATGCCGAAACATCCTGAATGAACAACGCATCGAGTATTTACGAACATGCCATTCGGGCTTAGTTTCTAGTCTGTCGAATAACCATGTCGTAAACTACCAATACGAGATTAAACTTCTGCGTAATAAGATAGTACAAAAGTGAGGATTAAATATTAAGATGCGATCATAATAATTAGTCAGTTGTTGTTGTAAATAGTTAACACGTGTGCTATAAAGCCAACGTCGCAGTGTCGAGTTGCAGTGAATGCTCACCGCTACCCAATACCCAGTGACAAACGAGAAATGCCAATTATCAACAATTGCTTTGCCACAATCGTTATGGTTCTACAGTTACGATGTTTTGTTTCGTGACTCACGGCTTATGAGTTAATTACGAGATAAGAGGCGTATGATTTATTTTGAGCGTTCTAAGTGGCCACTATTTTCAATGGTTATTACGACCGTATTGAGTTAGTTGGCTGTTATTACGAAGGACATAAAACGTTATTATGAGTTAATCAACAATGAACACATTGTGGCGATTTCGGATAAAATATAATTTTGTAAGTTTAATGACTGGTTTAACTTGACTTTTAACTTTAAGTTTGACTTTTAACTTGAAAAGTACTCAATCGAGGAGGAGTGGAAAAGTATTGAAAATATTTATGTGACATTCAACATTGCTATTACAAAATGTATACTCAACTAGATATACTTGAATACTAAAACTATCTGACTCATCAAATTGGCTTAAACCGAGTTATGTAGGCGCGGGTAGTTGGGAAATTTTTTACCAATAGAGATAGAAAAAAAAATATAAATTCCAGTCGATAGTGTTTAATCGTTGTAGTACTTGATCATATCCTTTTTTTTTTTTTAAAGAAATTTCTAGAAATTTAGATATTTTTAAAGTTGATGTAATTCAATTTAACATTTTTTTTTTATTTTTCTGATTTGCACATTAGGAGATAGGTGAAGCATATCGGGTGTCGTGATAGCCCGAGCGCAACGAACCTATTTCGAGTTTACGAGCCTGTGCGGCCGTAATTCGAATCCTAGCGCGTATCAATGAGTTTTTTGGCTTAATTTATTTAAGCCACGAAACTCATTGGTACTGACTCCGTGTCTCGGAGATCACGCTAAGCTGTCGATCTCGGGTGCTATCAACAGATGGCCGTCGTCAAAATCCACCAACCCGCACTGGAGCAGCGTGATGGATGTAGCTCCAAGCCTCCTCACCCTGAGGAGAGGCCTAAGCCCCAGCAGTGGGGCATAATGAGCTGACGGAATGGAGTATGAGGCAAATGATATTTGGCATTTTTACACTGAGATATGCATTTTTATCAAATCTTTGTCCAATAACATTTTTTGTTTATAATAATACTAGCTTTGCACGTTGAACATGTTAACTGGATTTAATCAGATTTAAATGTAACGTAAGTTCATCCTACTTGGATAATTTTTAATGTATTTTAACAAGCATTTTTTTTTAATTAAGCGCAGATACATTAAATTTAGCCCAATCTTTGACTTCTCGAATCGTTTTAGAATTTTCAACGTAAAATTCACATTTAGAATAATTTAGTGTGAGGCCTATGGATTGGAATTTAGTTATAATGAAATTCTGATCCTCGAGGACTATATGTGCGATGCTACTTAGGGTACCGCTAGTCTAGGTGGATCAAAAAATATAATTTTAATATTTTAAAGGCGGAAGTTTGTTCGTTTATGTGTTAGTCCTTTCTTCGTGTCATAATGAAGCAAGCTATTTGTTTATCCCAGGGGTCGGCAATCTTTTGAAATATAAGAGCTAAAAGATACAATTCACGAAATTTCCAAGTTTCTAAAGAGAAACTAAAAATTTTCATTTGTATATTTGATTTTACATTCAAAATAAACTACTTTAAAAATGAAAAAACGTTTATTCATACAAATGTCTTATAATCAAATAATTAATCCAGTAATTTAACTACAGTTTTTGAATGATAGATACTTCCATCAATGGAAGCATTAGCTTTGCGTGCCTTTTGAAAGTTTAGTTACATCTTGCGCATAACTTGTTTTAAATTACAAGTACGACTCTAGATTTTAATTTGTTAGTTGGCTTTTTACTTTAATTTTTATTATAGTCATGGAAAAAACGCTTGAGTGGCTGATAGATAGACGTGGTACTCATGCATGGATCGGTTGCACGATATTTAAGGGTGTTAAAAATAAGTATCTGATTTTGCGTGTGGAACTGGAGAACCACAACTTTACATCGAAAGAGCCTAACGCGGCTCGCGAGCCGCAGGTTGCCGACCCCTGGTTTACCATGATCGGAAATTTCCATGGTACACAACAAACACTAATTAAAATACGATACGAAGGACGAGCAAAGCTTGGAATTTTATTTTAAGATGAAATATAGTAGTAGAAGTAAAACTTAATAAGTTCAGTATAAAAACTAACGCGCGCGAAGCCGCGATTAAAAGTTAGTAATTGAGTAAAACGGGAAAGCTTGATTGCTGATACTCTGTTTTTAACAATAGCTTATATTTGTTTAGGAAACAACTTAATTACTACGCACGTTATTTATTATTTTTAATTACTTAATTACATCGATTTTCATCACTTAATTACTTGACGTCATATATATTTTATCCTGTTTTCTATACCTGGTCCGAGTAAGCAGATATCAGGTGTGTTTTGTATAGGCTCACGTACGTAATTATCGGTGCACGTGACCCCCAGCCACGTGTAAGTTATCGACCATAGATACCCTCTCCACTACGTCTATTGAGCATTTGTGTGGGCATGAAATGTATAAAATACGTAATTTATTTATTTATTTTGGATAACAGGCAAACAGTCATTAAAAAACAATGCAAATTAAATATGATAACAAAATAGATCTAAAGTCTTCTTAATTATAATTTAGTAGTTTTAGTTAATTATGATTGTGTAATATATAACAAGTATACAGCGTGATTTATATTAATAGATTGAATAGCATACCTAGTCTTTTACAAAAAAAAAATATCGAAATAAATACTTTGGCAGTTGAGTATTTTTGAAAAGTACTTTGTATAACTTATTGTAAAAGTAGCATCGTTTCGTAGTTCTCTAGAGACTGAAAAAAAGTATTTTGAAATTAATATAGAAAATCTATAGATTAATATAAATTAACAAAAAAAAAATATTTAAATTGAATTAAATTACAGTTTTTAATTATTTTTGCTCTACTCTGACACTATTTCAGAAAAATTTAGTACTACATTAAACTCATATTCATATTAAAAATCATTCATATTAAATACTTTATTTATCACATTATATAAATATCACATGGCCCTGAAAATAACTTTTATTAAATTTAAACAAAAAGCAGTGTCCGACTACATTAACTGTGCCAAATCCATCCATTTGGAACATAATTTACCTATTTAAAACTTTAACTACATCACACACAACTGCTTTAGCTTCTAAAATAATATTTAAGGTAACAGACACAATATAATAAAAATATTTTAAAATTTATTTATTCTACAATTGCAAATATTGAAACATAATATTGATCTCATATATTTATTTTTATCTACACTGATACCATAAAAAGGAAGGATTTGTATTTTATATGTTTGTAACGAATGAGCTCAATTGCAACTATACCGGATCTCAATTTTTTTTCACTTGTAGAAAGCTACATTATCAGCGAGTAAGATAGGCTAAATTTTATTTTCAAACTAGGTTTCTGCTGGCGGCTTCGTTCGCGTGGATTATACACTTGTACCGCGACGGGTATAATTTTTTGCATATAGTTTATAAGCTTAATAGTGAAGGCTATTTTAAAGGGGACCGTATTGGACTACACAATTGTGTAGTCCACGCGAGCAGAACCGCGGGCAGAAAGCTAGTTATGTATAACAGGGAAATTTACAGGGAAAGTGTAAAATTGGTGGATGGTTAAATACATATGTTATGTATTCTATACTTTTTAGTCTTTAAAATAACATTTTCTATTATCACTTATTATCTAACTGTTATAGAAGTTTACGGTAGCATAATTTGATACTGAAGTGCGGGATTTGCGTATATTCTAATGAGAGCGCAGAGTTAGGCCGGGCCGGGCCGCGATGGGCACATGAAAAATATGCAAATTGGTAACTCGCCGGCCGAGGAAGTAATTCCACTTAATTGCGACCACCACAAAAGGCTTTTATATATTAAAATCACGCGAGAAATTTAATGACAGTAATAATTTCGTAACTAATAAATATGAGATAAGTATCTTTGAGGGGCCTATTGGATGTGCCCGCCGTGTTTGGACTCCCGTTTTATGGAGGCCCTAATCGCTGATAAGCAAAACCCAAAGGATTTTGTTTGGAACGCGCGCGTGATGCAATCCCGAGCAGTTTTCGTTATGTATGTTCATCCTATAATATTTCTGAAGTGAATAACGTTTTTAACAAAATCATTTATGTTTGTTTAAATGATTTATAAAAAGGAGATTTCTTACAAGTTAGCAATAAAACAACGATCTATTCCTAAGTGAAAATAAAGATAGCTTTTAATCTTATCGAATAGGGGTAGAAAGGGTCGTATACGAGTGATAGGCTAAGTCAATAAAAACAATTTCTAACCACATTTTTCACTGACGTAACTCACTGAAGCGAAACTAATCTCCAGCCATACCGATCTCGTTAATGCGAGATAGCGGCGCTGGTAAAATTCAATATAAAGCAGGCCTTCCACTGCGAGTAAAATGGACAGTGTACGGATTCTCCTCTACGCATAAGTGTAAACTGCATACTTATGTAGCGAGTGAAAACGGAGTAGATAGAGACATAAGAGTCTATGACTCTATGCTATAGAAAAATGGAGCGAGTCCCTTGCGGACTCTGTACGCCAATAAAAAAAATGGTCTTTTATAATAATTTATATAAATTTTATACTAAACTAAATTTTAAACTATTTGTTCAATTGACTTTTCTCAGTCATAATAGTCTCTTAGTTTTCAACCTACACATTCAGCTCGTTCTATTCATTTTTCGAAATAATAACAACTATTTATGGTTGACTAGTATGTGGTTAAAAAAAAAACTATCGTTACTAGTCCCTTCTACGTTCAGCTTCAAATTTCCCGCCTATTTCTTGCTCACAGTGGACGACCGGCTTTTACGAAAACGCTATTTATTTTCTTTCGAGGTTTTCTTATCGCTTGTCGCTCTCGTTATGCGAAAGCTTCAATCCGGACCTCTATCGTCACCGTCGCGTGCTAAACACCTATAGCTGTTAAATTGTCACACTTTATGTCGGGTAGTCATAAATTTCCTTACTACTTTTCTACGAGTTCTCAAAGCCACTGCCATTAATTCAAAGGCGTAACTTTGAGGCGATCTTCCAACGCATAGCCGATAATTTTACTATTAAACAATTATCTTTGTTTACTGTACCTAAAAATATACTACATTAGTTATTTCAGCTGATAAATTAATTAAGTCGATGAAGTAGTCCCGAGAAGAGAAAGCATTACAGATGCTTGCATTTCCATCAAGTTAGTTTGTAAATACCTATTTAGTATTTGAGAACTCAAAAGTACAATTTGGTACTTCATGATGCGATGTAACAAGTAGTGACAAGTGACGGTTTCTCACAATGATTTTGATGTCAACATCGAATTATAATATTGAATTGACAATTTGATAGCAAATGAAATTATTACAATATTGGGTAAAAAGCTCTCTGATTGTAGATTTAGTTATAAACTTGTACATTTTTCATTTGTTTCTTTATTTCTATTTTGATTTTTATGACGCTATCAAATTTAATCATTTAGTTAAAAACATTAGACTTGTAAGCGCTATTATATTTGTGAATTAACAGAATCTGCGACATTTCTGAAAATGACACCGCTGAGAAGAAGCGCTAACAAACTCAACAGTTTATTCTTTTATTTTGACAGAAAATTATATACATCGATTACTTAACAATGCACAAATTTATCATTTAGATAATTGACCTGAACGTATAGTAAGTAGGTACGCTTTCTTACTTAAGACGTGTAGTCTTTCACTGCTAATTTGAATATGTTTAACGACATAGTTACTATGTCGCCAGGTTTATTATAATACATGTGCACTATTGTGTACACATTGTTCCACAAAAGAGCCCTTAACTTTTTGTAAACGAAATCTCGATACCTACGGCTACTTTGAATTTATTCCTTGTATTTACATTTTGTTTAACACTATTTTTTACATAAAGATGTAGATTTTTGCGTACATATAATAAGGTTTTCAAAAATGAATTGTGAAGCAGCGGTGACAATACCAATTCAACTAAACTTTTTTTAAAGTAGAACGTGAGCTCAAATATACAACGAATTGCATTTTTTTCCTTTGGCTAAAAAAAATATGTTGTCTACACATCAACAGCATTACCCCATTGAAGAATTCGACAGCCACAAGGTAATAACAATAGCATCACTTACTAAATTTCGTGAAAATTGTGACTTGTTGTGACTTGTGTTCTTTCTCGGATAGCCATTTCATATGGCGTAGATATAGTATTGACATCTTGTGTATGACTTAGTTAATTTTTACAATTTGATGTTAATTTGTGATTTGTAGTTTCTTTTAATTTTGACTATTATATTACGTTACTAACATTTAGGTTGTAATGTAGGTGTTTTACTAACAAATGAGTTCTTGTTACTTGATATGAAATAATAAATAAATAAAAAAACTGCGGAAGTAACTAAAATGAACTATACAAGCTGGCTCCACATTTACATGCTGCCTGATTTCCCGTATCGCATAGATGACAGAACTCAATATGCCAGCTAGTGCTGTTATTTACCCACCCTATTGAAATCTTAAATCTACTGAAATGTTTAAAAATTTGGTCGTTTCAATTGGACCGAGATAAACATTCGATTTAAGGATTTTAACATGTCTAACATTATACAATTAGTTGGCATTTAGCACAATATTACTCATTGCTAACCAGTTGATAACATTAAAAATAGCACTGTTCACAATGTCAAACTTGTTATCATTTCTATTACCTTTAAGGTCCATTATGTATATTAAGAAACAATGTACATAGTAACGTACATATGTGCTGTTAGGGTGTACTTTAAAAATAATTGAAGTGTCACCAGCAAAGGTATATGTACGTATTTCTTTACATAGGTACATATTACATTGCAGTAAATCCTGTATCATCAGGCAACAAAATTGAATTCGAAACGAAAATAGAAATATTAATCCGCGTGATCGAAAAGGCTATCTGTATTGATTAAAGTCATTCGGAAAACTACTGGTGCAGCCGCTCTGGTCAGAATTATACCCGTTTTTTCGACATTCGCTCACACATCGTTCGAACAATTTTACATCGAAATTATCTTATTAACGAATATTCGGTTTGCAGATCAATTCTATTCGGCTACCAGTATAACCTTAACATTTAACTGCCTATTTTCTGAGCGCAGTTGGTTGTGACAGACGAACAAAGTGACACCATTATAAATGTGAACAGTTTTTTTTTAAAATTGAACATTTAAAAAATGTTATTTAGTATATCGCAAAAACAAATGTATACAAAGGTATACAAAAGAACAATGAAACAATCGTTGCAACGAAATTATATAGTCTATGAGTAGGATTACTTTTTATTTGTCCTATCATAAAATATATATATATATGTTTGTGTTATGTTAACTGGTTCTTTGACGCGAAACAAAATGTAGTGTTGAACACGGAAATCTGGCAAAAGCAAAATAAATCATTTACTGTTTGTTTATTTCTTTTTTTAACATAGCTTTTACATTATTATCATCACTCGCTCCAAACTGTCGACTCGCCTTAGCTGTCATTATCTGTTACTTTGCTTGTCAAGTGGGTTTTACATATATTAAGTTTCGAACGTTTGGGCAATTAGACGTCGAGAAGGTGCTGTGCACATAATAATTTTATTATTGACGTTTTATGAATGCGACTAAACGAAATTTGTATTCAAGTCAGGATATATCTTACATAAGGGGTACTTTATACAAATTTTGCCATAATTAGACATCACTTATAGATCGGTTATCACCGTACCTAAGTATGGGTCAAATTTTATTTAAACAAAAAGAAAGGCTATGATAAAGACTGTTGAGACTACGGATATATAGACAGTCTATGTAGTCATGTGACGATTCGTCACATACGTTTGCGGATCATGTGCAATTAAGGGGATGTCGCATCCATGTGAAAAATATTAGTGAATGTTACCTAACGTTTTTTCAGTGTTCTGAAGAAATTCTCGTTTTAAACCGTTACTTAATATAGTAAGAAGAAGGCCGTGAGTTGAATATGGTATCTTCATAGTAATAGAAAGTATCTCAGAAATTACTGAGAAGTTTATTAGCAAGCCACACTATCGAGATGAAGAGCCACAAATGTTGCTAAAGATCGGAAGGAAGTGTTTGAACCACACAAACTCATAGCCCTTAGCCATAGCCCATCGGGAAGTAAGATAGAGTTTTGTCTACGATATCTTAACATTCATTCGTATACAAAAGAATGTAATTAAAAGTCTGCAATCACACCTAGTCTAGCTAGAACCACGTGATACAATAACAACAAAAATACGTATATTTTTATATGCTTGCGTGTTCTCAGTGTGATGAAATCGACAGTATAGTACAGTCTGAAGAACTGTGGAAACGGGCTCTTAAATCCCGGGTGTCCGTGGACGCCCGTCGTCAACCGTGTCGCCTACAAACCGGCAACGTATACACCAGTATACTGGTGTTCAGGTAGTTGCACAAAATTATTAAAATGTTAGTTTTAATTTATGATTAGTCCAATTATTAACATTTTCAGCTCAAAAACCTATGATTTACACATACATTATTATTGGGATAATAAATGAAAATTTATTTATAAAATGCTTATTGACGTGTCTTATATTGTGTATTTTATTGAGTTTTAATAGCATATTATTTCACTAATTTTATTGACGTTCCCGCCATTTCAGAAGACGTATTTCTGTCGTTTCTTTCGTTGATGTGCGTCGTCGTTTCTTAGACATTCTCAGTTTAAGCAAATCTAATAATTTAGACATTGCTTAGTTAGAATATCATCATTTATATAAAAAAAAACACGCTTTACATACCTATTAAAAAAGTACTTAATTTGTTCAACCCCGTCCATTTAACAACGAAAATCGCCGTCGACGTCCAAAAAAGCCTTTTTGTAGTAAAAATCTCAGTTAATCCCGTGCACGGAGGAAGGTGTACGCCGCTATTGTTATTGCAGATTAACATTTTGCAATAATTTCACGTTAGTTGACGGGCGAAATACTGTAACGGGGCCGTGCTTTGGACAGGTTATAAAACGATATTTTGGCTGTAAAACGGACCGCCGGATTAATTCCTACAAAGGCATTCCGTCCGGAATTTTCAATAACGTTTCAACCGGCTAATGAAAGAGAATACCAAATATTTTGTAATTAATAATGGAAAAGCTACGTTTTGTCACTAACAGACAGCTAATGGAATCATTTTGTTATCGGGAAATCTGTGCTTAATAGCGTTTCGTGTTTCATATACCTTTTGAGGTTTATTATAATTAAGTCTCCACCTAATCAGAAACTGTCTTGTCATATTGACTTACAGAATGGGAGAATAATAGGATTTTGGTTGCGTACGGAGAAAAAGTGATTTAAATTTTGATTTCAAAATACATAACAAAAATGAAAGACAGGAGTTGGTCGTGTTTTCATACAAAATTTGATTTATGCTACATCCATCAAAGCACAGAAACTATAAAAGTACGAATTGACTAGAAACCCTCTTCTGCCGTCCGTTTACCGTCCTGGTCGGACTGATACTCTAGCTAGCTAATGTAAGATGGCGAGCTTCCGTCCACGAGGTCCCCGCGCGCTGGTCTTCACACCCGCGAAATTGCGTTTGAAAATTTCGATACTGTGAAGTCAACATTTATGATTCTATTAAAAACAAGTGCTACTGCCAAATTAATTTACTCTATGACAAAAAAATTAACAGTTTTATGTTATCAGGATATAAAACAAAAACCATAAAAACATCATACAAAAAAATATTCTAATAAAAAAATTTAATAGAAACTCCAAAAAAAATAATTAAATAAATATTACAAATTGTTGCATGCATATAATACTTATATAAAAGTGATTAGGTAGATCAATTATTTATTAAGTAGATTGTACGGACTCCCTTCGAGTAAAAGCCTATAATGGTATATGAAAACTCAGTTATATACTCGTGTAAAAACGTGAAATCACGTAAATTAATAATAAACATTCAAGATTATTTCGTTTAGTACCCGATGAAAAAAAGGATGAGTTTTTTTCATTTCGTCTGAATATATTTTTCAAAATATATATTATAATATTCGAAGTAGTATTCATAGTACAAAAACGTAACTGATTTGTAACAACTAAACCTTAATTGATCACAACATCAAACGAGTGGTGCCACGCGAGCGCGGGCGCCCGATAACTGGCTAAAATTGAATAGCCCGTGATTTGCGGGCTAACGTGGCAAGCTGAGTGAATTCTGTGTAAGGGCCCTAATACCAAGTATAATGGCGGTAATAAGCTGCCCGTAGCCCGTTTCGTGTTTCGTGATAGGGACCCGCGAGGTGCGAACTAGCCCCTTTACGATGCCGCTTCGTATTATATCACTAAATATTGCACTCAACGATAGGGCAAATTGATATTTGTGTTTATTGCGGATGTACGTATAAGGATTAAAAACTGGCCAAATACGAATCAAACTTACGTACTTTGGTTTCGTATCTATTGTGTTATTTAAACAGATAACTAAAAATAACTCTACTGTCAAATGACTCAAGACTTTCGAATCACTATCAAATTATAACCTTTTGTGAAAATAATAAAATATTGATTTTTGCTTTTAGTATCACTCAGCACTAAAATACTAAGATACGGCGCCACAAAGCTACCGTATTAGCGGGGGTTTACGCATGTGACTAACGATTACGATTGTGTCAGTCGACAGCCTCCAGCGGGATAAATCTTCCGCTACAGCTTTTGACTTAGTAATGACGTTGTACTTATTCAGTGGCTGTACTGATAATTTTATCAGAAAAATTTGCCCTATCCATACCTGCCTATTTTACGAGCATTATCTATCCGCCTATTTTAACAGCAATGAAGTCTAGTCTAGTTTGAATAATACTACTAATGCCTAGAAAACAGTTAGTGTTATCGTAAGGAAACTATTGAAGTGTGGAGTGAGGCGCATAGACGAAATAAATGCGTTCATGCTGTAGTGTGGGCAGTCAATAACTGTACGAAGCGCATAATACTATTTTTTGAAAGGAAAAAAATATTCTTAGTTATTTACAGTGCACATATAAAAATAAATTCATGCATTTTTCAAATATGTTTACAGTGGACAAACTATTTATTGACCGAAAAAGCGTTTGCTGTTTTTGTGTTTATATTTACATATTTATGGTAGATAGGTACTAAACCTAAGTACAGTGAACGCAATACTTATTATTTATTACTTTGACTGACCGATTGACCGAGTGGTTAGAGACCCTAACTGCGGAGCCGCTGGTTCGATTCCTACCCAGGACAAATATTTGTGTCCATGAACATGTACATTTCGTTACGGATCTGTGTGTACAATATTTATGTACTAACGTATTATTATTAAAAAATATTTAAGTATGCATATAAGTAGTCAAGTAACCCATAACACAAGCATAATACTTGCTTACTTTGGGACTAGATGGCTCTGGCTGAGATGTCACATTTATTGTTATTATTATTACTTCAGTTTGTATAATCATCTTTAAAAATTAATCTCTCTTCGGAAATCACATGAAAATAGAAATAAATATCAATTATTAATAGTTACTATTAATCGTACAAATATGATATTGAATCTAGAACAATACATATAATAAAACTTGTAAATAAATATGTATAATCTAAAAGTAACGGATGCACTGCACTGAAAATACTAAAAAATCGTTACTTTACCGACGTAGATATGTAGTTTAGAAGAGTGTGCACTAAAATTGGATATTTCGAAATATTCCCTGAAATATAGTGTACATCCTATGAAGGTAAAAATCCATTACCGCCACGTCGCGTCGCCGCGAGGCGCGTGCATCGTACCTACTCCATAAAATCACCAGACAACAAAATACATATATGTACAGAATGATAAAACATAACAATGTTATATTTAGGTACCAGTGTGGGAGTAGTAATTTCATTTTATTGTATTCTAGTCGAATGGTGTATTGTTGTAGGTGAGCGTATGTAGCGTGGTCATTAAAATAAAAAATGCATTTTGGATTTCGCCAAAAATGTATTTCGAAGTAAATAGTAATTAATGACTAATATATTCGATAATATGCCCAAACGCTTATCTTCGGTTTATTTTTGTCAGGTTAAAATAATATTGAACAATTTTTAATTTAATTTATATTTGATGTAGAAGTTACTTTCCTGAATAACCCAAGAAACTCAAGCGTTATTGATTTCTCATAAAATTTAGTTACATTACCTGCAAAGTAACTTAGTACTAACTTAAAAATTACTCAGATATTCAAATATAAATATACAAAACTGGAAAGTTATCGGCCGCTCTTCAGTGCTCGTTGCACAGTTAGCTAATTTCTGGTAGACTTTTACAAAAGAAAATGTTTCTTTTGAAAAAGTCCTTGTGAACAGAGCTGAAATCGATAAGTTTGGACACTATTAAGGATTCTTTGATAATAGTTATGAACCATATATATTCCTCTAATAATGAATCAGTTATATTTATGGTAATTAGTTCATAATTTAACACGTATACTAAATAGGTGTAGATAGCTACATAGTAATCCAACTAATAATTTAAGAAAAATTTTCTTTTAGAATTGTCACAAAGTTTTTGTAAAAACTATAAAATAGTAGATTGTGTCGTAAGGCAAGGTGATAATAATCACCCAGTTAGTCTTTTTTAGATTGTTTCTCTCTAGTAAGTTAATATGACTAAATTGATTGAATACAATTTAAAAATTATTAAATTCAAATGTATTGTGGAGAAATTGGTTTCAATCAAAACAGATGCCTAGATTTACAGCGTAGCAATCTCATTACTTTTTTTTCTTAAATTCAGCTATGTTTACGAAATAGTTATTTTATCTTGTTCTATTGCACTTAAATGTTGACTACAATTTTTGAAAGCTTGTGTTGCAGTAATAATGTGGTTATTTATTTATTTAAGTATTTATTGTGGGAAAACCAACAGCTGTTAAGATACAATAATAATTGAAAACAAAATCAATAAATATAGTTACAATATAATTGTATTCTACATTTTGAACCATATATATATATATATATATATATGTCTTGAATGTACACCAGATATGGTTTTACTTTTTTACCAGATTTTTTAAAAGATTAAGCGTCCGATTCTAATGTCCATTCTAAGAACATGTGTTTCGCGGTCGGTAACCATTTCTCCGTCGATATCACACGTTAGCATTGATGAAATGGAAAGTTGGTAGATTTAATAAAATCTCTGAAAAAATCCTTTGCGCACAATTTGTTGGAAAATGCTGGCAAAAAAAAAAAAAAACTTTATCTATACATAAACACTACAAATTTTGGACCCCTTTTTAAACATACTACGCGCATGTGAGTGTGATATTCGGCATAGTTACATTTTATGTGGAGTAGTAGCGCAGAAAGCTAAAATCTATATACAGACAGAGTTTTTGAAATGTTACTATATGACCAAATCCTAAACTATGAGAAATAGTAAAAAGTGATCAAAGGAATCATGAGATCAATTTGTGAGAAAGCTAAAACCGCATATTAATATTTTTGAAAAATTTGTTATTTTAACAGGGAATCAAACCGTTTCATTTGATAATACGTGATAATAATACGTAAAAGAAAAACCTTGTAGTTCTTTTAAAGCATATTGCTAGTAGGTACGGAGGAGTGTGAGAATTGGCTAGTTAAAGTTAGGTATATAAAATTAATCTGTCCTTTCCACTAGTAGGTATGTATTAATTTAGCAGAAAAGAAACACCAAACCTTGTATAGTAACTATTACTGTTGCTTCATAAGTAAGTAAAAGTGAAAGATACTCAGCTACAATGATTTCCTTTCTTGATATCAATATAATATATGTGAATGATATATATCATATATCACACAAATTGATATCGAGATTTACAGAAAGGCAGAACGGCTAAGAGAATAATGCAACGTAATCGGGCAAAACGAGCCGGAGCGGGCCGCGGGCCGCTTTGATTAGTTTGATAAATGACCGCCGCATGCCTCGCCATAAATCTGGCCGATGGTCATTTTCACACCTTCGCGTTTCGAGATCGACGGAGCTAGACTAGGAGCAGGCGCTATTTTAGTCGTGTTCTTTTATATTACTTTAGTAGTGTAGCTTTGAATTTTTATCACACGAATTAAACAAATTTAACGACTTCAGAAATGAACATTTGATTTTAAATTTATGATTGTGTAACACTTTGAAATGTAAATTATTTGAAGTAGGTACAATAAGAAATTAGTTATTGTTTAAAACTTGTTAGCATTTTCTGAAAGTCAAATTATGATTGAAATACTTTAACTTAAACTATTTTAAATTTTAAACTAATATTTCCACAAATTCCATTATGTTTCAGTATTTAAGAAATACTTTTAAAGTAATTTAAGGTGATTTTACGCAATGACGTTGTATATAGTTTGAGGTAGACTGGTTACTTTAATACTTCACAAAAATAATTTCATGAAAATTCTGTATATTAATGGGTAGGTACCTACTAATAATAATAATAACAAATTATTATAATGCGTTATATAATAATAACGCATTACACAAGAAGGCATTTTGTAAACTAAGGTAGAAAAACACAGAAGTTACGTGACATATCGACTGCGTAGGACTGAGCATAGACTGAGAGAAAGTGAGGCTTAAACCTTAAATCACAAACAAGGAGCATAATACATGTCTACTTGTTTGTGATTCTATTTGTGATTCTGTCTTGAGAACCTAAGCCTGGCTGCTAGTTATTTAGCACGAACGTCCTTTAGGCTGCCGCGCTATATCACTTCTATGGTACAGATTCTAGACAGAGATTCTACAATAGTTACTTTAGGTAAGCTTAGCCCGTTGTTGTAAATCGACTGAACTCTATGTGTGTGTTGATTTTTTGTATTGAAAAGAAAAAAAAAGAAAAACCACCAATCTGCCTAAAAGTAACTACTTTTCAGTTTATAAATTTTGTACTACTGTATTTAAACGAGCACTGGATAAGAACGTTACACACGTCTCGACGTCGATGTATCTATGGTTGGATTCCAATCCAGTCGGACTTTGGTAGAGAATGGTTCCAATATTTGTATTCTGTGCCCACACATACTTTACCACGTTAATTCACCAGAGTTTATCTGAGTATCTGTTAATACGGTTAATATTAAAGCCAGTTAGTTCGTCTTCGAACTAGACACGTCAATTATTATTTCGAGTATTTGCTATAGCTTGTGCAGTTTATTGGCTTGAGTTTGTTAATTAGCAATTATAGTTTATGTTAGTTCAATGAATATTCGGTCTTTGACCATTCCAATTAGTGTGAAATCTTTTGTGATGTAGGCATACGTAACGTATTATTCTATAATTATGACTGATTGCCCTAAAAATAAGTTCTGAAAGTTGTACAGTGTGTGGCATATGTTAAGATTTTTTTCGGAAGAGTTGTTCAATACTATTATTTACTGTTCTGCTGCCGGATTACACAGCGCGGTAATAAACGTCCCTAATTTCCACAGTGATTCAACGTAATAAGTATTCATTCTAGGAATAACTGCTTAGTTCTTGTGCGGTATAGACTGTTCTGACCAGTAAGATTACGTCTTGTAAGTTGTAAGATAGTAGAGACAAAAAAGAAATTAATTTAAATTAAATATGTTGCTCGCTAGTTTTGTAGTGCTTAAGGTCACATTTATGTATTCATCACTATTAAGACCAAATCAACGTTTTCTAAAATAATTCTAACTAAGAAATAATTTGCCTTAATATTAGCAGATCACATTTAATAATATATTGCCTATCACGCGATTCATCTTGAGGTACGATTTCCGTATATATATTACCGGCAAAGTATATAATTCAGTCATTGTATAAAATACCTAATCATTCTATACAGTACCGGGTCGGTCAAGACAATTAATAAAATATTTAATATATTATTACACCATTACAACTTTACTTAAGCTATGTATGTAATACCTAGGAATTACGTGGGAGACCAATTAATATTTTTTTAATATATAAAAATTTTATCAATTAAAAATATGTTTCATTTGCCATTGAAATTACATATATATAATCATACATTTTTTGCAGTTGTTTGCTACTAGTACTAAAATTAGATAGTTCAGTAATGGTACACAAAACTGACTGAACCAAAATAAATCAAGTACTACCCGTTTACTGCCCACCCCGCGCATCCTTCAGCAATTTACGAATGCACTTTTCCCGCTATCCAATCGGTATTCTATGAAATATCTGAGAAAAGTATGGAATATGTGATATTTCTTACATTGTCTGATTGTTTTGGGCACTCTGCAAAATGGCTTGGTATTCTATAGAACGCCGAATTATACAGATTCCCGATTCATAAGTTTGACTTCGGTTAATTTATTCGCATATCTAACGGTAATATAATAATAATACTCTGCTGTTTGCAAGCACTATGTAGCTAATTAATAAAAATACAATATATTTAATATTGTAATAACGTTGAAAAAAAAATTGAAAAATGTATTTCTGTCGCGGTATCCTAGACTAAGTTTCCCGGAGAACGTACTATAGTAGCCTGTGAGCGCCGCATGAGAGATCATAGTTCGTGGCAGTTTGTGCTTGTGCTAGAGTACTAACTACTGCCCCATTATATATTACTCATAATTCCATATACGAAGAACAAATACTTCATTTTAAAGTATAAAAGTGTCAATGTACTTAATTGAAAATATTTCACATATAATTAATATGCAGTTCCGAAATTATTACAATCCTAAATATACTTATTGTACTTTATTTTTGTTTTGTTTTTATTAAATTAAAATAATTTTTAATACATGCACACAAAGTTTGACCAAAGTGGCATATTTGTCGTTTTTTTTCAACCACTTACCTACACGCTTTTGTAATGTTAGGTAGCGAAACAGCTAAGACTCTAAGACCAGGACCGCCCGCAGATCACCACGCGCCTGCTTTCACACCTGCTATTCTAGTTCTCATTCGATCCATACTCAAAAGAGAGATTTACACTTCCTGCTGGTACAGCAGCAGCGCCAGCAGCAGCACCACTCGCTGCTGTCAATTTTGTAACCCTGCAACAAGTAGAAGAATTTGAGTGACGGGCATAGTTCACAGAAGTTGAAGTGACAATGAGCAGGCCACGATGTTTGTAGATACGAATCACGTTGGAGAAGAGACGTTATCAAATGGCGACCGTAACTGGACGTCGGTAGTAGCCTGTGACGGCCCTTCGCTAGGTAAACTGATGACCTGGAAAAGGTCGCAGGCCACCGTTGGTAAAAGGTAGCCCAAGACCATACGTTGTACAGATATAAGGGCGGCTGTATGTAACAGTGCAAGTCGGACGGTTGAAAAATTAAATTATGATGAACTAGTTAAATCGCCATATATGTAATATATAGGAGATGTGTATTCTATTTACCAACAGTAATACGAGTCATCAAATTGATAAATGCCATGTAAATACGGCTTCGACTGGAAAGTAGAAAATAAAAGCGCTTACGCATCATCTCGAGTTATTCAAAGCTCGGCTATCATATTTTCGTAGTTCGTCGGTCTGAAGTTTTATCGGATTTCCTTGGTTTCATTTTTGTACCTGGTTGGCTTCAATACGATTCAAAATTAATGTTCTGAATTAAAATAAAAAAAAAAAAGTAAAATAAGGTCCTGATATTTCCACATTGTTTTTCAGTCTGCGAAAATGAGTGATAATGCCTGCAAAACTATATTATGAAATTTTAATATAAAAACAAAAATTTAAAAAAAATCCCGCCTGAATAAACCATCTAATTGAAAGGAAGAAAGTTATTAAGTGAAAATAAACAAACAAGCTATATTCAATAGAATTTGGTTTGAACAACATAGAATGCACCATGCAATGATTTTTGTTCGATACTTAAGCAGATGTTAAAATAGACTGTCATTTAAATATGACTTGAATAATATAAGGTACAAACAAAGACTCTACAATATATTTGTCGAAAAAAATCTATATTTTTACGTAAAGGCCACTGCCAAACATATTTTGGTTATTGGTTTGACTTTATGGTGGGATTGGATGGGCATCGTTTATTATGGTCTGTTACTGCCGGGTACAACTATCGATTTGGATGTTTTTTGACAAGGGCTGATAAGACCAAAGCATGCGATTGAAAAAAAAAAACGGCCGGAATTGATTAATAAAAAGGGTGTAGTTTTTCATCATGATAACGCCAGACCACACACATTTCTAGCCACTCAGGAAACATTGAGAGAGATTAGCTAAAAAATGTTAATCCAACCACAATGTAGCCCTGACCTTGTACCTTCAGATTTTTACTTGTTTTGGTCTCTTCAGAATTCATTACTTAGGTAACATCAAAAAAGACTGTCAAAACTACTTGTCATACTTTTTTAACCTTGATCCGCAAAATTTCTGCAGCAACGGAATCAAATCACTGTCTGCAAGATGTCAACAAGTTAGCGAACGAAACGGCACATATATTTTACTTAAATATTAAATTAATAATTAAACTATGAACGAAACACCTTGAATTTGTATATAAAATGCGAAAAGACTTTTTCCTCAGCCTAATGTAAAAATGTAATGAACTCTTTTTTTCTATTGAGTAAGTTTTAAGCTATTTAACTTTTCAGTGAGCAACGGAATGCAGAGCAACTTGAACTGAGCCAATTCACCTGA
This sequence comes from Luffia ferchaultella, assembly GCA_949709985.1. Classification (NCBI taxonomy): domain Eukaryota; kingdom Metazoa; phylum Arthropoda; class Insecta; order Lepidoptera; family Psychidae; genus Luffia; species Luffia ferchaultella. The sequence goes on along the minus strand of OX453255.1, from coordinate 1,178,788 downwards.
GCGCAGTTTTACTTTGGATTGTATATTTCGGTACATGTACATACAACGCCACCCTCATGCAGCGACGAATGCCAATAAAATCAAAACTAGAAAATACACGGTAATTGCAAAACTGTCTATCACTTCATAATTCTTGATTTGTTGTATATTTTACGTCAAGAATTAAAATACTCAAAAAGTACAATGATAAAAGTAGGGATAAAATTTTTACTAGAGATTGTAATTTTCTTAATAAAAAGAAGTTTTTAGCGTTACAACATACTGCTTCATTTTAAAAGCCAGACTTACGAAGTTCTATTAAAAATTATGAATTACACGTACATTTTCTAAAGTGAGTGCGAGGGTCAATGAAGGGTAATATAGAAAAATCGAACAAATTGGCAGAATCTTAAAAAGGGACAAATTCTAAGCCCTAAATCGGCGAGCCTACATAGAGTGATTGAAACATATCGGTGCAGTAAAAATGGTATCTAAGAATCGTACCAGAACTTGTATATATGCATTTTCTATATAGATAATTTACTATAATTAAAAACATTCCATATGTATACGTTAGCATAAACAGCTTCTTTATGTGTACAGACATAACGAGACTAAAGTCGGCCCTTACGCTAAAGCCGGCCCTTCACGTTGACCATTAGCCCACTCACGTACGAGACCTGAAACTTTTCAGCGCTGAAAAACGATCGCTGAAACGCGAGTGTATGGGAAGAGGAATAAAATACGAAACCGACCTTCATTATTAGGAGACTTTGGACGTCGGAAATAATTATATCCGAGCTCGGCTAAGTGGCGCGATATTTTCAGAAAGCGTTTGGGAAATTTCACATTCCCTTTGATATAAATGTTTTCAGGGAGTTTTCATAAGGTTGCTGATTAAATTTTCATTTATTCCTGTAATATATTTTCAGCCAATTAAATGAATAAAGAAAAAAATATTTGTTTGTATACTTATTAGTTGAAAAAGAACATTTATTTTTTTTGGTGCTACAATTAGGTGTATAAGTATTCATTCAAATTCATTCAAAATCGTTTATTGCCACAAAAAAAAAAACTTATTATATACATATTTCGTTACACTACTTAATTTAGTTTTCATGACAAACGGGATCGGCTCAGCATGTTGATGGACTGCCACAAACAGGCATGCCCATCGCTGATATTCTGCCGATCCCGAACACAAATAATTTTGTCTACACTTATTTATTTTTATTTTTTTTAGCTTAAGTATGTTTGTAAGTATTTACGATTTCAATTTTAGTGTTAATTCACAAACCGTTTTGAGAATTGGTTCTAAGTATTTTACTAAATTTCACAATTTTATTTGTTATTACTCTTCGAAAAAGTCTAATATTGTATTTTCAATAAAATACCAATGTCCTCTGATTGACGTGATAAGTTAAACGTGGTTAAGCTGACTTTGAATCCAAATAACTTCGTCAATAAAAGAAATGAAATCTTAAATTCAAGTTTTTTGGTCAAGTGCGATTTATACGAAATAAGACGAAATTAGCGAATTTTTTTTTACGCCAATTGACTCCTTTTTTATCGGTACCCCATCATCATATTGGTCTAAAAAAAAAAACAATTTTTTTACGTTAATTTAAGGGAAACTCGTTGAGTTTTTCTAGCACTTGAAATATTATATCTTGATTTTTTTTTAACGAAAAATTATTATCAACCAGTAGGTATTACTATCACTTTCACTGACTCCGTGCTTCGGAGAGCACGTTAAGCAGTCGGTCCCGGACGCTGTCAGTAGATGGCGGTCGTTACAGTCCCCAACCCGCAGTGGAGCAGCGCGATTAAACTCCAAGCCCCCTCCACACTCTGGGGGAGGCCTAAGCCCCTGCAGTGGGGTAAAGATGGGCTGATGAAGTGAAATGGAGAAGTAGGTATTAAATAAAGTAAAAAAAGAATGTAATATAACAGGTTTCAAGATTTCCTTAATATAATATTGTATATTAAAACAGTTTTTTATTTAATTTAACCAGCTTCTCATGTTCGGATTTTTTTATTCGAACAGAATGATTTTGTATGAATGATTTATGTGTAGTGTACCTACTCGAGTCTGAAATATTGGTAGCACATTATTTATGTCAGATATGCAAAACAGTATTGTGTTATATGTAAATCCTATTCTATTTTTCATATCTTCGGTAAGGAACAACGATTGACTGCGGACATCTAGCAAAGCACGTGGCACTTAAGTTTTTATTTATTTTCGGGGTTGGTAAATTTTACCCAAATTAGTACACAGTACTAGTTTTGTAGTAACCACAGATAGTGCCACAGAGAATGAGTGTAAAGGTGAGTCATATTCGTTTTAATTCAACTTATTTATTATATGAATTATGTAATAATGTCTTAGGTTTTACCTTACATATCGTACAGACGCCAAAACGATGCTGCGAGAGTTCCTGCCTTCCGCGAAGACAGTTCAAAGAAATTTTAAACACTATGATTTTGTTACCCAGACTGCAAACAAGACATGACTTATGAGAACTTGAAGCAATAGTGGTCGCAATTTTGTCATTGGAATTGACTTTCATATCGTTGGAGTATAGGGGATCATTTGGGAGTTTTGTGATACAGGCAGATTGCACAAAGAGTTTTCGAGATATCGGGATGAACGTGGTGTCAAAAGATGCAGCTTGGCGAGCTCTATAAAGCTCAGCGAGCTCTATAAAATGGCAAAAGACAATGTGGAAAAAATTTAAAAAGAAAAGAAATATCGGCAAAAAACCAAAAAAATCGCAATTTTTTCCCCCGATTTTCATTTTGGAAGCCCGATATCTCGAAAACTAGGTCCGAACAAGAAAAAAATAAAAAAAAGCTCGGGGTAATTAAACGGGGAATCGATTGAGATTAAAATTGTTAGAATCGAACAACCGGAAGTAGTGGTTAAGGGTGCCCTTAGTTGGAAGTCGGATATGCGTCGGTGTTACATTTCGTACTAATTCGGTTTGTTCGATCGAAATGTCGTATAGAATGTTATATTTCAAAGTTTTAAGCTTATTCAGAGTTATTTGTTTTGCGAAAAAATTTATTTCGAAAAATATTATCCAAAATATGTGTGTTTACTTTATTCCGTTTGGTTAATTTCCAATGTCGTAAGAAGTTCGTTCGAAAGCAGGAGATCCGTTGATTTTTTTTATTAATTTTGTATCGTTAAGTATGAATGGTAATGACTTACTATGGTAAGCTGAGAATAATGGTGATGAAACTCTATGTTCATTTTTATGTGTTTGCAGCGTTTCAAGAATATTAGCCCTGTTACTCAAGAATTGATTAAACTCGGTTAAAGTAAGTAAATCACGTTTCTTTATGTTTCATCTACTTTCTTTTAGTTATTAAATCTGGTTAATTAAACAATAAGTATATAATTAACGTGTCCCAGTGATCGGTAGGTTGTCCTAAAGTGTTAAGCGCATGTAAATTTTTCAAAATGTTATCGATGTGGAAAGTAAATCTTTCTTATGTTTCCCTTGTTATTAGTTCAAGGTTAAAAACCTTTTTATTATCATAACGCTTGCATACCAGATCCCACGCAATTTTACAATTTCCAAAGGTAAACTCAATCGATTTTATGATCACAGCGCCACCTTTCAACGATGATCGCAAATAGTGAAATTTGTTTATATATGATATATAATCATATATAAATAGATTAAGAACTGATATAGAATCATCACAATTTATTAACGAATTGAAGTGGTCACTAAACTCAAGCTACTTCAATTAATTTTAATAATAATAAATAATTTTATTTAGGAACTATAAAAAAATCACCAATAGTTTAAGACTTAATAACTAAAAAACAAAAAAATGGTATAAGAAACCGGCCGAAAAATGTTCAAAAGAAACATGACCTCCATTTTTAAGACGACAAAAACCGGCCAGTGCGAATCAGACTCGCACACAAAGGGTTCCGTACCACCATACAATAAAAGAAAACGAGCTCGACGTTAATCGAACGTACCCATTAATAGTTATTATTATATAATTATTAATATTATTATTAATATTATTAATATATATTATTAATATTAATATTATATAATTGTATAAAAATGTTTCATTAAATTTCATTAGTTATTTAGAAGGCGCAAGATCCTCTCTGGCTAATTCGAAAAGTAATAACATGAGTGCACTGATAGCTAGAGACAATTTGACTTACTTATTTTATTACAATGAAACTTTGACTTTTAGTATAGATTGTGAAGAGAATAAGCTCTGCAAAGGAAAGCGTAAATTTATAGCACCTAGTAATACAATGTAATTTTCATCATAAAACTTTTTTTAATTATCTTTTACAATAACATCACAAAGATAAAATGGATTTAGTTTTCGCTTATTGGCTAAACGCATATCTGTCATCATCCTCTAAACTACTCTCGTAGCGGTTCATAGATTACACCTACCTTCCAAATTTCATTCATATATTGCCAATAGTTTCCGAGAAAAACTACAGACAGACAAAGAGGTGGACGGACGGACCTGGCGAAACTATAAGGGTTCCTTTTTGCCATTTGGCTACGGAACCCTAAAAATGATAATAATAACAATTAAATAACTAAACTATCTAGGTAAACAAAACAGCAAAGACGTCCTAATCCCCACACTAGGATTGCCTGTGTCGTGGGACTAGTCACTTCCATGTGACACAATAACAAAAAGCGACAATCAGTTGTCACCTATTGTTACCAACAAACTGGTTAGTATCACACATTAAATACATACTTAAATGAAGTTTTTTATAGGTACCTGTTATCCATAGATATTCATAGGTAACTTCCATAGGTATAAAAATATTAAGATATCACAATTCGCATGAAACGCATGATGTGGGTAGGGAAGGGTGTAATTGTATGTATGTTGATGTGTGAGTAAAATCATCATGAAACATGGGTAATTTTCTCGTTAATAACTTCATGGGTTAATTATTTATACTATGATTGAAAGAGCGCATGGATTGAGTTTCAGAATTAGAATAGCAAGGAGTGAATAAAATTGCGTCTCGACTTTTCTCTTTCATTAATTTCCGTATCAAAACTCGATGATATTACCACTATTTCAAATTCAATAAAAACGGTTTCCATTACAATATTCACTCGTTGTGATAACTCGTTAATTAAAATTTTTAAAAGAACGATTGTATTTGACGACGATATAAGTGTTAAATAATCAGTAAATTTTGTTAATCGACGCGTCACTGAACTGCGTTTTTTATTGAATAAATTTAATTTTCTCCTCTCGTCAGTACGGTACTGAATATTTGTAAATTGTTTCTCATCTTGAACTTTTTTTTGGCAATTTTAAATTTATTTAATTAGTCATCTGATGTGATAATGAATTAGGAAAAAATATTAAATGCAATCATACCCGACTGATACCTACTGAATATACAGGAAGCATGTGCAGCAAGTAACGCAGGGATGAGATGAATCAAGTGGTCTGATTGTCAAAGATTCTGCAGGCCACGGCACACGACGCGTGAGCAAACCTGTAATGTTCGGCAATTCTTGTGAATAATGAGAATTACATCGAACCGACATGCAAATTTCGGAAGCATTTAAGTTAGGTATAATAATAATTGAACTAATCGTTAGTGTTGGGGCGTTAATTAGGTACTCCGAGATTTGGTTTTAATGTGATTTATTGTATAGATTTAACTACGGACAATATTGATAAATAAGTACATGAAAAGATTTTGTATTGAACAGTAGCTCTCTATCAAGTCTGTGTTCAAATGTTTTTACTTCGCTCGTGCCGCCGCGCGCTGCCGCCGCTCGCCCTGCCTCCCCCGCATGGCGTAAGCATCTTGGCCCCCCTTGAAAGCTTTGGCTCTCAAGTTCATAGGTGGTAGGCAGGAGACAGACTCGGTTGATAGCCCGTCGTTCCTTTTGCGTTTTGAAGTCTGCGACTCGGGGCACACCATCAGCTCCAGGATAGAGTTTATGAATTCTTGTCATTCTCCAATTAGAATCTAGTTTAGTACACACTAAGTAATAATTAACGTGTCCCACTGATCGGTAGGTTGCCCTAAAGTGTTGAGCGCACGTAAATTTTTTGAAATGTTATCGATGAGGAAACGTAAAGCTTTGTATGATTCTCTTGTTAAAAGTTCAAGATTGAAAAGCGCCTTTAAGTGATTCTTTATTAAAATCTTTTTATTGTTGTAACGCTCACAAACCAGATCCCACGCAATTTTATAATTTTCAAATTAAACTCAATAGACTTTATGACCACGGCAGCGCCACTTTCCAACGATGATCGTAAACAGTGAAATTTATTAATCTCTGGGATAGAATCGTTACAATTTATTAATGAATCGAAGGTGTCACGAAACTCAAGCCACTTCGAATAATTACCATCAAACATGGGTAATTTTATCGTTGGTAACTCTATGGGTAAAGTATTTGTACTATGATTGTAAGATCGTATGGACTGGGTTTCAGATTTAGAATCATCGTTGTGGCTATGTGATCCAGTGATGTCTTGTGCTTTAGCGAGGAGTGAATAAAATTGTGTCTCGATTTTTTCTGTTTCATTAATCTCTGTATCGAAACTCGATGATAATACCTCTATTTGAGATTGAATTGATTCAAATTCTGTGAAAGCGGTTTCCATAACATTTACTCGTCGTGATAATTCGTTAATTTGATTTTTTTGAATTTAAATTTGAATTTTGATTTTTTGAATTGAAAGATCGCTTGTATTTGACGACGATATTAGTGTTAAATAATCAGAAAATTTTGTCAATCGACCCTTCAGTGAACTACTTTTTCTATTTAATAAATTCAATTCTCTCCTCCCATCAGTACTGTCCTGAGCATCTTTAAATTGATTCTCATCTTGAACTTGTTCTATCGGCATTTTTAAACGACTTCAAAAAAGAAGGAGGTTTCTCAATTCGACCGTATATATGTTTATTTATTTTTTATTTTTTTATGTGTGTTCAGGGATAACTTCGTTGTTTATGAACCAAATTGGATGATTTTCTTTTCGTGGAAAGGAGATATCTCAGGTGTGGTACCATGATAAAGAAACCATGATCTGATGATGGCATCTCAGAGAAATCGAGGGCAACCTTCGAAAATCATATTTTAATTAAAGTATCGTATTTTAAGTATTTTTATAAAGAACTACTACTAGTACTATTTAATGAAAGTCGAGAGTCGATCTGATGATGAAGCTGAAAGACAGTCGAGGGAACTCCCTAACGATTTACAGCAATTACCTGATGTTTGGACTTGATTCATATCTATCGATGAGAACTTTGCACCTATATGGGTTATAAGTACCATTACAGGTCTGATGATGGAGACCATACACAATCGAGGGAACTCGTCAGCGATTTACAGCAATTACCTGGTGTTTGGACTTAATTCATTTCTATTAATGAGAACTTTGCACCCATATGGGTTATAAGTACCATTACAGGTCTGATGATGAAGACCATAGACAGTCGAGGGAATTCCTCAACGATTTACAGCAGTTACCTTTTGTTGGACTTCCTTCATACGGTTGGATATGCCAAAATGTTCAGTTCGCACAAAAATAATAATTAAGATTAAAGTTTTACACAGGAATACCACTACCTACTAGGCATGCTGATGCGTCAATTCGACACTGAATTTACGTTGCGTAATCGCGGTGCTGTCTCATTAGAGTAGCGCGTTTAGTAGCCCCATTTATACTAAATACAAATAAGTTACACATGCGTTCAACTAAAAATTGAAAAATAAAATAATTAAAAAAAAAATTAAAACCGACTTCAAAAACATAAACTAAAAAGTTAAAAATAAAATTTTCACTTTAAAGAAAGGAGCATTAACAGGCGACATTTAGTTACTGAAGTCGGTGCCCACTCACTCAGACACTTCAAATTGTGTTCTATATTCGTTATAGTTATAAATATATCATTGTTGTCATTAATATTACGTGGTAAGTACCCATTTAAAGTGTCTGAGTTGGCACCGACTTCATTAACTTTATGCCGTCTGTTAATGCTTCTTTCTTTATAGTGAAAATTTTATTTTTAACTTTTTAGTTTATATTTTTGAGGTCGGTTTTAATTTTGTGTTTTGAAAATTATTTTGTTAATTTATTTGAATAATTATTTGGTGTGATAATTAACTAGGAAAAAATACTATGTGCAGTCAAACTCAACTGATGCTGATGACACTGGAAACATGTGCAGCAAGTAATGCAGGGATGAGTCAAGTGGTCTGATTGTCAAAGGTTCCGCAGTCCACGTCACACGACGCATAATCAAACCTGTAATTGTTCGGCGATTCTTGTGAATAATGGGAATTATATCAGAACGACATTTCGGAGCTATTTATGGCATATTAATGATAATTAATCGTTAACAAAGTTATTTAAAAGAATAAAATGGGTGCTTGTAAAAGAAATATAAAATAAATTATAAATTTTTGAATACTAGTAATATTATCATAATACATGACTAAACTAAAACTATTAATTATGTTAATTATGTGGAGTTTACCAAAATTTCAAAACGTAAAATTAACACCAGAAGTAATAATTTGTTTCCAAGTACTTAGTAGCTATACTAGCTATGCGTTTGAATCAAGTATAAAAATTATTGCTTAAAAAGCAACTGTAACACTATTGTGAGACAGTCTCTGCAAATAATAGGTTTTAAGTAAGTAATGCGAATGAAATGGTACTCGTTAACCTTATCTATTGGTATATTTTATAAATTCATGAAAAAAAAACCGTCGAACCTATTAGGAATTTTGCACCACTTTACACACAAATTTTACCATAGGATGTTAAAAGGATAAATAGATAATAAGGACAGAGCACTCCCCTTACGATTGTTCCCTTTGTGCCTTACGTGTTCTACATGAATTATGAAGGACCGCGCAGCAGCAAACAGCAAAAGGCAGCAATCTTCGATGTCCTGTCACGGTCGCCACATTTGTTGGAGCGTTAATTAGATACTCCGAGATTTGGTTTTAAAGTGATTTATTGTATAGATTTAACTACTGACAATATTGATAAATGAGTACATGAAAGATTTTGTAATGAACGGCCGCTCTCGATCAAGTGTGATTAGTTCGCTCGCGCTGCCGCCGCTCTCTCTGCCTGCCCCGCACCGCCTCTTCATAGCGTAAACAGTTAGCGACGAAAAAAAATGTGGGTAATTGTAGAAAAAAAAATTAAAAATATATTATAATTTTTTTAATAATAATCTTAGCATAATGTGCCTAAAACTGTCAATTACATGAATAAATTAATAATATATAGGACATTCAACGCAGCGCCTTCTAGTCCCAAAGTAAGCAAGTATTAGCTTGTGTTATGGGTTACTAGACAAATGATATAAAAATATATACATTTATGTAACAGTTAAGCATTATAGTTAGAAATGTGACATGTAGACCTTTAAAGTTAGCATTTTATATACTTAATACTAGCGACCGCCCGCAGCTTCGCCTGCGCAGACTACACATTACTGTTAAAGTGATCTATTATTAAAGTATGAGATGGTTTCTGTGTACTTTTTGCTTATATAAATTTTGGTTACTGTCATACAAACTTTTGACTCCCACCTTCCCTTTAAAATTGGAAAATAAAAAAATTTTGAAACACGTCGTTACTTATTTATGATTAACGGCCGTGCCCGGATCCGCCCGGGTTGACTACGGAAACGTTCCCCATCGCGTTCTCCTTCCCCTCCCCTTTCCTACTATACCACTCCTAGTGTCCTAGCTCCATTTCTACGTAACTAATGTATTTAATTTGATAAGGATTCATATCATGATTAAGAAACACCTTCGCAAATAGTGCGTTTATGTTAGAATAAATTTGATTGCCATAAAAAAGGTTATAGTAAACCAACCTTAAAAGATACACATATGCTGTCGCGGACTTTTGGTTAGAACTTTCAAAGGGGAACAATCCCGTCATACATGATTTTTGCTTAACATCAACCGTTTACGCAGCACACGCAACGGAAGCTCTTAAAAAGAATATTTTTTTCCCGTTTTTGCAACATTTTTCGTTGGTGCTCCCCTCCTATTGGTCGTAGCTGATATAAAAATAGCCTATAGCCTTTCTCAATAAATGAACTATCCAACACAATAAAACAATTTCAATTCGAACCAGTAGTTCTTGAGATTAGCGTGTTCAAACAAACAAACAAACAAACAAACAAACAAACAAACAAACAAACAAACAAACAAACAAACAAACTCTTCAGCTTTATAATATTAGTATAGATTTTAATTACATACAAATTGTTCAATTACATTTTATTTAATTCAAGTTTATTTGTGACATTTGTTTGGTAAACAACTAAACAAATGCTTTACTCTTTAGAAAGGGTAGTGACAGCTGACAGGCATATAAATAGCCGCCATTCGCATTCAGCGGGCCACCGAGGTTGAGAGTCTGAGGACTTCAGACAGATCAGACCTTCAGCCTGACATAGGAGAGCAGTACCTAGCACCCGATATCACCTAGTTAACGTAATAAATCTGCTCGAATGGCATCTGAGCCTTGTTTGTTCACAGTCGGGCCGTCCAGCTCGACCTGCCCTCCATTGCCGAGGGACCGACACGCGTCGGCCCTCATCCCCATTTTAATCATAAGCCTACGAGACGGCGCCCTTAAAGCACCGCCCGTCAAAGGCACTAACACACCGAAGCATCCTCAATGCGTCCGGTCGTTGTTCATGCCAAACCCTATACGCTCTTTGGAGTATAGGTTGAGGAGTCGTTTATCCGGTCTGGCTGCACCTTCTGTGTAGAAATCCCAACCCGGCACTACCTGCGCGGTAGGTCGGGTGCGCAGGTGTCTGTATGCAGATTCGGCCCTCTCTAAACAAAAAAAAAAAAAAAATTCAGCGGGCATTCTTGTGCAGAGCGTCGACTAGCGTGGTAGAGGTTAAATATTCAGTAGAAGCTCTGTTTGATTTTTGTGAAATATACATTGTAATTAATATATTGATGACAAGAGTTCAAATAAGCATTTTACTGTTTAATTTGTAAGGTTCTTTAAGGTCAGGTGGCGGTGGTTGAAATCCGGGCGTGTACCGATGAGTTTTTTCTGACTTAAGTGCATTAAACTATCACTGACTCCATGCCTCAAAGACTCGGAGAGCACGTTTAGCAGTCGGTCCCGGTTGCTGTCAATAGATGGCGGTCGTTACAATCCATCAACCCGCATTGGTACAGCATGGTTGATTTAAGCTCGAAGCCTCTTGAGGGGAAGCGTAAGTCCTTGCAGTGGGGTATAAAAAGGGCTGATGGAATGGAATGGAATTTTTGTGGCTGTTGAGAAAGTTTAATTTCATTTTAAAATTTCAAAAATATTTCTCTTAGCATAGCACCGCATTACCATGAAAAGTTTTGGCAAAGTACTTTAGCCTATAAAATGAAATCCCATAGATCTAGCCGTTCATTCATTTGATATATACGGTTTGGCTATACGAACTGTTTCGAACGCTGTCAAACGCACTATTATGTTTCGTGGAAATCACTTAGCAACTCCAATAACTGTAACTGAAAGCGGAGCCATGTACAGTACATAGGGCGTATGTATGTACACTGTAACAGTGTATGTACAATGCACACTGTGGACCGTGGCAAAACAATACGAATGGTCGGTGGACTGGGTTACAAAGGCTATATCGCCCGGGGCCGACACACCAAATACATATTTCGGCGCTCCTGGCGGCGCGCGGGAAATGGAAAACTATTGAAATATTCCTGTGTGAATTTTTTAACGATACGTTTTTTACCGATGATGGTTAAGTCTTTTTTTTGTTGGCGTTTTTCACGGAGATACGGTGATGGGGTTAGTTAACTTTACTCAGGGTTGAAGTTGCGAAAACTATTAATCACAATGAATTATTAAACATTTAACAGAGAAAGTGTTAAGAATTTTATTTTCTTTGTTTTATTTGGTTTGTAAGGCGTTTACCTAATTCTCGAACGGTTTTATTATTTTAGTGAATCAATTATTAAAGAGGTAGGTATCTAATTAAAGTTTTTACCATATGCCATTGTGTTTCGCGAATAATTTTTTTTTTACTTAAATCGTAAATTATAATTTATTTCAAAGTTGTTGAGAACACTGGATGGCAAACTTAATTACCAGAAATATATTATCCCAAATATTTATTTATACCTGTAAAATAAAAAATCGACTGACCGATTGGTCGGCTGAGATATCCGGCACAGCCAAAACTATTGGGTCTAGGTACTTAAAATTTTTGATAGCAGTTTCTTATACACATTATGCAGGTAAGCATTAAAGAAGGATTTGTTAAAATTAGAATTCTGAGGGAGCTGAAATGAGTTGATAATTTATATGGATAAACTGTAGGTAAAAAGCGCGCTGACTTAGAACTTTGGAACCTATCAAACAAATGATTTATTATAGGTACAAGCATATGTTTAACTTTTTTTTAAATTCTAAGTATAACAGGGTGTTAAGAGGTAGTAAAGTATGTAAATCAACGTACCACCAAAGTGAATAAATCTGTAAATTCGAATCATTCAATACTTTGTATACGAGTTGTCACCGGTCACTAATTATTCAAAGTTTCCATTAAAAAGAAGAACTTATATGAAAGTGAAAAGATGTTTTAAAGAGTACGGAAGGGTTTTACGCGTACCGACGTCAACACGAATAATCTAACAATATGATTAAACACACTTTTAATTAATTTTTGAAATTAATCCGTGACGGGATGAAAAATAGAGTGTTAAAATTTGTAAATTAACGTACAGTCCGAACCAATACCGCGCGGGAAGACATGTACAGACACTAGTTGCCGAATATTTCGTATTCCACGAAATAAAAATAGTACGTAGTGATGTCTGAAACATATTTACATATGTCTATATATCTTATAAAGAATATTAAAGGAATATCAGTTGTCCATAACACAAGCATAATATTCGCTTACTTTAGGACTAGATGGCGCTGTGTGCGTAATAATGATCCCGTGTATTATCATTATTATTATCATGTTGTGAAAGAACTATATATATCTAAGATACCCACCATAATAATCTGAGCAAAATGATACGATTTATATATTAGGCATACGTTGTTATTTATTGACTTATGAAAAACTTATGTATATATTAAAATTTTATATATAATAAAAATTGTGGATTAAACTTAATATTAATTTGAGTAAACCATTTATTTAACGGTTTCTACATTTTAATTTAGTAACAAAAGATATCTAATATAGCACAAAAACTGTTTTTTTCTTCTCCTGAAAAATTAAGGGTTTGTTGTTTACGACGTATTGCCGTTTGTCAAACGATACATATATATGTTATATATATGCACAAATACACTAAATACACGCCTCATGTGAATTATTTTATGAAATAATCATATAATTAAATTAAATTTTACTAAATTAACTTAATTAAAAATTAAATTCGATTAAAAAAGGGGTATACAAGAGTGAATAGTTGAATTTGTCAAACATAAACAATCAGAAGCGTGACACTATTACACAGTCGGACGCTCCATTAGCACTGCACTCTTAGGATCGGTCTCAAGAATTTGTTTTTTGTTTTGAAATGGATCTAATTAAGGGAATAGCTTATTAAAATCGTTACAAATACGGTTTAAGGTTGAATTACCGGCGTATAAAGTTTTGCTGTGAGGCACATAGAATAAATTGGTGTGTCGAGGGCGTCGAAGAGGAGTATTATAAGTTAATCCACCAACCAATAATGGACAATCAACGCGAGCATTGCACAGGTTCATTTAAAAAGAGCATGTCCGTGAAATGTCGTCTCTGATTGAGGGGAAAAAATTATAATTATGACAGGCACACTCATATCCATTAAACTATTTTTTCTTTTTATAATTTAAATGTTTAATAAATAGGCTTTGTTTCTTAATTTTTTTTTTTTAATTACACATGAAATAAATTACAAAATTTGTATTTGTTTTTCTAATTTGGTAGAATGTAAAAAGTATTTTTAATGTATTTAATTTTATTTTCAACTTCATAGTGAAGTGGCGCTTTTTTGGCCTGTGGCGTACTTTTTTTGCTTCTATTTTAGTGGTACCTATCGCGTTGTACATCAACGGTCACAGTCGCTTGACTCAAATTTAAACTATTACGTTTCTCCGTTTTATTTTCGTATAATATTTTTATCACTTTAGCAAACAATCTCCCGACCGAGGAAGTGACAGCCCTGATGTTGTTTCAACGGCGGACGTACATAGAATATGGCCTTTACTCACTCAAAATAAAACGTTAACTCTTAAAATATTGGCCACTCGATATCGCCGAAATCGAACGGAAATAGCTTTACTGTGGCGTAGTTATGTACACTACGAGTATAAATAAATGGTTTCAATACGATTCTTTCGAAATAATATGTCTTTTCGTTATTCCTTTTTTTAGGTCTATGGATGTTTATTGATGTGGCGCGGTACAACACTATCCACGTGTCATATCCCTGCGGTTGATTGAGTGTGAAGCAAGAAAAAAAAAACTGGAAGAAAGATATTTTTTATGGAATGTGTGCTATGATGTTTTAACAAGGATGACGCGCCTTCATACTGCTCGGCTTTTAAAAACGATGTACCCAACTACATAGAATATAAAACTAAATGTGAAATAATGTGATACAGAAAGGATAGTTGTGTATAATTCATTACGCTTCATAATTGACTACACGCTTGATTTGATTGACTTGATTGACAATGCGCTTATCCAACATATATATTAGAAGGAAAGGTCAACAGGCGACAAAGCCAAACTACACTAATTTATATCTGCTTCTTTAGTATATATAATACCATTGGTACAGTGCATTGTTGTTCTATTCAATAAACATTGTTAAAATTACGACATAGTTTTAAAAATTCCTGTCACTATTCCTCCTCAAAATCTTAGCTTTGGTCGTGACCAACTAAATTTTTTTTTTAATATTTTAGTTACTTAGTTTTTGTATCCATTATGACTTTATACTTCGTGACACAAACATAAGTTTCGTTTTTCCTAACATGTAACAATTTTATACTTTTTTCTTATCATTTTGTTTGTAATAACATTTTAGGGTTGGCCGCTCACGGAGCCATCACGAGTCCTTCCAAAGAATTAAATACGTGCTTCGAATTCGATTCAAAAATTCGCAACACGTATGTGTGTGTACATTTTGAATCTGTTTCGAATTCAAAAACCTGTCGAAAAATATAGTGTTTTACAAATATTGCTTAAAAATAGAGATTAAGTTAGTTTGTAAGTCGTCTCTCAATTGAAAAAAAATAAAGAACATGATAAAAGTTCCATTTCAGCTAACACCAATGTTACCACTCTAATCAGAAAGAAATGTACTCAGGCTCATTGAACGTAGATTCCGCTTGTTAGCGTCCAAAGAAAGACGAGTTTGAGAAAAAATAATACGCTACAACATCAACTCGATGCTACATACTCTATATGTTTAAACCATCGATGTACAGTATATAGATACCACGCCGTGACTATAAAAGTTTGGGCAAAAAAAAAATACGCCACAGACTAAATATACGCTACTTAATGTTTTGATACATTCATTGCGGAATACAAATTAATGTAACGCTCATATTAATTTTTCATAACATCATATTCGTACTGGATAAACAAATGGGATTCTGAAAATATATTGCATGTAACAATGATAATGACGTATGGCCTGTCTAATCTATGACTCTCCTTGTGTTGCGGTTTTCGATCGATTCAAAGTATGAGACGCTCCATCTTGATGATACAGATTCCTAACGTTGAACTATTATTTTAACTGTTTAAAGGTGAATGTTTCATCAAAATCGGTTCATCGGGTCTTCAGTTATGGACGTAGTAGAAAGAAATAAACAGACACGAAAATTAAAAATATTTTTTTTATTCAGCGATGCCTAATTAGTTAATCGACATTCATACAGACTTTCGTTTGCTTTATAGTTTCTATCAGTAAAGACATCTGTAAAGACGTGACGAGACCACTCAACATTTTTCATTCTGTTTGTTTTCTATTATGCGATGTGATACTTGTACATCGTGGATGTCTAGAGGGAGGTCCATTTCCAGCAGTGAACGTCTGGATGAGACAACAACGACGATAATTGTAGGGGACCATGTGTAGCTTGTCATTTCCTTCAGCCATTTTATGTTTAAGAGTTTAGTTTGATTTTAGTGTACTTTTAATATTATACATACAGTTATGACGCTAACTTCAGCTAATAAGTGTTAAACTAACAAAAATTATAATATTATAAATTATAGTTCTTTACTCTACTTACTCTGAATTTGAATAACATATTTTATTTTTAATAACGAATACTGGAGAAAACAATTAAATACAATTAATTTCTTACAATAAAAATACATATCTGGTTCAAACCAATGATTTCTTATGAAAAGGCAAATTGACTATTTCTATTATGAGTACATTTATTTTTTGCTTAAAAATATACTCCGCAACATCGTTCTGCTCTATAGCAAAGTATGCTTAAATAACCAGAAAATTTCGGTACATTTCCACCTAGTGGGGTAAAATTTGCCTTATACTGAGTTGTTTTCACAGCGCAACGCTGGCCGGCCCGTTAACACGAAACCTTACTTAACAAGAACTTAGAAAGTCGCGCTGCATAACTTAGCACAAATAAGCTCACTCGCGGCGCCCTTGGCTTCGATTCCCGGCAAAGAGCTTTTCTTTGTGTTGTGTAGATGTCCTTTCAAGTTATTTTATTTTTATTTTGCTTACACTTTTTTATTCTGATTTATTAAAACGCCTGAAATCATGTGCTTGTATTATTTAATGAAAATACGTCCATTACTATTATGAAACTGTTACGGAGTGATGTTTATTTACTTTTAGTTTTAGATGTTTCAGTGCAGAAACTACATCATGTATTTTAAACCAACACAAATGGTTTATGACAATTAAATGATTTGTCTTTGCTTATCAGTTCGTAATGAAATTTGGTGAATACCTGCCTGCCGGCGCGCTTTTTCGGAGATATTAGGGAATAGACTGGACACTGAACCTAGTTAATTGTTAAAATTGTTTTATTTATTTCGTTTGTTTTTCTATGTTTTTTTTTTCTATTTCGTTTACTTTATTTTGTTTTATTACTGTGCTTTATTTAATTGTTTTGTTTACATATAGATTTAATTTGTTTTTTTTTATATATTAATTATTTTGTAAACTGGTCGCTTGGGAGAGGGCATGGGTCCATGGAAACAATAGCATCACTTACTAAATTTCATGAAAATTGTGACTTGTGACTTGTGTTCTTTCTCGGATAGTCATTTCATATAGGTTACATATAGTATTGACATCTTGTGTATGACTTAGAGAATTTTTACAATTTTATGATTTGTGATTTGTAGTTTGTTTTAATTTTGACTGTTACATTATGTAATCAACATTTAGCTCTTCAAAAAAGGAGACAAAACGCTTCTTAAGAATTATAGACCGATCTCACTCCTCAGCCACGTGTACAAGCTGTTCTCGAGAGTCATCACGAATCGCCTCACCCAAAGATTTGATGAATTTCAGCCCCCTGAGCAGGCCGGGTTTCGAAAAGGTTACAGCACCGTAGACCAGTGGAATGGTAAACGGCCTCAATGCCGCCTCTCGACGGGTGGGAGTTGGGATGAATTTGGACAAGACGAAAGTCATGTTCAACGAACATATTCTACCGAGACCGGTAACCGTAGAGGGTGCGACTCTTGAAGTTGTGCAAGAATATGTCTATCTAGGACAGACTGTCCAGTTAGGCAAACACAACTTCAACAAAGAGGCCGACCGAAGAATTCAGCTGGGCTGGCCTGCTTTCGGGAAGCTCCGTCATCTGTTGTCGTCGTCACTACCACAATGTCTGAAGACCTAGGACTTTAATCAATGCGTTATACCTACAATGACGTACGGTGCCGAAACTAGAACTCTAGAACTAGAACTCTCGCGGCAGGACTGGTCCACAAATTTACAGTCGCTCAACGTGCTATGGAGCGGGCTATGCTCGGTATTTCTTTGATGGAAAAAATCAGAAACACTGCAATCCGTCGAAAAATCAAAGTTGTCGACATAGCCGAAGCGATCAGCAAGTAGAAGTGGCAACGGGCCAGTCACATTTGCGGTAGAACTGATAACCGATGGGGGTAGACGAGTTCTCGAGTATAGGCCACGTGTTGGGAAGCAAAGTGTTGGACGCCCCCCGGCCAGGTGTACAGATGAGCTGAGGCACCAAACCGGGGGTAGTTGGATGCTATAGGCGGAGGACCGTGTGTGGTGGCGAGCCTTGGGAGAGGCCTATATCCTGCAGTGGAAAGACACGGGCTGATGATAATGATGATTTAGCTTGTAATGTAGGTGTTTTATTAACAAATGAGTCTTTGTTACTTGATATGAAATAATAAATATTTATATATATCTGTAAAGTTTTCTTAATAAAAAAATATGACAGCTGAACTACGAACCACAACGACACATTAAACAGGTATAGGTGATTTAGAAACAATTTTGGGAAAAAAACTGGGGTGTACTAATTAAACACCTTTATACAAATTTTGCTTTAATGGAAATTCCTGTCAGTCTTATTCCTCTATCAAACCTAAAAATAATTGTTTTGAATTTATTATCTGTTCGTATGTTTGTACTAACGCGTGGGCTTAAATTTTTACATTTAGTATTTTGATCACTTTCCAATTGCTAAAAATATAGAATAAAATACAATAATAAAAAATCGCGAAAAAAGATATATGTCCATGCGCGCGTATCTCTAAAGCTAGGTAAGATGTGTCTGCTTGCTGCTCTTAGATGGAGCAAGGTCGGGAGATGTGTAACGCACTTCTTTGCATCAACTGTTGACCATTTTGTACAGTATAAAAAGATATGAGAGCAGGCCATTATATCTCCACCTCAAAACTTACTGAATCGATTATGACAAAATATTCTATGTATAAATAAAATTGTGGTTCAGGATATAGGATATATAGTTATATAGTTAGATATATAGTTATGATGCCACGTATAGAAGATTTCTACTTTTACTTGCATTTTAGATATGAACTAGGGAAATGAATTTCAAAAAGAAATCCCATTTCTTAACATATATAAAATGGAGAAAATATTCTTATAATATGGATGTTATTATCGTCTTTTGGTCACGATAGTACGTACCAATTGTATTATCTTGTAGTATCAGAAGTGTTATGGGAAATTAACGGCACTACTGAATTTTATTATCGAACTAGCTTTCCGCCCGCGGCTTCGCCCCCGCATACACAGTTATACCGAAACAGTTAAAGGAATGCGACGCTCCAAAACATTGTAACACTTTCTAGAACATTCTGAAACTTAACTACCTAAAAAATTTCTATACCTAATTACATAAAACTCCATTTAGCCATTTTAGCATGAAGAATAGTCATCCCATAAGTCAGTCCCAAAATCAATCAGCCGTTTTGGAGATTAACCGGAACAGACTGACAAACATACATTACGATTTGCTTTTCACTCCTGACAACGGCCTCTTTATGCTTACAAAATTTCAGTAAAATTGGATCAGCCGTTTCGACGATTAGCCCTAACAAAAAAACAGACAAGCACAGACAAAAACCAAATTTTGTCCTTGTTCCTAATAATGTTCCTAATAACCTTCTTTTTATGTCTGCAAAGATTCATAAACATGGTGTACTCGTTTTGAAGATTAGCCGGAAAAAAAAGACAAACAGACAGTACAAAAAGTCACCTATATCACTCCTGACAACCTATTTTTAATGTATCCATAGTTTTATTAAAATCTCTTAAAATATAGCTCGAACATACATATAGACAGACAGATAAACAAAAAGTAGCGTATGTCACTCCTCACATGCGTCCTTTCACGTCTGCGAAGTTTCATCAAAATTGGTTTAAATATTTTAGAGTTTAGCTCGAACAGACAGAGAGACGGCCAGGCAGACAAACAAAACGTATTGTACGTCACTCCTTACAATCTTCTAATCACATCTGTAAAGTTTAATTGTAATCAGTTTATCCCTTTCGTAGATCAGCTCAAACATACAGACAGACGGACAGACAGACAAACAAAAAGTAGCCTATGTCACCCCCGATAATACCTTCTGCACTTTAGCAAAGTTTCATTTAAATCTGTTCAGTCGTTTTGGAAATTAGCCAGAATAGACAGACATATAGACAGACAGATAGACAAAAAGCAGCCTATTTCACCCCCTATAATGCCCTCTGCACGTCTGCCAAGTTTCATTGAAATCGATTTGGCCGTTTCGGAGATCAGTTCAAACATATAGACAGATAGATAGATAGACGGACAGACACTGCAATTTTATTAATATAGACTATCACAAACTCATATGCAAAATTAAAGAAGATAAGCGAAGACTTTTAATTAATATTTATATAAAAATATTACGCAAATAAGACAAATAATGTAACAAATTAATAATATTTTAGAAGGTTAATTATAATTATCGCAGTTTATTAGTTGACCTAATATTATGTAATATTAAATCTATCTTTACACACGTAATAACGTACTCATTTTTATAGGTTTTTTTCTCTTTATTTAAGGATTTTTTTTTGTTTAGAAAATAACCTTTCGAAATGTTATTTTTGTGTGGTGATGTTCGCCGAATGCACATAACATTTCATAAAGTATGGTTTTAACCAATCGTTCGCTATAATGCAAAAATTCTTAAGTTTTGAAAGAAAAAATTAAAAGTAAATCTGTTAATTCCTGTGAAAAACGATAAATACTTGCGAAGAGAAAACGCTTATGAAATTTGTTGCTTATTTTTACTGATGACTGAGAAATTCAATTCAATCGGTATAGTGTTTACTATGGTAGCCTACATAAACTTAGGAGTCAAGTTCAAAGCTGTAGTCAAAATTAGGGCTACATTTAATAAAACATAGCGGTTAAAATGAAAATGTATAGGAACCCTCTCCACGCAACTCCAACTCACACTTGACCGTTTTTCTTAAATTACCACTAATTTACAAAATCTTTTTACAAAAATTTGCGATAGGTTGTGTACATTCACAAAATAAAAAAAATCAAGTTTTATAAATTTAGCTTCGTTCCTGGTAGTGCCACTATTCAGTACCACCAGAGGCACATTTAGTATTCGCGATTGTACCCGTGACACTACTAGTAGTCCAATTGGTAGTGTCGTAGGCAAAAGACAGTTAAAACAAATTATTCACATATAGGCTAAGCCGAGGACAGACAATAACATTTTACATTGTATTTGCTCATATAATTAAACCCAATTTATTAACATTGCACGTATTCTTTGTCATTAATTTTCTCGCCACGAAATAATAATATAATTAAGCACCAGTAACGTTGAACGATTTGACGTATTTGAACTCAAAATCCTCATGAATTGACATCATGTCATCCAGATTAACAACAGAAATCAGATCAACTTAAAAATGCCTCAGGCCAGATACGACTATTCAAACGTAAGAGAAAGAACATGACTGGCTAGGCAGGTAAACGTATCTATACAATATAATTTATTTCATTCCCATACAATATTTATTAAACAATACATATGTGCGAAACCCAAAAGTATTTTGAAAACATTTGTAAATTTTAGAAAAACTTAGTTCTGTTATATTTAGAATTTCTCTTTCGGCCTTTTCACAATGAAATTTAAGAACAAAACATATAATTATTATTATAAATACCAGGGACATCCCACCCAGCGCCATCTAGAGCCAAAGTAAGCATTTTTAAGCTTGTATTATGGGGCACTAAACAACTGGTATACATACTTATAAATTCTTTTTTTGTAATATATACATATACGTACGTTCACTCACACTAATATTTTGTCCCGGATGGGAATCGAACCCGTGTACCACTTGTCCAATCGGTCAGTCAATTAATAAATATTTCTGAATTTGGACAGTACCTAACCTATGTATAACATATATAACATAGTTTGCATTGATGTGATCCCAGCGACATTCCTTTACATACAATCTAAAGTAATTTAGACCTATACTTTTTTTTATAATAACACGTAACGCTATCTTGTTCCAAAGTTAGGAGTATTATGCTTGTATTATGGGTACTAGACAACTGATAACTTAAACATTTTTTATATTTTATATAGATATTTTACGTAATATGTTATATGTACAAAAATAATAGTTTGGGCGGGAATCGAACGTGCGACCTTCCCTTCTGCAGTTAGGGTCTCTAACCACTCGCCCAATCGGTCAGTCAAAGCTGAAAATTTATTGTTACGTTGATGTAAAAATTTGTGTTATACGTAATAAGAAAGCACTATCTCTTCCGTATTCTTCTTAGTCTATGACTGTAGTAAGCAGCAAAGGTAACGCTAGAGCTGCCCATTTGCATGTCGACACTATACAACGTAGTTTGTCAGACAAATATTAGTTCACGATAACCTCGGTGAATTAACTACCAGTATTTTATTACTTTTAACTAGGCGAAATAATAAAAACACTTTGTAAGCTTGAACCTGCAAATGTAAAGTGTGATCTTATTTATTTATTTAAAATTATGTTTAGCTTCTGTTGTAATATTGCTGATTTTTACTGAATTACATATAAAACCCACAGCAGTACTTTCTACGTTTATTTCGCTTTCTGCGCTTTACAGCGGAATAAATCCACTAATCTACACGTCGACTCTTATGATATACGTACATCGCTTTGGTACTTACATCAGTTTCATCTTGTTGTCATTATTTACTTAATATGACATCCACTACGAGCTGTAGACCAGTTGACTTTTGAATCTGATCTTTCGTTTATCAAGTGCGTCTTATATTTGGATCGTTTAAACGTTCTAGCGCTTTCCATAAAACTGTAAACGTAATTTCTCAAACAAAACTAGTGATGGCGGAATATCGACACGTGCAGGTCACAATACACCGAACCTTAGTTAAATATATACATTATATTGATGATTAATTCTAAGTATGTTAATACGCAATAAAACTTTTTTACGGTTTGAATAATGGTTTGAATATATTTGGTAAGTCGCTTTAATAAGGTCATCACCCAACGTAAATAAAGTTTGGGATTCGTCATTTAAAAGCGGATTTCCAAAGAAGTAATCAATAAAACGGACCAAAAATATTTCCGACGTTCGGTACCGGCTTTAGCGCTTTAAGTGTATGTAACACATTCTGCTGTCGCTCGTAAGGAAGAATTATTTTTGTAATTTACGATTTTTTGGCATTTATTACTCTATGTCAACTTCACATCTTCTTTTATGATTGCAATGCTTGCACGCAGCGTGAATCATTTCGAATCGTAGAGTTATGTAACATTTAGAATGGAACTTGTAGAGTAATTAATATATTTATTCGTTATCAATTTCTCAAAAGGTCTGTGAATTGGTTGTATTATTAATATCTTTATTCACATAGTAAGGAAACAACTAAAGACGTGATAACAGAAGAAACAGTTCATCCTAATCTACGGTTCCTATTGAATACACACTTAATTGAGAATTGAATTGACTGATGAGATAAACTTCAGTTTGTGAGAAATATTATCTTGGAAATCCCACACAGTGCCATCTAGTCCCAAAGTAAGCAAGTGTTATGCTTGTATTTTAAGGTACTAGATAACTTATACATAGAAAGTATTATGCTTACATTATGGGATATTGGACAACTGGTATACATACTTAAATATTCTTTATAATATATACATATACAGATACATTTTACATCCAGACCCGGAACAAATTGATATATTTGTGCACACAAATATTTATATTCCCAGGCGGGAATAGAACTTGCAAACCTTGGAAACCGCAGTGAGGGTCTCTAAGCACTCGGTCAATTTTGAAATGGAATAGTAATGGAAGTAAAGCTAATAAATATAAATAATAAAGTAAATCACTAGTGTATTTATTTAGTAATGGTAGGTATAAAACACTCGAAATTAACACAAAAAGCTCATTTTGGAGAAAATTATTTTAAAAGTACAATATAAAACTGTAATAATTTACAAAATGTTTGCGGCAGTTCTACAAATGATAATGTTTGTATGATCATCCCACATTCTTTAGAACCGTCATTTACAGTTCGATGGCAACAAAATGTTTAACGATTTTTTGAAAGTATTGTGACCGTGTGAAAAGCCGTTTGCTGATAGTGCGGTTGCACGTGCGATATAAATGCAAGCTCCGCCCAAAAGTGCAAACAACAGAGAACCGAAACTACAAATTCAAAGGAAATCAATAAAATATATGAATTTATTGATTTCCCTTCAGTTACAAAGACAGAGATTATGTTTGATAATATATGAGTTTGTTGTATCTGAAAAAAAAAATATACGTTGAGAAGAACGCTAATATCAAAGAATTATCCAATGCCAATTAACAACACTTTGTTAGTAGGAGAGTGGGCTGTACGTAACCCTTATATTACGAAAAATATGTTGTCTGATAGTCTCATTTTTAGTGGCAAAAATAGGTCAAACGGCTAAGTATTTGTCGAATGACGCACAGCAAAGATTTTGTACAGTGGGGTTGAACGTTGACGGTTAAATTAAAAAATAAATTTATGTTTCTTGATGTGTGTACAATGTAAAAATCCACAGTACCTGGTAGTAAAAAAAATATCTATAAGAAAAAATAATTTATAAAAATTATATATGACAAATATGGTATCTATTTATGTTAGAAGAAATTAATCGTTAAATTAATGCGCGTTAGTGCGAGATTAATTAAAAGAAATTAATCTCGCACTAACGCGCAGAAAGTAAGGAGTTAAAATTCCAACAATTGCATTAATTTGATTTAGTCGTCTATTGACTCTTTCTATTAACCTATGTTGATTAGGCTATTTCTTTCTGTCATATGTATCATTTTACACTCAGTTTTTGAACATTGTGCAGTGCGCTTAATTTTTACTAAAACTGTGATATCCTCTATAACGTTCGATGATTCTAAGTTACCAACAAATATACGTAGGTACAAGTTTTTTTTCTAATGTTAGAAATGTGAACATTCGTATGTTTAAATGTTTGATAGTCAATCACGATGCAACGGAACAATGAGTCAACGTGATTTTGCATAGATTTAGGTAGTTTGTGAGCTAGAGAGACATAAGCTTCTTTTTATCTGGTAAAATGCACTGTTCCAGTGGAATAACTAGTCTACATACTAAAACGACTGATCAGATTTGGATCAAATATAGTACGAAGGCGTTTTAACACTTGGAATAACACCCGGGAGAAATTTTATCCCGGAAAAGTGCACGGTTCCTTTGGGATAGTTATTCTTCATGGTAAATATAAAAATCAAAATAACCTACGACGAATAAACATTAAATTTCGGAATTTTATAGAAAACGTCACAATGTTCTTTCTTATCTCTTTGGCGGTCGAGCCGTGGACGGAAAGCTACTTAGTTAAAAATATTATTTTACCATTCAGTATACGAGTAATCGTTCAGGCAAAACTAATTGGTCGATCGAATGTTTTTTTTTCCAAAATAGGAGAAATAATTGTAATAATTTAGAATTTGGAGAAAAGGAATTGAAAACCTTTTTTTTTTTAAATTTGATAATGTCTCATAAAGGCGTAATATAAACAAACTAGCGTCGCGAATTTTTCTCATAGTTTCAGTTGTTCAGTTCAACCAAGAAATATGCATACTCATAACAAATATATATCGCCAATTAACCAACATTCTAACTAATAATCATTTTATTTGCAAATTATAACTAAGAAGTAGTTAAAATTCATTCGTCGAGCAAAAATACAATAATAATAACATGAATGGTGCTTGTTAAGGTACTGAAACCTTGAAAGGGTGACTCTTATACTTTAAAACATATTCCACGGTTACATGAAAAAGAAGTCGACATTTCAGCCAAACCAACACCACCAATTAATAATAATCACAAATAGTATGTACAGTATGAATAGTGCTCGACAAGTTAAACACTTAAAGGATAACTCGACTACTCCAGAGAATGGAATACATGTAATTGAGTCATCCAGTCATATTGAGAAGAAGATGTTCCGCAAAACCAATATCATCATTTGTTCAGTTATTAAAAAAATATGTTAAAAAATACGAGTTAAGAAAAAATAACACAAGAAATATTAACAACGTGGATAGTACAGTTCCAATCAACCTTTATGGCGGATGTGAACATAGGCACAAGTAGCGGGACGCAGTGGAGCGAGGGGCATATGAGTGAACCTGCGCAAGAACTCTTAAAGCGTTGTATTCCGATCCGCCATAAAGTTTGATTGGAACTATACACGATAAGAAAACCTAACACTTAAGGTTGATATGGCCTTGATGCATTATATACGAGTGATAGTTTTCGCTCATCACCTATAAGATATAATCGATTAAAATACCTATGGCCGTGAAAACGAATATATTTTAGTTTTTATTAATGTAATATATTTTAAATATTTCTATACCTAAAGAACAATACCTACTGCTATCTTTGACACCTTTAAAAACATTCACACCATCTAAATTATTAAGTTTTAAATATTCCCCAATCTGTTTTTAACACTTATAAATTCATTGCTATTTTTATATTAAAAATGCAAATTACTAAAAAAATGTTTTATCAGTTACGGTTTAGTACAACCGGTTTGTTTTTTTAAAAACCGAAATCAAGAGAACAAAACTTGTTATTTTGGAAAAACATTTTAATTAACTTCTACTGTTTATCAATTTCGAACGAAACGACTTGGTGGAGGGCTGCCCACGTCATTCTCATAACATGATATAAAAGAAGAAAAAAAAAACAAGAAGTTGACCAAAGTTTATTTTCTTGCAAAATTCGATTCGACCGAGCGTTGCCTGGGGCCGCCCGGCCGGTGAGGCGAGTCGTTCCCGATGCTTCTGTAAATGTTTTTCTGGGTTGGGCTCGCCCGTCACATCACTCGCGTTACTTGAATAAATTATTAGAAAAAAAGAACTCGCGGCCACAAAGTCGGGGGGGCTTTTTCACGCCTACCCGCTTTGACGGTAATTACTCGCGGCGAGGATATTTTCGACGCAACCGATAATTTGAGTCGGTAGCGCACTGCCTTTCATTTCATCGATCCACGTAAAAACAACTCGCAGTCACTCCATACATGTAGTGTTTACGAAATATCACTAAAAAAATATGGAATATTCACCACAACTGGTTTTATTCTACAAACTATGGTCAAAATTGATAGACGACGATTTTTCTCTTGGCGTTTTCTAAATACGCTACAACGTTAGAATATTCAAATACATAAGACGTGGTTGACAAACGCAGTATCATATATGCTAGTGTCAGTCAAAAAATTGAAATTAGAAAAGAAATAAATGAGTTATCACAGTCAAAGTGAGTTTTAAGACGGTTCTTATAAGACTGGAGACGATCGAGATTAGTGGACTTCTGTTAAGTGCTAAATAGTGAAATAAAATGTAAAAAGATCTCGCTGTGTGTTGAGCGTCATAGAACCCGACGCCATAACAATATTAAACTTTAACATATCAATAAAGTTTGAGTAACTCGCTAAAAGTTTCATGATCTGCGTAGTTGTTTTCAAGCACTAAATAAATAGCTATTTAAAGTATTTTAATAACACACTTCTATTAAAGTTATTACATCTACTGTCACCTCTAACTACCTTAAAAAGTTATTCGCTTAATAACTAATAATTTTTTCCCCAGTTTCGTAACTATAACTCGGAATATGTCGAGCCAAACAAATAGCATAAGTGGTATACAATACTTTAAGATCATAATGTGGTGTTCCTTAGGTTGTCTATCTTTTCGACTTAACTAACATTTCTACTCTTACACACTTCGATATTTTGTAATAAAATCTCATTAGGTCGATACTTCTAACTAAGGATACGCATACTTTGGTCGATTTGTTTCTACCGTGAAACAGAAAATATTTGTATTTACATGTCGAGATTACAGTTAATTATGAAGTGCACTGAGTGTGTGATGAACAATGTTGAATTATTTAAGACTTTTGCTAACACGCCAACAGTTCAGAATTTCTCCATATGTACATAACTTAGCGTATACACAAAACGGCGTATATTTACATTTGTACAACTCACAGCTCTGTTTGGCCAAGATAACTGGAGCTAGTTGATATATCATTTCACAGATGTCTGTTTGTGTAAATATATCGCCGCTTGTACACCGCGACGTATCCACCACTCGGGATATTAAGTAAACACCTACACGACAAGACTCTTAACTTAACTTTCGCGATGAATTACTGCAAGAGACAGTTTTACTTACGGCAAAGTACAATATATTTTTGCAGATACATTTAACATAAGTTCTGCACTCAAATAATAAACACGATTTTATGAGTTGGTTAAAGTTTATTTGTAAGTAAAAGTGATATTATATACTAGCTTATAGAAACAGTCGAGTGTGTTTAGCGTACGCACGAGGTAGGGTTCCAATGTCATCCTGCAACAATAAAAACGTGTTATAAACCATAATTCTGAATTAATTCCGGTTTGAACTAAGCATTAACTTGACCAGCTATAACTCGTTAACTGGTTGACCCTAAAGTAGTCGAAATAATTTTCTTAGTAGTTTCCTGATATTTATTATTACTACCTCATATACCGGATGGGTACGATCATGCGTCCTTCCGAAAATATTCGTAATCTACAGCTTTTTTAAAGCAATTTAGCCTAAGTAATTGAATAAGCAATTACTGAGTAAAGCGGCACTGAACATACACTTAGAAATTATTCAATCACAACCCTACTAGTACGTATAATATTATCTAAATTACAAGACTACGTAAGCACGCGCAGGATAACATTTCTAATAAAAAGAGGAGATTGTGAATATTTGCTAAAAGATGCATGATCGTATCCATCATGGATAGCGTCAAATAATTTTAAAATAGCTCTTCGACAATACACCTCGAGGGGTTAAATAGAAATATTTTAACTATAATTTTACATGTAAAGGAGGCACCCTAAAAATATTTGTAATATTTTTATATACAACTAATTAACAATTACAAATATGTATAGATGTGCCAAATTTGTCGTGATAAAATTTCACAATTTTTGGCTATGGCAGCGAGCCCGCTTCTAGTTTAGAAAGCCGTGATTCGAATCGGAGGGCATGTACCAATGAGTTTTTTGTAACTTATGCCCATATCACTGACTCTGTGCCTCTGAGAGCACGTTAAGCTATCGGTCTCCGCAGTCGTAAAAATCCGCCAACCCAAACTAGAACAGCATGGTGGTTTAGGCTCCAAGCTCCCTCATTCCGGGGGGAGGCCTAAGCCCCTGCAGAGAGGCATTAATGAGGTAATGGTGACGGTATGGCGTTGCCAAATTTCAACTTTAAATTACTAATAGTCTGCAAGGGAAATGACTGTGACATACAGACCGACAGACATAGAAAGAAGAAACTATGAAGTTTCTTTGTCGGACTATGGCACCTTGACAATATACCCAATGTTTTTAAAAGAATTAACGTAAAATATACTGGGCTATGATAAGTAGCTGACTGCCATCATTAAATGCAACATTAAATGCAAAAAGAATGTTATGTCTATGTCAACGCACAACCGAAACCGAAAAATACGATACTTTTATAGGGAAGAAATCGGGTTTGTTAAGTAAAGTTAGCTTAGAATCTAACTTCGGGTTAACTAAAATAATTAACCCAAGGCTACATTCACCTATGCGTATATATATTAACCATATCTTTCGAAGCAACATAAGTAACCAAAGTTAATTCATGTATTCATAATCATAGCATAAAAACTATTTAGAACACGTGGACGAAATCAAGGGCACATGCTAATGCTAGTATTTTTTTTAAAGAGTTCATTTTCATAAGAACTGTAATGGTTCGATTCTTCTCTGAATAAACAAATATTTCATTATATAATTTTAGCTTTCGCTTTCGTTTCGCATATATTGACCTATGATATTCATGAAAGCTCCAAAAGGCGATTACAAAACCGGCCTCTAAACACGACCACCGATGAACATGGAGATATGTCGAAAAAGGCGAATAATCTCCGCATTTGTGCTCGAGTCCATACAATGGTAGTCATTTGGTTATTCAAATGTATCGCGCGACAGAAACGCCTTTGCCGTGTCGCGCCGGATTGGCGGCACGGTCTCCACTGCATTTACCCACTGTGAAGTCAAAAATGACTGTGGATGAGGCGTTTGCGTGAATAAAAACTGAATCGGGTTCCGTCGCGTCCGAACTGTAGGAATTTACGTGAAAACATGATGATCTTTTCGTTTTCTCTTCAACGCTATCGTAGCTCTCGCAATCAGTCCGCACTAGACTTTTTATGCTTATCGCATTGCTTTCGATGCGAGCTTTCCTCTAACTTATATTTGAAAATAGCTCTCCGCGTCATATGAGATGACATATTTAATTATTTTGTAATTTTCAAATTAATATCCATTTATATTTTTATTCTGGCGATTGTTCTTGATCCACTTCGTGTCCTAACAGTGTTCCGTGAGCTCTTTACAATGACATCTGAATAACGTTCCCATTCAAAACTTTCCATAAAGCTAGTTTTTAAGAATCACACACATGCACTTGCATTGGTGCAATGACGTCATACACAAAACAAATACTGCGCAACAAACACGTACATGTTTACATATTCTATCTGTTGTGAGCTCAACCATTGTTTACTAATCATTATTTTTGCAGTTATTCGCGATTCTAATGTGACCACAGTTTGTAACGCAAAAAAGTTCGTCCGGCAATGACTGTACCGAACAAATACACATTTTCACATTAACATACAAACGACCTCACACAGCTACACTCCCGAACGTATTTCGTATTCGTGGTTACTCTCTCCAAAACGTCTTACCATACAACTTAGAAATAGCATTGTCAAATTTCGCGAAACGATCATTTTCGAACTGAATATGGTCTAAGCTCACGAATTTTTATTAATAATATGTTTCAAAGTGGTCTAATATAATATAATTTTATTAAAATTTAGAACACTATCAAATCAAATAAATTGTTTAGTTCATTGGTGTACATTGAAACAATTTTGTCGATCGAATGAATAGATCGGGTGAACTCGTTTTAATTAAGAGGATTGTGTACCTCTTGCAAATTTCCATACAAATGGCGCTAACGGTTGTATCCCATTTAAAGTTAACCGATTGCGACAAAAAAAAATATATGGCGTTCACATCAGAAAAAACTAGGGTCAACCGTTTTTATTTTTTATTAAATTATTTTGATACATCAAAAAAAAAAAAACTTAAATGTTAGTTTTTTTTTGTCAACATTGTTTTATTTTTCACCACATGTTCAACATGAAACGGATTGCATTCGTCATTTGTAAAATCGAAAGAAAACCCCGCTAGTAAATTTTTTTTGTTCTTTCGATGTATCAAAATAATGAAATAATTAAAACGGTGGAATCTAGTTTTTGTTGATCTGAATACCATTTTTTTTTTGCAGCAATCGGTTAAGGTTTATTGGGATGCAAATGTTAACTCCGTTTGTATGGAAATTTGCCATTACACACTCCTCTTAATATAATCCTGTTTACAGCTTCGCTTTGCAGTTATTTCGAATCACTATTAGTTTTGCTTCCTATGGAAACCTACCAGTATGAACAATTCCTTACATCATTGCATAGACCACAATACAAAAAATGTAGGTACACGAAAAAAGTCAATTTTAATATAAAAGTGTCACTATAATTTCATCGACAGCCGTTTGAGGTTTCAAGAACAGTGAAAATGCCTTAACCATTGAAACCACTTATATCTTCGCACGTTTGCATTCGGGAAATTCGCTGCGTATTCTATGTAAATAACGTAAACGGCTCTCCGCAGGGGAGATCTTGGGGACTTACCCGAAACAACCCCCGCTATTTTGGAAGCGAGGCCTTTACTGAAATCTCGAATTCTGTGAAACATGATTTATTTCACTTTGGATACGGCGATAGTGAACTTAAATTGCCGTTCATGTTAGACAAGGCTAACGTGTAATATCGTTATAACGGCATTAATTGACGGATTACTTTGGATACAGGTCAAATGGGAGACCGAGTCGTGAGGAGAGGCACTATAAATCGTCACAATTATCTATTGTGTTTTCATCCAAATCTAAATCAAATTTAGGTTGCAAGTTGTATAGTAGGTTACCATAGTAACCAATAGATCAATGGGGTTGGATCAAAATTTTTAACGCATGGTTTTTATTTAAGCACGCGTTTTCTCTTTACTACCTACTATTTTCTGTTCTTTTCCTATTTTTGTGTAAACAGGGAGACCCTATATTCAGTATGTTTTGTTTTAATTTTATGCTCAGTTGTTTCGAAGATAAGGGGGAAAGGTAAAATTTTATATATTTTCTTTAATGTGCCTTTAAAAATAATAATAAAAATTCATTATTCAAAACATGCACTTTTATATATTAGACACATGATGCACATTAGAAAAGTTTTTTTTTGAAGTTTTTGCATTGCGTTCTAAAATTAACTACCGGGTTAACAATTCGTCTATCGCTTAGGTTTTCTTGTGAAATATAAGAAAAGGCCTTTATCTTTCATTGGCTGAGCAGTTTCGGAGATAAAGAGAGGAATAGTCGATTTTCTTTAGTATATCTTAAAGAAAATTAACTCCTAAAATGAAAATTTGTTTATTTATGCTATACGTGGTTGATAGGGTCACCAAACGCCGTACATGTATCTAGATTACTCTCCGATAAGTTCGTTATCTGCGAATGAAAATCCCATCAAAATCAGTTGGACAATCCCAGAAATTAGCCCAGACAAACAAACATACAAACACAATAACATAAAGCCTAGATGCATCCTGAAGGTCCACTCCAAATACTGATAAAAGTATTTTTGAAATCGGATGAGTAGTTTAGGAGATTACCTTCTACATTCAAACGACCTTACAAACATACAAACCAAATCAAATATTTCAGATGTAAATTGGAAAGAACCGGAGATTAAACTGTGGACCTATATTTTTGTTAATAGAAATTAAGTGTTTCCTTTATTTGGTATGGTCCTCCGCGATATTCTGTTGCTACCTGTACAGGACTATTTAAATATTTGGCGAGAAAGCAATCAACGTTTAGTGGTCGCATTAAAAGGTGCAATGTCCGGAGGTGTTTGGATGCAGCGATATTGCGAATAGAGAATCTACCTCGGATACCTACTGACAACAGTTTTCAATTAAATGCAGCCCTAGCTGTACATTGTTACATTTTAAAAGCAATCTCAAATTACGTCAATTTAATAAATATTACGTCAATATATTATAACACGTATGAAATTATTTTTACGAAGTTAAATACGAAAATACAGATTTTCTCAAATTATAACACACGAAAATTTAATACAAAATTAATATGCTTATTCTATCACTTAACTTAAACTATCACTGACTCCGTGCCTCGGAGAGCACGTTAAGCAGTCGGTCCCGGACGCTGTCAATAGATGGCGGTCGTTACAATCCCCAACCCGCAGTGGAGCAGCGTGGTGGATTTAAGCTCCATGCCCCCCTCACCGCGGGGGAGGCCTAAGCCCCTGTAGTGGGGTAAAAATGGGATGATGAAGTCATAAATGTGCTTACTCAGAAATCTTTGTCGAGTCTTTTTTCTCGTACATAGTATTTGGTATTACTTACAAACACTATAGAGCAAAATAAGCAATACGAATTTAAATTGATATATGCAAGACTTGCAAAAAAATTGTTTAGTCTACACAATTATATTCGTATAACATGACTACATACCATGACCGTTTCAGCGTTGATAGCTACACTAAAATTCTCAATGAGTATTTGTGTTTAATATCACTGACTTGCAATATTTCCACACACTGCAAAAGGTTTACATTTAGTTGGAACTCACTTTTACGACTAATCTGATACGAGTATCTTTTCGTGGCGAGCGCAACAGTGAACTTTTTGGCAATCGGATAGTTTTCAGTTACATACAGTACCACCTAAACGCGCCTAAAGAATATAACTTTAAAAAAATTATGTAAAAAACTTTTAAAAAAAAGATTTTATCTAAGGAACACTG
Organism: Luffia ferchaultella; assembly: GCA_949709985.1. NCBI lineage: Eukaryota > Metazoa > Arthropoda > Insecta > Lepidoptera > Psychidae > Luffia > Luffia ferchaultella. The sequence continues at coordinate 1,144,711 of OX453255.1, read as the reverse complement.
AACTAAAATTTAAATAATAATTATCAACGTATAAATTATAAAGTGTAGCTATTAAATATGAAATATATATTCTGAAAGCTTCAATCTTTATTTCGAATAGAATATTTCAAACAAGTCTTTATTTATCACATATGACGTTTGCCGCCTCTAGCTTCTATATATATATACTTTTACAAGATATACTTTCGAGATTTAAACGCAAATGATTGTTTCCACTTTAAATTTTCGCTTTTTTAATAAAAGGTTGTTAGGATTCCGTAGATCCAAAATGAAAAAAGAAACTCATAGAGGGTCACTCTGGTGTGTGTCTGTCTGTCTGTCACAGTCTGTTTTCTCCGAATCGACTGGGCGAAAAACGATCAAATTCGGTACATATACAAAGGGTTTGGTGACCAACCACAGACATATAGCATAAATTAACGAATTTCCATTTTCGAGAGCAAAGAGGAAAATAGAAAAATAAAACTGTTTTAAGGGCGTCGTGTAACATATCAACTGAAAGTGCTTATTATAACAAATACAAATATATTTTATTCAAATATTTTGAATATATGAAAATGAATATAAAATATCTTCGAAACTGCTAAACCTGCTAACTATCGCTTAGTACACCTACGCCTACCAAGGTATTCCTACTGGGAGAGATAAGTGGAAGAAACGTCCACTTAGATCTACTGGTAGGGATAAATGAACTCAGAGTTCGCTTATCCTTACTATAAAATTACATAAAATACACTTTATGATTAATTATGTTTTTTACTTGTGCCAATCATAGTTTTCGCTATGTATGTTTCAAGTAAATTTAAATTTAAAAACAAATCAAATCAAATTCCTTGCATTTTAGAATTTTATTTCATATTATAATTTAATATTCATAGCACTCGACTGTAAATTAAAAATAATAAAATTAGATTACTAATCGAAAAGGTTTACTACGCGCACTAAAAATATAAATACAAATGTTGTTCAATAGCAGTTTTTGATTTGTATAATGGTTTAGTGTGTTAAGGTATATTTCTTATACATTCCTTACCTTGACTTTAACATTTAATAGCTCTGTAAATCATGGCTCAGTTCTCGTGTGCGTGTGTGTGACGTTTGTAGCGCGAAAGCCTTCGGCGCCATATTGTTCCATCCCCCACCCACCATGTGTATGGTAGGCTTTATTATAATTTCATAGAGTCGATAGGTTCACACGAGTTCGCTTTGATTAATATTCGTGCGGAGTGAGACGAGGGTGTGAAGGGATTCGGTCATATAATTGATATTTGCTATGACAAATAACTAGCGATTTGTACACATGTATGTTTTCATGTAGTCATTGTTCCATAATTCGAATAATGATTACAATGATCGAAGATTGCATAACTGATTTACAAAAGGTAAATAACGAGTACACCTCCGATACTTTAGGCGTGATTTATTCTTCAAAGGATTTGTTTTCTGTACATTCACATTTTTGTACTATAACATATTGCATGCTCCAAAAAGTGTAATTTCCCAGGTATATTCTGACACCAACAAAAATATTTATTGTTATTAATATTGCTCTAATGGGAAACCAAGTTTTTATTTTAACCAGGACTCTTCAATTATTTTTTTTATAAATTTTTGAGTCCGATTTTTGTTTTTACTCTTCTTATATTATACTTTTATTTTAATTTCAGTGTATTAAAATTAATTTAAAAATTTTAATTAAAAATAGCTTCGGCCCAAGAGCATTAGAGTAGGTTAGAGTTGGCTTGTTAGCGGATATGCTGTCCCCTTCAAGTATGCAGTATTTGCATACTTAAGACAGATCTCATAACCTAAACTCTAAAATGCCATAAAAAATCATACTAAAAATATAAGTGAAAAGGATGAATAACTTAAAGGCTAAAACGATATAATTTTGAGACAAAACTATTTACGTATGCGTAATATTTTTACTTGTATTTGTTGTTTGAGTAATTATTTTTGGGACACGTGTCTCTGAACAAATACCGTCACATGGCACCTCTAACCTACTCGATCCTTGGTAATGTTTTCTATTATTATATTTTATAATGTATGATTTTATGTACAACATTTTGCCTGGAAAAAAATGAAGGGCTTACTAACAAGGAATCGCTAACACCGATCGCTAATGGTTTTTTAAAGACACTTATCTTTAATTTTCATCTCAAAGTATAATATTAATTAATCAAACGCGCTCACTGTTTTATTTATTTATTGCATATCACATTTATTGCACTATAAGTAGATTTTTATAAAATACAGGTACACATCAATGTAACGCCCTACAAGAATACGGCACCATTAAATAACTTTTTTTCGTTAACAAGACATAAATGAGTACGATAATGATGTAATATTATATAATAATAATATATATATATTGTCCTCTACTATCTTTACTCTCTATCCTCTACCTCTACTCTAATATATATATAAATTGATGGCTGATGACGTCACTACTACTGATTATATCTACCACAGATCATTAATATCTACGATGTTCTATGTATTACTCTTGTTTGTATGGGCGTCGAGCGCTGGATGCAGTGGTGACGTCACATTGAGGTTTCATATATACTTTTTATATCTTTCTTATTACGCCTCCAATAATGTATTTTTTTAATTAATTTAATTAATTTGCTTTCTGTAGCAATCATACAACTACTATATAACTCTAGGTTGTTTATATAACTTGTTTGCTAACTAAGAGAGCGTATAGTATACTCCATTTAGTTTGTGTATGTCTTCGTTTGCAGTCAGAGAACAGGACAACCAAGTTCGATGAGAGCTGCATCTGAATTTTGTGCAGTAGTCAGTAGTGTGTCTATTAAATTACTTAACCCTTACTCGCTTCGGATACGTATTCTCTATTTAACAGACTGTGTTCGTGGCGTATTTGTTCGAGGAGTTCCGAGACGGTTCGAGCGGCGCACTCACGCTCTGCGGCAACACACTCATGATGTCTTTTATGAAAAAACAAAGAAAAAACCTACAAATATCGTAGGTTCTTAATCAACCTGATCTTTTAGGTATATTTTGCAGATATCGATAATTATAGTACAAATAATTAATATGTTATGATTTTTAAAAGTTCTGTGCTGCACTTTTTCGATCATTCTTAAATTTGTGAAAAGCTCAAATCGGCTTCTTAGTTTTACAAAGAAGCGATGCAAAAATCACTGTCAAAAAATGTATATCATTGAATATATTTAGTTCTCATTAGAAGGTTACAAGGCACTTTAACTTGAATTTGTAATGTTTTTGCTAGAAGTCATACAAAAAAAAAAACACGCGATAAAGTTTTAGAAGGTGATATCTATTTGTATTCTAATATTAGATCCAAATGTCTAAGACACTAATCACCAGACATGTTGAACTAATCAATGTTTGAGACAGACAGATTTATCTAACGCCATTTATAAGGATTGTATCTATAGCTGAAATGGAAATTAAATATACTTTGACACACTGCTTGAGAATGCATTTTTATTGTTTTGGGTATTATTTAAAATTATATCGAAATAAAAATTGATGTAAAAATGAAAAAAAGTAGACGTAAAATTTGTTAAAAACAATTATTTTATACCTACTTCATGAGAGTTGTGTCTCATCTACGTTAAGCGTATTCGTTACTCTTTGCCAGCAGTGTACTCTCAATTAATTACTCCGGCTATTTCTCCGTCGATTTAACTTGTAAACGAGTCTATATTTCTGAACAGCGCGCTAGTTGCGCTGCACTAACGAATTAATTTCGAGACAGAAGCGAGCTTAACGAACGCTGCATCTTCAATGTGCGACTGTTGCGTTGCTACCGTTATGTCTCTATAATGTAGCGTGTATTAGTGCTTCGGTTCACTACGCACGAATAGTAGTTGTAGGGAAATATATTAATCTAGATGACGGCTCCATTTCTATAAACTATTTCTATAATAATAATATTAATATCTGGGACATCCAACACAGCGCCATCTAGTCCCAAAGTAAGCAAATATAATGCTTTTATTATGGGGTACTAGACGACTGATATATATACTTAAATATTCTTTTTTTTTAATATAATATATAGACATTTTTACACTCAGACACGGAACAACTAGACATGTTCATGCACACAAATTTTTGTCCCGAGCGGGAATCGAACCCACGACCTTCGGCTCCGCAGTTAGGGTCTCTAACTACTCGGCCAATCGGTCAGTCATAAATCATAAATCATTAAATTATTTTAACATATTTTAAAAATGTTACGAGTATTTGGGCATAGAAGCTGACACTTACCCACATCAAACTGGCAAAAGGATTAAAACACAATTGATAAGTATATCATTAAGCTATTACTTTAAGAAACAAAATAGAAAGAAAAAGAATTTTTTTTTAATAGTAGGTAAACATGAATTACCTATGTTACTAAACACGATGATTATTACGTATACATTTAAATGTGACATAAAATAAATAAGTAGTCAAATAAAGCGAAAAAATTTATTCTTTTTTTATCCCTTCCCAAAGCTTACTACTAAAAGTTAGTAGTTATGATATTTTATTTGCAAATTGTAAATTTCTTTAAGAATTACAAATCGATTGTGATAAAACTTTTCCATTTGAATAGGTAAAATCACGATTCAACATTAAAAGGGTCTTTCTAATTGTCTGATATTTTTGAGAGAATAGCTGTAAAATAAATCACGCGGACGAAGTCGCGGGCGGAAATTAGTATAAAATACTACATGACTATTTACCTTTGTTTGTAATTTTTTTTCTTAATATTTAATCTTTCTCATTTTATCATTTATCCATACAAATATTGTAAATGCAAAAGTTTGTTTAGGATTTAGAAGATCGCTACTATTTCTGGCCACGGGCTCCGAGATTATTACATATCGCCATTGTCGTCATATATTTAAAACTCAATTTCATTTCAATTCTTTTAATACGAACACTCAGTTGCTACACATTATCATTGAAAATAATATTAATACTCCCAATCACAAAATTTGCATTTTTTTTTAGACATCGAACAATATACCTATAGCGTCAGCGGTCTCAATCCTATTGCAAGACGTCATATCTATTACAAATATGTAGGTATCACTGATTTTACTGCGCTTTACCTTCTGAAAAGATGAGGTGCATGAAAGTTTACGTTACGTAGAAGTACGATTTTCAAGACTTAATTATAGTTGACAACTTATGGTAAGCTTGCAAACTACTAAGAAACTTAATATTTTACACTTTAGAATTTTTAATGATTTACAATAGCGGTAAAATTTAAGTTATTTTCTTTCTGGTAGTCCTTTCTAAAACATTATCGTTGAATAGAATTTGCAGTTCCGCAAACGTTTTAGGTAATTTTTTTTTAGTATTTAGTCTCTACTTTAGTATTTAACATCTATTTTGCAAATGTTAATTAAAAGTGTAATTAAATACTACTGAATTATTAATGTTTTATTAATTTGCATATAGATAATGTTCTCTTTTTCTGCATTATTCATTTTCTCCATACAGTAGACGAACAGCTGTGCTTTTATCTGACAGCAAAACAATTATGCTGTCTGTCCGTCGGCTCAACTTATCTACATTATCAAGCTCTGTTCACAAGTTTACACCACGTCGGATGCGTCAGTGAATTGAATAGAAAACTTCTAAATATTTTTGTTCAAATGTATAATAATGCCTTCAACGTCATATACGTTTTAATTACTCTTTACTAGTTATATAAAATGATTATTTTCGTGTTTAGATCTTGCTAACAGAGATTTTCTTAAGGCATCCGATCAAAAACACTTACTCGTCACTGGTTTTGTACCAGAAACAAGCGAATTTTCAGACAGGCGCTAGAACGGTCGAACCTGCGAATTGATTAAGTTGTAAGAATGACTTACAGAGAAACAATCAAGATGACGTACTGGGCGAGTATTTCCGCCTTGCCTTATGACACAGTCTACTGATAATTTGGATTCGAAAATTATAGTTGAATATTTTTTTGTATAAAGAGTTGGATGGTAACACAAATGTAAAAATAGTTTCAATGTAAACGGTTTTTATTGAATGTTACACGGACCCTATACATTATGAAAAAACGCCTTTGCCAAGCAATAATTGAATCCGAAAATCCAGAAGTCAAACATCAAAGAAAAAGTCATGAACAAATCGGCATCGTTTCATAGTCATGGATGCCATCAAATCAACAACTTTTTCAAATAAAAAGTTCGTTTAATATAAATTAACACATTTTTTTTAAATAAACTATCTGCGATTATGATCGTTACGCTAGAGTAACTGTAACCGAAATACTTTCCAACAAATTAGACGACTTACCTTAGTAGCTGTTTAAATTTTACGGAAAGTTGGCCTTGTTGTTTATTTAATTGGGCGAGTGAGCACACAACGGATCCGTTTAATCGAGGCTCTTTGTAGTTAAATAAACGTCAAATACACGAGATCGTAATTGGTAATCGCACTTTTGTAGTTTCAATCGCACTTTACTCGTAAATTACTTACGAGCGAGCAAACATTCAATTTGCTTTGTGGATATATGTATCATTATGTATAAATCATATTAAATTTAAATATTATATGAAATACATATCTCACCATGAATGCCCGAAATTCGTTAGCGCATTTTGACACCACTAAACTTGCCGTTTCATTTTTGTTTATGGTCATTTCGGTCTTACACCTATGCTTAGATTCACCCTGGATACACCACGACGACTTGGTTAACCTTAGAAAAAAAAATCATTTAGTGGACAGGTTAGGTTTGGTTTATTTATTTTAATTCAAGGAACGAAGCAGAGTGAAGTGAAACCTTTCGATGAATTTTAAATTCGGTTAAAGTAAGTTGTTGGTTCCACCACTTCTAAATGTTTTCATTCATAGAACAAGTACTGGAAAATTTGCATTATTTTTAAATTGGTGTTTATAAAATATACAAAATTTTAAAGTATGTTGTGTTCCCCTGAATATCTAAAACGCTTCTCAAACTACTGGATGTTTACATCTACAAAGAGTGATAACAAAAGTTTCTTACTGCTTCTGTTTATGATCTTTTCGGTCTTACAACACGGAATATTAAGATACACCACAAGGGCTTGATCAATCTTAGGACAAAATTAGTTTTTTTCTAAATGTATAGGTTTCTAAATGAAGAAATAAAGCGAAATGGAGTGTCGAGTCTGAAGCTTTTGGATTTTAAAATTAAACAATTAATTTTAATTAATGAAAGCAGTACTCAGTAATTCTTATAATGTCACACTAAAATCACCTTTAAGTGTGAGATTATAAGAATTACTGACTGAACAAGTCACACGTGGTAAGTTATGAGACATACTCCACACCCTTATACACCCACGCACACGCACCCACTTACTCTATGCTACTTGGTACTATTATTTTTGTTATTCTTTTAATCTAAATAAAAATACTTTTTCATTTTGTTTACTTTAGTGGCGCTCGTTAAATATAGTAGGTACAATCGAAATCATAAAATGTGTTTCCATCATTGGCTATATGACAACATTATATAAATTTATACTTAAGTATTTACACAGTTCTTGAAATAAATAAAAGTAAAATAATTAAAGAAATAGATTGTAATATTGTACACCGATAAAGTAATCGAGTTCAATTTAAATTGCACCCCAAGACAGTATTTGCCGCAATTTATGGACTGCATATCGTAAATAAATTTGACAACAGTGTTTGGTTTTAATAGAATCATAAATGTCACTTCACAGTATCGAAAATGTCAAATCCAAAAATGTCCGCACGCGGGGGTAAAGACCGGCGCACGGGGACCTCGCAGCCTGAAACTCGCCATCTTGCACCAGCTACCTAGAGTATGAATGGTTAGACGGTAAATGCAAAAGAGGGCTTCTAGTCAATTCGTACTTTTATAATAGACTGAAACAAATAGATTACATTCATAGTTTAAACATCTGCAAATGGAATTCGAAAATGGCACCATTCAAACAACGAGTAAAACATCATACTTATTAATAAAATCTCGAAACTTTAATAACTAACTGATTGTTACCACCTTCTTAATAAATTAATTAAAAAGTTATTGTGACGAGACGGGACCTGTGACGGGAATCGTACCCACGACCTTTATATTAAAGACGGTTTACAAGCCACTCTTTTTGCACCTAAACATTACGCCCCACCATTACAGCTTTATGGCAATTTTTTGTTTTCGAAATTTCTTGTAAAAGACGGTGTTTTATAAAATATATTTGTCTCGTTCTAACACAGTGAATTTCTAAAACTAAAGAAAGTGCCTCCAAATGCCAAAAGCGCTTAAATATTTTGGATACCGTAAGTTAATGAAAACTAAGTAGTATTATTTATAAAACAAAGAAATCCTCTATGCCGTACACTTTATTCAGTTCATAGACACGTGTTCCATGACCACATGAAAACACACACACGTTATTAATCATACTTTTAAATCGCTAACGATAATATTATGAGCTGTGACTATTAAAACAAACACGGCATTGAAAATGTTTTTAATAAAAGTGATATTTTTTCCTCTAACACCCTCTATATTTGAAACCTAAAACCCGGGTTTTAGGTTTCAAATATAAACATTGCACAATAAAGAGAATATAGCTTGATTACGTTTCCTCGAATAATTGTTATGTAAACCATATTAAATGACGGAAGATCCGGTTCACTTATGTGTGTGTTTAATAGGTTGTAGGCATGGTCGGTATTGTCTATATCAAGCGAAAATTAAACACAAGCAAAGCTTTTCTTTAATTAACTGAGACTTTTTTCATCATTAACATTTTGGGGTTTTTTTTCTTAAGTTCTTCTTCGACTTCAAGATGTAAATTAAATTGTAAGTCGGTTTTTGACTTCGTATTTTATTTTTGATTGCAACTGGTGGCTCTGTTCAAAAAGATAGCCCACTATATTTTATACCAAAAAGTTTACATAACATATCGAGGAAAATTAATCGTGTCAATAAAGAAACGATTTCAGAATGACGGCCGATGTACGCGAGGAAAAGGACATAATTAATTTCCCTACGTCGTTTACTCCAGGCCAAAAACTCCTTGCCCCAACATCAAATTATTATCATCAAAAAGACTATATAAAGAATTAGCATCATATCGCTACCACCAGGAGTATTAAGGTATGGGTATCATTCCGCTGCTGCTATTGCACCAATTTTATTTTAGTATAAAGTACCTATTGTAGAATTCAATCTCAGATGAGCCAACCTAGGGTCCATTTGTTAGTAATTCGATCTGGAGTAATATTCGTTTAATTTACAATCTACTTTTTTAAAGGAATGTTTTAACAAGATGAAATTAGTGCATATATTCCTAGTATAAGAGACTCCAGGAACTTTAACAGCCAAAATTTTGTCCAAAAAAAGTTCCTTTTGGAGATTAGTTTCATCTTCTATTGATGAAACGAATATAATGTACTCTTGTCTTCATCATATTAAATCTTCACGAATTTGAAAAGCCTCTATTGATTTGTAAATAAGCATTTCGCCATTGTAGTGTTTGCACATATCCATTCTTCCTGAACCGAAGACGCCGACTTTACTAGTTCTTGTGAAGAATCACTGTTGCCATGTTTCATTTTCTTCTTTTATCGATTTTGTCATATTTTATAAAATACACGTTACGAATACGTGACAAAATAATACGTCTAACTACGGAACCAACTATTTTTGGTGGTGAGGTTTGGAAACTTTCGCACAAACAAAAGTCCGATATAGACAATAGAATATCAACAATGGCGGCAGAACTAATAACGTAACTTCGGTTTAAACAAACTAACGCCAGCCAAGTAAAGGGCCGATTGCTTTGTGCCGCGTTTCGTGACAATTGTCCATGAAACAATCAACTGTGCGCGTGCGTACGCACTGTTTGAACCGAAATCAACCATAATGGGTCTTGCGTCGTACAAATAATGTTTACTAAAACATGGATGAGGAATATTGTTTGGCAGTTTGTTTGTTTGTTGTGCAAGTAAACGATTCAAAGCCCATAGACACGTTTTGTTTTGATCACAATGTCACAAACCATCGCGAAGTGTATGTCAAATAGGTTTAATTTAAAGTTCATAAACTTAGTCCTGACTACATTTTTGGCCGATAACTATTGAATGGAATGATATTTAATTTGGTCTATACCCTTAAAACATTAAATTTATCTTTGAAATCGAAGTTTAAAATAAGCAAGCTTTTCGTTTTTCTACTGAAAAATTTAAACAAAAAAGTAATTATAATTTGTCTTCGTAGCTTAAAACGGATTAAAGAAATATATAGAGCGGAAGTGTATGAAAAAGTCGGTAAGAGGCCCTAAGCTAAATTTTAAGACCAGTGCGTTGTCCATGATTGAGTTGTATCTGGGGGCACGGCCGTGCCCCCACCAAGTCGAGCGAAAAAGCGTCACGGCCGTACCATCCTTTTCTCGAAGCAATTCAGACCATTTTCGACCCCCTGTAACTTCGTTGTGGATAAAACTAGAAGACTGAAATTTTCAGTAACCACGCAGGCATATTATATAAGCATATTTTTGAATTTCATTCAATTGGAACCAGTATTTTTAAGAAATTATATCGGGTCAAATTTCTTAATTTTGTCACTCACTGACTCACCGATCATCAAAATTCTAAGGCACTTCTAGCAGACCTAGAAGCTTCAAATTTGGAATATAAGTAGTGTTTGGTGTATGAATCAAGGAAAAACTAAAAAATCTAGAAAAGACCGCAAAAAAAAAATTAAGCCCATACAGCCAAGTCTTCAGTTAAACTTTTCAATATTGGCTTTATTCGTAACGATGTTTTATTACGGCAGTTATTATTATATTGCGTGCGAAGCCGCGGGTTTAAGCTAGTCCCATATAAATATAGGCGCATGGTAGTGCCCCTGCCAAATCGAGCAAAAAATGGGTATTCCCGTCATGAAAACACGTGTATTAAATTATTTATTAATGCAAAAAACGTACCTACGTGCGTATTCGTACTTATTACGAGTGCGTAAGGTTGTATAATATATCTTAGAAAAACTATATACATATAGATATACATATGTATATACAATAAGTAGAAGGTACCGAAAAGGAAAAAAATAGAACTGTCTACAAAATACAAAAAGAAATGAGATCCCATTAAAAACAATACTTGTCAAAAAAACCAAGTCTCGCAACTCAGTTGTTCTGCGGTAAAAAGTTGTGAGATCCATGTAATACCAAGTCGGTTATTAATTTATTCGGTTATAAATATATTGAGACTTGGCCATCGCACTAAATAATTGAATTTACATGTGTTTTCAGGCGATTGAATTTACACGTGTTTTCAGGCGATGGCCAAGTCTCAATATATTTATAACCGAATAAATTAATAACCGACTTGGTATTACATGGATCTCACAACTTTTTACCGCAGAACAACTGAGTTGCGAGACTTGGTTTTTTTGACAAGTATTGTTTTTGATGGGTTTGATTTGTTTGAAACTGTATGTTAACCTATATGTTTAAACATGACTATAAATCAGATTCTTGTGTTTATTTATTGGCGTAGTTGACAAATTAAGGTTTAAAACATACATTCTGAAAATTCATACGATCAGAAGATAAAACAACGAAAAAACCAAGTGTGGGTTCTAAAATCGAATTTGTGATTTAAATAGAGACCTCACATAAATCATGTTTGTAAGACGTTGAGGGCATTAGGTACTAGTTTAATAATAATAATAATAATATATTCTTTATTGTACACCAAAAGTTAGAACAAAAATAAATAATGTAGGTATCTCTTATATCTATGTTTGGTAGGTACAGTGGGCGGTCTTATCGCTAAGAGCAATCTCTTCCAGACAACCTTTGGATGGATTGGTAGGCCTGAGACAACAAAATGGTTATGATGTACTAACTAAGAATAATTTAAGCTACCTAAACAAGATACATATATCTATACCACACAATACATTTCAGAACAATACACAAATATGACATTTAAAACTTATTATAATATTTAAACACTAAACACATACATACCACACAATCAGATAAGCTAAGAAGGGCACAATAAATGATCCTTCACCATTCTCTTGAATTCTGATATAGATTGTGCTCGTCTTATAACTGTAGGGAGTTCATTCCACAGGCGAATAGCTTGCACAGTGAAAGATTTATCAAAAAAATTGGAAGAGTGCCTAGGCATCACCAGTCCCAAGTTCTCGGACGATCTTAGATGACGAGAATGTGTGTCATGGAGGAACTTAAAACGTTCTTTGAGGTATATAAGGTATGTGTCATGAAGGAACTTAAAACGTTCTTTGAGGTACTTAAAACGTTCTTTGAGGTTTGAGGTATAGGTTTAATTGTGTCATATTGTACCAACTGCTATAAGCTATGGATTTTTTGTGCATAATCTTGTGTTTTTCTTTATTTTACGTAGTAAATAAAAAAAATGTTATTTTAACATTTGGTGATCGGTACTCCAAGACGGTTTTATTGTCGCAGTCTCTCATATAAATTCGGAACATGTCTGACAAAGTAATAGCTAATAAAACTAATAAACACATAAATACGGTCCGTATATTCAGTACGTTAGCCAAACGTTGGCGGTGTCCTATTTCTCTATCTACATACCCATTAATCTGTGAAGAAAAAATGTTGTCATGTAAAAAATTGTAATGAAGCTCCACGACGCTCTACACGTGTCGAGCCGCCACAAATGTGGGTTAAATAAATATTATCCGGAGAACCAGCCGGTCGGATTAAAACCCAGTTTATCATAAAATTGTTTTGAGTACAATTTTAATAGTCATTATACCCGAAACTCTCTTTCACTAAAACTGTTATGGCTCCTAAATCTCCCGTTTTCTGAGGCCTTCGCGCGCTTTGTTACCGGCGCGAAATTACTATTTTCATTGCAACGTTATGAAAAATCAAAATTAAAAACTGTTTTAAAGGTATTTTAAATTCTGTCACAAAGTTTCATGTGGTCGTTTAGTGTAATACACTGTGGATTCTTTCATCGTTTATTTCGTTTTCGCCAATATATATAGTTTCGTTAATATTTATTATTATCTCTTTAAGGTTTAATTAATGTGTTCTAGAAATATTACAACTATTAAAAGGTTATGAAATCTTTCTATTCAAGACCTACTCATATTCCATTATAGAGATATCGTTATGATCAAATATTGTACCACAAGAAGAACTAAAAATGAAATGGGAAATGCACGATTTCACTCACCATCACGTATTCGTTCAAAGGCTGTAATAGCCATACTTTACACATTAACCTGGGTTTCAACAAAGTTAAAATAATTAAGAGCGGAGCTTTCTGAAAGTTCCAACCGCGCCGTTGCGCAAACGCCATAAAAATTAAAAACACGTCGTAAGTGCGAATAGTTTCATCTCACACTTCAATGACTGCAGCTCTCCCCGTCCATAAAATTAATGTAAACTTCGGTGGATCTGTTTATACTTCTTTTATGGGATGAAGTATGAATTAAAATGTGTTTTCCTGAGGGAATAGAATTTGTATGTTACCTTTTCTAGTATTTTCGAAACGGCTGTAAATGCAACTTGAATTTCAATAAATACGTGTGACACTTGCATTGAAAAGTTTGAATTTCAGTTTTATAAAACGTAAAAATATTATCTTCGCTAAAATATACCTACTGGGGATCAATGCGCCCAATTTCATTGGATATGTTTATAAAATTTATTGCTAACACTTCGTGAAATCTTTCTGACTTCTCGAATGTCCATGCGCAATACCTACTTTACTATTTTTAGAGAAGCGGAGAGATAAGCACGTGGAGGGTCAATACTTAATTAAATCATTGTGACAATAAGTCTTTCATTTAACTGTACCTGCACAAAATCAACCTGCTAACTTCATATCAAACAGAGAACTATATATCAAACGTCTTTAAGTTCGTTACGAACTATAACTCTCATTGTAATTTTTTTAAACATTCTGTTTATTTTATTTCAATTTATTTACATTATTAATTTTAAAAACATTATAAACTTTATACACATACACAAAATTATAACCACGCTCCTATTATATTCCCTCTTTTTAAATGACGTCAATGGACACAGACTACTCATTGTTTTGTCTGCGTTACATAGATTAGCCTGTTTTTATCAATGTTTCCATTAGTACGCGTAATTAATTAACTACTGCGCGTGCGTAAGATAACCACAGTTCAGTCGTCTCTCTGGCCCATGACTCTCGGGTTATGATTCTGATTGCATTACAACTCTAGATAGGTTAACTTAAATAAATTCAAATATTTTGTTTTATATCCTAAACACTATGCGGCAAGAACTTTCTTGAAGTTCTGAAGCGAAGACCTTCGTATAGGCCGCCGCCTGAAAGAGAAGGGGCTGGACAGGGCTTCCAGCTAGTGCGGTAACGCCGCTAATGCGATGGGCACTTTTGGGCGGAAAAAATTGCGAGATGGGGTTTTTTGTTAGGATAAGGAGTAGGTACTTACCTATTTAGTTATTTATTCAATTTAGTTTTATGAGTTGGTATTTTCAGTTTTTAAAAAGAGTTTAATTTAATGTTAGCTTTTATTTTATTTAGTCATTAAGTAATTAATTTTGATGTACGATGTATAATTTACAGTTCAAATATTTTAATAAAATATGTTTATCTTGTAATTTTAGGTATTATGTATTTTTGTTTATTTAGTAGCTATTGAGTCAGTTCATATTGTAGATACAATTTTAGAAATAGAAACTCTGGACAATATTATATCTGGTACAAACGCATATTTTAAAAAAATAAGGTTGTATATGAAATTAAACTTTTTCTGCCATTAACATATGTACTTTTATTTTATTTTAACTGTCACAAACTAAAACGCCTAAATCGAAACGTAACCAATAAGGTCATTGGCTTCCAGAAGTTTCATAAGATTTTTGTAGGCAAAGTTACGCAAGCGGATTGCGTCACCGCCACGTGGCACGCACGTGCACGTGACTACGCACTCCCGCTTAGTGCGTACCTATTGCTGTATTATTACTATTTTGGGATTTGTTTTATGACGCTTATAAAATAGCTTAGACTATGCTTTTCCGTTTTCTAACAATCTGAATATCGTAATGTCTTTTTAATTAAATGAATTAAATCCAAAAATCTAATGTGTATTTCTCAATCTGTATATATATAAACACTAGCGACCGCCCGCAGCTTCGCCTGCGTAGACTACACATTCCTGTTAAAGTGATCTATTATTAACAAAGAGATGGTTTCTGTGTACTTTTTGCTGATATAAATTTTAGTTACTGTCATACAAACTTTTGACTCCCACCTCCCCCGTAGAATTTGAAAATAAAAAACTCTAAAACACGTCGTTATTTATTTATGATTAGCGGTCGTACCCGGCTCCGCCAGTGTGGACTATAGAAACGTTCCCCATCGCGTTCTCCCTCCCCTCCCCTTTTCTAACAATCCATTCCTAGATAACTAACGTATTTAATTTAATAAGTATTCAAATCATGTTTAAAAAACACCTTCGCAAATAGTGCATTATGTTGGAATAAATTTGATTGCCATAAAAAAGGTTATAGTAAACCAACCTTTAAAGATACACATATGCTGTCGCAGACTTTTGGTTCGAACTTTCAAAGGGGAACAATCCCGTCATACATGACTTTTGCTTAACATCAACCGTTTACATCAACACGCAACGGAAGCTCTCAAAAAGAATATTTTTTTCCGTTTTTGCAACATTTTTCGTCGGTGCTCCGCTCTTGGTTGTAGGTCATACAATAATAGCCTATAGCTTTCCTCAATAAATGGACTATCCAACACAAAAAAAATTAAATTCGAACCAGTAGTTCTTGAGATTAGCGCGTTCAAACAAACAAACAAACTCTTCAGATTTATAATATTAGTATAGATTAACATTCGAAATGGTATCTAATATTGGGTACACCCATTCAAACTTCATTCTCCCCACTCCTTTAAAAAAACCGATACTCCCATACTTTTCACCTCCCGTTTCCCACCCTTGAAATATGAAAATTCAAAAACCCTGAAACACGTCATTAGGTATTTATTTATGTTAAAATTTTTATGTTTCTAACTTTAAAGAACAAAGACTCTCTTACTAAGCCTCTCCATCCCTCCCTCCTTAAATTTGAAATTCCCAAATATTCCTTTCTTAAAAAATTAATACTCACGTTTTAAAATAAACCGCTGTTCGAAATTTCGGCTTCCTAGACTTAGTAGTTTCGGCTTTATCTACGCTGATAGATCAGTGAGGACAGGCAACAGACAGCTACAAAAAGTAGCTGATGTCACTCTTGACAACCATCTTTCACGTCTGCAAAGTTTCATTAAAATCTGTTCAGCCATTTTGGAGATTGGCTCGAATAGACACATAGACGTACAGACAGACAGACGGACAAAAAGTAACATATGTCACTTTTGACCACCTCCTTTTCATACCCGTGAAATTTCAATGAAATCGGTTTAGCCGTTTTGGAGATTAGCTCGAATAGACAGATAGACCTACATACAGACATACAAAAAGTAGTGTATGTCACTTTTGACCACTTTTTTTCCACATTTGTGAAGTTTCATCAAAATCAGATTAGCCGTTTTGGATATTTGCTCGAATAGACAGATAGTATTATTTTATGCATATAGCCTATAGCCTTCCTCAATAAATAGACTATCTATAGATTTGCGCGTTCAAACAAACAAACAAACAAACTCTTCAGCTTTATAATATTAGTATAGATTTATGAGTTTGACATCACTTTGGAAATACAAAATGTAAAAACCGACAACTAATATGGAATTACAACAGTGTACATCTGTCTGCTACACGTTGTATTTATTTGTGAAAGATTTTCAAATTGTTGGCTAATATTGCCGTGCATAATATGAAAAATTTTTTTATTAAAATTTAACACTATATTACGCGGCGTAAAATAGGTAGTAGCTACCGTTAGGCAATTACATGAACTTGAAAGTTTTCTCTTTCCTAAAGCTCTATCACTTTTTTTTGGGAACACTTTAAATAAATGGGACATGCAATTTAAAGACATACAACACTGCTTATGTACCGGTTGTCACTTTGGCTACGTATGAATGTCTTATGACGTGCCTTTAATCGAAATAAAAAAGGCTATGAAAAAGAGGGTTAGGAATCCTGTACATCTATAGTGATGTGATACCTCTATCCATTTACTAGTATATTGATAACTATAACATTAGAATAAATTAAATTAGAATTAAGTGTAGTATAGTAGAATTGCCTAGGCCGTTTCTCGTTGTTCGTAGTTGTAAATTGTAACCAGTATCTATTCCAAGTTACGTGATAAATAAAACAGTTTAGAAAACTGTCCAAATTAATTTACTTGGGAAATCTAGATAGGTTTATTAATTCCTTCGAAATAATGTTCGTTATGGATAAGTACAAACAAAATAAAATGAATTAGAGCTTTACCTCTCAAAGATAGCAAGCAGTGAAGATTGATTAAAATTATTTAAAATTGTTATCAATCATTTGATCAATCTGAATACATGATCATTTTAAAATCTTTATTAAAAAAGTATTTTTCCAACCATAGGTATAAAAAAAAATTTGTTGCATGATTAACACTTAAATTAACACTTAAATTAATTCTTAATTTAATTCTTTCACGAAATATCGGCCGTTAGATATAATTTTTTTTTTGTATAATTTTGAAAAAAAAAATATATTTGTAATGGTATGTGTCTTCTAGACTTATCAGAAAAAAATTTATATTTGTAATTATTAATTCAATAATATAAAAACTAAAACTAAACCTAAATTAATTAAAAATAAGAGCATATACCAAATTAAAAAAACACCTATAAATACTCGTAAAAAAAATATCATCTAAATCAATGCCGTGTGGCTAAGTGTCCAAAAGGCTAGAGGCATTAAATACCTCGCTGTATGGCAACACTTATTTATGGCAATATTTATAAAATAATAATGAAAATATTAACTTATTATTAAAGATAATCTATATTGATTTAATAACAATACATTAAGTAATTTTATAGAAAATGATTAAATTTAACTATATGTAGCTGTATTTTCTCTAGTTGTAAAAAAAATCCGTTCCTCGAAAACCATCCACTTTCCCTTAATTTGAAGGAAGGTCAAAAAGGCTCCCCTAATAAGAACCTATCCCTTAATAATCTTTCTACTCCAAGGCGATACTTTTGCTCATTCGTATATTATTGAGTAAAACAAACAAAAATATTTCACGAAAAAACAAACGTTAAAACTATGTACATTTACAATTCAAAATTAAGAAAACTTTGGGAGTTTTAGTATTTAATATTAACAATATAAGAAAGAGTGAAGTTAATTTTTTTCTATAAACTGTTTACAGTCCATCTAAGTTCTTAAACGATATACGAACCAAATTTAATGTTCTTAGAATTATCAAAGTAAAAGACAATATTTTCATAGTCGTCCATGTCAATATTTTGCATGGAAAGTCTACGAAAATAAAAAAAATAATTTGTTGCCCACCTTTATCACATGATAAATGGCGTTACAACCAATAAAAACATTTTATACCAGCTCTGTACTAAAGATTAGTAAAGTTCATTGAATCAAAACCAATAAACATCACTCGGATAGAAAATTTAAGATACGACACCTCAAACGTGTGCATGTCAGCTATCAAATTGACACAAATAAACTTTATGGCGTTCCATGCGCTCGGCGAAGCCATGATGGGTTATAAAAGCACAAATCGAGTAACCCTAGAAAGTAAACGTCATACATGAAAGAAGGGGTGCGGAAGAATGTGTATTGATTTATTATACATGTGAATTTGGGTCGACGCATTAAAAGTAACTCAACGTAATCATAAATCGGTTGAGAGCGAAGAAAATGCGTAAACGCTAACGCAGACGAGTGCCCGTGGTACAGAGGCATCAGAATATCTAGAAAGGTAAAGTAGCGGGGTGTTCGTTGGCCAAATGGCCAATGACCAAAATAAAGAGGTAGAAACGTCAAAGTTAGCATAAAGTAAGTTCGTTGAAGCATGTCGGAAGACTTTGACTTTCAGGCATGAAGTTTTATGACAGCTCGTTTTGTCATATGGCGAAGTCTCGTTTTCTCGCATCCAAACGCATACTTATCTTTGTGTTTTATTTTTGAACGTATTTTTACAACAATTCACAGCACTATTCAGTTTGTTTAATGTAATATGTTTAAATTGTACAAGAGTTGAGTTTCGTCGACTTGCTATCCATTGGGACGACATAAAACTTTAAAATACAAGAGATATTTTAATAACGATATCATGTCTAGAATTCTCGTCGCTATTAAGGCCATTAATTAAGGTATTGTTTACATTTTTATTATTACATAGTCTAGGACAATCTTATAAAAAACTAAGAAATAGTTTCCTCAAAATTGTAGCAGATTTAGAGATTAGTCTATGTATTCAGACCAACAAACAAACGAACGAAACGAAAGTACGTCTTCATATTTACATAAAAGAAATAATAAAAAAAGACTGACATTAATAATAGTATTGTACAAAGAATATTATAATAAATTGAAAATCAACGTTATCCCAAATTTCACTATAGGCAAAATTAATATACTTATGTAAATGATTGAAACCTAATGGCTTCTTTCGTCCAGGAATAAAACATTTTATTCTAATTAGCAGCTATATTCTAGAACGACTTCTTTGATATACTTGTAGGACCTATGATTTCAATCTGAATAAAATCCCACCACAAAAGAGTCATCCCAAAAGCTAATAAATAACATCGACCCTATTGTAGTGAGTTCAGTATTTGGTAACGGCCAGCAGTAGCGGGGTCGAACAACAAAACGCTCATTGAAAACCCTTTAAGTAAACATTATTTGTGGTGCCCATTTTGTTTTACTGCCACCGGATCGTACCGGCAAGCGACTCGAGTGTTTGCCTTAATGTACCTACTATTGACGCTATGGCCAATAAAACGCTTTTGTAACGCACTGTACCAATAAACGGTGCTGTCTATTGGGTTTCTGCCTTTTTGTATAAATATAATTGATTTTTTAGTAGCTGCACTAGAATTTAAGTATGCAACTGCATAACTATTAAAATGCACTGATGTTTATGAATCAATAGAATGACAGATTTATGTATATTGTACCAGTTTTCGTTTAAGTGTGATAATGAAATATCTAAACAGAAAAGTCATTCCAATCATCGTTGTTCCATATCAACGCCAAAATTCGCCACGAATGTCGTATCACACCCACGAGTAGTGCTAAACGCAAGCCCAAATTGTCCGATACGCATCATCCTCACGCATATACTAATTCCATTTTACATGATACTGATATTCATTATTAGTCCTGCCATGGGACGCTAATGACAGCAAATGAAACTAAATATATTATCCATTATGTCATATTGAGGCGTCTATCTACGTGTGTATATTTCAAACTTGATGAGTAGGTCCAAATGCGAGTAGGCGCTGATGTAGAATATTGACATTCTTGGTGAGTTTTTATTTTTTTATTTTTCCAGTATAAAGCAAATAGAGCGTTCTTTTTTAGGCTGAGTTAAACGGCATAAATAGTGGGATATCCATCGCGCACGGGTATAATGTAGACGCGAGAGATCTAAATTGCAAAATAAATTTTCCAGTCCATCAGTGTTTTTTATGACCCATTGCAGGGGCTCAGGCCTCCTCTCAAGATGAGGGGGCTTGGAGCTTAAATCCACCACGCTGTTTCAATGCGGGTAAGCGGATTGTTACGACAGCAACCGGAACCGACTGCATAGCGTGCTCTCCGAGGCAGGGAGTCAGTGATAGTTAATGTACTTAAGTCAAAAAAACTAATTGGTACATGCCCGGATTTGAATCACAGCCACATGGTCTTATAGATTTGAAACAGGTCGCTGCGTTCGGGGTATCACGACACTATATAAATATACTGTTAGTACTTTATAAATTTACTCGGTCATAACCCACAAGCCAATCCCGAACACACTTGTGGTGGAAGGTTACTATATTTATGTTTGTAAGAATATCGCAGACCAATGAACTCAGCTGCACAGCAGATGCACCATGGAAGCAAAGCATCGGACCAACATTTATAAATGAAAGGCATCACGAAAATTTAATGCAGTTCACTGTTTGATTATATTATCGCTGCCTCTGGGCTACGAGCGAGCGACGACGTCGTCGTCGGTCGGTGCGTAGAAGCGTAGGATGAACTTGTTAGTTATTGTTGTCCACACGTGGTTGTTTTAGACGTTCCAAATTCAAGACGACATTATCGTGGTGTTTAATGTTTCATTCTGAACTTAACAATCGCCAAACTAAAAAGTGACAGATCTCGCCCTTTATACAACTATCAAACGACATTGGAAAAGACTCTGAAAGAAATATTAAAATTGCATACATGTGAACCTACTATACATGTTAGAATTTATATTCTTTGGCGTAAGTGAATAACCAAGGTTTAATATAAGTATTGAAAACTAATACAAATAAAATATACAATGATAAGAGGAATAAGGGATGATGGTATATATGATTGATGAAATTTTATAACATTTTAAGTGAATATTATTAAAATTCGTAAAATTAGGGGATGAATATTCTGACCATTTCAACAATGACAGCGGGGTGTAAAATATCTCTAGGTGTATTTGTGTGAATTATACAAAAAATATTTGAGTATTTATATCAGTTGTATATTACACATAGTGCAAGCCTATACCTAGTTTGGAACTAGATGACTATTGTAATTTCATCTGTTACTTTTTGGACAAGATATCATTTTGTAATGTATATACTTTACGGCTATTTATTGTGTCTACACCCTTCTAATCCCAAATATTAACTTAATACTGGTAACCATGACGGATCCACGGTGTTTTTTTAGCTCTCCAAAAGAGTGTCTAGGTTGAAACCTCCTTCGTTACTAAGCGTTGCCACACGTTTTGTAGGTTGAAAGTATTGCAACTCTTGCGCATATAATGCAAGTATTAAATTTGGCGCCCCGAGCGAAATTATGTTGAAAATTGTCAATCATTTAATCAGCTGCTAATGCAGCTGACAAAGAAAACTGTCAAAAGTCGACACCCGGGGTCGCAGGGGTCGCCCTGTGACTGTTGTTTTATTATTTTACGTGGATAATAAAATTATATAAAAATCCTAATTTGTTATGTTCAAAGAATAATTCAGATAATGGATTCTGGGAATCATCTCAAAATTTCCTTTGCCCATATATTTTTTGTGAAATGTAATAAAAACTGTTATTTTATATTAACGCTAAGTTTTATCTGAATCAGTATCAATCAAAATTTTCACTGTAATCTAACTTTTCTGCAGTTTCGTAATTAATCGACACTGTGGTTAAATTCGTCAAGCGTTTCTGCCGTAAATAAGTAGCAACATCAAATATATCTTCAGCAGTTTTAACTTACTGAATGCTAATTCAGAAAACTCGGAAGTAACAGGTTGGTTCAGCTGTAAACAAAGATATATTTAGATGGTGGGTTAATTGGTTGACAAATGAATCGATGAATAGTCGACAAATCAGATTTTTTAAATTTAAGATTATAGAGCACGCCTGATTTGTGAAATTTCGAATATTAGAGCATCAAAATCATATTTATATTTTATTGACTTACCGACTGCAGATTTTTTACATCCTCCATCGATTTATCAATAACTCAAGTATGTGCTGGAAAATTTAAGTCTCATGCTTCACTTGATAAGCTGACAAATTTTGACTTCATTTGTAATATCAAGGAATCCCCAAAAAGTGAGAAAAAAGTACATATGCATTTCAAATGTGTCCACAATTTTATTGAGAAACTTGTTTCTTTATCTCTTTCATCATTTAATCAAATTCAGACTTCAGACCAATGTTTTCACAAATAAATATTCTTTGTTAAGTACCTATATAACTCTTATCTCTCGCACAATATCATTAAATTATTGTTGAAGGTGCACACGTTATAAAAACTCTTGGCTCCCTGTCACTTAACAACCGATATAGCACTGCAATGACGGCCGTGTAAATATGTGTGAATGGAACTTCCTTGCATACTGGCGGTCGGTAGACTTACTATAGTATGAGTGTGTTAAGTTGACTCGTGTGTACATAGCAAGCTAACTTACTAGGGCTGCAGCGGTAGATAGTTCGCGATGCTACGTCCGGGAATCTTATTGGTGTGGTCATGCAGTATTGTACCTAGGAGGTATTCTTAACGATTTCGCAATAAAAGAGACTCACTTCGGTGTATTTTTCTATATTTCCCAATTATACCTAAAAAAAAACTTAATTACTATGTTTCGGGTTTCTACCGATTTTCACGCCCGGTTATCGACTGTTTGAAATAATTCACAAAATTTCATTCCGTCTCAACTAGAAAAATTTTAGAATTCAAATTCAAACATTTCAATATTAAAATTTGTCTTGTGGATTCGAAAGCCAGCCAGTTTGTTACACTAACCACTCACTACAATATTCTTAAGAATTTGTTTTGATCTTGGTTTTCATACAGAAAGAGGGCAAAAAATTGAAAATTAATCATATATATTATGCCCTCAGTCAGAAAATATACGTTGCCTTCAGCTTATTCAACAGGACTTTAAAAACTTCGTGAAACTGAATTTGTATATTGATGTGATATTTCAACACCATAAAATACCAAACATCCCGAGGACCGTAATATTTTCATAACTCATAAATTGAAAAAGTAAATCTATTTAAAAAAAGTAATTATTAATATTTTCAAAAGTGCAAGATGACAGTTTCGGAATTTTTTGTTCAGTATTTCTGTAAGATTTTGACTTTTTCAAAAATGTTTATTCTAAACTTGAATACATTTTGACCACTCAACCACTTACACAACACAACACAATTCCAATACTTTAGCCATAAGCTTGTCGCAAGTGGTCTGTGGTCTGTGGTCCGCCTAAATAGTATTTACAAAGTTATATGCAAATGCAATATTATAACATTAATATTTTTATGCACGACGCTATATTTGACACACACAAGAACTTCAAGAATCACTGCTTTTTCAAATTGAGCAAAGCTGAAAATCAGCTTTGCTCAATTTGAAAAATTAATAATAATAATAATAATACACGGGACTTCCCACACAGCGTCATCTAGTCCCAAAGTAAGCAAATATTATGCTTGTTAATTCTAATTTAATAATTGTTTATGAGCTGTAAAATAATGTATCGCAAAAAACAAGTCACTAGACATAACTGAAAATGTAACAGCTAAAACAGCACTCATAATTACTAACGTTACAGTCAGAAACTTAACGAATAACAACAAACAAGGAAAGCGCCAGTTGCCTGATTACAAGTTGAGTAGTTTGAGACCACGGATCATAACTCGCGAAGTAAGCTTACATCTGACACGAGAAGAGCAACGCCCCTATAAGACACTAACTTGTACAACTTTCATACTTTCATAGGTACTACTAATTATATTCACACAAACGTTGAATAAATAAACGACTGTTGCAATATAAGTTGTTGCAATATATATAATATAATAAATAATATTTAAGTATGTATATAACTTGACTAGTACCCCATAATACAAGCATGATACTCGCTTACTTTGGGATTAGATGGCGCTATGTGGGATGTCCCAGATATTATTATTATTATTATACAAAAATATTTTGTATATGTACCTATAGTACACCAAAAAATACTAAACTGTACAAGAAAACATTTTTATTCCCATAATATTTTTTGGCATTAGGCATCATTTAAAGACTACATTTTAGAAAAAAAACGGATCAATCTCGGTGGAGCGGAGAGGGAAGTATCCCGTCATCGGCAGCGGATCGTCAGTCGCCCGCGCATTCCCACGCTAACACGATAACTTTGTAATGCCATATCTCAATATTTTAGTACAGGGTACTACAAATTAGTACAGACTTTCACAATAAGCCATAACATTACATGTTGTATGATGATTAAAAATAACTTTGTTTATGTGGTAGGATTGAATAAACACATAGTTTTTAGTGATTTTTGAATTTTGTTCCTCTGTTCTTTTGTACTTTCCAGAAATTTCTTCACAATTAAAAAATAAATGGTGAACCAATAATTAAACTTGTTAGTTCTCGGTGAAAATAAGCAAAATATTTTAAATTCATTTTCTATTTACGAATATTTTGCGTTTCTCGTGGTAATTTATAGACTCAGGATTTTCATTTGGTGTTACATGGAGCAATTGATAATAATATTTTTTATTTTATAATTTACCCCTTAAAATGACAATTCGTTTATCACCTATTTTTTGCTGTAAATCATGAGTGAGATCCTATATTTTGCAGTTTTTTTTTTTTTAATTTTAGGCTCAGTAGTTTTGAAGATAAGAAAGGGGGAATGGTCAATCTTTAATATATATAATATAGATCTTTTTGAAGTAAGGCTCTTAGAAGTTTGTATTTGGACTAATGTTAATTTACGAAAAAATACTGCTTCTGAAATTTTTTGAAAATCTGCCCTCTATGGAGTTGAGCTGAGAGGTACAAGTTTATTAGAGAATTGATGTAAGTTTTAAAGTTAAACACTTCAAAATAAACATTCAGGCCACTACTTATAAATTTGAAAAGTGATTTTGGTGTTTTTGAAAAGTTTACTCTTAAAAGAATGAAATGAGTAACGGAATTTATTTAACCACAAAAGCAAATACCAGTTTTCGTGAATTTAACTTCAAAAATGACCGACGTCTATATAAATTGTCTATCTTCATTTAAACCCATTGGCGGGTGATTTTCAAATAATCATTTCTTAGAGAGTCTTTACTTCTTTAAAAGAAGCTAATGTCCAAATCCGATGTTTCTAACCTCAGTAGATTGTGTTGGAAGATTATGAATCAAACAGGACATCTTTTGTATATTAAGATAACAATTTCTTGTGCATATCTCTATCTTGTGAAACTCGGCTGTACATAACTTTTTTCCTTACCAACCTGTTAATAAAAATATTAACGTGATGGTACATACTTCATAAGATGAACCATAATATTTATCTGTTTATGTGGAAGTTTCATAAGAATCGGGTCACTCATTTTTGAGTTGTAAGTGTATAAGCAAACATGAAAATAAAGTGTTTTTATTGGATTTAGAGATTATCTATTCGATCACAATAAAATTCACAGCAGTATCTTGCATGTACATACAGAGGTCACAATTTTATTACAATAAATAGATATATATTTTGTACTCTTTTAAAGTGTCTTTGGTAATATATTGACATATAAATAAAACTAATAACCTACTGTTTTTTTTTCACAGAAACGTGCATTTGAGCATAAATTTTTTGTGGCTTTGGGCAGAGATAACAAAAAATCTGTTTACGAGTAACAGGTAGACGTTCTTAGAATATTTATTTTTTTCTTAGAAACGTTCGTAGTAAGCGACATTCTCATTTTCGTTACTATTATTTGAAACTGCATCATTACACTTAAAAACCTTTGAACGGAACTAATTTCTTACCTCAGTAATTCGAATGGGTAAACTGATTGTTTTGAAAGTTTTCGTTCGTTTTGGTTGCAAGTGTGCAAAGCTCACGAAGACCTGACTATTTTCCTTAATTAAAGTTAACTGTTTGGGATTGAACAAACAAAAGAAAGTTTTCACAAAATTAAACTATATGCTTGTCTGGTTCTGCCTGTGTTTTACTTACATATTCATTTCTATTTCACCTATGCACCTACCTCCTGGCCAATAAAATAGATGTCATTATCATTACAGCTTGTTATTATACCGTTTTAATTCAACTTCCCTTTGATTGCTCTTATTGTATATTAGACTGACTTTCACTTATTTTTTTTATATTTTGTTTTCGGCGTATATAATATAATATCAATGCATATTTCTTGCATCATAAGTATTTTTTTTATATCATTTGTTAAATTTCATTAAACGCCGCTCCAAATAGGATACATTTCTTTCTTTTATAATATATGTCTGTCTCTAAAATGAGATTCGGCGTCAAAAACCGTAGATATAAATATCACCTAATTGCTCGGTCACAATTCACGCACCAGAGACGCTTAGTATGGTGTGGCGAGAGTATGATCAAATATTTATAGACAAGTTTAAAAAATCTCTATTAAAAATAAAACACTTCCCCGACACAAAAAAAAACCAATATTCATAAAGTCTTAAATAATACCGGTTTATTAATTTTCTTTAAGTAGTCGGAGACCACCTTAACTTAACCAAAAGTAAGAACTAAGTTGTAAGGTTACTTGATGGTTCCCAAAGCCTTAAAAGATCAAAAATCATTAAAAAAATATTAAACTTGTTTTATTTTATACTTTATAAATGTTAGCTTTGTCGGTTTTTTTTTCATTTCTTTACTGTTTCTTTATAAAAGTAGTACGAATCAGGCGTAACAACATATACTTTTTTGTATACGTATAGAACACTTGTCAATGACTTGGACGAGCAGAACGTCTTCTGTAATACTCAACACAACATCAGCAAGTCCTGTTTATGTCTGGTTATACCAAAAGATCTCGAATTAGCCACGTGAGCGGCACACGTGGCTAATAACTCTTCATATGGACAGCGTTCACTTTTGTAATTCGGGCTTCCGGCCTTTATTAATGATTTACTAATAATTAAAGTAAGAAATATTTTTGTGTCTTTTTCGTAATTCCATTCAAATTACATGTAAATTTCATAAATGAATTGAGTTTAATCTAGGTATAACTTATACTCGTTTATCATTATAGAAATGTCAGTAATAATGTGTAAAATTTTAGTACTCCAGTCCCCAAAAGCGATTCAATAGAAAATATGCTTAAAATATACCTACGAGCTCAATTACTTAAAAGTTTAAAATTGCTAAGCTTAGTATACTATAACTTACCGATTGGCCGAGTGGTTGAAGACCCTAACTGCGCAGCTAAAGGTTCGGGTTCGTTTACCGTGTGGGATAAATATTTGTTTGTATGAATATCTCTATTTGTTCCATGTCTTGGTGTGAAATATTTATATATGTATACTCGTATCAGTTGTCTGGTACCCATAATACCAGCTTTGCTTAGTTTGGGACTAAACGGTGCTGTGTAGGATAGCAAAGGCAGGTATTATTATTATACGTTCGAGCGGAGAGAAGTGTCAAACGTAGACAAATTGTACCGGTGTTATATTAATACTCGTATACGAACGATGTAAATATTTTTTACGGGAGTAAAATATGCATTTAAAAATTTGCTAATGTTACAGATTTTCTTATAGGCAGTTTTTGCGTTTTATATATTTCAATAAAAGAAAAATGTATAGTACAGTTTTGGCACCAACCATGCGTGAGAGGTCACGTGCCCATAATACCTGCCCGCGACGTACATTGGTCAGACCCCACGCTGAGCCGGTACCACAGTATTTAATTATGTAACGTTTGTTGTACTCCCTAAACCGGGGTAGCGGGATTTAGATAATTTTGTGCAAGACACTTCATTAAAATTATCCTTTTAGTCGGTTGTGCGAACACATGCGCACGAAATGAGGTATTATAGCTAATAATAGGGCGCAAAATCGTGAGCTCAGCTCCAACAGACCGTGGAATAAGCATCATCTATCATGCTTTCGTTTTATATACGTATATATCGTATGTTCAATGTATTCTTTACATTATGCTTGCATATTTGTTTTCTTATAAAATACTTTATTCTATCTCTATTTTATTGTAGTAAACTGTGTCACTAACTCGTAGTGGTCATATATACATTAAAGGTTTGTTCACAGGAGACAATAAAAAAATGTTTCCATTGGGTCTATAACCATTACAAAACCACCTCGCGCAACTAACGGCCGTCCCAAACTGCTTTCCATTCCGACAAATGTCGGATAATGACATACTTAATAATAATTCGAGGCGAAAGACTACCCGAAATTAAGTTAAGCACCCTAAATCACGCGACACAAATAGACAATCGATTTATCTAAACCCAGGACCTCCACGTCCTTTCCAAGGATAACCATCCAAACAGCTGATGGTGGGGTATAAACATCGTATGGCGTAACGATTAATTTTCAACTTTACGCATGCTACATACGAAGCATTTTTTGTCAACGGATAGTCACAATCGCTCGTAAATTCTATGGGACTGTTTATTTTTGTTTGCTTCACATGCATGTGCGTGGCATTTGTGAGCGTGTGTGCGGGAGTTTTTTCGTTGTAAACATTCTGGTCTTTACAGTCCCTCGGGAAAGGGTCACTTTACAAATAGTAAAATGGACACGATGGGGTGCTCTAAGAGAATCTCGATATCTTGGACAATAACTCGTATCGCCATTGTTGTTTTGTTACAACTCTTTGTAGGTAAGATCTTGATTTCGTTTTGTTCTTAGAAATTTTAGAAATGTAATTTTTTATCTATATTTTATTATTAATTGACGCACTTTAATACTAACACTTGACCTTACAGGAACCAAATAAACAGCCATACAGTCAATTTCGTTACAATAAGCACTTGAAATATATTTATATAAGTATGTTAATAATAGTTTAGAATAATAGTAATAATATTGGGTACTTATATTTAGATCTGACAGTGTTACATAAAGACAAATTGTACCTACTGTCCCATTATACCCGCCCGAATTCCCCAGAGGCGGGCGCCGCGGCGTAACGTCGTTGTGAGAAATGTCACAAATATATTTGGATGTACATTATTCAAAATTTATGTAGCGTCATCCCCCAGTATCGTTCCACCACCTTGACGGATCGGCCCGTGGCTGTTTGGAGTGATTCATTTTGCCCCAGCACCGCGCGTCGGAGAAAGTATACGGACTGCCTGCAATTTTCGATTATTAATTACGCCTGTTATTACTTCAGAACGATTAATCGTTTCAATAAACTAGAACGGCTACGAAGCTTTCCGGAAACGTTTCAATAAGTACGGTTTCGTTGTAGTATTTTCTTTAGTCATAATTAAGTTGCGTCATCCTAGTACAAAACGGCAGATAATGTGTGATCCATATAAACATTGTCAACACACACATGTATTGCAAGCAAATAAATTACTGTTAAGTGTGACATAGAAAGATGAAAAAAATGAAACATGAAGAATAGCGTTAGCCTATTAGCCACAAACGAAATGGACGACATCGCCCGATTCACTTAGGTCTTTGCTTGTTTGTCTGATGTTCGATTCAAGTCTTTCCATTCTTACACTGTTTCTGATTTACACGTCAACCTCCTTCCTTCTCTTTTCTCGTACGTCCCTTCTTTTACTTTGTCTGTGGTCTATGTCTATATCCGTTCCAACATCCGCTTAATTACTCGTAGTTTTGTTTATGAATTCTAAATTCATCCCGCTTTCAACTTAGTTATATTATTATCCTGATTTACGTAACATAGATGACTTGCGGGGAGCACATGCAGAAACCCCGAGATTATACAGCTAAGGTTACTTGGACGTCATATTTGTTAACACGACGCGTAATTTGAGTGCGCTCCGGCGACGCGCTTTGGCTTCTTAGTGTAATGCTCTTTGCGGCAATTGGCTTATATTTATCGGGTCAGATTTTGTCTTTGAGGTTCGTCGTACTTATTTAAGTTCAACTTTAACTGCTTAGAACAGCTTAGCTGCATAAATCAGAATTCTAGAAGATGAGGTTCACAAGGGTACTCAAACTACTGTAACGGTCTTAGTTTGGTATAGATGATAATGCATCGTTTAAAGAACCCTTTCTGAACGTTTCATTTTCAACAAGAATAGGTTTTTGACACCGAGTAACTCATAATTGTAAGCTTTAAGCGTTATTCAAAAAAGAAATACTATTGTATAAACTTAAATGTTACCAGGTCCTATAATATAAGAATGTGACTGTACGAATCAGGTTAAGTCACAGATCAAATGTAATTCTTTTGTGCGGTAAACTAAACTAAACCAACCAACCAACCAACTAAAAACTTCCATAGATATCTGGAGATACATGGCCACATCGATCTTCCCAAATACTTATTTTCAGAGAATTAACCTACCTACACCTACGTAATCTTGCTACAGCTCTTTCGCCAAGCATTAGAGTCCAAGAGCCAGTAACCATAAATTATAACGATATTTTAAAAGATGAATTTTTTTAAAGTGGTAATAACTTACAGTGCTCATTTACAAACTGCGCTCAGTCATATTAGTACAGGTGGATAACACCACGTTTTTTGGTTAAACTCTAGGATTAGGTTTTTAATTTCGCATAGGAAAGTTTAAAAAATAGGACTTTTGCATACCTGATAAAAAGTGCCTAACCCTAAACCCTTACTTTACTGAATGACCATAATCCACTGAGAGTTGAATTAGTATCTGGAAAATGTCTCTTTTATATAGAAAGTCTTGATCAGGGTCTCTTGGACTATAACTCACACACAGACACGAAAACTAGTAGGGTCGTCGCATACAGGCAGGTAACGTCAGCTGTGCCCGTCCTGTTCGACCGCATCCCATATGACTTCAAGGACAGGGTATTGAATTTTTTACTTTATTTTTTATTATGAACCGCCAAAGAATACCGAAAACAGAAATTCTAACAGGCGAAGCAGACGGGAATGAAATATAATTTAATAATACTAAATTTTGTTGCCATAAGATAAAACTAATAATTTATGTAACTCTAATTTAAATTTAAAAGGTATTATGTTTACTATTTAGGAAATTACGTTTGTCCAGACAAAAGGCGTTTAGAAAAATACAAGGTTAACAAATTGTAAAATGAAAAGCTTATTTTATAGAAATACCGTTTTTGTGAAAAAATAACATTCTTCTTTGCCTCCCGACTCAGATATTTTACTTTTATCGCCCGATAACATACCTTGAAAGGCAATAATTATTAGTGACCGCAATTAGCGAGATATGTCTCTTAAGTGAGACTTTCGGAATTAAAAAGCTCAGATAAAGCTTTTTCAATATCCCAATGAGAGCAATATAATACATCGTTCAGATTGTGTTTTGGTTTATTTTAATGCTGTTCATTACACCAAGACCTTTTCCCAAGGCATGCTTGCTGTGAATATTCCAGACCATACCTATTTATTTAGCATAAAATATACCGAGAGGTATGTTTTGTAAAATGTAACCTGTAATTTTGAATGAAAGAAGGGGAATATATTAATGATTGCTTCTCGCCCCCTGCGGACTCCGTTTTAGATTGTATTCTACTTATTTTAGAATTTAATAAAATACGTTGGTTAGTACTTATATTTACGTATGTAAATTGTGAGCTTCTATTCCTATGTACGTTCTTATTACATACTGACGCTGTAGAGTGAAGACCTTATATGTCCAAAGTGTCCAAACAACAAAACTCCATCACATGAACGAGATTACCTCACAAACTATGCAAGGTTCATTTATGTACGTGGTTTTCATGGACACGCTGAATGGCCTCAAATTAAGAAATTTCAAAAACGGATTCGTTACAAACATGCTTTACGAGTTATTCTTTGTAACAAAGCAAAGTAAAATTAATATGAAAAAAATGACATACGAGGTCTTCACTCTTCAGCGTCGACATTTAAGACTTCACATTTGGTTATAATTCTTATAGTTCAAATATATCTATGTCATATTTAATATGACTTATTTCAACAAATTCAATATCAACCACATAAACATATGAAAAATCTAGGAATGTGAATTGGTAGATACGAACAAAAGCTAAAATTTCAAGTAGTAGAGCTTTTCCTGTTAGTAGTTAGGTAGGGACGTTTGAGTGTAAAGCTACTAGTGCATGACATGTTTTATTTGAGTGTCCTTAACTTGTGATTTACATATAGACACCGTCATGATAAATTCTGGGCACATAAGTGCTACTAGTACACGGTTATCGTACAGACTCTGGATATACTAACAAATCCCACGTGTTGCTGCGTTAACACGGACAGAACATACTGCGTACTAGCGACTAAATATTTCATAGTTTGAACAAAGTTCACAGGAAATGTTAACGATGATTCACCACTAGCGCACAAGTTTTAGAAAATCCGAAGAAGCTGTACAATGTCTGCAAATAAGCTGTAGTGACAACGAAGAATAGTTTTAGAACAGCTGTATAGTTCCATTTGAGCACAGCTTTGGCACTCTTTGTAAACATAATTATCACTGTAATGGTAGAAAAGACTTAGAATTTACTAACTCTTATCTCTTTTTTGCAGCTTCTGTACAGCTACGAGTTTTATATTGACAAAGATTGCTGAAGCCGTACAGAAATGGACGATTTTTACAAAGTCATTATATGGTTTTCAGCTGCCTCCAGAGCCCATGTTCAGCTATTTTAGAGCACTTAGAGGTTGTAGAGCTTGATTGTTTATTGGGTTGTCAGGATGTGTCAGCAACCCAGTAACTACATAAATACAAAATTGAAAAATTGTGTTTATAAATTATTTTGAATGTCTGGTAGGTATGTATAGCTCCTATGTCGATAATATTGTTACTTGCGCGACACATCCTCATAACTAGATCGGCACCGGCAAGTACTGTAAAAAACAAACGTTCATTGAATAAAAAAATAATTAAATAGTCGTGGTGGCGTGTGAATTGTACAAAAATAGGAATGTGTGGATTTATTTCGCTGTGAATTGTTAGCGAAATGAAACTGTAAAGAACTTGTCATGCGTTTTATTAAATGTCACCAGAACCAGGTGTCGTAACTTTAAAAATAGGTACTGTGTCGAAGCTTCTACTCTACGAGCGACGCTAGTGTCCTCGTCCAGGGCTCAGCTGACTGCACACACGTGCACTTCAGTTGTGTGAAATGTACACACGTGTGCTTACCGTGTACACAATAACTTGTCGCTTACCCCGGTGTGTGTAACGACTGCTTCTAACGTAATCAGAGGGCTTCGAAAAAAAGTCCACGAGATGTAAGGTTGTTGAGACGAAACAGAAATAGGGATCTGTGTTTGAAAAAAAGGGATGAAAACTCGCATTTTTCGACGTAGTTTTTTTGTCACTCGCCCCGGGAGGTGGTGTTATGCATCTCACAATTTCGGCACAGCGTAGGTTCTCTGGCGGATGTCGCTATTCTGTTTGAGCGATGAGTTTATAAACTTTTGACTCTCCCCGTTAATTGAGCCATGCGTTAAACATACAACTAAGTATACGAATATAATTTACGAACAATATTTTTGCACTGTCCACATTGCGCTTCAATTTAAATCATGCATAAAATATGTTTAGGATAATATCTTGCCTACTTATTAGTATGCCACGTTATGTATAAAAACCGGCCAAGTGCGATTCGGTTTCGCGCACTGAGGGTTTGGTACTACCACAGTATATTGTGTCTTATATTTACAAAAATAATAAACACGTTTCTTATATTACTTCATTTTTCTTTTTGTTTGAATTTGGGAAATTTCAATAGGCCACCTAATACGGTTCGAAAGATACTGAGGGACGGTCGAATATACGGCTTAAGTGTAGTAATGAGCCCCGTTGGCAAAAAATCGATAAAGTTAAGAACATCGTTGTAGATTTGCCTATTGGCACGGCCCTAGACTGGTTTGTAAGATGCTGATTATCTAATGTGTAAAAACATTATGTAAAAAGACAACATTTTGAGTTTCTTACGACGCTTCTTCACGACAGTAATCATTTTCCGAAGGGCTAGTAATTTTCTTGGCACGAGTACCTAGAATAACTATAAACCCAAATAATAAAAGGTGTAGTCCATGTAATATGAAAAAAATAATGAAGCGTAAATATACCTATTATATATACATAATTCAAATAACTACTTACATTCTAACAAAATTTATACATCTCTATTTTATTCCGGTTTCGGTCCTGATAAAAAAATGACACAAGCTGGTATTTGCAGTAAGTGGACATGTTTAATTATATCTACTAATAATATTTACTATTTTCCTCTAAGATGGCATTGTACAGCATCTACTCGTACAAAAATACTCTTTGCAGAATGTGGTTTAAGATACAATAACAAAATAAATCAATAAGTATTTATTCAATAAAAACCGGGAGCTTTATGACAGCTCTATAACTGCTGCTTCTAATGACTTCATAATATTGGCAACCATGTTTATGTAGGTATGTTTTTATTCTATTTCATAGTAAATTTTAAAGTAGACAAAGCATACTTGCTACAAAAATGCATAATAAAACGATAACAAAACTCACTCATATTTTAAATATTAATAAATATTAGAGGTATAGTTTCTTTGTAGGTACCCGAAATGAAGTCAGATTTTGATTATCTTAATTGTTATCCGATTTTAAATTTTTTTTTTTATTTAAAGAGATGACCGACATAATGACTTAGTATAAATAATTATTGATAAACATAAAAATGTAGAATTAGGACACTTAATATCGATACGAACTTAATAATGGGTAGATACCTACTCCAAAAACATCAACGTAAAACTTTTACAAACAAATTAGCCTCATTCTGAAGGGCTTTGTTATTAGTAATTAGTGTAAATATTCCCTTATTGAAATATTCTCTATTTTATAACTTCCGGTTTGTAAAATTCCATAGGTAGGTACCTAAATCAACACTAAACTTGTACCTACATATTTACTTCTCTAGATTATCAATTTGGTGCAAAAACCTAGAGCTTTTTAAGTTGTAATTATTTAATTAGAATAAGCAAACCTTATATTATATAAAACTATAGTTCAATATAAATATTTGTGCTTGAATAATGATAAATACTTTTACGCAATAGCACAAAAATACACGTTTTCAATCAGCCATCAAGTAGATAGAATCATCTGTTGGCTCACAGCTGTTGTATTTTACATCAGCTGATGTTGCCCACATGTATACAAGCATGCAGGCAAGCGTGTTTGTGTGTGTTTGGCCTCATGTCGAACCCTTAGAGCAAAAAAAGTGGAGCCGCTCCCTAGACCCGCTTTTGTATACCGTCCTACGGACGTGTTTGTTCATAGAATGTGTAGACAAGAGAAGACAAGTATTAAATGCCTACATACGTAATTTTAATTATCAATAAACAACTAGTCGTAACAATTTTTAATTCTGAGTTAATCTGAAGTCAAGTCAACTATAAGTCAGTTACGTAAAAGAAATGGCATATTTTTCCACTTAATAGTGCGTGATCTAACCTTAATTTATGGGGTAGGTACCTACTTCCGGTTGAGCTAACAACTCAATATTAAATACATATTATACTATACAACTTTAGTCTCAAAGGAAGTTCCTGTACCACGAGGAAACGAAAAAATAAGAAAATTATCTTTTTTAGTATTGTCTATTTAATATTTTAAAATTGCCATGCATTTTCATGTCATCTGGCGGTGAGTAGCTATAAGATACGTTGAAATAATAGTGCGGAACCCTCAAGGCTCTGTTTCGATTTTTTTTTGGCCGATTTTTAAAAATAAGAAAAAAACATATA
The DNA here is from genome assembly GCA_949709985.1 of Luffia ferchaultella. Taxonomy (NCBI): domain Eukaryota; kingdom Metazoa; phylum Arthropoda; class Insecta; order Lepidoptera; family Psychidae; genus Luffia; species Luffia ferchaultella. The sequence continues at coordinate 1,108,315 of OX453255.1, read as the reverse complement.
ATTCCATGCATTCCTGCTAGAAGTGGTTGTTAAAATATAAGTAACAACAAGTTGTTCTTTGACAACCCGTATAGTAAACGGAGGTGGGGGTTGTGAATGCACCAAAAGTCCGGTTTGAGAGCGACCTGCGGTGAAAAGATCTACCAGGTACCTGTCCGCTCCAAACACACTTCCTAAATATTGAACATCGTACGACCAGATTTTTTTTGATCTCGTAAAAATATTTGTGCATAAATTATGTTATACTAAATTTAAACATTTCGAATGCCCTTGCCGCTCGTCCCTTAGCGATATTTTGTGGACAGTTCTTACGTAATAACTAAAACTAGTCAAGTGCGAGTCGAACTTTCGCTCTTGGAGTTCCGTAGGTAGGAGTTTATAGCAATAAAACATATTCACAGCTCACCGCCAGATGGTATAAAAACGCATGTCAACTTAAATATGTCAAAAAAATGTTTTATGTTGCATTGCACATTAATAATTTTCAGATTTACCCTTCACATGTGCTGTGAGCTGTGAGAGTTTGTTTTTTGGCAAATTTTATGATTCCAGGTCAACGGAAAGTAACGTACCTTATACGTTTGGATTTATTTGCAAGTATCAAAATATGCGACATAAATAGTCGTATTTTTTGATCACGCTGACTTAAAATCTTTACTTTTTTACAGCACCAAATAATACAGGAAGACCTTCCACGGATTCCTGAGAAAAAAGGCGTTGATCTTAACACAGAGACAAACAGACAGACGGAAAACGAAGTGAAAGAACGACATATCAAGATTTATTTTTTGCTTTAGAGGTACGACACCCTAAAAATCATTATTTTTCCAATGACTGAATATGTAAATTATATCGTTCTTTATAAGCCAAGGTCCGTAACTCTAGGAAGTATGCTCGACAAGAACTGCACGTAATCAATGTAAAGAACACAAGAAAATCTGTATGCATCAAAGGGATCGTAAGAGCAGAAACTGCAAAAAGAAATGGAATCGTATTGGAAGTGAATCATTATATGAATTTATGAAAAGAACCAAATTCATAAGTTTTAGTCGAGGCCTTAATCTAATTTTCTTTTTTATAAAATAAAAGTTTTATTTTTGTCACCTTTACTAAAACTAGGAGGTACTTACCTCCTTTTCAATGTATAATGAATCTGTTTTAATAATGTTTATAAACACACGAATCAGGAGAAAATGATACACTTAATAAGTATCAGACAAGATGAGTAACAGAAAAAAGCGATAACTATAAAATATGTAGGTAATTTAAGGCATAGTGAGGCGCGTGCGTAGATAATATTCATATAATCAGACAGCAATTTTACCTAAACATTTACCGGATATGTCTCCCATTTCGTTTTGGTCAGTTCTTTTCATAGAATATCAAAAAAACTCATCAAAACCGAACTTCTTAGGTAAAGTCACTGTCTACCTAACTTTTATGCACGCCACCACACGCTACTATTGACAGCTAAATATTTAACTTTTCTAATTAGTTTTTACTTCAAATTACCTTTTATCCTCGTTTTCAATTCCAGTAATAACATGATATCAACCTAAAAGCTTTGTACAACGGTTAGCTATAAATTGAGCATACGTACTTAATGGGCTTCAAGACTTGACATTTTAATCCTAGGCACTGTATTTTAATCCCCATACGTCCTGCCCTAACACACGAATGTATGACTTCGCCAGGAATAATGGATAGTGTTCTTGCGTTATTAGCGTTATTTTCATTGTATTATATTTTAGTTAACAATTCTTTCAATCACCAGTAATTTCATAAATAATAATAATATCTGGCACGTCCCACACAGAGCCATCTAGTCTCAAAGTAAGCAAGTATTATGTTTGTATCATGGGATACTTACTAGACAACTGATATACCTACTTACTAATAGAATTTAAAAATATGTGTAATTCCAGGACAGGGATGACTACATTATTGATCACAATAAAATTCTTAACGATTTCTCTTATAAATAGATGTCGCTCTATTACGGATTATATTAGTTTTGTTTTGTAAAGAAATCTATATAATACCGCATCCCTTCAATATATACACAAGTTTTCATAGTTTCAAGTTCCAGTGCATTGCATTTTTCATAGTGCACGCGAACTGTTATCGCATTATGTCACTAACTGTTGGAGCGATCGCTGGCGGACATGCGCCCAGAAATTATGCATTTACGAATAATTGAACATTTCTATAATTCACCAATATATATTTGTTAATTTCTCTACAAATTACTGTTCCTTCAGAAAACGTTAAATATTGCGGACATCCTGACTAACATCATAAATGTCCAAGTTTGTTCGTTTGTCCTTTCTTCACGTTGGAGTAAAAAAACAGCATTATATTTTGCAAGGAGATAAATCAGGATATTGAGAGGAAGATAGGCTACTGTTCATCTTGGCGAAAGATTCCTATGGGACACAAAACCGATCAAGATTCGAAATGAATGACGAGAAAAACTTCCAGCTGTGAGATGGAATAATATAGTACTTAACTACTCATAAATATAATATAATTACCAAAAAATATTTAAAAAAGCTTCATACGATAACAAAATTTATAAACAAAATTGTATTCGGTTGAAGATTTTGCAAATTATACGCTATTAAAGTTTTATCTCTGTGCCTTTCTTGCAAAAACAAAGCCCCGTTCTACTACAGGGCGCAATGATACGCCCCGTTCAAGAAATAAAGTACCTAGGCACCTATATAACAGCAACGCACAACAGAAAAGCTACTATAAAAACTAGATGCGAGAAAGCTGTGAGTTATTCAAAAATTCTTCTACCCTTTATTCAACAAAACAAACTGGAATGGAGTATAGCAAAACTCATTACAAAATGGTTATCTCACCAGTCATGACTTACGGCCTTAATGTGACCGCGCTAACAAAAGCCAATCGCTCAAGCCTTAGACGACATGAATGGTATATTTTGAAGAGTATGCTGGAGGTAGCAAACGATACATCCAACAAAACAATCTGGGAAATTCTCGACGGAAAAACAATAACTAAAACTATAAAAGTTCGTAGAATCTCTTATTATGGACATATGCTAAGAAGAAAAATACCCCACCTACTCCACGCAGCATATATCTACAATGAAGAAAAACGAAAAGTAGGCCGTCCTATTTATACATGGAAATGCTCCATAAAACATGACATCAATAACTACACAAACTACGACAAGGAGTTTTAAAAAAGAACTGCGGAAAACAGAACAACATTAAAAAGAATGGCAGCAGAAATCTATAAGTCTCCAGAAACGGATACAGAGTCGGATCCGGAAACTGAATAATACACTTAGTTAACGACTGAATCCTCGAAGAAACGAACTCTCACGGTTGCAGTGAATACTATCCCATCCTCTATATGTTACACATCTAATATAGTATCTATCTTTCCCATGCTGGCTTTACGATGCTGGTATTCGGGTCGGCTCAACCTCCTGTCTTTCCTATATCTTGACTGCAGCCTACGCACCAACACTCCGTCCCATCTACTATGGCTCATTGGTGTCTCGGACTTCCGTGTCCTTGCAGCAGAACTGCTGGCTGGTGAGTCATTGGAACGGAACGGAGCGGTGTCTTTCTTGCAAAATGATATTTAACATTATCCTCTTTGTCTAACAGGACATGTTAAACATTCATAACTTTGTTAATAATGATTTAATTTTTAACATTCTTTCGTATTGTGAGACTGGATTGTGTCAATTTCGGTTTACCAATACAATGCACTTTAATACAACATGTGGCGCGTGTTGTCCCTGAAAGCTAAAAGTCATGCAAACTTGGATTTTTCAAAAATTATGAAGAAAAGCGCAGGAGTTTCAAAGAGAGAATTTGAATTTCCACATCATTTCTGACCTGTCCTGTCACTGGATTTGAAACTTTACATAATGGTTTTACCAACAATTTGACACACCACACTCCAATGAACATGGGAGTATTTACAAGTATTTATTTAGTTTGATCTTTAGTGTTTAATGTTTCAAGTTTTATGACAGAGTTTTAGACCTCTTCACTTGAACCGATTGAGCTAAAATTTGGTATACTTACGTAACTTTTATGACAATATACTATATTTTCAAAATGATGTAACTACGTAAATATCGATCCAAAACAAAAAAAAATCAAATTAGTTTCTTAACATTGCCTATGATTCGTCTTCACGAGCACTTTTCATAGCAAACGATGACAAGTCTCTAATGATTGAGCTGGAAGGTGGATTACAGAACCTTTCAGTGGCTTTCAGAAAACGCACTGTCTGTGGTGCCCTCAGTCGGTCCAAGTAAGATAGGAGCATGGCATTGGGAAAATCCTGTCGCGAGTAATCAACCACCCAAACTGAGGAGTTGAATGGCAGGGAATAGCAAACATACACACGCCACTTATGTAGCAACCTCCGGGCATTTAACACATACATACGAGTACATACGGATAAGTTGAGATATTTTAACACTGAAAATTCTAAAATAAAATATATAATAAAACCTTTGTAAGGACTAGCTTTCATTTGAAAAGAAATGTACTAAAAATTAAAACATAATCATCAGCGTTTAAATATCAAAAATAAGAAATATATATTTTAAAATACTATTTTGAAATAATTCTATTTGAAATGAAGAAGCTTTCAATTTATGTATTTAACATTTTAATACCTTTTTTTGAGTTTTAATCGCTGATGATTACTTTTTTTATTTTTATTGCATTGAATTGTGTTTAAAAATTTTCGTTCTGCAATATTTTTATTCATAATTTTTTTGTAACAGACCATAATACTTTTATAGGTTGTCGTTACTGTTTGCCTCTTGATGTGAGAGCAGCGTGATAGTTATGCCTTCGACATATCCAACTTCCTCCTGAATGTGAAGGTATACAAATTGAAAATTCCGTTTCAACCCTTTCAGCCGTTCTCAAGTGACGCAACGTAAAAATAAACATGAGAGACTACCGAACATCTTCAAACGGAATCAAAAATATCTCTAATATACGAACACTATTCTTTAGTTTTATTATATTGCTACGCCGGATTTTATGACACTCAGTGAAACGCAGTGCAAGCTTCGTAACAGTTCGTAGTGGCCATGTAGTGGCATAATAAAATCCACACGTCATTATGACAAATTATTTATTTATTTTTAAAATTTAAACCTGCGTTATCATCATCATTTTTTATAATCTTCTGACATTCTGGTAGTGAAGTACGCCACTTTTTTTCGAATGTTTTGACATTTTAGCGTTTTCTAAAGCCGTTTCATTCAACTGAATTAATCGTCATTCGTTTTCAGAGAACTTTCAAGAACTGAACTAGTGATGGGGAAATATCAATAATCAATGCCAAGACCGTACACCTAACAATTTAAACCTAGAAATAAACTTAATATGTGTTAACTACTTTAGAATTTGATTTAGTGGTGGTATTTTGAACAAACATCGCTACATGTTCAAATAGTTTATTCGATGATGTCTAAAGTTGTACTCTTACGACATATTTTTAACGAAAGTCCGTTTTCGCTCTTGGTGAACTGTATCTCGGCAGGTGGCGGAAATTACGCGCTTCTCATACGGAAGAGACTCACTAAAAAATATCTATATACAAAAACTGACAGCTTAAACGTGGGAACTTCAGCCTCGCCACATCAGCACCGGAACCGATGAGTTGATAAGAAATTATCAGTGCCTTCTGTGCAATATTTTACCTGATAACGATTAGGACACATACCGTTATTAGCTTTGTAGGTCACTTGCCTGAAGCCATGTTCAAAGTTTAATGCTTGTGTTTTGGCGTGATATGCTTGTCTGTTTGTCTATCACAACTCCTAACTTGCTGAGATAGTTTAGTTAATAGTTCCTACATTGTCTGTATACTTACTAAACATTATGAGATGTTTAAATGCACCTCAAATATTATTGAAAATATTTTGTCGATTTGATAATCCTTATGCGACATTAGTCAAAAATTGTGCATCACACCCCTGTGTACAGATAAAAATAAAGAATTATTATTGTTGTGGCAACTGAAACATTATTGGCATCAATGCTTTTTTGCCAGATATTTAATTAAATATGGATTACATAAAACATTTTCTAGCTGAATTAATTAGATCATCCAACCGTGGATATACATATATACTACATTGTCACAACAAAAATGTGAGCCAAAAAAAATTTACGTCACTTGATGTTCTGAAATATTATTCACTGTGAAGTAGAATTTTGTGTGACCTACACATGTAGAATTCGTACTGAAAAAGAAAATAAATATTGTGAAATTACATTTTATGTGTAATTTAGCTAAATGTTTGTCTTCAATGACAACTATGCGAATAATTGCTTAATATTTTCGCGACTATACGATAATAAATTTTGAGAAATAAAGAATACAAATTTTATTACCTTTATAAGATCGCAGAAAATACGACAGCAGTTTTGATTTTCCGTCCGATATAGGCAAACTTACACAGAAAAAAGTTTTTAGTTATAAGTAACAAAAAATTTGATTACTAGTCACCTAAAAATAGTGACAACATAACTATTGCTACAAGTAATCAAACTCAATTGTACCATCTTACCGACCAGCAGTTAGTATTTTAACTAACTTTGTTTAAAAATTATCAAAGTTTTGCTATTTTCATGGTAACGCAACTAGTTATGTTATCCATTTTTTTCAGTGTAAAAAAAAACGAATTCCTGCAGTCATTTTCTTCAATTGTGTTGTAATTGAAAAAAAGTATTCTTTTATTTAAATATTGTGATGATATACCAGGACAGCAATAGACGATGGGAAATAACTGGAACCATAAAAGTCTGAGGCCTATATTCTTTTTTCTTCGTATTTTATAAGGTCTATTGCGCTATTGTTAATAAAACAGTCATAATCTTCAATGAAATTATACTATTTTTCTCAAAGTATTTAATGAACGTAAGAAATCTCCACGCACGGTTTCAATTCACACTTGGCAATTTTTTTAAATGAAATAACTTTTACTAAGAACTCTCTTTAAAAGCATACCGTGATACGTGTATAAGATGAGAAAATATAATAACCTGTCTTTGAGGTCGTATTGTCAAATACGCCAAATTAAGGGCCCCGTGTAATGGTAATGGGCACGAAAGGTCCACTCTACATATTTGTCCGGTTCGCGTGCCGCCGATCGTTTACTCTTATAAATTAGGTCATGAAATTATACTTAATTTTTTGACATTGATTCTGTGAATATGTTAATTTTATTGTTTACCTGCTTAAAGACAGCCACAGTTTCACAATATTTTCTTCTAACATGCGAATAATTTTAATAAATTTTATCATGAATAATTTTGAAATTTCATGATCGGTGCGCCGATACAAACGTCGAATTTATTACGTAAACCCTGATGTTGTCAAATTGATATTAGTCGGAATGATGTTTTTGCTAAAAGTGCATTTTTAGGGTCCCGTCCATACTGAACGAACGAAAAACAATAAAAAATTAAATGCAAAACAAAATGCATTAAATCATTGAACTGTGCGTTCCATTGCCATAATTATGTATTTACGTAATTAATTGAATTTATTTTGCATCGGTTTAATTTTTTGTTAATTTTTTTTTTATGTTTGCCAGTCAGTCTTTAATCGATGAAGAACTTAAATCGATGCTTCGTCCATCCACAAATATCTCCACTCCTAGCCCGTAACAGTAAAGATATTAAAATAAAGATATCCAGGTAAGTAAATAGGACAAAGTCATTAGGCCGTGGCCTGCGCCAGCGAAGCAGTAATTAAACATACATTAGCAAATAGTTCTAAATGTCAGATAAGCGTGGCATTGTTTGCATATATGCAGATTGGGCCACTGTACACAATTAATTTGTGCATACGGCAAACGGATACTTTAGTATATGAAAAGTAAATTTACTTCATGTTTAAATTAACGTGGAGCGTCCGATTTTACTTTGAAAATTAAACAAAAATATTGTTACGAGAAAGGGATCTGTGAAAATACACGAAAGATATTTCATTGTTTATTTCACTGTTCAATATTTTACTGCAAAATACATCCACTCATTTCACAATCACCTTGCACTGTCGACTAACCTGTCAACGTCTGACATTTCGCTTGTCAAATTTGTCTTACATATTGGAAGGTGCAACCTGCGGGTTCAACGTTCTGGTTCTGGCGCAAAACAAGCGATGGGTATCTAAGTGCCAATAATTTATGTCGAGTGTGCTTATGAGCATGTACAAATATGTTAGAATGTCTAGGCAATTGTTATAAAAAAACAGTAAGTAAAAAATTACAAAATCTGTCTGCATTAAAAATAGATAACTGAAAAAACCTAACAAATTCTATAGTTTATGATTTTTTTGAGCGATGTAAGATGCATCGTGTATTGTTGTTTATTTGTGGTAGATACCTGCTTAAGCAAATAATAGAATATACTGTAATATGAATTTAAGTTGAATGTTTGGTATTGCAGGCGGGGATAAGCCAATATCCAAAATATATTTTGTCGTGATTCTTAAATGAAAATGAAGTTTAGTTTTCCCAACAAATGTGTAATAATTTACGTGCGTATATACATATATGTAAACACGCACACACGCGTACCCATGCATATTCCTTGGCATTGCAATATTGAAAAACTTTGCGAATCGTGGTCAGTAATTCCACGTAAAAGCATATTTTATTTAAAAATATTTTAGAAAATGTATGTCATTTAACAACAAAATAATGATGTTCGGTTTATTCCTTTATTTCTCCTGCAAGAGGTTGATTCTTGGAGAATGTCATGATTCTGTGTAAACGGGAAGTACCCACGCTATACTCTTAGGTTTTAATTTACTTGTGAGTGTCAAAATTGAGGCATAGACAACCATAATTTTTATTGGGTTGACTTCTAAGCTTGTTTTTTTCTTAAAAAGCTTCGCCGTTGTGCGTGGCTACGAAGATGACTAAAGTTTCTTATGCAGGCTAAAAGCTATTCGCAGTGGTTAGTTAAATCTTAAATTTTATTGTTTTAGATTGAATTAAAACGACATACATTAAAAAAAAAAATTTTCAATTAAGAAACGAATTTGCAGGGTAAGTTTAGTTAATTTTAGATGTGTGCTTTAGCTTCAACTATGTAACGAATTTGATTACAAATCGCGAATGTAAAAGCGGTGGTACAGGTTTCCGCGTTTCGTCTACAAAAAAAAGTAAATAATACGAATTTCTAATACTTATAAGTAACTATTATATGTAAATATAGAATGTTTGATTTTCTTTTACAAAAGCGAATCTGTTACTTTTACTAATCAAAATCAGGCAAAAGCAATTGTTGCAATTGTAGTTTTAACTAAAAAGGTCCGCCACGTTTCCCTACTTGGAGTTTCTTGCAACTTGGAGTTGTGACTCACATACATAACGTAGGGCCATTGTCTTTATGAAGCCTTACCTTACATCAAAAATCATCTTATGAAATAAATAAGGTCTTAACAAATGTTTGATCGATTGCATTATATCTGAAGAACAAAAGAAAAAAGACAAGTATTTTAATTATGCGGTCTACGAAACTAGAACAGGTGCCATCTGGCATCGATATTAGAGTAACCAAATTATGAATTCAAATTCGTTTTTAGGGTTCCGCACCCAACTTATCTTCCGCTGTCCGTTCGTCCGTCCGTCAGAACTATAACAGGTAAACACTTGAAATTATCAGAATGTGTCTATGACCGCTAGAACAACAAATTATAAAAGTAAAATAAAAAATAAAAGGGGTGTCCCCATACAAGAAACGTGTTTTTTTTTTTAATATTGTACGGTGGTACGGAACCCTTAGTTCAACTTAACCCACAGTCGAATCTGACTTGCACTTAGCCGGTTTTTGGAAGTTTTAATGAATATTTTTTATAATTGAATTGAAAGTTTATTTCATCATTACGTATATTCACTTCGTTGAACAACTAACAAATAAACTCCATTCCATTTCATCAACTCTTTTGATACCCCACTGCAGGGGCTTAGGCGTCCCCTCACGATGAGGGGGCTTGGATCTTAAATCCACCACGCTGCTCTAATGCGGGTTGGCGGGTTGTAATGACTGCCACCTATTGACAGAAACCGGGACCAACTGTTTAACGTGCTCTTCGAGGCACGGAGTCAGTGAGAGTTAATCATCGGATTCGAACCACGACCACATCGTCTTATAAATATAGATTATAGGACAAATAAATATTAATAGTAATTTTCGACGTTCCTAAGGATTACGAATTCGCCTTGGTGTATGGTCACCGGTGTAAGCTTAAATGTAATAAAAATATTAAATCGATCCTGAACCCAATATATATATACCCAATCGTCGGACATTTTACATGTAAACAAGTGTTCAGTTGGTGGGACTTTGAATGAATGTACGTTGAAGTCAATTTCTTTACTGTTTGACACTAGTCGCGAAAATTTTACTGAAAACAATTAAAATAAAACATTTAAATTCAAACCGCTGCTGTTGCGCTTTGCCAGACTTTGTAATAAGTTTCCTCCTAGAGATGACGTTAACACTTTATTACTGTTGTTGTGAAATATTGTAAGTTATTTTTGAAGTCTCGCTAAGTACACGGGCGTTGACAAATTAATCCGCGCCGCCGCTCGGCGCCGTGTTGCGATAATCTATTCATGAGGGAGAGATCACGTCATTTAGTATTTGGCTTTTTCAAACAAACGCCATGAATTATGTAGACACCTCACGTTACATTTTTACTATGATCGGCGCTGACAAAGCTTTTATTTTTGGAGATGAGCTTTTTGAACAACAAATTACCACTAACGGATATATTTTAAGAGCTTATTTTTATGCGAGTCTGTGGAACGCCGTACGAGTATAAAAAGATAAAAATGAAATATATTGTCCATTATTATTTGTCTTCGCTTCCATAAAAATATAGCAGTGTACAAAAAATCTGCTTGTTGTCTGTCTGTTTGTCTATTAAGTCCTTTTTTCACAGAAAAGCGTTTAAGTATCAAGCTGAAATTATTACCAAATACTTAAGTCTACGGTCTCTTAATGCTGTAAAAAAACCAAGCTTTCAAGTAAAAGAAAAGTACGGTTACTAATGCCGCATATATGACACTCGTCCCGTTGGCCGATTGAACTTTGACAAATAGCAATGTCTCACAGCAGAAGTAAAGGGAAAAATCCAAAAATTGTCAATTGGTAGTTAAAGTACAGAAAATAATATTCAAATTGACATGCGTTATCATGCCATTTGGCGGTGAACAGCTGTAAATACGTTATATAACAGTACTCATAGAACCCTCAGGACAGGAGTTAAAACTCACAATCGGCGGGTTTTTCATTTAATTACTCCGCGTCCTTACGCACTCATATCAAGCCCTCATCCCCGTAGTCTAAGCGAGCGCTGTAAGTACCTAACTATCCCTTATGGAAAATTCGTCTTATAAAAAGTCGTGTCTATTTTTGGTCACGAGCTCCCATACTACAATTTCAAACACCTAATCGTCAGTGTTTCCGCGCCGTTGCTATGGATAGGAAGTAAGTGCCACAAAAGTACTCGACCGTCCCAGTTTGGCCGAAGAATGTCCCGTCATTGTTTCTAATGAGACCCTCTGCCTGGTACACTCGGAATGCACAACAATTATATGTGGTATTATGAACGGGCTGACTTGAAATCTCTAAAACACACATTTAATTCCTGTTATTTCAGTTCGATTGTGACCGAGAATGTGTATTTCTCTTTAGTTCATACACGTTATAAAATATTATACAGTTTAATATATTATATTACATTGCTTTACATTACATTGCGTTACATTACAGTACATTAAGTTACAATTACATTATGTTGTACCATACCATACTCCACTGTACTGTACTGTGCTTCAATATACTATACTCATTATCTAAGTATTAACATATTATTACAAAGCATTTCAAATTATTATCACTAGTAAATTGTTTTCAAAACGAATCTATTTTTACACAAGATACACACATAATTTTTAGCAGATTTTTTTGTAGATTCAAATGGCGATATTCCCTGAACTTAAAATATTATGTCCAGAGTTAATATTATGTAGTAAAAACTTTCTGAATTTATTAAATATAGGCAACAAAATTATTTGTAACTGCCAAAAAATTACTTATAGAAATATATTTAATTCAGACTAAATACAGGCAAAATTCACCATTATTATTGAAATAAACGTCAATTTGTTAATTTATAATCGGTGTATTTGAGAATATTTATTTAGGTACCAAAATCACAGAGTACAATAAACCACAAACAATTACAGTACGTTTACCTTACGCTCATCCGGTCTAATGTCAATCACAATGAAATATAAAATGTCAATCATTCAATATCAAAATATAATTGAATTATCAGCTCAGAAAAACAAGGAATACGTAATTCCTCGTAAATTGGCTACATAATTCATCGTAATTAATTGTAGAATACATTTTTATATAAAATACTGTATTAAACAAGGGAAAATTATAATTAAGCTGGGAACGAATGTATATCTAACTCACGAAATTTTTTGAAAATACGGTCTGCCATAACCAAAATATTATCTTGGTATTGTTTTCATGACGTTAATCACGTTTCAATACTCTTTAATTACTATTCCTCTCTACAAAGATTTTATCAAAAACATATCTATTAATCAGGATTAATTCCAATATTTTTCTATAGATAGATTGTTGGACGTTATACGAATATTTCAAGAATTGTCCTTTGTCTATATGTTTGTTACCTTTTCATGTTCACAAGATGCCATGCGCAAGTGGATTATCACGACTTCCTGGCCAAAGTATTGAACTGATTTTGAAGACCTTTAGTAGAGGACTAACTTGAAACACGGAAAAGGACGTCATCATATTAAGAAAAAATATTCATGGGCACAGAGTGAAAACTAAATAGTGTGAATCTTGGAGTCCATGCAGACGAAGTTGTGAATTATCACTATCAAATGACAAAAGTTTACCTTTTGTTGAAGAACATATGTAAACATTCTTTATTTCCTGAAAGTGATCATCTCATTTGCATTGTGTTAAATTTCTTTTTAACAAAACAATTAGTACCGCCTATTAAAGAATACGCATTCAGCAATTAAGATATTAGCTTCATTGTCGAATGAAGTCCTATGATTTCATAAAAGAAAAACAATTGCAGTTGCGGCGCCGGGCTTTAATTGGCGGGCTGGCGGGTAGGGAGAGGGGAAGGCTAGGACCAACTCCTGAGCACATAAATGGCCGTGACGTCATTCAGCGCCGGGTCGCTATTCAGATTGCTTGATTAAATTTTCCTTGAACATTCTCGACGGTTCGGACCCTCGCTTCCTGTTTGTGAGCTTTCATTATCAAGTTTACATCGGACAGCATTTCCCGGCAACGGAAATAAAATTTTATAAGATGTTTAAAATTGAAGAAACATAAATGACACTCCTGTAAATTGATTTTTATGAACGACTGGCTTTCGGCCTCGACTATGCTTAATTCATTGCCCATGTCCCTATTTTTACGACTGCAATCGATACATCGACCAATATCTCATGCAGCGCGTCACCGTTTGAAAGTTTGGTATATTATTAGAGATTCTGTATTAGGTACATACTAGCACTCCTCTTCCCATATCTTTTTAATTAAAAGCGTGGATTAAGCTCCGAGCACCCTCATCCCGAGAGAATGCCTCAGACAAGTGGAGGGACAAGACAGTGGGACATTATGGGTTGATATGGTGTACTTACTTAAAGCGTACTTAGGTCAAAAATATGGCGAGTACATTAATTAATACATATGCAAAATATCCTTGTCATATTCTAATGTACCAATATAATACCTCTATATATGCATATCGATTAACCGAGATTGTAGCCAAAACATAGAGTTTCAAAATTCAAGGCACACATACCTGAATAAAACACATACTAAATACACATACCTAAGGGGGTGCCAAAGTTTTATAGATAAACTGTAAATACATGATTATTGCAATTAAAATACTAATTACACCTCACTTTAAATTAATAATGCACTTACTAGTTAACCAATAATTATTTTAAAATAGTATTACTGTTATTGTAAGTGAACTCTTTCGTAATGACAAAAAAAATATTTTATTACGATTAATTACTTTAAAAAAAAAAGATTTTGTGCACTGATTAAGTTGAGACTGACTTCGAGCTTTAGCTACTTCTATTCATTCTTTTTTATCCTACCTAAAATCTAATAAGATCTGATGAAAAAACTTAATTATTAAACACTGATTTAAAGCTTTCAATCACCTGCGTGTTTAAAAAATAATTTTATGTGATATAATAATTTATATTATGTTTTCAATTATCGAAATATTTCGTCAACGGATTGGCGAATAACATCTATTTTTGAGGATTTTTGTATAAATTTTAATTGCTGGATAACTGTATTGAAAATTTGCTTTATGTAGGATCTGGCTTTAACACTATCACTACTTGACAATGAAACTCTTGATATGAGCTTTTATTATACTTAAGCACTTTGAACAAGATACATTTCTAATACTTTTGGTTATACCTACGGAAAAAGTTTTATAAACAACTTAAGTACATCAAAATTGTTAACAAAAACAACAGTTCCGTTAAAAAAAATATTTACGATAGTAGAATAAAGTCATTAATCTCAAGTCTTTACTAGGTACAAAATTAGAAATGCGGAAAGAAAAAAATCTGTTAGATGTGGCGCGAGATACGCCCTCAATAAAGGGCTCTTTGCGCCGCCGCGAATTCGTTACCATTTATCAACTCAATAATAGAAAGCCATATGGAACGGTACTGTCAGCAAAACATCAGACTGGACCTAATGATACATACATCGTTACGTTTCGGAGTTCTGTGTGTGCTCAGTAAAGTTTGTAACGAAATAAATCGATAAATATACCGTTACGGTGTTCCATGACATCACACGTTGCTATGACACTTACTGTAAACCCTTTAATTTTTTTGTAAACCATGTATTAGTCCGTAAAACCTGATTGATATTTTACTGTTTTCACATGTTACGGAAAACTTTGAATAAACTAAATTCGCCATCCTCTGTTTTTCACATGGATGTTCATATAGATACCGCGTTGACAACAAAAATATGAGCAAAAACATATATATACACAAGTTAATGTTTGAAAAAGTTTGCTGTGAAGTATTATTTTGTTTGGTGTACATATAAAATTCGTACTGGAAAAGAAAATAAAGATTCTGATATATTTAATGAGTAATTTAACAACATGTTTGCTTAAAATAATGATAATTAATCTGATCTGTCTAATCACTGAGTCTGACATTTTGCTCACATTCCAAAGTATGAGACGCCCCATCGTAATTATTATGCTATCTATGGCTTTCATTTTACTTTCTGACACCAAACAAAAGACAGAAAAGTGTCTATTATAGACTTTGAAGGCTGACATTGCGATTCCACTAGTAATATCACGTAAAGTCAATTGGGTGTGGATCTTTTTGTTCTTATGTTCCCATTATACATTTAATTTCAGATGTTACATTTATTTCCAATGTTCCTAAATTTAATCTAGAAGTCGTCAATTACCTACACTGAAAAAAAAACGCGTTTGCTGCTGCCGCTACTCAATCCGTCCCTATTGTTATTGAGTTATTCCCTTGTATTTTTTCACCTCGGCGTCATTAAACTGTACGTATGTTCGTATGTATATCTGTCTATATGTCGTTCGTGATAAATGTACACGAGTACCGCCACTTTATATTAAGGCCGACAAAATGCTATGCAATTGTATTACACAATACCACCACGAGATTCGTGAAATATCTGTAGTTTTTAGCAAAAAATAATCTCTATTGGTAGACCTCAACAGGAACTATGTTCTAGATTAAAAAAAAAATAGTAAGTACATGTTTTTGTAAAGTTTTGTGCTGTCCTGTTTTAAGAAAGACAATATCCCTAATAGATACCCATTAGGGATATTGTCCTTTTTCGTAGTAGTAATTTCGTATTTTATAAATATAAAGTAATAGTAAAGCGTAAGCTTTACTATTATAAAGTACGAATTGACTAGCAGCTCCTAACTTGCTGGTGTACCCGTTTGGCAAGATGGCGAGTTTCAGTCTGGTTTCAATAAGTGAGGTTGCCGCCCGTTAGCTTTCACCCCTGTGTTTCACCCCCACGAAATTGCGTTTGATAGTTTCGATACTGTGAAGTGACATTTCTGACTCTATTAAAACTAATTGCTGCTGTCAAATTTATTTACTCTATGTTTACTATCATAATAAAAGTCAGATTGTTTGTATTAATTACACGTTTAGACGACATTTTGAAGTTAGGTATTGTATATCCTAGATTCAGAAACCCATTAATTTGTATCCCACTCCAACTATGTACGTGCGTATCGAGCTACATTAATTAATCCTAGGTATAATCGTGATAATTTTCATAATAAGTTCTTACTATTTGCTATTATTAAAGATTTAACGGACTTCCCATAAAAGTGATTCATGAGTTAGAGAAGCGGTACAAGCGTTTATTTTATGGCAAAATGACTATTTTAGAGCCAAACATTTCGTAAAAGGAAACTAATTTTGTTAAATTATTAACAAGATTTAATTTGGTTTTTAATACCTGTTCAACAAGACCATGCTCGTGAGGGTGTGTAATTTTTTTACTAATATGAATACAAGTTTTTATTAAGTCACAAATATTTATCTATATACCAGATGCTCCGTGCAATTATTTTGCACTCGCAAAAGTTTAACAAACCAGAGCCATCTGTTGGTTCCTGAGGACATTGACGTTGCTTTAAAAGTTCATTACCTTTAATTCTCCGTTTAGGCGTGGTTTTTTTTCTCTGCTAACAGTAAAATTAAGGGTTTTGATAGAATTTTAAAGAAGATGTGTGTGGGAAAAAAGGCATTTGTGAAATACATAATCGCAACATTACTCGCAAACATACTCATATATACATACGAATACACAATACAGACACAATATTAGTGTGTAAATGCTAATGATACATTGAGTGATATTGACTACATTATTTAATGGATGAATCCTGGAATCCTAGTGACCTGTAACACAGGATCACTCCTATCTCAGGCACCAGTCTCCCAGAAAACCATTTTTTTCTCAATGTTAGTTATTTAATAACATGTATTACCTAATGTAAGTTTTTGGGAGAAATAAACATTTATTATTATAATAATGTATAAGTATACGTTCCAAATTTGAGTCCTATAGGTAGTCCTAATAGTGTCCGAGTAAAATAGCCGTGACATACAGATGGACGGGCGAACGAATACGCGAACTGAAGAACAGAATAGACTATAGAAAAACTGTAATAGTTTCTTCTCAGACTATGGAAACATAAAAACGGATTAAACTTTAATTATAAATTAAAAACATATACCTAACAATAAAATTTATCTGCCATAAGCCCGTAGTTTTCAAACTTCAAATACAATAATACTTATAATATTTAATACGGTTTTCTTCGTCTCTAACAGGCGTAACTATAAGGCAGTCGTTAAAAGAAGCAAGAAAGCATTTTGTTGTTGTTATCGACCTAAATTCGACGCGACGTAAACCACATGTTCTCCTATTACCGTGTGAGAATAAAACGGTACTAAAACACTGTAGCATATTGTCGAGCCGCATTAACTCATTGTCACTTTTTACATGGTATTAAATGATTAAATATTAAGTTTATTATATGCACAGCTCTGAGAAAGACAATACTTACAAATAAACTTATGTTTATAGATAAAATTGTAAAAGCTGTTTTTCCGAAAGTTCATTTACAATTAATATATCACTTTGTCTGTATACACAGTGAAGATTAAATTAACTAACATTAATTATCTGTGTTTCGGCGCTGGAAATTATTACTTTGATCTCGTGTAAGCCTTATTAATCCTACCTTAGGAGGTTGCGAGGCGCCGAGCGAGACAATCCTGCGCTTCGAACATATCCTTACAAATAAACACTTAACCTACTTTTACTAAACTAAACAGTAATCACCAAATAATAAAGTCTTCGTGGCTGTGTCCACGATTTGTCAAAAAACGAGTTGTTTATCACAATCTATAAACCAAAATAGTAATTACTCCAGGTTATTAATTAATAAGTGAGCTGCTGTCAAATGGTTTTACAACCTTTTGTATGGACCTTGGTATCATTTTTTTTCTTCCGCCAGACCATAACCTATCGGTGATATGACGTTTGCTATTTTGTATTTTCAGGTGTTACTGTCTTATGATAACAGTAACCGTTTATTTACCAAAATAACATTAAATGCATTACTTAAATACAATAAATATGTCAAAAAACAGTAACAAAATGCGTACGTACAGTAAAATGTACAACTAAAAATGCAATTCCGTTCGCGGAAAACGAATAATATCGTACAGTGGCCCATTCGAATATTTTTATTTTAAGCAATTCTTATTTTTCCAAAATAATACATGATACGTGTTTGAAAGCTTATATTTTTTGTTGGAAATTGAATAATTAAGGTTTATTCAAGACAGCTCTAGTGACAGCGCTATCTGTTGTATAGGATAATAACTAAATAGATGGCGCCATCTTTCGTAAAGTAAAGTATAGAAAATCACAAAATCAATAATAAATTAATGGATTTTTCGCGTAACTTTATTTTCTATATTAATTTTCTTAAAATGCAGTATTTTTGTTTTTAAACAAATAATAAATAGTATGGGTCAATTCAATCGACTTAGTTCTTTAGCGCGCTTTATGCAAAAACTATTGAAGGTATCCAAATACGGATTTTTTTATGTTTTGTAATAGTCCCGTAATTATTATTATAGATAGGCTATTTTCAAGAGCATAAGAAGTTACGTGATTTATTCGGATTTAACTTAAAAACTATTTAATAGATTTTAATGAAATTTGGTATAGTACTCAAGGAAGGACAACGACTACTTTGTACAGCAGAAATGTCTTTTTATGTTTGTTAACTTTTTACGACTTAATTGCTGAATGAATCTTAATGAAATGTGATAGCCACGCTTTCATATTAAATATGCACAAATATGATGTATGACTCAAGAACGGAAATTATTTTCAAGGCTTTTAGCAGAGAAGAAACTCGAAATATACAAATACGACTACTCATATTAAGGAATGCAATCATTGGGTGGGGATAGGGTGCATCTGTGTAGTTAATAGTTGCGACCGGAAAGCCAATTTAAAAATAAAATATGGCCCATCTTACTCGCTAATTTCATTAGGTTTTTTTTTTTAATCGCCAAGTCTAGAATCAACCAAGTGGTATAAACTATGACCAAGCGTGGAAAGCCGCAGGTATTAGATTAAAGTGCCGTGTACATAGACAGAATGTATGATGAGCAATAAGTATGCCGAGCCATCCTCGATGATATACTCCAGTTTTAGGGGCGGACTGCAAACATGCCGTTGCTGAATCGATACCCGGATTCGTAGGGACGAATACCGGAAATCAATGATTGCACAGCCGTAGCAATTTCCGGTTAATCCCGCACCCCGTACCCCCCGCGCGTTATTAGTGAGGCGCGGGGGAAGCGATTCCTTTTTATCTCGCTGTGATCGAGCTCATTATTTTTGATTTCTTTCATCTTACGTATATAATTTCAATTTTCCGTACGTATGCGTCTCTTACAAGTATCAAGGATATCAGTTTATGTGAATGATATCTCATCCTCGAATACTCTTCATGTAGTAGAATAGGTAATAAACTTTTCTAGCACATACATTGTATACCTACATGGAATAATGTGATTGTGACGTAAATTCACTTCATAAATTGGTATAATTTTATGACATAATAATAATTACAATATAACAATAATTACATAACACAGTAACAATTTTCTCCCATAAAAACTAATACATATCTTATTACGCCTGTTTTCTAAAGATGTAGACAGGGACTATACGTACGAATGGATCTCATTTGGTTGATTTTTCCATCGTTTTTGATGCCTCCAATCCTTCATATTTGTGGTAGGAAATCACAGCAAAATACATCTCACTTTTTAATTATTATATTTTAAAAACACCCGCCAAGTGCGAGTCGGACTCGCGTTCTGAAAGTTCCATACATTTTAACGAGTAAAAGTACATTGAAGTTTTTACCGCTACTCGCCGCCATAATAAAACGCATATTTCAAATTAAAAATATGAAAAAATAATTGTTAAGTGATATAACTATAAATAATGACATTCGGATTAATTCCTCTTCTTAGCAACGGGAAGTACCTTATCTAAGTATTGGTTTAGTTGCAAATGTTAAAATATGCGGCATAAATGTATTTGAAGCTTAACTTTTTTACAGCTCCAAGGGACCGCAGACCTAAGTACTATGTATTAATTTCAACTTAATATTTCTATGCGTTCCTAAACGTTACACATTTAGAAATACATGATTACTACACACGAGTGGTTAGATGAACGAAAACTCTGGCGTTATGTTACACACATGAAAAGTGTGACAAGTAGCAACGCTGCTGGTTTAAATTTACCGGTCGCGGTAGATTTAGCGCGATCAAAAAAAGAATCGTGTTTTACCGTTTCAAAAAAACCGTTCGTAATGTTTTCGCGTTTTCGGACAAGTTAACAAATACGTGTAATTAAATATTTCCAGCGGTGTGCGCCGGAACAATTGCGTCCCATCTGATAGTGGACACGGCGCGTAGGCCGACCCGTTGACCTCAACGGCACTGCCTAAAACAGATATCTGGTACGGTAATATCCATCAGAAAATTTATATGATAAACTCGCGGCCACCGACATCGATGTGTAAACTAGATTCACTCAACTTTACTTTGTTCGAGTAGGCATCTAGAAGCACTTTTAAAAACCCAAAGTTATAATTTTTAACAGACAGAAAACCTACTAAAAACTCAGTACTAACTTCAAAATAAAAGAAGTTTCACATAGCGTAACTATAATAATTTTTGCAATATACAACAAATTAATAAAAAATACGTACTCATGTAAACCAAAATTATGTTTAGTTAAAGTAGTCAACGACAGTACCTATAATAAGCCTTTTTTTTAAGATTCCGTGTCAAATGGCAAAAACATGATTCTTAGACATCATGTCCGCCTGTCCGTCCGTATATACGTCACGCTCATATCTCTGCCACCGTTTTGTCTTTTATGAACCACTGTACAATTCTATTAATAAATTGTGAAAACGAAATTACATACCTAAGGAGGATTATTAAAAATAATTTCTTTAAGTTAATATTTGGCGACATATGAGCTCCTATGATTAAACGAGGATTATATTATACAAGTTATCTGCAATTTTTTGCAATCGACAGTCGATTAATGCTACAGAATACTGAGTAGATGTATAAGTGACACACTTAACTGGTTTTTAGAACTTCTACGCATAGTTGATGGACTCTCATTTCTCATCTATCTTGAAATTTTATTTTACAAAATTTATTTTGCTCATCACTAATTCGACGTCATTTACAGATTTCGAAGCGTTTAAAATACACTAGTTAATGATACTGTGATTTTAAGGATAATCCTAGATTAGTGAGTTATTAAGAGATTAGTTGGCACACTAAGTACTGCATTTTTTTGCAATTAAGTAAATATGTATCTACAAAGGACTACTGTTACAATTTTTTTTTAACTACTTTGATACGTACATCGGCGTTCTGTTTCGAGTGAAATCACTTTTCATAGAAACAATAATCATTTTGAAAAAAGCTATTCGAGCTATATATACATTAAAATCAAAATCGTTTAAGGACAAACTTTAAGAAAGTATAATCACTTGTCCAGATCCGCCCGCGGCTCCGCTCACGAGAACTGCACAGTTGCACCGGGACCGATATATTTTTTGCGTAAATATCTATACTAATATTATAAAGCTGAAGAGTTTGTTTGTTTGTTTGTTTGTTTGTTTGTTTGTTTGTTTGTTTGTTTGTTTGTTCGAACGCGCAAATCTCAGGAACTACTGGTTCGAATTGAAAAAATATTTTTTTGTTGGATAGTCCATTTATCGAGGAAGGCTATAGGCTATACTACATCACGGTACGACCAATAGGAGTGGAGCATCAATGAAAAATGTTGCAAAAACGGGAAAAATTATTCCTTTTGAGAGCTTCCGTCGCGCGCGCTGCGTAAACGGTTGATGTTAAGCAAAAATCATGTATTACGGAATTGTACCCCTTTAAAAGTTCTAACGAAAAGTCCGCGACAGCATATGTGTATCTTTTAAGGTTAACTTACTATGACCTTTTTTATGACAATCAAATTTGTTCAACATAATGTACTATTTGCGAAGATGTTTTTTAAACGTGATATTAATCCTTATCAAATTAAATACGTTAGTTGTCTTAAGCATTTCATGCATATTATAATTGCCCTTTATATCATACAATTTAAATTAATATCTTAACAGTTTTTATTGAAATTTAAAAACTATAGCGGGAGAAAATAAATTCGCTGTCTGCCTCTGTTCGTTAACTTTTTACTTCCAAACCAATAGACTTTGATACAGTTTTTAGTAATATCTTATTTTCTTATTATCTTATAATCTATTAATCTATATAATAGAAATACTTATTATAAAGCTGAAGAGTTTGTTTGTTTGTTTGTTTGTTTGTTTGTTTGTTTGTTTGTTTGTTTGTTTGTTTGTTTGATAGATTGATTGATTGATTGTTTGATTGATTGATTGATTGATTGATTGATTGATTGTTTGTTTGTTTGTTTGTTTGTTTGTTGGTTGGTTGGTTGGTTGGTTTGTTCGTTCGTTCGTTCGTTCGTTTGTTTGTTTAAACGCGCAAATCTCAAGAACTACTGGTTCAAATTGAAAAATTATTTTTGTGTTGGTTAGTCCATTTATCGAGGAAGGCTATAGGCTATACTACATCACGCTACGACCAATAGGAGTGGAGCATCAATGAAAAATGTTGCAAAAAGGGGAAAAATTATTCCTTTTGAGAGCTTCCATCGCGCGCGCTGATTGATTGATTGATTGATTGATTGATTGATTGTTTGTTTGTTTGTTTGTTGGTTGGTTCTTTCGTTCGTTCGTTTGTTTTTGATGAAACTTTACACATATAACAGGATGTAATCTTTTGACTACACCCTTTCCATATGTGACATACAGAAGTTTTTGTATGTCTGTCTTTAAACAGATTTTAAGGAAACTTTGCTGACGGGAAAGAAGGTTGTCAAGATATTTGACATTAGCTACTTTTTGTCCGTCTGTTTGTCTGTACGTCTATTCAATTCAATTTTATCTATTCGAGCTAATTTCCAATACGGCTGAACAGATTTTAATGAAACTTTGCAGACGTGAAAGAAGGTTGTCAAGAGTGTCATAAGCTACTTTTTGTGTTTGTCTGTCTGTCTATCTGTCTGTCGTTTATCCTCATTGATCTGGCAACGTACAGCCGAAAGTACTAAGTCTATATAGGAAGCTTAAATTTGGAACATAAGTTTATTTTATAACGTGAGCATTATAAAGTTAAGAAAGGCTTTTTTAGAAATTTCAAACTTAAGGATGGGAATGGAGGGACTTAAATAATGACGTGTTTCAGGGTTTTTAGATTTTCACATTTTAAGAGTGTGAAACGGGAGATGAAAAATTGTATCGGTTTTTTAAAGGGTGGAAGGGGAATGAAGATTGAAAGTTTGAATGGATGTGACCAAAATTGGTTCCAGCAAAAAGTACGTATAAACCATCTCGAACGTTAATAGTACCTATAACCGGAATTTGTAGTCTACGTAAGCGAAGCTGCGGGCGGTCGCTAGTAGTTTATAAGCTGAAGAATACCATAGGCTACTTTTTATTCCGGAGAAAGGGGTCCCAGTGCAATTGTAAAAGCTAGTTTGGAAAAAAGTATAGCTCAAGTTACTCGCTGATAATGTAGCTTTCTATAAGTAAAAGAATTTTCAAAATCAGTTAAGTAGTTTTTGAGTTTATTCGTAACAAACAAAAAATCAAATCTTTCCTCTTTATAATATTTTTTTCTCTAAAGATAGCGACGATGACGGCAACAATATAAATACTAGAAGTAATCCCAATGCCCAAATTCAGACTGTCAAAAGTTTAGAATTCTTTCATGGACAATAAATATAGTTTATTTTGTTACAAATTTTAAAGAAAATACCTACAGCAAATAGAAAAAAATCACTAGTTTCCGCTTCGAAAAAATCGATTACTTTGATTGAAAATAATTGTCGTAAGATATAAATAAACTAGTCGTGACTGTAGGTAGTGTAATTCCCTAAACCTTATAATAATTATCGTCTTACCTTTCCATTCGTCCATCGTTGAATAATCGATTAATTATCCTATCCATAAATTATAAATAACGATCGTCCGATACATTTTCAGTATTACGTTATCGCGTGATACGTAGGTAAGTGAAAATCATTTTTCCCCTACACGAGAAGCGAACGTTGTCAAGGAAAAATTAATATTGTGCTGCATGAATGGAAATATCCTGCGTCGTTATCGGGACCGATACGTTGAGAAGACTAATGCTTGTAGGAAGTGGGACACGCCGGGTCCGAAAGGGGGGTTGGCATCCCGGGAGAGGGGTTAGAGTCCCTAAGGGGTGTTCGTTTCGCAGCGACTTTGTTTATGATTCGAGGATAAACGTGGAATCGGCGGGAACTAATTGGTTTTCCAGCCTAAAAACATCTATACACCACACAGTCACCGATATGTATCGTATAAAAAAAATTGATATTATTAATTTTAGGACATCGCGAGCTCTGTGTGATATCGCTAATAATACTTTACTAAAGTTTACACGGTCACTGGTAAAGACACTTTCTGACGTTCACTGTCGACTTAAATCTGACATGCCGGCTGTTAAGTTCACCACATACATCCGAAGGTTCAAATACAAACCTTATAGCGATAGAGAAATGAAATTAACAGCAGCGCACACTCTAGCAGAGACAGCATTTCAGTCGTTTCGTCCAAACATATAAAGACTAATTTACTGGTGTATAAGTTGCCGGTTTGTAATTACAATAACTGATAACGACCGCCTACGGACCCACACGCCTTTACACTCACCATTCGGTTCATAGTTCAAATTAATAATGCACACTCTAATATCATACGCCACTGCTGTCAATTTGGTTTCTCTATGGTCTAGCGTATTAGGATTACACACGTATTAGGATTCGGTACTCAAATGGTGCCAACGGAACATTATTACTAAGCCTCCAACGTCTATCTGTCTGTCCGTCTGTCTTACCTTTGATGGTTGCATTTTATGAATATGTGTTATTAAGGTGGAGACGCTCATTAATAACAAAAAGTAAAGGAAGGTTCTAATCAAGAAAGGTGTTTTAGAGAGTTTTTTATTTGTTTTCGCTTTATCGTAAAACGATAATACATACAAACGTCAAAGTTTTTGCCAATATATGTTGGTAAGAAAACTCAGCGTGCGAGTCCGACTCGCGCTTGGCCGGTTTCGTCGTACTAACAAATTAAAGAGAGGTATTAGACGTCGAGGATGTAAAAATGATATTGAATTTGATTGCATTTAATGTATTTATAAGTACACAGGCGCATACATAAATAAGTACAAGCCCGTTTTCCAGAGAGACAGGCTGACACTACAGATATACATTTATTACGTTTCATCGTGTGGTTAAAATTCAGCTATTCTGTAATTGAATTTATAATCATCAAATCGTAACACTCCGACACATCGAACCGTTAGTGAAAAGAATAAACTAAACTAAATCATTTGTAATCCGGAATTCGGTGAAAGTCCAATGTATAGGTGCAGAGCAGCGAGGGTCCATCGACCAACAAATCCTCGCGCATCAGCCGCCGCCCCTTCAATTTAGAAGCACAAATCCATCACCTTTTTCTACCTCTATACTACAGACCGTGTATACCGTCTCTAAACCGTATTTTCCCTCATTCATTTTGTATTGAGCGCCCGGTGGGGCTACCTGACGCGAAAGAATAGAACAAACTTTAGAGACTTCCGCTAATGTTTAATTATTATTTATTTTCGTAATCCAAATTTAATGTGTTGTTGTACCACCGGATTCTATATGGATGCGCAAGAAAGTGAAACAAGATATATTTATTCTATTAGCAAAATATTATAATAGATATCCCAATAAATCTATTAATATTTACACGTCACTTTCAAATTCGCTTATTGTTTATTTTACTTTTCAATGTGTATTTGACCTTAGTTGTTATTACTCGACCGTAAATTCAAATCTGTATCATATCTATTGAAGACATTGTAAAGTTAGTGGCTTTTTATTTTCGGATGTTCGAGCGGAAAGCATGTCTTCTTCAAAACTCCCTTCAAATTTAATTAGCCGTCACTTGTTTTGTCTAAACTTCTTACAACAGAATTAATGACGAAAAGCGTCGATATTCGATTTTATGTTATGGAAAATAAAAAAAATTTGTTTAGTATATAAATATTATCTCTATATATTCCCTATTCCAGCCGTAGGCACCTGTCAAAAACGGTTCACCCTTTTTCATTATCATAGAATTACACGGGCTAGAATATTGTTTGGAATCCTCTTAAAGATAACTCACAATGCAGCTCATTATACTTTTTACACTTTAATACATCCTTTGACAGACTTTGCTTTTTAAATACCCAATTAGATGCATATGGTGCAATTTGGCGCCTATAATACAAGCTATTATAGCTCGTAAGAATATTACAACAAACAATATCACGGCTTTGTAGAATAGTTTTTTTTTTAAATTTTGTTGCATCTTAATAAGTAGTAATCAAGGTCGACCGTTTTTGTTGTTGGATGAAAGATTAAAGGAAAAAGCACAAACTTTTTCATTAACTTATTAATACATGATTTTACGAAATTTTACGCAATTTTTCAATTCGCAACGCAGAATTGATAATGCATATGCGCATAATTAATTTATTATTTCTACAATGTTTATGAAAATAAATCTCAATAGAGTACTCCCGTGCTTATGGTAAGTAAATAACACCTTACGATAAACCAAATATTTATATAAAGTCAAATTCAAAGGCGAAATACAGAACATACAAGCAAAGAGATTTTCGCATTTATAATTTTAAATCAGATATTTTAAACTTGTGGAGTGTAACAGGGAATTGCTATTATTTGCTGACAATTTACGGTTGGGATTCGCTTAAGATTACAATATTACTACATGTCTGTTACCTACTCTAATCTGATGTATCATCCACTTGGCATTTCACGACAACTGACCGCCTCCAAATCGAACTTCTTGACAACATTTAAAATTTTTAACTTGAAAGTAGAAAGAAAAATAAGGGACCCGTATTTTTTCGATATAGTAATATTTTCCAGTCATTTTATCTAATTAAAAAGTTCCTGATTCTAAAAGGCCATGATGTCATAAAAATTACATGACGTTTTAATAATTATTATAATAAATTTAATTATATAATATTATAGTTGACGTTTGGTTAACGTAACGTAACTTTAATAGGTACGATTTAATAAAACTTTTATGTTTAAAAGCGTTCTGCTTGGATAGCTTAAAAATGACGTCATCACCAATGTTTGTGAATAATACGTTTTTGTCATAAACAATTGAAAATTTTATACGAGTCATGTACAAATTTCCGACCAACTTCAAAAATGCTAAAAACGTTTTTTTTTTTTAATTTTCTTCACTTAAAAAATATAAAATGTTAATTTTCGTCACACTAATAGAAATCTGGGTCTCACACTAACATCTCGTGCGCCAATCGCCCTAAGTCGGCCATTATTCTTCATAGATCAACACTAGGCCGCATTATAAAAAGGAATTCCGGCGCCTTTCAATTTAAATATCTATTCACCGTGGAGACATTCTACGATTGATGTATCCACATTTATACTCGTATGTATGCGTACAGTTGACGTGATAATATTGTTAACAAAATATTCACTTGTACGTAAAATTGCATTTGTTTACATTTCAAGTCCAATGAGGGATTGAATTTGGTTAACCTGAATATGTAGATTATATAATCATTTAATTTGGCTATATTTTGGTAATTTATGATACACACATTATCTTCATTATCGAATTTAAATTGAATTTCTATCAATCTACAAAAAAATATTTAAATGTAACTTAATGTGATGCTATTACGTGATATGCCCTTTTCCGCCATAAAAAGCTTTGATTTCTTACCCACTCTTACAAGGAGAAGTCCTTGTAGTATTTTCGAACGGTTAGTACATTTATTTTGATTTTCAGTAGATGTGTCTAACATCTAACACAATACCTTACTTGCATCGAATAGAAATTTATTGATTAAAACAAGAAACAGGTTCAAAATATTAGCAAACGCTCTAACTTTGCAACCACAATAATTAAAATAACAATTGGTATAATGCTTGAGCAGCAGCAGTTGTCAGTAAATACTATGATTAAGGTATATCGCATAAGGTTGGTGCTCCCTTGGGGAACTGTGTGGGGGAGGGGTGGTTTCGCGCTATCTATTTATTATTTATTAGAGCAACAGACAGCGCGAAGTCAAGCCTCTTGCATTGCGCACGTTCCTCAGGGAAGAGCAAGTTTATGCAATGTACCTTTGATCATGGTATTTATTGTTTTTGTATTTTTCATTTATAATTTTATTGTGATGATGTCATGTGCACCAAATAATGTTTTGTCTTCTTCTTCTAGACAACTGGTGCTAAAATTGACGTGAGATACTTAAAAACACCGACAATTGTAAATGCTATAAAAGTGACATATAATCAGGTTTTGTGTGTTGAGTGTACTAATGGCGGGCGTACAGTAGAGGTAATATTTCGTCGCCGCTCTCTATGGTGACGCAGTTTCAAAATATTCCTGTCAAAAGCATGGTCGAAACGAAATCAGGGCTGACAAATAGATTCTGTGAGTAATTAAAAATGAAATAATTGACTTTGTAAGTAACCATCAATTTATAAATATTTGCTTCATAATTCTTCACGAACAAAGTGTGAAAAGTGGGCATAAGCGTATAATACTTTGACGTATAAGTTTGCTAAAGTGCAAAATCGGGGCTGCGGTGTGTATGTATATATACATAAATATAATCTATATTTTTCGAATTGAAGACCTTTCACTCGATATCAAACACGAAATTTTTATCAATAATTATTTTTTTGGTAGCAGTTTATAAATTTTATATCCGCAATAAGCCACCATATTGAATTTTATATTACGTAGGCGGTAACCCGCAAATCAGCATGATGCAATGCCTCCAACGTGTCTCATTTATCAAAATACGACGAATATTTTGGGAGGCACGAGGAAACGAATGAACATACATACTACACACACATCGCATGCTAAAATTATAACCTTACTTACTAGTCGAGTAAAAAAATCAAAATAAAGTAAAAAGTAAATAAGTAATAAAAATTTCTGATTCCTGTTACAAACTTTAAAAGATATAAATTGATGGAAATATGATGAAAACAAAAAATGGTTGTAGCATTAAATGCAAAATGAATTATGAAGTGGCAACCCTAAGTTGATCTGTTTATTTTTCAATAAGCTGCATTCGGCGGTGACGCCAACGTGAATCATCGCTAGATACGACGCACTGCGCGGTACGGTAGTGTTTAGTAATAGTTACCTAATATACCTACCACTTTCTCTATAACGATTCAATAACTCACATGTGATTCATGCAAACTGACTTAACATTTTTAGTTTTATGTGTTTTATTATCATTGAGACACATGGACATACTATTACAAAACTGTATCGAACTGATGCCTGTGTACCTACGTATTGTAATCGACTAAAAATCATTATTTGAGAAAATATTTGACAGACAGGCAGACAGACACACGCAAAAACAAACAGACGGACGGACAACAAAGTGATCCTATAAGGACTCATTTTTAGTAAATTGTAACACCCGTCAAAAATTCTAATCGTGGAAACAAGCGATGTTGGAAGCAAAAGCCAATCTGGTTTGTTTAAATTAAACGGACACAGACTAGATTCACTAGAACAAATATTATTATATATGTATGACTGATCATAGAGTAGTGTATGGTTTTAATCATGGAACCATGAATTTAATAGTCACAAATGTCAATTCACAGTATTTAATGATATTACGCAATTTTGCGGGGTTGACGGGGATTTTTCGGAGGTGAAGAGCGGCGCACGGAGCCTTGCGTACTAAAACTCGGACTAAAACTGGCCGTCTTACACGAGCTGGCTAGAGTATGAGTGGTTAGACGGTAAAAGCAAAAGAGGGCTTCTAGTCAATTCATACTTTTATGTGATTGATAGACCAAATGCTGAGTCAACTCCAAGAAGAAATATATTGTATATTCAATTTACTCATTATACTCATCACCACGTGCTATGAAAAATACTCGTGAAAACAAATCTAATAAACCTAATTTCGGTAAGTTTACTGCTAGTCGTTGAAGGGTTCTGTTATCCACCTTCCAGTTCCATTATCACATTGTCTCGATATAACCATAATGAGCTGAACCAGTACTTTAAAGGTAAATTTATTAATTATTAAAACGAATACGGTAAGAATAACCTCTCAATATCATACAAAAAATATAATTTTTTTCTAGTTACGGAGTTCCCAAATATTTATGAAAATTCTCGCGACGCTGAAATTATCCCTGTGACGTCATCTGGACGGTTGAGCTTATAACGATGCTTTCATCAGCAAAAAACCAATGCTCAGAGTAAATAAAGAATTAAGAGGTACAGTAATTAAGTCAAATGAAATTGTAATTGTCATGAATCAATATAAATATTATGACTTTCTTCATACTCTAAAATAATGTAATTAGTAAACATCTGTCCAGAACACGTCACAGAAATATTTTATACAAAAACCATGTGTTAAAAATGTTGGTCCAAGCCCATTGTCTAATTTCGATCCAAATAATTCATGTAGTAACATTTCAACTCAACTCAACCGCTGAGGAGTTCCCTCGTGAGGAACCAAACCTTTCTGTGTCACCAGGACCTTACTACGTTAGCTTCCAAACTACATGCACCACGACAATGGAAAGTAATTCTAAATAAGTTTACAAGATTAAACATACAACAAATGAAGTTAAATAAAAGCTTGTAAAAAAGCAGACGGTAGGTTGTATTTTCAATGTTTTGCAGACAGTCTGTGGCTCACAGTCAGCGTTTTAAAATGCTTCATATTAATAACAGACAAAAATATTTTGGTCCACTAATAGCCGCCCTACTAAAAGTTTACTACGTTTAAGAAACAGTTACTTTGCGACTAAGTGATATAAGTGCAACTTAAAAGTTCACACCTGGAATTAAGTTATTAACTCATCATTATAGTCGGCCGCTAGGACCGTTAACTTACGCTTAATTTGATACTTTTTTTAAGTTAACGGTCTTGTAATTTTCCGCGCTTTCGTAACCAATGGAATGTTTGGAAAAAATGGCTTAACGATGTGCCCAGAGCTTGAATATGTACACATTTTTTAACGCACGCAATAGTTGCCATTCCTTGCCTCTATTTTCCCGAACGGTAACTACACTATGTTAAACTAAAAAAAACATGACGTCGTATTGTTTTTTCTGGAATATTTAGATTCAACACAATTACGAGAATGCTTTATAAGACACGAAAATAATATTTATAAAGCAGTTTACATAAAAATAGTACTCATGGGTACATGCTGGCGACGTTATCGCTATGTAAGCAATTTCATCCAGGCAACCTTTGGATAGAATATTTGAGGGTTGCATAGTAAGAAATAAAAAGATGTAGGTAGCACGATATACCTAACTACATCTTTTTATTTCTTGTGGTGGCGAACCCGCTTCTTGCTTAGAAGGTAGTGGTTCGAATCCCAGGGCATCTACCAATAAGTATTTTCTGGTTTAAGTACACATCTATCACTGACTCCGTGCCTCGGAGAGCACGTTAAGCCTTCGGTTCGGTCGATTAGAAGACAGTCGTTACAATCCACCACCCCGCACTGGAGCAGCGTATTGGATTAAGCTCCAAGCTCTTGCAGTAGGGCTAAATGGGCAGATATGGCCATTTTCCTAATCATTTATGTTAATATGGAAATGAAAAAAAATATTAACTTGCTAATCTTTATTTAATACAAACGTCTATATTGATTCAAGTTGTTTGGCGTCCATTAAAATGTGAAACTTGACACATGTAGTCTTTAGGTGCAGATGTTCAGGATAGTTACTTGATGAATTTATTAACATTTATTTCCATGAATTCATAACAATTATAATTGTGGACAATAATTGCTCATAAATGGAACAAAAACATCATTTCTTGAAAGGAACAGGAACTACGTTAAAAGGACGTTTTGTAGACATAATATAAATTTATTCGAAGAATAAAACGAGGATGTAATTTAAGATCTCAGACTTATTCGAGGCAATAATGTATTAAATTATTTTTTAGAACAAAATAAGGAAAATCTCCGAAAAAAAGAATATATCTATTATTCAGTCATTATTCACTGAAATATCGAGTTATAATTTTTTTTCCTTTTGGAGATTGGCAGAGTTGATGTCACGTAGCTTTTTGGTAAATAAAACCATCAATGACAGGTATATTTTTTTTCTATTTTTTTTTGTTTGTGTTTTTGTGATAAAATTTAAATAACCTGAATTTATGAATATTTTGAACTTAAACTTTATTTATTTATTTTTTAAAAGTATGTTCTTTAGTGTACTTAAGACGACCGCTTAGCCTAGTGGGCAGCGACCCTGCCTGCGAAGCTGGAGCTCCCGGATTCGAATCCCAGGTCGGGTCAGTATTTATATGATGAATATTAATACTGACACCGGGTTTTGGTTGTTATATGTATGTGGTGTCTTCGCTTGGTACCCAAAATACAAGCAAATGCTTAGTTTGGGACCTAGACGTTGTTGTGATTGTGTGTGTTATTATTATTATTATTTAAAATAAATGTACGGCATACATTTTCAGTAATAAGTATAAATTATTAAAGTAGGTAGAAAGATTCGGTTGAATCGATCATTTATTGCCTAATTAGATAAATGTATTATAGACCTATTATCATTGTAACGTGGAGTTCCCTTGGACTACGGAGTCGTTCAACTTCTACCTTGCATCAGTCGTACGAATCAGTTGAAACTAGAAACAATATATCTTGGAGCACTAAAACGAGTAGGACAGCTGCCTATGAGCCTAAACATACACACTCTTTATGAGATGCTCGACGAGGATCCCTATCAGGTGCGAACTATTCGATCTTCACCGGAACATACTCCAACGAATTCTTAACCAAAGAAATATTCCTGATTGCGAAGAGGCCAGAGCACGACACACCCGCCATGGTATGTACGTACAATATCTTAATGCCATCTACTCGGATCGAATCCCTGCAGACAACAATTCCTACTGGCATAAGAAAGAAACCAGTGTCAAAACGACCGCCAGAGCCAGGCTGGATGGCCTGTCCTAGTGCAACAAAGTGTAGTGTAGTGTGCCAAAGACTAAATTGAACAAAACGCATTAGTTTAAGTTAACTTTAAGGTTTTAATTTAGGATAGCCGTTAATATCGGAAACATATATAGTTTTAAAATACAATTGTATTAAAGCCGTTATAAGCAAAATAAATATTTAAGAAGTTAATGTTATAAGTCGACCATGTCCCACCTAGATGGACCAACGCTCTATTTCTGATCTGCGAATCAGAATTATTATGACTCGCCCTCACTCTGTAATCCCCTAATTAATGGAATAAAAATTTTTCTGATTCTGATTTTCGCACTGCGCACTTAAGGCTGGGTTAGTCTACGTTAAACGGTAAGACTTTGTTAAAATTTTAAATATAACTTCTAGTTGAAATTACTGAATTAAACTTACGATAAAGTAAAAGTTTCGAATGGCAACCATTATAGGTACAATTACAATTCAACATCAGACAGGTAAAGCAACAGTAATAAAGTCATGGTTTTTATATAGCTAAATGGTATGTGGAGTCCAAATTCTAGACGTCCGTGTTACACAAGAATTTTTGTTCATTCACAAAATTATCAGCTGTACTGATCTGGGCATTCATCAATAAATCGCATCATAAGAGCAGTCAGCTGATTCGCAGATGTAGTGAACACACGGCGCGCCGGGGCCACTATAACTGTACGCGCTTTGAACACTTTGGATGCCATGGAACCAGCAGAAAGGACACTGCCATACAGTTTATGCGTACCGAGCAACAACTAGTAATGTTTTTAACACAATTTGATTAAATTATTGTACGAGAATTCGATAAATATTTTAGCACGAGGAAATAGGCAATTATGGTATTCTATCTATCAAACGAATCTTCATTGTACTAAGTTTCATTTATAATTGTTAAGAAGCCAAATACGATCACAAAGTAATAAATTTTTTCATCATTGCTATTTTTGATCACAATACCTTTACAGTTCGAATTTTAAATCTTTTTAATTAAAGTAATCTCAATTAAATTAAAATTAATCAAATTAAATCATGTCATATTTTATTCCGGCATTATAAAATGAAACAGATATCACTCGCCTTATTTTCATATGGTATTTTCGCCAACGTTACGGAAATAATTTCTGTGCTTCTGCGCTATAATAGCATAGCTTAGAAATATCATGTAGGCACCATGTAGAGTGGTGGTAGTAGGGGGCAAACATGCCTGCAATTTCAATCATATATGTATATTGCACAATACCTTATAAAATGATTGGCATCATATATGTCATCCTGCTTCGACTTGGCAGTTGTTTTTTTTTGTATGTACGCAAAACAAAACCTTACTGAGCGATAGTTGTATGAAAATCCGAAAACTGATTCATAAATATTTGCATACACGCTGTATTTTACAGATGAACCTAATTTCGATATATTAACTAACAAGCATCGAAAAAATATTGAGTTGATTGGAGTTTCAAAATTCCTATATTAATATAATGTTATGCAATTTTTAAAGTGTAACATGTATAACGGATGGATGTCGCGATGATAGTTACTAGCACAGTAAAGTAGTTCAATAGAATCGTTGACATCATTCGACAATAGTGATTTCAAAGAAATATTAGAAATTCGTTTCCATACATAATAGTTCCGACAATAATATATGCTAAGGCAAGAAGATAGTCAGCAACAAACCACGCAATGCAAGTCAATTGACTCGTCTTTGGTTAGTATATCCAAGATCGGCGAATGAACCAGCTGAGCATAGCTGTTCATTCATGCGAAAGTGTAGGTAATCAATGTTATATAAACCATTAAAGTGAAATACGGAGGAAACTAATTTGTCATTGATTTAAATTTTATTCTAAAATCATAGGTTAATATTTAATGTCCTGTCTGTCGAGTGTCTTAACATAGGATGTGTGTGCGCCGAAGCACTTGTCGTGCTTGTAACCACCTGGCCCAGGTGGCATGATCAGCTGTTGGGGACCGGTCTAGTCGGCCCGAGGAAGTCACCGCAGTTCTTATCAGTTTATTGCGATACCAAGTTACGGTCACGCTTAAAGACGGTGTGGTCATAATAGTGTTTAAACCCTTTTAACTAGAGTTCCTTCATCGAAAATAATCAATATTTAATTTCATATAGGTGATAGGTATTGAACTGGCGTTATTTTGAAATATACTGTAATACCATTTTGATAACAGTACAATATGATAACAGACTATTAATTTAACCATTTTGTATTTGTTTCTATTTATAAATTGATTGAGTTTAATTACGGTCAAGAAATCTTGAAAATTACTAATGAGGAATACCGTAAAAAACTAATCAAGTGCGAATCGAATTCCCACGGAGAGTTTTTTGAACTCCGATTACTTTACATATGAAGACTTTATACTAAGAAATCATAAACATTACGTCACAAGTAAAATATCTATTTCGCTCCCCCTTGAATATTTTTGCATATCAGATACATATTTCTAAAACCTGTACTTTGGCGCCATCTCGCGGAGTCATTTTGTAACTAAGAAAAATATTTTTTGTCCCATATGAAGCTTTGTCTTAAATTATATCTAATTTAATTATGTTAAAAGTGGGTATCTTATTTGATTAATATCTATGAAAGTAACACGAGTTTGAACGACATTGAAATAGAAACAAGGAGAACAATCTGGGGGCACGGCCGTGCCCCCACCAAGTCGAGCAAAAAAGCGTCACGGCCGTACCATCCTTTTCTCGAAGCAATTCAGACCATTTTCGACCCCCTGTAACTTCGTTGTGGATAAAACTAGAAGACTGAAGTTTTCAGTAACCATGCAGGCATATTATATAAGCATATTACACGTTTTCATTCAATTTGAACCTGTATTTTTAAGAAATTATAACGGGTCAAATTTCTTAATTTTGTCACTCACTGACTAAATAATTGAATTTACATATGTTTTCAGGCGATTGAATTTACACGTGTTTTCAGGCGATGGCCAAGTCTCAATATATTTATATAAAACATTAAAGAATTTTAATATTGATATGCATCACTATAAGTATTACATGGTATTACATGGTATGATGACTTGGTATTACATGGATCTCACAACTTTTTACCGCAGAACAACTGAGTTGCGAGTTTTTTTTGATGGGTTTTATTATATCGTTATGCACAACTCTCGTTTCCTCCACAATAGGAGAATAAGTCAATCAGAGACTTGTGACCGAAAAATGTGAACAACCTTCAATCTCATTTAAACATACATTATTTAATGGATATTCAATGGAGTGCATGAAAAAAAGTCACTGCCTTTTCCTAAAATATACACAATGTCTCTAAATTCCCTGCTAATTTTACAGACACAGCCTTTCCTCAAACTGAAAAATTTTTGTTCTGTGCGCTTTGGCGTTTTTATTTTGAGATTTATTTAAATTTTAAAATTATTTAAAATCATTTATTTATAGTGAGTAAAAAAATAAATGCATTTTTTATGCTCTCCAAAATGAAATAAGTAAATACGTGATTGACATACAAGCAAGATAAAACATGACTTCATGAAAAACTGCAGTACAAATTAGTTATTTTAAATTTTTTTACGAATTGTTACCGCCAAAACTTATTTAGCTTGAGGATAGGTTGTAGAAAGTAGGAACCATGTAGGTATAAATATGTATAAATTCAAAATTAGTTTTTTTTATTAAGTTATTTGGGATCGATTGCGATTCTGTTTAAAAAAAATAAATATCCATACATAAAAAAAATTGGAATCGATAGACATCACGAAATTAAAGAATTTGCGTGTATTAATATATTTTCATTTTGAGGTCAGTCGTGATAGCCGAGTGGCGGCGAGCTGCTTCTTGTTTGGAAGGTCATGGTTCGTATCCCAGAAACTGGTATGTATCAATGAGTTTTCTGACTTAAATATATAACTAGCTCTAACTCCGTGCCTCGGAGCACGTTAAGCCATCGGTCCCGGCTGCCATCATTAGACGTCAGTCGTTATAATTCACCAACCCGCACTGGAACAGCGTGGTGGATTAAGCTCGAAGCACTCTCATCCCAAGGAGAGGCCTGCACCCCTCCATAATGAGCTCATGTGGAGTTGAGTTTAGTATGAGAATGTAATATTAATCTTGCTATCAGATACAAGTTAAAAACCAACCTTTCTTTAGTTTTAATCTATTGCTAAATTTCTAGGTCGTTTCCTGTGATGGCTGATCTAGTGTCATTTAAATAACAACCAGCCATCTGCCGGCATCAGATGAATTTATGGCCGTTGCCGTGTTCGATTCCAGCCTGCAAATTACCGCACAGGCGACTCTGGCGCGCAGCTGCCTCACTACAAACCCGTGCATTTCTTTTTTACGGCCTAACTCGAATTCAAATAGTTATCTTTATCAGAGGTTATAAAAATGTTTATGCGTTCGCTCGAGTCGTTTGGTATCCTCCCTTAACTAACGTTTTATGTGTCCACTCGCGCCCGTCCTGGATTATGGATATTTTGGAAATACATTTCGCGACATTTACATTTCATATTTATGCTCCGAAAGCAATATCAGATATCCAACTGACATTCATAATTTTAATATTATAGAGTTACGAAGTTGGTTAAGGGGTTTTTTCCCGTTAAAAGACGCGCCCCTTAATAGAAGCATTATACTAGCACTCCTATATCTCGATCATAGGTACCACTCATATATTATTTTTTTTACATTAAACTTAAATTGTCGTTTGGACTATGATGGCAGCTGTCATGGCGACATTGCTACCAGGAAATCCTCAAACCCACAGCAGAGTTATTACTGTCACGAGACGCAATCCCCAAGTGCCCACACATTCGCAGAGTCGAGTTTTTCCGGTAGGGTGATTCTCGGATCGCTTAATTTGATGTCTTTTATAACAATTTCTAAGAAAAAGGAATGTTCATAAAAGAAACGAAGTCTTTTTCGCGGGCCGCCCCTTAAGGTACAAACATGACACAAATTTGACTTTCTCATGTTTATCGCACCTAACCGTATACGTCAATTTGAAACACTGGAGTGTTAACAAAAAACATAAATATAAAAAAAATCGTCCTTTCTTTACTGTTTCGTATACATGATGTACACGATTATGAATCTTTTAGTAAATTTTCATAGTCTGCTCTCTTTTTTAGACATCTTATACGTACTCAACTAAATTTTATTATAATGAAATGAACCGAAAAATTTTAAAAAAATATTATTATTGTAGCGAGAACTTTGTGCGCGTTGATTATTACAAGCAAATTACTTGCAAATGATATGTAGCCGTTATTTTGTAAGTAATTTGGATAATATTAAGCTAGGTATATAGTAGGGTTGCGTTTGAATAATTTCTAAGTGTGTGTTCGTTTAGTGCCGTTTTACCCAGTAACTGCTCATTTAATTATTGTAGTTTTTAATGGTAAAAGTCTAAAAAAAGTAGATTAAGCATATTAAGTGTTAATATTAATATGTAGTGTAGTCACTACATATTAATATTAAACTTAATATATAATATACACTGATAAAGACGACCGCTTAGCCTAGTGGGCAGCGACCCTGCCTGCGAAGCTGGAGGTCCCGGGTTCGAATCCCAGGTCGGGTCAGTATTTATATGATGAATATTAATACTGGCACCGGGTCTTGGTTGTTATATGTATGTGGTGTCTTCGCTTGGTACCCAAAATACAAGCTAATGCTTAGTTTGAGGCCAAGACGTTGTTGTGATTGTGTGTGTTATTATTATTATTATTAAAGAAATTATATTAAAGTGACATTTTGATTTTAGTGTTGCCGTATGAGATATGTGTTTGATACGACTCACAACAACCATTTGAAAATGTCTGCATATGTAATTTATGGACGTTAGAATCTAAGTGCCCGGCTTAGCAGTAAATAATAGTTCAAGAATGGCCAAAATGGCGCTAGTGTAAAATTAGTGTAGATGGAATAATTGCTGAGTGGCAATATTTAATATTTTTTATGACTATAGTAGTCAATGAAACGAAACCTGAACTACTCACGTAGTCAAAAATAATTAAGTAAATTATATAACCTAAAAGTTGTTTTCTTAAAAGTCAAAGTTCAATATTAATCCATATTATTTGTTTAAAAATAAAAAGACTGCGCCGTAAGAAAATTATTATCAAAAATAAAGTGACGCGCAAATACCTTTAATTTTGATTTTGTGATTTGTTTTGCCGTGGGGTTGAATAGACTCTGAAAAAAGTAATTGCATTCCGATGGAGAAGATAAACCATTCAATGGACGCAGCGAAATAAGTTTAAAACTTATTCGCTATAATTTACGATGCCATGCCATCAGCCCATTGTACTCCACTGGAGGGCCTTAGGCCTCCCCCTAGGTTAAGGGAGCTTGGAGCTTAAATCTACTACGCTGCTCCAATGCGAGTTGGCTGATTGTAACGACCACCATATATTGACTGCAACCGGGACCGACTGCTTAACGTGCTCTCCGAGGCACGGAGTCAGTTACAGTATTACTTAAGTCAGAAAAACTCATTGGAACAAGTACGGATTCGAACCACGGCCACACGGCCTTGTAAGTTTGAACAAGTTCGCTGCGTACGGGCTATCACGACATTACTTTACGATAGATGGCGCTGTCTAATTAGTTATTATTCTTTACAACAGATAGCACTATTTGCCAATTTTGAACAAAAATTATAAGCTTTCAAACACGTGACATGTATTATTTGGAAAAAATACATTTTCCTTGAAATAAAAACATTCAAATGCAACTGTGTAATGTAACATATAGAGATGGCGTCACGTGTATAAGTTTTAATACATGATATCTCAAAAACGCCTCTTTCTTGAAAATATCATATGCCACAAACAATTTTCAAAAAAGGCGATCTTTTCAATAACATGTTTCAATTTAGGGCAACTTATAGTCACGTAATGATTACTTGGGTCAATGGAGAAGTTTCATGATGTTCAAAATATATTTAACTCGATAGAATTGAAGTATAGACCGAAACTAATAAGACAGTGAAAGTTTTTTTTTGAAATCCACCAGTAAATGACTGAGAAATAAATTATTTAAATTTATGTATTTACGCGCGGTTTGCCTGGTGGCCTCGCACTGCCCGTGACGTCACGTTACCAACTCGATCGGGTGTCGCGTCGTCTCACTGCACCAAAAATTATGCCGTCCTCGCTGTTATTATTATACGAACTAAGTTCTTATATTTCATCCAAGTCTCTATTATCTTTTCTTTATTTAATAGGTAGTTAAGTTTTATTTATATTGTATTGTATTGTATTGTATTGTATTATACTTATTTGATTATAATGGAACAAGTGTTTGTAAAATTACAAAGTGATAATTTGCCTAAAATTGATATTTTCACCATTTTGGATTTGAAATTTGTTATAGTGTGGTCAAAAATATGATATCCGCCATAATGTGGCGGCGGCCATCTTGGACTGATTTTCATCAAACATAGCTAAGAACATTTCCGACTAATTCACCTTTCACGTAAAAAAATCTGCAACCAAATCGGTTCATCCGTTTGGGAGCTACGATGCCACGGACAAAGAAACAGATACACACACACGTCAAACTTAT
Source organism: Luffia ferchaultella (assembly GCA_949709985.1). Classification (NCBI taxonomy): domain Eukaryota; kingdom Metazoa; phylum Arthropoda; class Insecta; order Lepidoptera; family Psychidae; genus Luffia; species Luffia ferchaultella. Next base: position 1,067,305 of record OX453255.1, on the reverse strand, counting down.
AACACCCCTCTTTTTTCGTCGGGGGTTAAAAACACTGCGACTCGTTAGCGCGCAAGTGACTGAATGCCAATGAATTCGGGCAGCATGACGTCACACGCTGAGCCGTTGCACGAAGCGAAATTATTTTTGAAAGCGCGACTTCAATGTCCCATAACTTCTTTATTTGTCGAGATATTTCCATGATTTTTTCACACTTTTGTTTTATTTAGCTTAAATTTTAATAATAGCGAATAAAAATAAAATTAGTAAACTTCTCCATTGCATATGGCGCAATGGTCATTTTCATTAGCGCCTTCTAAGCACAATCCTTATTAATTGTTTTATGGCGGACACTTTTCATACACAGAGTGGATCCTCCTTACCTCTGCCCTTCATAATATAAATCTTCACTGATTTGCACGTGACGAAATGTCATTTGCGATTGACTAAAAGATGAAATTGACAAATGAACTGAGTATCACTCCCCTGCTTCCCTACTTATAAACAGCCCGAACGTGAATCATACGATCCTAATCGTGGATTCATTTGAAATTGGCTAAACCGATTCAATTGACATCTCGTAAATGGGATCGGGTACGATATATTTATGTCTATACCGTGCCAATTTTTGAAAGTTAGAACCAAACAAAAATGACTTCCAAAGAAATTTTGTATTTATAACGACTAAATTTTTTTGGTCATATCGTTCAGAAACACAATAATAGATGAAATTAATAATATAATAATAATAATAAGAATAAAATAGTTCATACCTCTATTATATTAACTGTTTTGAAAAGAATTGAAGGAGGAATGAAAGAAAGGGCAATTCCAATTTTATTATTGAAATTAAAACAATACTACGATCAACCGACACAAGCAGACAAAAAATCTTATGAAGTTGTAGCTAGCGTTTTTTTATTTTTGAAAAGAATATGTAATCGATAACTGAAGACATGTCAGAATAGCCATCCAGATTACGCGAAATCACGCTCTGTACAAAATTTGAAGTCTTGAAAATCCAACCGCAGATTTCCAACGCGGTCGGCCTACTCTTACATACAATCTTTTACATACATACAATCTGTTGTATTATACGCCTCTGTCTACTTTATTATTCTATGCTATAGCATAGTGATAAGTCATTCAATTGAAATCGATATTGAATATCGAAACTTGTCAATGAAACATGGGCAGTTTTGTATTGTTTATTGTTTTGTAATCCAACTGACAAAACACTTTTAAGTTTCTAGTCTATACTCTATTCAGTACACTCGTAATAATACATCGAAAAATCTTAACTGTCGATTAGGTTCAAATTTAGTTGTTTATTCTGAAATGATATATTAAGTAGATAAATCCAATCAATTCACAATGGGTATTGTTTAAAATTTTGCGACAGAGTCCAAAAATTTTTGTATTTAGAAGGGTCCATAATCAACAGAAAAAATTGACATTTTTCGGAGACATGAGATAAAAATGAAAACGTCAAATATTAAAGTGACGTCACTACTTCATACAGCGGTCGACAGCTATACACAATACATAGAATTTTGTCGTTATAATTAGTAGTCGTGACATCGTCAGCTATGAATTTTTAACAATCGATTATTCCTAGAAAAATCATCCAATAATTGTAAAAAAAATTAGTGTTCTGATTCAAATTGTTTTCATTTTCATAGAAGGTTTTCAGGCCTCAGTTTGTTTTAAATCTGTATGAATCCAGCAGTTGAGAATAGTCTTTCTGATGAAGGTGTCGTCAGATCATTGTCGTCATCGGCTAATGTTGGAATAATGCCAATTATTTCAGGTCAAGCTTCTAAAAATGTGGTAAGTGTAGTTTCTGCTGTCAATGTTAGAAAACATTAACTTGAGTTGTTTCGATAGACGACAGGCAAGGATACCAGGGATTCAGCTACGATGTGGTTAACGAAACAAAAATCGTATCTAATGTAGCAAATCATTAATTATGATACTGATCGATCGTAATACTACAATAATCAACGGTTTACGATTCATCACTTCGATATCGTTAAATCCCTAGTTGTAAATAACGTTCAAATTCTCTTGTTAGGGTAGAAATGACATATTATGTGGTTTCGTCTTCTAAAATCACTTCGTTTGGGAGTCAATTATGACAGAAGAAAAGACAAATTCCCATGGGCATCTTCGACCGGGACAAACAGAAATCTATGTTATTTTTCCGTCTCTTGAACTATTTACATTAAAAATCACCTACCTTCGTTGTTTTGCTACCAAGACGTGACGTGTGGTAGAGACAAACAAACAAATTTTTCTAGTAAGGTATAATATATTTGCATGGTTTACAGTTAATCAAATTATAATTTTGCTGTTGGTATGCGGTTATTAAATTTAACAAACAATATAATAACACCGCAGTAGGTACTCTTCTAATAATATTTTTTACCATTATAATTAAATTAATTGTCATTATTTCCTTCTTTGTGACTTTCAATAACATGGACATAAAACAGCTCTATACAATCCAACGAATCGAACGAACCCGTTCAAATATTGAATACTGTAAAAGTTTTCAATAGCGTAGTATTGTATTCTTTTGAATGGAGTCCCCCTAAGCTTCTACCCGTGCCACTCGATTGACGCACAAATCGTCAGCTGGCTAAGAGCGGACATACACGTCAGAGTATGCATTACAGATAAAACTATGGAGCTTGGACTATTTTCGCGCCGCGCCCTTTGGAAGTAATGTAAAACGAAATTCGTTTTAAAACACATTAGGGTAGTTGACTATATATTTTTAAATATTATTATTATTTTATATTATGAAAGAGTTTTCGAAATATAAGTTATTATAAAATATTTTCAATATTGGATAAATAACGTTTCGCGAAATTCGGAGAATGAGGGATGTAGATTAATTATTTGTGCAAGTGAGAATAAATGCAAGATTTCTTTCTACAATGCTTGTTCACGTTTTCCTGCACAGTTCGACTACAGTGGAAAAAAACACATAGTGGGTTAGAGTTGATATGTAGGCGGATCGCTGTCTTCTTCAAGTAGTATAACGCATACTTAAGACGGACATCACAACCTAAATTCTTAAATGGGACATCAAATTATACAAAAGCGGTAAGGTAAACGGAGGAACGCCTTAATCACTTTATAAAATGAGACTTTGAGACAAAACTGTTTAGATGTGGAAAATATTTTTATTTATTTTTGTTGTGCGAATCAAAATTTTTGGAACGCGCGTCATCGAACAAATAACCTCACTGTCACTTCTAAGTTACTCGACTCTCTGTGGGAAAAACTGGCATGCATGAGCTCACGTGTATGGCCGCTCTTACACCTCTGTCTATATCATTCTATAATTTCAAAATTGTTTTCCATTTCCACGATAAATTAGCGTGCCAGTGCTCCGTGAGGGCCAATTAACGAGGACGAGTGATATTTTTGTACTGAGCCCCTAACAAACGGTAGGAATGCTTTTTATGCTGAATTGCCACTCGCTTTCAAGTAGGCGCTCGTGCAAACGTCAGCTTTTCCGGAATTTTCCTTCAGAGATATTAACTTTTTACGTGTACGATCGGGCCACGTTTACGTGCTCGCGGCGGCCGCGCTTCGTTCCAAATTGACTTTTTTAACGGCCTTCAGCACCCTCCTACTATATTCACTTGATGACAATATTTATTCATTTTTGAAATTGTTTTCAACAAATCAACGGTGGTTCTATTATGTTACCTTAGTAAGACACTAATGATAAAATGCATCACACACATAAATTACTATGCTCTTTACTGTTTTATATGAATTATACTTTGACATCACTCGATACTGCTATTTTCAGGTTTTCGTAACTCAAAAAGAAGTGACGTTCACGTATTTCAGCAATCAAAGTGTATGTAGATAAAAATTTAATTTTCATTTTAAATGAGGGTGAGTTTTGCCTTTTGAAAGTAAGTTTTTTTGTATTGAATGTTTTATGTTGTAAAACTTTTTCCCCTTAAGCGATAGGATTTAATTGTATAACACAAAATAATCTTCTAGATCCGTAAAAACAACATTTTCATATTTTCATGGTTGGTAGATATTGCGTCATAGTTAACAGAAAAAGGGTAGCTACGTATTACTGTCAGTTTCCTAAAACTAAAAACAAAACTTTAAAAAATACTTAAATATTTACGAATGAAGTTCTGTTCTGATAAACACTTTTGTAAAGTTCGTCCGAACGAAAGAGAAACGCATTATTTATTGCGGTTAAAAGGAGAATAAGAGTACAATCACAGCTATCATATTACAAAAATATAACAAAAATTACGCAAATGACAGGACATTTATTAACAAGAAGTAAAAGAAATAAAGGAAGCCAAACGTTGTTGTGACGTCGACATCAAAGAACCGCTCAAATACGTGTCGACTTGCTTAAAAAGGCTTCCGTACTGTAAGTCATCACATTTCCTTAGTTATCAAAATAATCAGGATGTAGCGTCTCATACTTCGAAATGATGAGCAAACTGTCAGACTCAGTGATTAGATAGACCAGACGCCATTATCTTTTTTTTAGATTAACATTTTATATTTTCAAAATGTTTGTTTTCTTTTCCGATACGAATTCTACAATTGGATTCACAGCGAATATTTCAAAACATCAATAGGTGTATATTTAGTTTGCGGTGTGTATTTTTTTCTAACGTTTTTGTTGTCACAACGCGGTATCTTTATAAACATCCATGCACACTACTTAAGTTTTTGTAAATGTGACACAAATTTGTTTGTGATGACCATTGATATTATATGTAAAGAAAGTAGATGTTACGCTAGCGCACAGAAAGTCAGGAGCTGCAATTCCTACAATTTTAATGATTTAATATAGCCGCCTATTGACCTTTACTTTTAATCTATGTTGACTAAGCGTATTTCAAACGTAATTCATTACAGATAGCGGTCTCTTTGTGTATCATACGTTATGTATCATATGTTCCGTATCACACTGAATACTCAGTTTTACAATCTAATATACATCATCATCATCATCATCAGCCCGTGTCTCTCCACTGCAGGATATAGGCCTCTCTCAAGGCTCGCTACCACACACGGTCCTCCGCCTTCCGCATCCAATTACCCCCGGTATGGTGCTTCAGGTCATCAGTCTACCTGGCCGGGGGGCGTCCAACGTTTCGCTTCCCAATACGTGGCCTCCACTCGAGAACCCGTCTACCCCATTGGTTGTCGGTTCTACGGCAAAATATATTATGCGCTTACCATGAAAGTACGTATGTCATTGCGGATCAATTTTCAAACGCCCTACAGTATGAAAATCCCTCATCCTTACTAAAACTTCTCTGTGATAACTAAAAATTATAAAGTAAGTTGTAAATGGAAGTTGCTAATGAACTTATTTAATTATTAATTATTATTGTTTTAAATATTTTCTGTTTCTAACGACACTAACCGAATACACAAGGCCCGTTTCCTGTATAGGTTGTGCTCGTATACTTAATTGAATAAATAACATTTGTTTAGCTTTAATTTGTCGAAAGTAGCGTCCCTACCTACGTCGAAAGTAGATACGTATAGATACCACGAAATGTACGTATAAAATGAAATGCGCGTGCATGAAAAGATTACAGACGTCTATACCGAGGTACATTTTTTCTGGTGCTACTGTAAGCATAGATATCACTGTAAGGAAATACTAAAAGCGAAGGGAACTTTGCTTGGTGCGCATCGGTCTGACTGTTCGGCCATTGAACGCGTCAACGGGCGTAATAAATATGAAAGGCCCTCAAAGCTCAAAGCTCGCTGTCCGTCCGTCCGGAGCACAATGCCGATTCGACACACTCATACATAAATGGGACTTTTCTATTTGGCGTCAACACTATAAGTAATTCGTTTCGGCTGCGCTAGGGCGACCGTGTTGGGGTGTGCGGGGGACGCGACCATTGCGAATATGCTTTTTATTTTCTTACTTCTTTTATTTGATATGACATGAAATTAATTTCTTAGAAAGCGAAAACATGATTGCGCTCGTTCGAAAGATGTATTCACTTGTCTTATCGTCCAATAGAAAATCTAAAGCAGCAAGAAAAGTACAAATTGACTAGAACTCTTCTCTTGCGTTTACCGTCTAACCACTCATACTCTATATAACTAGTGCAAGATGGCGAGATTCAGTCCATGCTCTCCAAGGTCTGCATGCGCCGGTCTTCACCCCTGCGAAATCCTCGCGCGCCGGTCTTCATTCCCGCGAATTTATTGTTTGACAGTAAAGTGACACTTCTATCTCTATAAAAACCAAAAGCTGCTGTCAAATTTATTTATTTTATGAAAGCAGCGCTATGTTCTGATTCGCCAATAAAAAAAAATTAGTCAAGTGCGATTCGGACTCGGACGCGAATCATCACATTGCCTACATACTATGTTTTTTTTTAAATATATATCAAAGTCGACTCCTTCTTATAAAGAGGATACCATAGGTAATTACTAGACTAATTGAAGTTATAAGGTCTCCGTGAAATTAAGTAACACATTTTATACGCATTTTCTTTTCGTAAATATTTTCCGTTTCTGGCGGGAATGAAAAGGATTTTCATTTGATTTTTATGTCCCTATAATTCGCATTTAATTTATTTTGATTTTAGGCTCAGTAGTTGCGAAGTTAATCAGGTATAAACAGTTTTTTTTTGAATATTTTTATGGATGTCTATTAAACTATGCATTTTAAAATAATTTAAAATAATTCTGGTGGTCGCTCGCAGTATACGAAATTCGATCGTACTCACTTTTTTGAAACCACCGATACGGATTAGGCGAGAGCAAATTAATTTCTATTGCATCAAACGACAGACTATTATACTTCTATGTATAATTATCAAGTTCAGCTTTCGGCACTCCTTTTCCATATAAACTTTAACTACGCCAAATCTCACACTACTCCGTATCCGTAATATGCTTTAAAAGGGGTACGAAGGTTTCTTTTCGCATACTGATATATAGATATTTGCATAGAATATTTGTATTCCTCATAACGAGCATTTTCATTTCATGTTTCTCATGATACACTTTAGGAAAGCTCTTTGAAGGTAAACATTCTTTAGGCGTACTTTTTTTCCACAGTAGATGTAACTGAACCGTCACGCCCTCGGGTTGGTGACGCTAAATCGGGTATACTCGGCTCCTGTCGGTCGGTGACGGTGAAGTGTAGATATATAATGTGTATAAACTTTTAGTATTTAATACTTTAAGATTAGTGTAAAGCTACACATATATTTATTGTATTCATGTTTTCATGCAAAATATAAGTGAAACAAAACATATTAGATGTATTTATAAAGATAGATACCGTACTAGCGTGCGGTTATTGAAGCAAATAAATCACCCCAATTGTGGTTGTTTTGATTTAGGCGCATACTCGTAATAGCAACGAATAAGTGAGCATGCGTGTATCACAATTATTCATAGTAATTTTAAAATTCGGGATCGCGTATAGAACGTCTAAAAACTGTGATGCAAAGATATAAAGGCATGAAGGAGTTACATTTTACAAGTATGTAATAAGTAAGTAAAATATTCTCATATTTTCATATTCATGTTAAACTTTCATTTACGCTATACCATAGAATAAATGCTATACGTATTTGATTGGGCACTAAACTATGTACAGGTAACGAATAAGCTATGACAAACAGACACCAGTGTCACAAGGGTTTTTGCATCTAGATGTAAGAAACCCTAGTAACGACAATCCTTTGATCGTTCTGCAGTTTCTAATTCGACCGCGTAAAAATATTAAGTTGTTCCGAAAAATTACCTAAAAATAGATCACAAGTCGAAAACATCCATTTTCAAACAAAATTCCGTGTAGATAACGCGATCGAAACGAAACAGGTTCTATCACTTCACCTTTTATCTATCATTGGATATCAATCAATAAAATATTTTTATTTCGTAGTTATGTTACATAATCTTGAAATACGTCATGAGAGTTAATTTAATACAATGTATTACTTTGTGAAAAAACGTCATCACAAAGGCACATTCAAAAATGCTGGTTCCTCTCAGAAGAATAAGCAAGAAACTGAGGGATGCTCTTCTTTTACAACATTATAAACAATTTTTTAACAGTAAGTGCTTAAAATTAGATAATAGTGCCTACAGCTATAGAAGGTTGACTCCGAAAACACTTTTAAGGGTGTGATTTTTCGCGTAGTGTTTGACGACATTTCCCAATCATTCTGATGGTAAACTTAATTTTTATTGATTTTATTAAATGCCCAAGTTCCCCATTTCATGACATGCAACCGCATCATATCAACACTACACAATATCTGATGTTCACACTGGATTACTGACCGTGAAACCGTGACGAGATTCCTCATCGATCCCTATAAAAGTAACCTCTTTGAAAACCCCGCTTCATTAATCTAAATATTTTTATCATTTCCTATGTATAGATTACAATATTGTAATCTTTACTATTATATTCTTGAAATGAAATTATACTCCTATCTGTACACGCGCGGAAGTTGTTGTTGGAAAATATGTTGTCACGGACGAATTAGTAGGTAATCTTTAAACAAAAAAAAAACGTTACAGAATTAACGTTAACGTTAACGTTTACAGATTTAAGTAGATGATACGTGTATATGATGGTTATACATGCGTAATTATAGGGTGTGTACTATTTTTAGGGTTCAGTATCTAAAAGTGCCAACGGAACCCTATTAATTACTAAGCCTCCGCTGTTCGTTCGTCTGTCACACGGTTATATCTTTTAAACCATAATAGGTAGGCACTTGAAATTTTCAAAGAGATTAAAAGACAGTAATACTATTATGGCCGCTATAACAACAAATATATTTTTTTTAAGTTTAAAAATATGAAAGGGGTCTCCCACAGATGGGTCTCCATACAAAAAGTTTTCCCCATGAAAAAGTTTTTTTTTTCAAAATAAGCTTGTATTTAAAAAACTTGAACGTCATGAATATTGATTAGAGCTAAAAGCTCAAAAGTACCTGTAGCTATTAAAATACGAAATTTACATATATTTTAAAAGCTTGAGGCTTTATTTTAAATAAGCAGTTTCAAAGTATTAATATGACGTTTGAAACCTCAAGCCTTTAAGATATATATCATATCACATTAGAATATGAATTTAACACATTTTTAGGGTTCCGTAGCCAAATGGTAACAATGAAAGCTTTATAAGTTCTTACAGTTCATCTGTCCGTCCGTCCTCATATTACAGGCGTATATCGTCACTACATTTTCGTCAATCCTAATTAAATTTCACAAATAGATGTTTCATGATTGTTTTTCTCTTTTCAATTAATTTTTTTTTAATATATTTTATTTTCGATTTTTTAGTATTAAGATGTGTTTTTGTTGGTCTTTTCCTAAAATAAAACTCCAAACAATCTTTATTTCTATTTCCTACATTACACTACTTTATATTTAGTTAATACGTTAGGTGCATTTTATTCAATTACTATATTTACAAGCTTTATTCACTTATCTCTTTTGTCAGTCCCTGTGTATGGTTTTCATTAATACATATTTTCATCTTACAATATTACAATCTTCCTATTTAATACTGTATATTTAGATTAAGTATAGACTTAATCTTTATATACAGTTTATATCATAGTTTTCTTTTTCCCTATCTATATAATTATAGCAGTTAAATATATTTCTGTTTTCATGACAATCAAGACTGAAAATCACAATTGTAATCCTACATACATACCTCAATCTACAGTCTGTTAAATTTATTTGATCTCCCAATCACTGCCTCTATATACTTTATAAAATAGCGCTATATGCCTTATCAAATATCGCTATATACCTTATCAAATATCACTATAGTCGCTAAAAATGTTGACCAAATATTCACGACTACGGATTACTCACTGGACAGCCCTGTGCAGCGCATACGTCTCGGCTTGGAACATTGTGCAGAAGGATTCTAGTCGAAAGGTCGAGCGTACGGTTTCCGCACCGTCCCGCCACACCGTCTATACAATTACCGTTGGTATATATTTAAGCCGCCCGACGATGACATATTCGTCTAACGTGGCGGATTCTATGCACTCGACACTCCCGTACCCGATCCTCGGCTAGTACGTGGGGTTCGGCTCCTCGTCAAAAGGCACGGGATTCTAGAACATCCGGTCGACCGCAATGCCATCTAAATCCCTTCCTCGCCTAACTTTGTAAAATGTCGTTGCCTCGGCCACACGTAGGTCGAGCGGCAAAGATCCAGAAAGGATCGGCGAGGAATGGAAGGAGACGGTGCGATAAGCTTGGCATGCCTTCTTCAGGGTAACGCTCCGTCGGAGAGCATCAAACATCTTACACACACCGAGCCTCTCAGCCGCTGCGCCGGTGCCCAAGCGCACGCAGCGTACAAAACGACACGTTCAATAACGGAAATGTATAATGGTGGGTTCACTAGTAGCTATTGATCGGTTCTGTGAACCACCTTCCTACTCCATCATCAGACTTTTATCACCATTTTCTATGTAACATCCTCATGAAAACAAATCTAATGAGCTCGACAAACTCGGTAGGTTTACTAGTAGTCATTGAAGTGTTCTGTTATTTACCTTAAATTTCAATCATCTATAGTTGTCTAAATCACATATCTGTCAAATTTCAACTAATTTGGAGGCTGATATTACAGAAACGAGAGCTTAAAATAAATATTGGCCCACTGTACCTTCATTCAATTTTAAACCAACTTTCTAATGACCCCACATAATGGAATAAATAAAAAAGAAACTCTAGCGCAGTTCGTTACAGGAAGTACGTTAAAATTAATAACATGTAAATTCCGCTTATTTAATTTATATGCAAAATTTCATTCATCTATGTCTATAAAATGTAAAAACTACGAAAGTGTGACCGACAGGACGGACCGACGGACACGTTAGAGTTCCGTTTTTCGCTTTTAACTTTGGAACATTACACAGTCCATTCTAAGGAACTGCACGAATGAGCACGAATAAATACTAGGGTGTTCTATACTCGTATGATCACGCGGGAAAAGCCTTTGAAAAACATTATAATATTGTAGTAAAAACATCGTGATCTGCTTGTCCCAAGAAATACGCGTGATATAATATAAATAGTACGTAACGTAGTGCGGTAAGTCTCAACGCCGCGCCGCCGGTAAATATCAGAATGGCCATTAACAAGGACGTTTAGCCATAAGTCTCTCTATGACAAATGGCGCAGAACAGAGAAAAACTTTCTTCTATCTCACACAGAAATATAACTCACCTGCCCCGAATTAGCGGAAACCTGGAACGGAAAAACAATGTCTATAAACTACACGAAGTCGCGAATCAAATACGTCACGATGTAATTTCGGGCGAAATTATTGTGCTACTTCTGGGAGAAAAAAGGGAGATTGATAAGTGCCTGTCATACAGTAATGTATTAAATTTAAGACCACGGGTTCCGAGTGATGCCAAACACAAAGTTGTCCATGCGTTTATTTGTCTGTGTTACGGTTTACACCGGAATAAATCCACTAATGTTTCGACGTTAACCTCACACGTCACTTCGATTTTGACAACTGGTTTATTCGTTTTCTAAAAGTTTTATATAGTCATTCAAATGTGTACTTTAATCCAGTTATAACTAACATTGTTTGATTAATTTGTTGTCACTATACACATACATATTCGAATGATTCCGACTTCTGCGCTACCAAAGCAAATAAAATCTGTCATTAACAAATTACATATCTATTTACATAAAAAACATAAACGCCTACATAAAATTAAATACGACCTGTAAAATCAATATCGTGAAAATTAATGCATTTATAGGTTTTAGTAGGAGAGGACGTCCCTTGGCCGACCCGCCGCGTATAAATCAAAGTCGGGGGCGCTCCATCAGTCAGCCCAGTCCGAACACCATTTGTGCAGAATGCGCTCTTACACATTTGTCAAACGAGTCAATACTTTCTCTGATTTGCACGAGGGGTCGGCGAGGTCACGACAGCGGACTAATATGCAATGATTCATGGATGAGGCATTGTAGTAAAAAAGAAGAGTGTACTTATTGTCACACGTTAGAATTAATTAAAATTTGTTATAAATATGGACTGAACTAATTCCGCAGAATACTAGTTTTAGTAAATACATATAGTTTAGAAAATATGTGGCATCAAAGTATCGCTATTTTGTCACACACTGACTCATCGAACCTCGAAATTTTTAGATACTTCTAGCAGATCCATAAACTTTAAATTTGGAATATAGTTAATATGTGAGAAGAAAAGAAAAAAATATATACAATCATGAAGTTTCGAAGTAAAACTTCTTTCGGCCTATTTACTTTTCCTGTTTTAATTATCATAAATTTTTTATTATAAAACTAAAATAATAAGATATGATTGGCCGTCCATTGCTGTTTATAATACTTAAATGTAGTTGGGGAGCCCGTTGCTGATTATATTTACGATATGGTCACAAAAAAAATCTTTGCACTAAAAACCTTTAAGATTTCGAGAAGAACCAAACTACCCACTCTGATTATATTAAATAAAAACCACGCGATACAATAACGACAAAAATAGGCTCGTGTTTATATGCTTGTGTGTGTGACTAAACAGATCACATACTCTTGGCTACGCCATTCTAACCATGTGAATGACATAAGAATTAAAATTAGCAATAATCCTTAAAATATGAATTGGCTTTATTGTATGTATACTAATAGTTGTCAATCTAAAGTTGCCATATCCACAAACAGCAGAGTAAAATTTGTAGTTCCTTGCAAAACACTAATGTTTAGATGGAAGCGAGATGACGTATTCCCTGGCCGAGCTATTGACAAGGGGCGGGTCGAGGCGATCACTGTATTTTTAATGCTATAAAAATGTCCCATGGACCCGAGAAGAATGGGTTACTGGGATATTCTGTGTATTGTTCGCACCGACATAATGGAAATTTATTGCTTATTCCTGGACCTATGAATAACATATAAGAAAATACTTATTTTTTCAAGATTTCGTTCCTATATTCACACGACAAGGATAGCTGGAAAAAAATCTATGGCAAGGCTACTTTTCTATTCTACGTGTTTAGGTAAAAAAATATTCTAATGTTATTGAACAATATTCCCTATTTATTAATTATAGATAATTCGGTTAACAAATATGAAACGAACGGCCTTAGCCGATTTTCTTATTAGCGAATTTTTCAAAATTTCCACTAAAATCAGAATTTTAATATAAGTGTAAGTTTGAAAATTTTAAAATATACTAAAATTTTTGATAATATTCAAAATCTTAAAAGTTTAATAATTTTATTATTATAATAAACTAGTCATTAAAAGGTGTTTCAGAGACTCTTTTTTCTTTTTCACTAAAGACTTATACGACATGCATTAGCTAGAAGGAAAATCGCAACAAGATAAAGGAAAGATAAATGACCGGGAAAAAGTTCTTTATTACATAGCTAATTAATAAATAAATATAACTCGAGGACCGGCGGTACGAAGAACATGTTACAAATCGAATACATTTTCCTGAAATCGGTAAATAATAAATATGTAGCCTTCTACTACTTTTTTTTATAAAATTTCATTTTGGCAACATGACTTGAATTTTAGCCAAACTGTGATGCATTGTATTTCATTGCGACACAAGAACAATAAAATACTAAAGAAAATTTGGATATTATATTTCGAGCTTACTTTCAGTTATATGAAATGAGTCTATAAAGCCTTTGGAACTGGAGGTAGGGCGCTGAACTTACCTGAAGCGCTGAACTTACCTGATTGTTTTTATAATGTAGCTGTATAAAAGAATTATAATTGTACCTGTAGTAGCAGTAACTAATAATAATTTTAAATACGGCTAATTATAATCACAAAGACTATTTAGTCCAAAAGGACCCAAATTATGTAATTTGGGACCTTTTGGAGTTGCACAGCAGTTGCATATCCATTATTGTGTAGTTTTAAGCGGTTCTTTTTACTTGTGTACAATAATTTTACATCGTGTATGCTAATAGGTATCTTATTTGATCTAAGCACACCTAGATACTTTAAGGCCATGACTTGCCCATGGTACTATGGTACTACCAGGATTCTACTAGCAGTTGGACGACGGGGGATTTTGTTGCCCGTAGTCCTACTATGTATAAAGGGAAATTTTTGACTTGACTGTGGTACTACCAAGAAATATATCATACTGTACATGTTATTAATCAAGGCCCTTCTAGGTATTTTGGGTTGTTCCTTTTGTGATATTCGGTTTCTGCCTAACTTTTTTAATATTTATTATTGTTTACCTTGTTTTGGTAGGCTAGTGTAGTAAGTACTTCTGTGATGTTTAAGCTGCAAAAAAAAAAGATAGAATTCTTATGTAATTCGTTTATTCGTCTTTTCACCTTAGACTCTTCCGTCAATTTCTGTCAGAACAAATATCTGGACCCATGCTGTAAAAAAACATACACAACTGAAATGTGTAATATAAAAAAAATAACATAATTTTAAAAAATGTGTCTATTAATTTCTCAGCAGCTAACGTTACAATACTTGTATATAACTTATGTACCACTGTAGTTTCTGTTGCTGTCTTAAACAGTAAACCTTTCATAGGCCAGATACGTATATTTATATATACATACTGCATTAGCCTGTGAGAGTTGAACATATAGATACAGCAAGGTGCGGAATCCCACTTTTGCCCGCTGATCCCGCTCTAAGCGCCGCAAATAACTCAATCCTGTGGGACACGAGGAGCGGCCGTGGAAACAACGACATCGATTTTCGAGTGGGCCCTTAATTATATTTGCCGAGGATTTATTTCAGAGGGAATGTTTGTTAGTGTTGGGCGGTTAAATTAATTACCCGCGGACCGGCCTTCGTAGAGGCGGCCCTTTGAGAAACGACTATTAACGTTTAGAAGTCCGTAAAAAAACAGGTAACTAATATTGTGAGGAAATATTTAATTAGTGAGTAAAAAAACGAGACGAGTAAAAGATTTTATAAAAAAAAATTTAGACACTAAAGCCTATCGTATTCTAAATATATTTAGAAAAACATTATTATTTAAAAAAATCTTGAATTTTTTTAAAAGTAAGGCATGAACGTGTAATTTAAAATTTTATAAAGTATTTTCGTTTGTGTATTACCTTCCCACTAAATAAATCCTTATGAACAAATCAAATATATTTTTATCGATTTAATATCGTGTGATATCATTAGACTTGATATGAGCTAACAATAGAGATAAATAGTGCGACATGACTTAATTTATTACCAAAGACTAACATTTAATTTATTTAAGTGAAAATTAATTAACAAACTATAATCTAAATTTTTGAAAAAATGCCTGAACGATGTATTTACTTTTTATATTCGCAATTTAGATAAACATAAGGGCTGTCTCCAAAAATTTTAGTTTACATGTTACGATATTTTTTTCTCGAATTCTTCAAAATGTTTCACCAACTACGAATTTTGAGACTTTTCAGTCACAGCTATTTAAATAATTATAATTAATTTCAGAGCTTTTACAATCAATTTAACTGAGCGTTGGCCTTTTTATTCAATAAAAGATTTGATTCCTCAGGTTTCATATACACTGAAAGAAAATTTCAAATCTATTTGCAGTCAGACGCATCAATTTAGGGTTTGGGATAACATTCAATTTAAACTTATGTTACAGTTATTTTACTGTTTTACATTTAAAAAATGATGCCAAAATTATCGACATGGGTGTACCTGGGTATAAAATATCTATATATGTATATATTATAAATAATATATAAGTATGTATATCAATTTAGTGTCCATAATACAAGCTCTACTTAGCTTGGGACTAGATGACGCCGTGTAGGATGTCCCAGGTACTATTATTTTTATAAATCACTAAAATTAGAGGGTAATTATTCAATGAAATTGATAAACTTTTTAAAATTAGTTTAGGTGAAAAAAGTAATGCTTTTTTTCGGCATTTAATAATTTTTTCGCTATAGTACCCGCTAGACCGGTAAAATGTCAATTATTTAAGTCACTATGATCAACAATTACTTAAATGAAAATTTTTAAAAAAAGTAATAGGTACATGTAAACCACCTGAAATTGCGGAATACAGGGCTGAATCGGATACCTAGGGTTGCTATAAATCTATTTAGTATAAAAAGTTATATTTTTGGACTAACGTTCATTTCATAGACTGATATTGCACACTCTAGTGTACTATCTGCTGTGTATTTATTACTTTTAGTATATAATGTTATCGTAAACTTTCTCCAGTTCTATGAAAGCTCCAGAAAACTTTCTGATTTTCGCCAGAAACTGTTCTGCGTTATTTGTCAGGTTCCCTATAGCATCCCATTCCTTTTCAGAACATTTTTACTATTGCGTTCGGTCTCATTCACAACTCTTTCAAACAAAATTTTGGCATACAATATCTTAATAACGATGAATTTAGTGTATCCATACTAGTTATTATCATAACAAATATTCGCAAGGTCAATAATTTTGCCAAATAAGAACCGTTCGCGTTTACAAAATTGTTACTAAAATAAACAACTTGGTAACACAATCCACCTCACCGCCACACCCAGACTGTACTCATAATTCATTATCATCTGAGATTATCACAATTTGTGGTCGAAACGATAAGAGCGTTACAGAAACACACTTAACTCCGATAATTGAAATTTCAGTTTTACATTCAGTACGCAAAAATGCGCACGTTGATCTTACACCAGCATATCGCCAGTCCGCCCTCGCGGGCTGTCCTCATGTTAGGGGATATTCTCGGGATTAACTTCCAATTGGTCGAGCCAAAACTACTCGAAGGTGAACTCTCTAAACCGGAGTACGTCATTAAAAACCCGATGAAAACTATACCGCTACTCGAAGATGGGGACTTCATATTGGCCGACAGTCACGCCATCGTAATATATCTGATATCGAAATACGGCGCCGACAAACGTGAACAATTCTACCCTAACGACCAGCAAGACAGGGCGGTCATACACCAGATGATGTTTTTTGACACGGGTGTACTTTTCCCAAGTCTGAGAGCGGTATCTCTTGCGACTTTTACTGGTAAACAGACTGAAGTCACTGAAGAACAGAAAAAACAGATAGAAGGCGGTTATAGTGTGCTGGAGGGATACTTAACCAAAACTCCATATTTAGCCGGTAACTATCTGACACTCGCAGACCTCTGCGCTGGTGCTACTGTCACTTCATTGCACGAAATGGTTCAAATAGATGCTGAGAAGTTCCCTAAAACCATGGAGTGGGTAAATAAACTCAACACAGAAGAATTCTTCAAAAACAAGAACGCTCCTGGAGTCGCTGAACTCATAGGTCTGTTGAAAATGTTATGGGAGAAGAATAAGAGTAGCCGCTGATTATTAAAAAAAAATTTATCAAAAACTTACTTGTTTCATTGTTTTTCATTTTGATTTCTTTAAGTTGTAATAATATAAAACTTTGTTGAAATTCCGTGGATTGCATATTAAACATTATTGATTTCGTTTTGTACTATTTTTGTCCATCTGTCCGTCTGCGTGGTCATCATTAACAAGAATATACAAATCTCGTATTCATTACATGTTACGAACCTTTTAGTCTTGTATTTTATGTTGCACTAGGCCTCTCATTGGTTTTATTTTATTGATTTGATGCCATGAATATGACAGCAAATATGAAAATAGTAATAAAAAATGTATTGATACCCATAGAGCAACGCGGACTGCCGAACCAAATAATTTACTCACATGTTAATAAATAAGTAGTTATTAAATAAATTTTAGTTGTATCTATAAAATAAATGACCTTAGTTTTAATTGACATTATTTCAAATTTTTAGGCCCTACTTTTTACTATTTTAATTAAAAGTTGAACAAAAATAAGGGACCCGTATTTTTTCTTTTCATAATAGTTTTAGCTGGTTTTAGCGAGTTTAAAAGTTGCATAAGTAAAAGATCATGACGTCTTGTATTATTTATGGTTAGTTTTTACCTTGGCTATATGCAAAAGAAATCATATGACGTTTTATTACTTGACACTTGGTCAACGTTATAACATTTTGATAAAACCTTAGTAGTACTATAAAACATTTATATTAAGACGACCGCTTAGCCTAGTGGGTAGCAACCTTGCCTACGAAGCTGGACGTCCCGGGTTCGAATCCCAGGTCAGGTCAGTATTTGTATGATGAATATAGATGTTTGGGGCCTATACTTAGTTGTGATGTATACGTTATTATTATAATTATTATTATAAGAAGCGTTTATTTCATATAGGATACAAACATACAAATGACGTTATCACCTTTATTTGTGAGTAATACGTTTTTTTTTCGTTTACGTTTACGTTTCGTCTGTTCTCGTCGCCACTACCACAATGTCTGAAGACCAAGGTCTTTAACCAATGCGTCCTGCCTACAACGACATACGGTGCCGAAACATGGACTCTCACGGCAAGACTGGTCCACAAATTTAAAGTCGTTCAGCGCGCTATGGAGCGGGCTATGCTCGGCATTTCCTTGATGGACAAAGTCAGGAATACTGAAATCCGTCGAAGAACTAAAGTTGTCGACATAGCCGAAGTGATTAGCAAGCTGAAGTGGCAATGGGCCGGTCACATTTGCCGTAGAACCGACAACCGATGGGGTAGACGGGTTCTCGAGTGGAGGCCACGTATTGGGAAGCGAAGCGTTGGACGCCCTGCGGCCAGGTGGACTGATGACCTGAAGCACCATACCGGGGGTAATTGGATGCGGAAGGCGGAGGACCGTGTGTGGTGGCGAGCCTTGGGAGAGGCTTATATCCTGCTGTGGAGAGACACGGGTTGATGATGATGATGACTTTTTTTTTCATAAACTATTGAAATTTTAAAGAAACATATAGATATATATTTCTGACTGGCTTCAAAAATGCTATAATTTTTTTTTTAATATTTTACTCTGTCATAACACATGAAATGTCAATTGCATTACGAATAACATGAGAGATTTCATCTCTGGCAGTGGCAGTGGCAGTTGCAGCTATGGTGGTGTCACCATAGCTGCAAATTAGTTACAAAACCGTGTGGTTTTGTAACTAATTTATAAACAAATTGCAAAAATTTATTTACTTATTTATCCATTATAGCAGGCCAACACTGAATACAATTTATTGACATCATCAGCTTACTCGTTTACGCTGAAAAACAAGTTCATTATTAAGACGCATGAGTGAAAGACTGAAACAGTTGTCATCAAGATAACTTTGCGAGAAAACAGATTTCTTCACTTAGAATTTTTAGTGTTGTATTTAAAAACTGGTATGACTATAACTGAGTATAACACTAATGAAGGCTATTCGGAATCTGCATCTCGTGACGTATTTTTGAATCAGTTTAGTTTAAATAACTTTTAACAATTAAATATGTCTCATAAATGTTCACAATTTCATGCCCTTAAAGGTGTAATTGCAAAAATATTGAAACATGGCTTATTTAGTTTCTGGCCCGAAAGGCTGACACCGATTTTTATTTAGATTCAAAAATGACGGATTTTCATGATTGATAGAAGAGGCTGAACACTTACGTATGGTATTTCCGCCATTCTTTAATTAAAAACCTTGTATTTTATTATTTGGGTTTATGGCTAGAAATTAGGAAACATGTGTTCTAAGATTCATGGAAATTTAACTATTAAGGAGGTTAAATAGGGGATAATATTTTGTAGTGAAGTCTCGTCATTTTAATATTAAATCCATGGAAATTGATATTTAACCTTTTACATTGAATTTAAGATAGAAAATTTTTACATTTATAGGCATTTAACCTTTAAGGAGTGAAATTATTAAAATTGGTATGTCAGTTTATAGTTTAAAATTAAAAATGTAATGTTTCAGTATTTGTGTAAATTGTAAAATAATCCATAATTAAGGGTTACACAAGTGTAATTCATGCGAGCGAAGACACAGGCGGTCATTAGTTCTATCATATAGTCTGGTATCAAATTCATGATATTCCAAAAATGTTTACAGCTACATTTTACGTATATACAAGGAAAATGTCTTAAGATAGTTTTTATCTTTTTTCACTCTATGTACTTTTCATATTTCTGAAAAGTACTTTATTGTTGATTCAAACACAAATGATTTATAAATATTTTACTAGCATTAATTCTATACTTCTATTTTTTAAACTAGAAGCGAATATTTTTTGTATTTTAAATAATATGCGATGATATTACTGGGTACTTGTTTAGTAGTTCCAGACTAATAGCTTCATTTTGCTTCAAACCCTGGCAAACATGGTTTAACAAACATGTGCAGGTGCAATAATTTTGTCACCTGTAACTGTTTGTTTCTAACAACGCGTCCGCACATACGTCTAATGTCGCGGTTGGTGCAATCAAGAATACATGGTTTCGATTGATTGAACACTGAACATATTTTTTGGACCTCACTATCATTTCTATTTTGTTATCCACGTTAAAAAAAAAAAAACATATCCTAGGGATTTAATCTGATAATGACGAAGTCCTAACTGCAGTTACGGAGATTTCGAGATGCAATCAGATGTGTTTTCCTGTAGGTATGAATACTAAAACTTAAAAAGGGTAATAAATGTAAAGAAAAATTCATTTAAGTATTCATACAAAAAATCTATATATATTATAGAAATATGATAGTAGCATCGGTGGCGAATAAAAAATATGAAATTGATACTTTAACATGTTGGGTATTAAAAGAATTTTGGGGTTGATTTAATTATAATTGAAAACAAAATAATGCTGTCAGTCGCGCTATGATTGCGCTTGGAACGTTAGATGACATATGAAACATATGAATAGTTTTGTTTTAGAATTTGGGGATTTATATAAGACTGTTGTGGCACGAGTTAGACCTACACTTTAACGATATTGTTTTGGCAGTAGCAGCTTTCTACTGCTTTGCTTCTATGATACGGTTTTTGAGCTATGTAAGAAATTCTGATCACTGCAACGAGAAATTGTTGAAAATTTATTGATCTATGAATTTGTGTTCTCAACGCCTTATCCACTAATTCACATTAACATAGCATATTAGCTCAATGCAGGGGCTTAGGCCTCCCCTCGAAGTGAGGGTGCTTGGAGCTTAATCCACCAGGTTGCGGTTAGATCAGTTCACCTTAAACATATCAGAAAAGCCATAAAATAAGAATGTCAATTGTAAAATATGTAATGTTAAGGAGGACAGAAGAAACATGGTTGTTAAAAAAAATAAGAATACAAAAAACATAAATAATTTAAAAAAAAAATGTATACAGAACACATATCGCAGAAATCCAACTCGCGCTTGTTCGGTTGTCCTACGAAGGAGTGAGTCTCTTTGAGTTAGAAATAAAACTAAATCGTAGAAGGTCAAGCGACCGCCGCGTCGGCCCATAACACTTATTCATCGAAACAAGAATATAAATTTCGTCAATGTATTGCCGTTGTTTATACCACTTCCGACTTTTTATTGCCTCTGTATTATTTTAACTCGAATTTGTTAACCTTAGAAGACTCTAACTGGAGTAATCTATATCTATAAACACATGAAACTTTGCAGAGTGATGTATGTGCTTGGAAGATATTTAATTTTTTTTGCCGCCGGTTTATTGTGATCGACGAACATCACAAATTTTCTTGTCGGTTTCTTTTATAGTATTGTAGTACATATTATAAAGGAGGAAAGATTTAATTTTTTGTCTGTTTGTTACGGATAAACTCAATAACTACTTAAATAATTTTAAAATAGAAAGTAACATTATCATCGAATAACATGAACTATATTTTATTTACAAACTAGCTTTCCGCCTGCGGCTCCATTCGCGTGGATTACGCAGTTGTAATGGCACCGCTATAATTATGTTACTTTGATCTGAGAAAAGGGGGAAATTCCGAAGAAAGGAAAAGTCCAGGGCTATTTATCGAATTTTAGTAATACTTTTCAAGATATGAAATACATATCGTTAGGTTACTGGTTTTAGGAATGAACAATAATAAAAAATTATTTAAAAAATAATCAAATTTAAAAAGTCAATTAAATTTTGTCCTACGTATATGAACTAAATATAAGAATCGTAGCTTGGCAAATGATGTAATCTCAAGATTATTAAAAAGAAAAACAAACATAAAAAAGCATACCTATATCAGCCATTTACTTAGATTTATATAACTAGCGAACGCCTGCGGCTTTGCTCGCAAGGTTACACTTGTGTATTACTATCTATTAAGGGTTATTTTACAATTTTACAAAAACACTATTACATTTCATTTTCAGTTTCAAAAGCGAACTTTTATTTCCTTTTTTCTTCTTTTAGGGTTAAATTCTCAAAAATCTTGTAACACGACATGTTTAATATCTGAACCACAGCCTAGTTGGTATATAAATTTTCATGTGTTTAAATTTAGAAATGCCGGATTTCCATAAAAAGCCTTTTTTAAGAATATCGAAAAATCCGTTTTAGTGGATGCTTACCTCAGAAAAAAATCTAGTGTCAGAATTCCAGGATTCGCTTCAGCGGTCCTAGAAAATGACGCAATTCATGTTCAAACTTTCATCCTCTATTTCACCTCCGTAAATTTTCAAAAATCTTAAAACACAATACATTTAGTTTCCGACCTTTGAGTTAAACTCCAGTTTTCATGCATGTAACTCCAAAAATGACTGATTTTCAAAGAAACTTATGTCTCCCATTTTACCTTTAGAGGTAGAATTTCGAAAAGTCCTTTCTTAGTGGATGGCTGCGTCATAAAATAAACCTAATTATTATTTATTATATTAATAAAATAATTATGAGTAAGTGCGTATTTCAATTTGTACATTTAGAAATTACAACAAATAACACACATTTCACGCACGAAATTAATATTTCAAGTTAAAAGGTAATAAGGTTGGTAAGACGGTCGTAAAAGATACGCCCGACAGCAAAGTTAGCAGCAGACACAAGTTCAGAATGCCCAACCAAGGCACAACGCTGTCTCGGACAGTATATGAGCCTCTGCAGGCGAGGAGTCGGTGCACAGGGAGGCCGACAGCTTGCCATTCAGCTATCGGCAGAGACCAATCCAGCATTCCATCACCAGCATATTTCAGCCACTTGTACTACGGACAAAGACATTATTTACACATTGCCTACTAATTACTACTAATATACTAATATAATTACTAAGTATACCACTGGTACTTCATAATTTTGGTATGGCAGCTTGTCTGTCCGTGCGTCCGTCCTTTCGAACCTCAACTTCGTTATTTTCTAACGAATTATACTGAAACTTTTCACAGAGGATCTCTTTGGCTTCATGTTTTGCAAGTAACAATGTTTGGGGAGATTGCGTAATTTTGGACTTACCAAATTCTTGCGCTTGATTTTTAATATATAATTTTCGTTCAAACTGTCGCAACGAACGAGACTCATTGTATAGCCTTGTGCACAACTTTTGTGTATTTATGTCGACATTTCTTTCTTGAATACAACCTTAATTTAGTTTTAAAACTCAGTGGTATCCCAAAAATTGACAAACGTAAAAGAATAAAATGAAATCGGCATAAATATTTTACCTAAGAATAGATTCATACTACCACAGAGGGAAAGGAATGAAGTACCATTATTAGAGGGACGTCATACGAGTAGATAGATCTTCCCTGATGGAGCTGTGAGCAAATGTTGCTTTCTAATACTGTTGTCTCCAATATTCGCCGTGTGATAATGCATAGGCAACTTTTCCGTTTCGCTAAGAAAATCAATTGCAGCCTAATCACGGCGGCCGGACGAGCACCGGAGGCGAGGCGCTAAACTGATTTCCGAACTTCGTAACTGGATCTATTAGAGAGTTACAAAACAAAAAGGTTTAGTGCATATAATCTGATCAATCTGTGGAGTTCGGTAAACTACGCCCTACTCTGCCGGCGGCCGCACGGGGAAACTTGTGATAGAAAGGGTGAACGGAATTTTATTTCGGCGGAGAAAACATCCATCTGTCGCTCAGCCGGAGTTAAACTGCGTCAATAAGAGAAAGTTTGATGGCGAAACCTAGTAATGGCTTCTTATTGACAGTTTCGCGCTACTGAGTTCACATCGCGAGTTACGACGGAGTTTCGAATAATGGACCCGGCTCACTCGGCTGCCTGTCTAGCTCTACTGGGAATGAAGACCTTTATAAGACTACAGTATTCGAG
Organism: Luffia ferchaultella; assembly: GCA_949709985.1. Classification (NCBI taxonomy): domain Eukaryota; kingdom Metazoa; phylum Arthropoda; class Insecta; order Lepidoptera; family Psychidae; genus Luffia; species Luffia ferchaultella. The sequence goes on along the minus strand of OX453255.1, from coordinate 1,043,159 downwards.
TTTAATATAATTATATAAAACCACAAGCGAATTATATTAGATTAACTTGAAAATACGGGGGAAAGGTAATTGCCAGGGAATGTTGTAAATAATATTGCCAAGGTGGAAGGTCATTAAAAGAAGTTGGCCGCAGTACGCCGCTCTGTGGCGTTAACAAAGCGTAATTGGCATATGAAATATTCATTGGGCTGTGTGCTGGCCGGCTGCCGTTATCTAAATAAAGTAATTTCCATTCAAATGGCGGCCGGAACCCGACAAATTTTGACTTTCGTGCTATACGCGCTCTCGCTTAACTGAACGGGTTAAGTTGAGCGGGCGGTGGCAGGAGCGGGAGCAATATATCCCGCTCACGCGTTACCACGACCGGAGCAATTCATTATCATACAAATTAATTCAATTTAATGAAACAAGTATGCCAAACGGATGTCATATTTTAATAAGTATTCACAAAACATTGTAGCTATAAAATTTGGAGTTTCTTTGAATTACATAACAACTAACAACCTTAGTCGGAATTATACATTATGTAATGTTCTGCCAGCAATTTTTACGTACTTTGTAAATAATGTTCGCCGTGATATTGGTCGCCTAAATAATATTTATACTTCAATAAATAAGAAATCGCTCTGCTCCCCGCCGCTCTTGGACCACACGGACGCACCAAAGGTACGCATGTATTCAGAGATCTGGTTTGGCGTATCACGGCAAATCTGTATCGGCGCGCGGCCCCCATAGTAATGTAATCATGTAACTCCGCCATACACGGGCTTTCATTTTGTTTTATTATCGAACTAGCTTTGGCTTGCGATAGCGGCTACTACATTGAATCGTCCCGGGCATATGAGTCGTTTTGTTTGTTATTAGACGAGTTAGTGAAAAATTTGATTTGCAGAATGCACACTCATTGGAAATAAGCCCTATTTAAATCAATATTTCTTAATCATTTGACGTCTTTCAGTGCATTTTTCTAAGAACGATGCAAAAATTGTTCTTTTAAAACAAAAAATCTACAAAAATGCTGACTTCACATAAATCATGTGTAACAGTATTTGATCTTATATAGAAAATTATGACGAAAAATAACGCTCCAACGAACAAGAGATTAGAGCCCGACTGAAGCTAGGAGAAGTATATGAGAAGTTATGACGCAATAAATATTGTTACAAGCATATCCTCTACATCGGTTATTGCAACTTCCTCATCACTAGTTTGGTTCTAGAAAATACTAAGAAAAACATGTGACGGACAATTCAATTTTATGGGAATTTAACTTTGAAAATGTTTTCATTTTCGTGAGGGAGGGTATTTCGCCTGTATTTCCGAAATTTATGACGGTAGACAAAAGCAGTGATGTCAAAAAATGCAAGGGCTTGTGAGGCATCCTATTATATCAAATTTTCTAAAATCGGTCCGTAACTTTCTTCGGGAAATTTGAAATAGTAAAAAAGACAAAATTTCCCGGTTTTTTGGACAAAAAGTTGATTGTTTCGAAAACGAAAGCCAATATCAAAAAAATTAAAAAAAAACATCGAGGCAGATACCATTTGGAAAAAGAAATTTTCGGTCGAAAACTGTAGGCTGGACAGATCGACGGTCCCTACGTTCTAAGCGACATGTCAAAAGCTAAGGTTTACAGGAGAGTGTAATAAAGGTTCATCAAGTTGCTCTAGAAATAATTCTAATAACAATTATAAATTTATCGTTTCTATAATGCTTTGCTATCTTTAAGAAGTTTAAAGTAGTGTAATCATATTTAATTTTTTCACTTTTTCTGGGTAAAATAGCTAGATAACTGGTTCTACACTGTCATTTAAATAAAACCATGTCAGACAAATCTAAGATACCTGTTTATAAGTTGGAAAGAACTAAACAATGTTTTGAAATATAATTTAAGTAAATGTTTTATGAAAACGTGGAATTGTGCTATTATTTTCAAAGGATTCCTTAAACATCTTTATAGCGATGCGATTAAAATTAAAAATACATTAATGGGGACATATATCCCTATATTTATGGTCAAATAATATTAAAAAAAAACATAACAATATGAATATTATATAATATTAATAATAAAAACTAAAAAACACACCATGAAACTGTATCACAACCACAACAATATTCAACCGCGCGAACGGGCATCAACACGTCTAATTGGAGAATCTTGCGTAAAAGACGTTAAGTTTGACAAGACCGCGGCGTTCACACCGAGTAGCGCTCTTTTTAAAACGCAGAACAAATCGACATAGCCTAGATATCCGCATTTACGACACCAATTCTTTGTAATTATTATACTTGTTCCTTTGTACGATTTGTATATTTAGTAAAACATATAATATTTGTAAAAAATCTTATATGGGTATGATCGTTTGGACAATCTAAAGCATTTTATGAAATAAAAAAAAATTGTAATTTTTGACATATCTTTATGTACGAAGCTACCGTCGAGATGCCCTTTTCATTGATTGATTAACAGATCAGTTACTTCGGAGAGTGAGCTTTTGCTAAATTTTAGAAATTTATAAAGGTAGACGAAAGGCAGTTGTGTCGAAAAATGCAACATAGTCTCGTACCAAATTTTCGAAAATCGGTACATAAATATTTTCGAAAAATTTCATTTTGTTGAAATTGTTTGACAAAAATGTGTTATAAGTTTTATTTTTGATGTTCATTTTCAATGTCCTCCGTTAGTTGGGAGAAACGCGAAATATGTAGATATTTTGTTTTTCAGCAGTTTTTGATTTTCAGCTTTATGTACAATATTATTAAAAAAACAATAATAACTTTATTTTAAACAAAGCGTCGTTAAAATTTGCAACATGAAGAGATTTATCAGCCACCATGCAAAGCCATGAATGTTTAATGGAACTCCGTTCCTCGAAAGGCTTTTACAGGCAGCTAAAATAAAAAGATGGAAGTAATAATATTTTACCCGGAATCAAATTAATGTCAAGTAAAGAACAAGCTTCCCCTTGAAAAATCAAGTTACCGGGATCGGCCGGCGAGAGCGCTAACTTAAGGTAATAAAGGAGAATTTCCTTAGCTCGCCTCCCGCCCGCCAACAATTGAATTTATACATTTTGCAGTTAAAATATTGAAGGCGGCCGATACTGCCGATTGAAACCTACGCCCAATAACTTGATAGCCGGCTGATGGATCGAATTTGCTCCACCGATCTTCGGTTAACGCTGAAAGGTTACAAATCGCACACTTTGAAACCCTGAGCGAATTAAATTACGATCACAGTACGATTGTATCGAACGTTGTTAGTGTTTCCATTTTTAGAGATTTCGCTCATATTTTAGAGCGTCATCGGGTGCAAGATATCACATGTTTACACATCGACTAGTATACCCCGTCACAGTTTTGACGTGTTGACGTCTTAAACCTCGGCTTAATTGAATAGCGTCACCAAATTTCACCCTCGGTTCCGTGGCAATTTTTCGCTGAAACAAGCAGTGCGTTAAATTTTAATTCTCATAAATCTGTCCTTGGGTCGCATTCTTCATACACAAACTTAATATTTGACATCTTGAAGCCGCGGTGGATACCGCACCGCGAATCTCTAATTTCGAGCAATCTCATAAATTGTTGACATTGTTCTCTCTACCACCTTTTTGCCAACTAAACACTTTTAGATTTTTAGTGTATATCATCGTTAAGTAATGACTATAATAGTAATAATACCTGGGACATCTCACACAGTGCGATCTAGTCCCAAAGTAAGTAAGTATTATGCTTGTAGTAGTAGGGTAGTAGACAACTGACACACAAAATTAAATATTCTTTATAATTCATACACATATAGATATTTACATCGACACGAAACAATTAGGCATGTTCATGTATACATATATTTGTCCCGGGCGGAAATCGAACTCGCGACCTTCGGTTCTCCCGTTAGGGTATCTGTTCGCTCAGCTAATCCCGCGGTCAGCGGACCGATTCTGCGCTATACTCGTAAGTCAAAACAGACAGGACATATTACTCTTTAATGTTAACTTTGTGTTTTGTTGATACCTTTACACTCAATACTGACTTTTTAGACCTCACTTTGAGCTGTGACGATCACAAATAACTTGACTCTTTTTTTCTTTTTTCGGTAAGTGTCCAAATACCCAGCAACGCCCATCTTCCGATGAATCACAGATTTCCACTGATTACAGATCAAATTTATTAAAAGTCACCCAACTGTGGCAGTTTGTACAATTCTATAAATATAATACCCTCTTCATAAGAATTCTAAATTATGAGATATATATACTTGAAGATACATCTTCATTAACTCGTTGTCGCAATTAAACACTTATAAAAATGTGACAGCCGCTACGTGTTACGTGGTCTTTAAAACCCCGTCAGTACATATAAAGGAACAATAGATGATAATGTATGTAGGTAGTTATGTACTCACGTTCGCGACTGTCTTCATGGATTTCGGTTACATTTGTATTTTTAATCTATAAATTTTGCCCGGATTCATCCGTGTGTCACATTTTTTTAACCAAGTCTACCGTTATTTTACAAGACAAATTTTAAATTGCCGAAATTATCATTTGCTCTTAAACACAAATATTCATTTTTAAAATTTTGTTTAATAATGTTTCAGCTTCCGCTGTCCCTTCAAGTATTCAAATAGAGCAGGAAGAAAATTCTGTATGCATGATATGTTTGGAAGTGGAAAAATCTAGAGAAATATGGTACCGTTGTTGCAATTGTGGAGACTGGGTCCACAAAGCATGCTCAGGTTGTGATGACGCAACTCGTTACTCGTGTGATTATTGTCTCAGTGCTTAGTTTTTTCTTATTTTATGGTACTTTACTATTCCCGGTTGGAAGTTTCCAAAAATGTTTCATTAATTTAATTTAATTTAATTTGATTAGAACAATACTCCTTTAAAGTTTTGTTTCTTCTTACCCCATGTACTGGCTCTCATTGTCATTACAATGGGAACTAAAAACACTTTTCAGAATTCCTAATTCAGTTTTCTTGAATGGACATAATAGTCAAAAATACTTATGTTGATTGAAAGAGAACTAGTTTTAGACGATTCTATAAAATTTCTTTAAATAAAAACTGCCAATATGTGATCAAAATAAAAAGTTTTGCCTATGTGGCTCTTATTCTTCCACGTTCTCTAACCTCGAATCATGCTGCTCAATTTGTCTGCGGTAGACTTGCAATTCTTGGCTGCCCTATCGGGTCCAGTAGTTGGAACAATAATGTCATACTTAAAATTCTATTATATTCACACAGCTAAAATGATGTATAAAGTCGATGCTCTAAAAGAGATATGATATAGTTGTTACTATTTGATCATCGCTTATTCTGCGGATAGTATACGACAGAACGATGAAATAGGGAAATCGTACCAAAAAATATTTATTTGAAATAGGAAATCGTACCAAATTCTAGTCGCGCTACTGTTCCATCTTTCAACTCTTTGTACTCTTTCAACTGGCGTACCTTTCGGAGTTCCACAAGGTAGTGTTATTGGGCCTACCTTGTTCTTAATCTATGTTAATGACCTCTGTAACATGTCAATAAAAAACGCAAATATTTTTTCTTATGCCGATGATACTGCCGTTGTCTTCGCTGGTCCATCCTGGAACTCTCTAAAATACGACGTCGAAAACGGAATGGCACAAGTGTATAAGTGGCTTAAACATAACCTCCTTACAATGAATGCATCTAAAACTAATTATGTATGTTACAGTATTTATAATAATACACAACCTAATTTAGACTTCACAATTAAAATCCATGATTGTGGCCAGGTAACTGGTGCTCAGTGTAATTGTCCAATAATAAATAAGGTAACCTCTGCGAGATATTTGGGTGTCAAAATCGATCAGAGACTGTCCTGGTACCCTCATATTGAGCAGGTCACATCTAGAGTAAGAAAATTCATTTGGATGTTTAAGACACTCAGACACGTAGTCCCAGGAAATACAATAAAGCCAAAAGAACCAAATACCCAACCCCAAAATAATATCCTGAATCTAATATATATTTCACTTGTTCAGTCGGTCATAGCATACTGTCTACCGGTGTGGGGCGGTGCATGTAAAACGCGATTTTTAGAAGTAGAGAGGGCTCAAAGGGCATTACTAAAGGTCATGTACTTTAAAAAGCAAAGTTTTCCTACCGATGAATTATATGAAATTAGTAACGTTTTTACAGTTAGGAAACTATATATATTACAAACTATTTTAAAAACGCATAAATCTATACCATTTCATCCAGTTATGCAATCGAGACGAAGGAAGGTTAATGTAGCTCCGGTACCAGTATCTAAAACAGCATTTGCTAATATACAATTTAAAAAACGTTCTGCTTATATGTACAATAAACTTAATAAAGAAATTGAAATATATTCCAAATCAAACTACGAGCGAAAAAAAATTATAATAGGTTGGATAAAAAATTTGAATTATGATGAAGTGGAATCTTTTTTGGGACATGCAAAGTAACTTACGTCTTAAATATTTTACATCACATTCGCGCTCACACACACACACACACACACCCATACACACACACACACACACACACACATAATTTTGCTTTTCTACTTTGTTTTTTTTTTTTTATATATAGTTATACACCTTTATAAGGTATGGAGGAGCGGATCTTCCTGGCACAGGCTCTATTAGCTTAAAAGGAGGATCTCACAATATTGTTAACATGTACGATTTGTGAAAGAAATAAATTATTTTGTATTTTGTATTTATATAACTCGAATCTTTGCTCGTCGTTCATTTCGATCTTAATTATTTTTGTATCCCAAGAGAAACCTTTGACCACTATAAACCGTAGTAGGCTACAGTACTACTCTGCGCCATTTCAAATGTCGCTATGCAAAAACTTACGTCGTCCGTCACGATACGATCTGGAGACAGGTCAAACATTTTCTCATTAATAATTTTCGTATAGACCGGTTCTCTTTCTTACTTTATTGTTTAACCTGTAATTATCGATAAATCTAATGAATAATCAAAATGTATACCTACACGTCGAGTTAGGGTTTACTTCGTTAATTATAATTTTGGATACATTAAGAGGCCGCTTGAACTGGCGCCCGGACGTGCACGCCATCAGTTATTAGCCTCCTATTTGCATATTGCCGTATCCACTCAAAGTTGGTTCCAGCTAAGTCGAGGTATTGTGTTACATGGGCAGAAACTCTCTCTTCTCGTCTATCAAAATTTATGTAATTATACTACATATATGACGTGAGTTTATAGTATAGAAAACATATGTCAAAATATTGTCCAGAAAACGTACGGCAAGATCTTATACGTCCCACGTTTGTTTCGTGTAAAGCCAGCTAATAGATAAGCTCTCCCAAAATGCACGTTATTAGCTCTTGTTATTAGTTCAGTTTTTAAGCAATTAAATTTTTTTTTTAAATATAAATTGAAATAAAAATAGAACTAATAAATACTTTTTTTACTTCTTTAAAATCTTTAGATCATTAGAAACAATGGTGTTCTTTTGGTTTGGTGGTAAATGTATTGGTGTATTTACACTTGTTTTCTGTACTCGCATCTTTATCAGATTGATTATTTTTCTAAATAAAATTAAAACTACGAACACAGACGTAATAGAAATTGCAGACTCCGTGACACTAAACCTATGAAGCACTGCAGTGGCAGCCGCGTAAGTATGTGTGAGTGGAACCCAGGTGACGCGTTAAACGCGTACATAGCCCGCTGACTTACTGGGGGTGCATCGGTTGTTAGTGCGCGATGCTATGTCCGGGTACAGTACTATAATAGGTACCCTCGGACTGATCTGATGATGGAGCCAGAATGTAGGTATTTGAACTCCTTAACAAAATAAGCTATCCTAACCATGTTTGGCCTTGTTGCATTTTCTTAGATTCATTTTGGTTACGAATGGTTTTCAGGGTGTAATGATGAAACCTAAAGATTGGAATTGGAACTCTATAATGAAACAATTTATCCTAACCGTGTTTAGGCTTGTTACAGTTGTCTTGAGATGAACTTTGGCTATGAATGGTGTCCATAGCCTTATGATGGAGCCAAAAAGTAAGCACTAGAACTCTATTATGAAAGAAGATATCTTTATCTTGAGATACACTGTGGCCATAAATGGTTTTCAGGGTCCAATGTTGAAAGTGGAAGATAGACACTGTAACCCCGTAACGAAATAATGTATCCTAACCGTGTTTGGGCTTGTTACATTGTTCTTGAGCTTAGTCTGGCCATAAATGGTTTTCAATGTCTAACGATGTAGTCGAAAAGTAAGCACGTTTGTGTGAAATAGAAGGACATTATCCTACTTACAATATAAATAAGGAAAGATTGGATATTTTTTTGTTACTTATACTTAAATATATTACCTATATATACTTAAATACATTTAATATCTAGGTAGTCCAATGAAAGCAAACTTTGTAGCATTCTCCTTGGATCTAAATTACATAAATATCTAAAATACCGTAATTTTCTTTTTAACTGATAGCCGTTGCGTTTTGAAATTTGTGTGGGCGGGTGAAAGAAATGTGGCAAAGGAAAACCCGCAGCGTTTAGCAAATATTGGTAATGTTGGGCGTTACGGTTATTTATCAATTTTCACCAATCGACAATTTCATTTCTGTTAAGCGGAAACAAAATTTTAATCAGTGTCCGTTATCGCGGGCCGGGCGCGTTCGCCTTACAAATGGCGGCTTCGGGCCGTAATATTCTCAAAGTTTGCGATCTTAATTATAACTTGAGCCGGTTTGTTCACCTGTTAAACGGAAAAAGGCGGCGATAACATAAAAAAGTTTGAGTAACTCGCTGAAATCAAAAGTTCAATAATCTACTCGCTCTCGTAGGAAATTGAAAAGGGGATCGCAGCGGGCATTCATCAAATAAAGTTATCACCGCCCGCTCGCCCGGCGCGGCGATCGGAGAAGCACAACTTCAAATTTACGAGTTAGAAACACATCAAGGTACGCCTCTTAAGCGAGGTAATGAATATTACAGTCAAGCATCGAAAATATTATTTTCTTCCAAAAAATAAAAAAAAATCATCTTGATACGATAGCAGAACCGAAAGTAGAAATAAAATCGATTGCAAAATAAAGTAAAAGATATCGAAAAATTTATGTTCTAACAAAATAAATTGTTGAATGTATTTCAAGTGAATGTACTAAGGCTGTAATGTCAAAGCCTTTAATGTGTATCATTCATTGCAACATGATCCAAAAGAAAAAATGTATTTGTAGGCATAGGTATCCTAACTCAATAAAAAATAAAATGATTTATTTGAAACATTAATGTGACGTTACGTATATGGTAGCTATAATTATCAGTAGTAACGTCATCAGCTATAAATTTTTAACGATCGATTATTCCTTGAAAACCATATAGTAAATAAATTTGACAATAGCGTTTGGTATTAATAGAGTCAGAAATGTCACTTCACAGTATCGAAACTGTCAAACGCAATTTTACAGAGGTGAAGAATGGCGCGCGGTGACCTCGCGGATTGAAACTGGACTAAAACTATCCATCTCGCCAAAAAGGTACACCAGCTGGCTAGAATAGGAAAGGTTAAACAGTAAGCTCAATTTATACAGGTTCATATCTATGCATATTTTACATAAAAAAAAGGGAATTCTCATATCAATGCACATTGCATTGGTCCAAGAATGTGCGGTATTTGTATATATTGAAAACTATATTTTTTTGAAAAAAAATTTTTTTTTGTATAGATTCAGACTTTCAAAAGCAAACAACTCCTTCATGGGCAACTAGGTTTGTTTTGACAATAGACTACAAAGGAAAGTTTCAAATAAGACAGTCATTACAACTTCTTTTGAATCGTATCGTTATTCTATATTATTTTTCAAAGATAGTATACCATACCATCAATTGCATCTCCATTGCATCAGTCGTACCTTTATGCCTCTTCTATTATATATACCTAACTCTCACTACTATTAAAAATTAATGCTTTAATTAATGCTAATCATAACAAAGCCCAAAGTAAAATTTACACTTCTTCCAATATCTCTGTCATCTCTGATAAACAACCCAAATACACAAGCCCTTGTACTTGCTTAACTATCTCGCCTTCGGTCATTATATTGCATCCGGTCTTACTTCTGTTCTCTCATACACCAAAAATTGCTTGCAATCATTTACATTTGTATTTATTTTTATTTTATTGTCATTCGGATGACAAACAGCCAAATAATCTACAAAGATTTTAGAATATTTTGGTCTTTTACATGTCTCTATGTGCTCGATATATTGGATTGCAAATCGTCGTCTGAGTAACGTTATACATACTATTCTTGAATTTATCGTTCAATTCAGGTGACAACCTCCTGCAGTTTAATAATAATCCAGTAAATATAGTGTTTCATACATACTACTCGTGTGTACAGATTACAAAAGAGAATTCGTCTATCGCTGGATTCCTATAAGATGAAACTTTCACTAAATAACAAGGACCCGCGTTTTTGCTCACGCGTATTTATCCACTTTATTTATTTGCGGTTGTGTTTGACAGCTCTAAAGCTTAAGGCGTAAATCGCAACCTTTTTCTCTATACAAATAGACTGACAGCCACATTACACTAGCTAGATATTTATTTTTTGCTACACATAAACCTCGTCAAATAACAAAATTCTCTAGAAGTGCATTTCTTAACAGCTTAAAAATGCAGAAAGTAAAAAATAATTCTAGATCAATACTACCTACGACTTTATTTCATTGTTTGGTGTGACTATGGGTAAAATAATCAAGACCACACATATCGCACTTTGCTAGACATAAATATTCGTTAGTGATGTTGATTTATGAATACTTGGCGGATTGTTAATGAACTGAAAATATACACATACAAAGTATGATGTACAGTTTCACGAAAACAAATGATGTTAGTCGCATTCTTCGATGATTTTATTTTTATTTTCTTGTAGCGAGTTTGACGGCGACAATTAGAGGCCTGACTCTATTTTACATATACCAACCCTCCGGTATGTAGACTTAAATTATTTTTTTGACCGTGCCTCTATTTATGCTCTTCGCTAGACATGACAGCGATCGGGTCACCACTGGCGCGATCTATACTACGCTTTGCGTTTGGAATCCCATTGAACCACAAGCGTTTAATAAATTTCAATTCGTAGTGTTCTGAAATTCAAAACACTTTTCTTTTACTGAATGAGCTACATTCACTTCCGTTTCACTTATTTTAAGGAATAATGGTCCACTTTTTGAGCTAATTAGGTGTTGACATTTTTTTTTTAAATCAGTTGTTATTAGACACAAATTAAAATTGTAAAGCTTGTAATATACATATGTGATAGGCAAATAAAACAAAACCAATATATTTTATTTTCCAACTGCCTGTTACTGAGATCGAAACCGTTCATGAATTTAGTTCAAGCATTAACTTGACAGAAATTCGATTTTTTTTTACTTTTAAAACCCACTAGGAGGGCTAAAGCGAATTTTCGATATTTTTTTACTTTTAAAACCCACTAGGGTTTTAAAAGTAAAAATAAAATCCGAAAATTCGCGTTAGCCAAAGCAGACATTATATTACCCCCGAGTATAATTTTATTTAAAACGTGTTCTTTTAGATTAGACAATCATAAGGCATCAACACGCACTTTGATGACAAAATAATTTTATTTAAATTTAAATAATTTATTTATCAGCTCTACGGCTAACCAGTCATCCTACAGTACATATTGTTATGTCCTTATGCTTCGTGATTGTCAAATCCATTAAAACAAGTTTTAAATAAAATCATAGCGAAAGTTACCGCTTTAACAATGATTTTAATAATAGAATGGCTGATTTTGTACGGCGATAGTATTGCGTGAGCTCCGTTTTATTCTTTTGTTACTTAATCGTGAATAGAATCAGCCACGGATTCACCAACTTTATAAATGTTTTTAATTTTTATTTAAGTTAATTACACTTAGGTGATCAAAGGTTTGTAATTACTAAAATAGAAAATATATATATGTAAGACGGCAGAGCGTAACGCTTATTGGAAATGTGTTCCTGACGTGATCAATGAAATTTCACTTTGAAAAGTTCACAATTTTTGAATTTCTTTGTTCTTTTGCAACAGAGATATAGGAAGTTTAAATATGCCCTGAAGCGCTTCTAGGAAAGGGTTCCCGAAGGCGGCTGTTTACTCAACTTGGCAAAGCCACTACCATGGCTCTCGATCAATCTGGGCATTACTCAAATATTGATTGAGTATTAAAATATTAATTGAATAATGAAGCAGACGTCGCATTTTCATTTCGGTAAATAATAATATTAAATCCTACGAAGTACACGTTTTAATATATCAATACTTATTTAAAATAAAATATAAATAATATATATATATATATATATAACATATTTAATATAAGAAATCTGAAGAGTTTATTCTTTTAACGCTCTAATCTCTTGAACTATTTATCGGATATGATTTTTTTTGTATTTGTTAGTTTATTTCTTGAAGGAAATTATAGGTCATTTAACATTACGATACGACCCTCAGGACCAAAGCAAAAACGAAAAAGTCAGAAAGAACGCTAAGCGAAAGCGCAGTAAAAGCGCTGGCGAGGGGTGCTATGCAGTTGTGCACCGATCACAGCTGAAATGTGCAATGTGTCTTATAGTATGCCCATGCCAACGAGATGACTGAGAAAAGTACCTGAGAAAAGTGATGGTTTCACTATCAGTAGAGCAATTGATGATCGAGATCGTCATAAACAAGAGGAAACCGAGGAAAAATAACTACGCGTCATCATAATTATGTTATAAGAACCATTATTTCCTCTCTAGTATATTTGTTTTTTCTTCATATTCCTCATTTTTTATTATGAGGTCATCCATTGCTCGGCTGATGATGAACACTTTTCTTATGGTACATCCCGCGTGGCTTAGACGCGTGGTCGTGCGCGACTCCCTTCGCAACAGTCGTGCCTTTTGAAGAATTTATTTGAGCTTACGTACATTGTTTGTTAATGAATTTTAAGTTAAACGGCGAGCGAAACTGCGGAGTACAGCTATATTTTAATACGACTCTATATATAGAAGGGCGTGTGTACCCAGGTGTTAAGTATCACAACGTGCGTTCGCGCCTTTTGTCTCCCACCCGAAGATGCGCTAACATTAGTTAAGATGATTGATCGTGGTGAGGTGAAAGACTTCATTTAACATAAGTACCTAAATGCTATTAAAATTTTAACCATGACAGTCGCTAAGCGTGCTTTAGAAGGTCTTAATGTTAGATACTTGACTGTATAGGTTTGTTGGTGTCGTATGATATGTTTATAGATTTTGTTTTAGAGTTTTCTCTTTCAAAATATATGTAAAATATGATAACGCAAGTTATCAACGTAACCAGACGTTGTCGTAATGATGTTTTTTTGAATTTTTGAGAATTTATTAATTAGATTTGCATTCAAAATCGAAACTAGGGCGAAAGTGTGTTTATTTGTAAACGCAATTTTTACATGGAGATAGAATTCGCTTAAGATTAATTTTGCTACACTTAAGTAGATGACGAAAAATGTATCGAGTTAGTGTTGTTTTACGTTTTTACAGTTATAGTAGCTACCTATTAATCTCTTCTTGTATTTTGCACACAAAACTTCTACTACTCGTTTCTTCGAAACGCGGCGACAAATAATTCCTAAGATCAATGGGAGATAGTTGAAATGATGGATAGTCACAAACAATAACTATATACCTGACGTATGGATATAAAACGAATTAAGATTTAAAATGAACGTAAAACAGAACCTCGAAACGTAACATTTAATAATAGTGGGCGTGGAAGTCAAGAATCGAAAAGGAACAAATGGTACTTACTTACGGTTGCAACAGCTCTAAGGAATTACACTGAAAAAAGTGTTCTTTAAAAAATTATAATGGTTCAGTAGTTAGAATCAGTAGAGCACTTGATGATTTTGATCATCATAAACACGAGAAATACGAGGAAGAAAAATCATGCGTCATCATAATTATGTTATAGGAACCATAATTTATATATTCATAATTTGTTGGACGCCCCCCAGCCAGGTGGACAGATGACCTGAAGCACTATACCGGGAGTAGTTGGATGCGAAAGGCGGAGGACCGTGTGTGGTGGCGAGTCTTGGGAGAGGCCTATATCCTGTAGTGGAAAGACACGGGTTGATGATGATGATTCATAATTTATTTCCCTCTTTGTATTTCTCTTTTTTTATGGGGTTCAATAATTAAAAATAAAATGATAATAATATATAGAGGCTCCATATAAAATCCAAATAGTATTCATAATGCTGTCGATCTTATTACTCTACAGAATAATCAAATGTAGAGTTGCGCAGAAGCGTTGCTGCAATATCGACCTATAAATTGGTTCACACATGTTGTTACAATTAGCGAACGCTTATACATACTAACAAATTGAATAGTAATGCACAGTAAAATATAATTGCTTAGTTGGATTTGATATAGTATCACTTCTCAAGTTTGGAACGAAATTTTTTTAATTAGGTGTGTTTACTTTACGCACTAAAAATTTCATGTAATTGGTCATGTCAAATAATTGTTTTCTCCCAACGTCGTCAAAAGTAATATCCGCATATAAATGTTTCTTCCGGCTGATAGTAAAGCCCCTTCGATGAAAATTCAAGCAAAACTAATTCTTTTGCATTTTACGTCTATATCCTTGAAGTTGATCATGATGACACTTCCCCATCACTAATTCTGTTTCAAATCAATTAGTGTTGAAATGGTAGTCATATATGGTAACAACCAAGATTAGATTTAGAGAAATATTCAACAGATTAACAACCATTAAGTGTCATAATGACGTCATACGATGATGTTATAACAGGTAGAGTACACTAATGATTGCACCAGCCGCGGTCATTTCCCCGTACAAACGACGAAGGTTAATAATAACTCACTATTTTATAAATGCAGATTAAAACCCAGCTGAGTATCGATTTATCTCATCTTAAACTAAGTGAAAGTGCTGCGGCCATACTCTGGTAAATTAACGCAGCGCCGAAGTAGCGCCGAATATGCGCGATTTCAAAAATCTGTACTCTCGCCCATACACCTAGCGACCGGATTCGTTAAACAGAGTATTCGGCGCTACTTCGGCGCCGCGTCTGAAGTCAGAGTAGGGCCACTGATTTAAATGATAACGTTTAAAACAAAATCGCATTAACTTTCCCCACAACAACATATACTTTTACAATCAACAACTACCATAAATCGAAAAGAATTTGTGAAAATTTTGGACGAATAATTTTTTGAACTCACGAGCCAGTACGTGCCGTGTGGCACGTTCTTCTGTTATTAGCCTTAATAATATATTCGTACAGTGGGAAATTTCTTTTAAAGCTGCTTTTAATGAGGAAGACTTTATTACAAAGTGGATAAACAAGAAACAAGTTCTTACTATGTAACTGGCACCTCGAATTGGTTTTTTTTTTTAATTTTGCAAGTAACACAGTTTGCATGATTTTATATATGGCTCGTACTTAATAAAATATGAATAATTTTTTTCTTATTTGCTGACAGTTCTGTTTCACGTCAAAGACAAAAGCGGTCCGCTATGGTATGTGGTGAGGGGCACTCTATGTAAATAATTGGCGCTATGTTGTTCATTTGACTGGCTGATTTGCACTCGTTCACACCCAGGGCGAACCAAGATAAGAATGAGTGGGACGCTGAATGACGCTTAAACATGCGTGCGACATCAAAACTTCGTATTTCTTATTACGTATCCAGAGACATATTTTTCACATGTAACGAGAAATATTTCTTTAGATAGGTCACTAAATAAATCGAATGATGAGACTTGTCACGGTTGGTATAAAACAGCTTTTAAATTCTCAATTACTTACGTGTTTAAAAGATCCACATATTTTCCGCTTCTCGCAACTATCGAAGGATATTCAAAATGAACATCAAAACACATAAAGTTAAAGAATCAATTATTTGCATATACTTTTAGAATCATCAGTATTAAAATTAATTACTCAAGCACTGATTTAAAAATATGCATCGACCAGGCCTAATACAGATAATTTACGAATTTCGTAGAAGTTTCCTATAACGTCCGAAACTTAAAATACAATCCCAAATAGTATTCTTAATTTGTGAGAATACGGGAATGACCTCAAAAGAGCTCTTTCATGTGACGCAACAAAATGCTATCCGTGATCAAAGGCGTTTGATATTTATTACATGTCGAAACAACAAGTTGGAACTGAAATGAAAGTGAATGAAGGTGGAATGAAAATGTGTGACTCGAGAGATTTACATTTTGTTCTAATCAACAGTTATAATGTTATAAACACACCAGGAAAAAATAAATCAAATATATCTAATCACACATAGTATTTACAAAAAACAGGTCTAGTGCGAGTTGGACTAGCACACGAAGGGTTCCGTACAGTATAAAAAACCACGTTTCTTGTATGGGGTATTGTAGTTTTATACTTTGTCTTATTTTTTTTTTTTTTATAACGGCCATAATAGTACACACTCTGGGAAAATTTTAAGAGTGAGAGTAATAATCTCACAACCACCAATCACCAAAAACGTCAAAAAAAAATCGTTTCGTGTATAGGAACGCAATTAAAATTTTAACTTTATTTTATTTTTATTATTTGTTGGTATAGCAGTTATACTTTGTGAAAGTTTTAAGTGTCTATCAATTACGATTTACATAAGACAGCCCTGTGACAGGCGGACGACGGATGGACGGACGGTGGAGGCTTTGTAATAGGATACCCGTTGATACTCTTTAGGTGCGGAACCCTAAAAAAGAAAATAATACTTTCGTACTAGACATGAAATATACGTGTACAGATATATACTTGTAGAATAAAGGCTTCTGAAGTATTGCTCATTTTATGTTTATTTTCCTTGAAAACTTTTATTCGAACACAACTTCTACGCATAGCCGGAAAATATAAAAACAGATTTATTGTACTTTTAACAGGCAAAAGAAGAAAGTTCTTAAGTCCACGCGTACTGTTGGAAAGCGAAGTAAACGCGTAAATAACTAGCCGAGTGTCTTACTGAGCGTCACGTTAAATCGGGGATCGTAAAACTATTGAGTACTTATATTGAATTTGTCTATCTTATTGAATCCGGTAAATACATATATTGTTCAGTTGTTCCTATTTGGCAATTCTTTTAAAATTGTAGAAAGCACAAAGCTTTAGTGAAAATGGCGCATTTTTTCCAGAAACCACAGCGATAGGTAGTCAAGAAGTGGCAAAGAGCGTCGATTTCTTTTAATAATTCTTTTTAATGGGTATGTTGTCGCTTCTAACCACAATTGCTGCGGGCGGCGGGCCAAGACAACCTCTTTATTGAACTAACAATTAGTTACTTTACTTCTTGCGCATTCTGGTCTTATTTAGCCCTCTACCTAGATTTACGGCGTAGGGTAATGTTATTGCGTAAACTCTTGATTGCTAAAATTAGTAATGTATTTTGATCACTAAGGCTATTTTTAATTAAGAATTTCGAAAACTAAATTCGTTTTAATAAACTAGAACGTTTCTTTATTACTAAATTACGTAATTAGTAAATACGATTAATCAATCATTTATTGTATATTCTGCGTCTCTGGAAGAGAATTAATGCGTACTGTCAGTTTGTGCAAATATTCTACTTTGTTCAACTTTATGTGCGTAGATATTATCGAATTATTTAATATACCACTGAATTAATGTATCTGTAAATGTATTATATTAAAATACACTAATGATAATTGACATCTACCAAGCTTCCTCACTAAGTCAATAACCCGCACTGGAGCAGCGTGGTTGATCCTCCGAGCTTCCTCATCCCGACGGTAGGCCTAAGCCTTTGCAGTTGGGCATTAATGGGCTGATGATATGGTAAACTTCCTAGTGTAAGTTCGTTTGATTTTATGTATGTGATGTTGGTGATCATTTCGGTCTTACATCAGGGGATGTTATACACCTAATAACTGGGTTAATCTTAAAAAAATATTTATTCGTAGATTAGATTATGTGTGTTTAAATGTATAAATGCGAGGAACGAAGCGAAGGAGCGAGAGACGAAGCCACGTAGAAACCTTATGATCAATCGGAATTCGGCCAGGTAGGATCATTTTTAAAGTACGTTCTTAATATGAGGAACGAAATGGAGTGGACCAACAAGCCATGCAAAAACCTTTCGATTCAATTAAAATTTACCAATCAAATTTAATTAACAAATAAATTAAATTATAGCCACATTAATCCGGATAATATTAACAAAATTTATTCAACACACACCGGTGCATCTTAACATTCTCCAACAACGGACACTCACGGTAACATAGATGGTCATAGATGATGAAGCAAAAATTGTCTTATTTGATTTCTTCCAATATTTCTTGACTAGTCAGTAACATAACTGGCCATACAAAACTCTAGACTAGAGTTTGTCTAACGATAAAATCACATCTTACATTAGTTATTTGAGTAAACAAGAGAAAAACGATGGCGTTTGATTAATTACCTATGCTCACACGTTAAGGCCGTCTCCACGCAATAGTTGCTCCGCACATCATAAATAACTTGACGCCTAATTCTCCAACTAAGAACGGCACGTGGCGGGTGACGCATAGACCAAATGGGACTTATGTGTAAACACCGCTTAGGTAATTCTCTTTTGTACTGACATAGCTGGGAGACAGTTATGCCCTAGAATACGTTTCTGCGATATACCGGGAGTCCGTGACCGAAAATGTCTTAAACTTTTTAAAACTTCCATTTTAGGGTAAAAAAAAATGTAACCTAATTAATTAGCCAGAATTGTGCTTTATTATTTAAACTTGCGACGAGATTTGATATTGCTTTCCATTGCGATTCTGGCCATATCATTAATTTTTTTAGTACTTGGCCATCATTTAGCCTTCTCGCAATTTATTTATATGCCAGATTAGTAAGCCATAAATAACATAAAACTTCAGTTGCTGGAACTATACTTTGTAATTAAAATTTTAAATTTTTTTCACAACTTTGCCGATTTTTGTATGAACACTGGAAGTAGTTATCGCTTATCACATAACTACCAACCCAATAAATAAACGAAAAATTTGCTTCTTTTATGCAGAAAATAGTGATAAATATATACTATATATAAGAAATAAAAACTTTAGCGGTACCGAGTTTCTTTTACAAAAAGTTAGAAGTTGTAGGGTACTGTATAAACATGTATTTCAAAGTTTCTGACGATGTACTGCCCATGTCGTTAAGGAAGTTCAAGTTGGCAGGAAAGACAACTTACGTTAAAAAAGATAAATTTGCAGGTCGCAGATACCGCTTAGCTCATACAGCTATCGTTTTTATATTGTACGCAAATAGTGTATATAATTGATGTATTATTTTATTTAAAAAAAAAGAAAATCTATACTGTTTCTTGTTGTTTCTTGCCTGCAGTGTCACTTTCTGGAGCGTCATATAATGTGCTATTTTTACTACTACTGTGCTACTTTTTTAGTAATAAATATAAACGCTTGTACAGGACTTACGTATTTATGTAAATTATTTGAATGTAGTAAATATTCATGTATTAAATCATGACTGGTTATGGTCGCGGACTCCTGGACTAGATATACTAAATTAATATCGTGTCCTCATTAGACTACATGTGAAGACAGTTTTGAATTGAATAAGCGACGGCTGTAGTAATATTGAAGGTCTAGAACTGGAATTTGATAATTTGAATAATGTGCAACGGAGCATAGCGACTAATATGATAAAAGCTTCATTATAGTATTATATCGTTGATTATACATCGTACGTTGTTTATATGACGTCATTGTAGCCGTGTAGTGGCGAACCCTTTTCTTGTTTAGAAGGTCGTGTTTCGAGTCTCAGGGCATGTAACAATGAGTTCTTCAAACTTAAATATAAAATCATCATTGACTGCATGCCTCGGTCAGCACGTTAAGCCTTGTTGTCACGAAGTGAATTTAGACGTTCAACTTCTTGTTCAAGTTGACCGACTATTGTTCACACGCTCGAAAACAAATGAAAGAATGAAATATAATTGCTTTTCAATTATTTTCACTACCGCATCTGCAAACACGGCAAAATTAGAAATTGTAATTTTTGGATTCGAGTCCTGTGATTGCTGTATTTGAAGGAAATGTGACAAATGAATGCACCGTACGTTTTTACTTTAGTTCAAAAAGTTTAGTTTAGTTTAAATATTAAATAAAAAAAACTTGCAAAATGAGCACATTAATAGATACTAAATCAATACTGAAGACTTGTACTCCATGGTGGATTAACAGCATCGTTTGAGGTCAGTATACCCACAATTTTGACCCATTTGAGCCAAATTGATAAAATCAGTACGGTTTGAGCACTCATAAAGTTAACACGTTTCGTTCGTTCACAATAGTTCCCTGTCACATGCAGTTTCAGTGGTTGTAAACTTTTGGTAATTCTTATTGATTTAAATAATTAACAATTTATAATATCAACTTCCACGTGTAGCAGTTATAATAACTACACACAAAAAAAGAAAAAAAAGGGAAATCCATGATGAAGAAATGCAGCAAATGCGCTTTAGATTTTAATGATGGTGTGCAATGTAGTACGTGCAAAAAGTACTACGATTTTCTCTGTGCTGGGGTTACTGAATCAGGATTCCGAAAACTTGGTGCTGAAAGGCGGGCAACCTGGAAATGTGCCAACTGTAAGACACCCATGCGTCCCGGCGTTCCTGTGTCTCTTGAAGACATTCTTAACGAAATCTTGGAATTAAAGCAGCAACTTTTGGTTTTACCGAAATTGACTAATGATATTGATTGTATCAGGAATGACGTAAAGGAGCTCTCTTCATCTTGTGAGTTTAACCATGCTCAACTAGTTGAGTGTGCAAACAGAATTTCCGTGGTTGAGCAAAAGGTCAAACAAATTGATGTTCTTGAAAAAAACTTCCTGAAGACAACTAATATTTTGCAAAAAATACAACTTGACCTAGAAGCTAAAGATCAATGGGCGCGTTTTAATAACATTGAAATCAAGGGTGTGCCATTTAAGGCAGATGAGAATTTATTTTCCATCGTTGATTCCATATGTAATAACGTTGGATACATGGTTCCTAAAACTCAGTTTAACTATATGGCCAGAGTGCCCACGTTCAACGAAAAGGAGAAATCAATTGTCGTCAGTTTTGTAAATCGTTATGTCAAAGAAGAGTTTATTGCAGCTGCTCGTGCCAAAAAGATCCTAACAGCTGATGACCTGGGCTTCAAGGGCAACTCCTACCGTGTGTTCGTCAATGACCACCTAACCCCTGAACGCAAGAAGTTATTATCTAAAACTAAAAGTGCGCTAAAAGACAAAGGATATCAGTATATTTGGGTGAAGTATTGTAAAATACACATAAGAAAAAACGATACTTCTAAAGTTAGCATTATCAACTCTGAGTCTGATTTAAACAAAATTATTTAATATGTCGTACATCAAATTTTATTTCAACTTATTTTAAGTACCAAAAGCTTGTCTTTACTAATATGTGTATGTTAACATTTTGCACTTATAATTGTAATTTTAATTTACTCCCGTGTATAACTTTAAAAATGTTTGTAACCTCTTCCCTCATTAGCGTTTCGCTGCCTAGTAACAGCCTACCCGCGCGCGTCTCGTTCGCCCTGCCGCTTATCTGTAATCTGCCTATCTCTTTTCTTATCATGTCGCATACAATAGTAACTAAATATTTTTCTCGCATATGCAATACACTCCACAGGTGTCTGCCTATATATTTATATTATAAACTATTCTACCCTCATTTAACTATAAATACATATCATGTTTTTATTATGATGCTAAAGACTGTATTTTTTCTCAATGGATAGTAAATACCTTAATATCTATTATCAGAATGTGAGGGGATTACGTTCTAAAACTTTTGAATTTCAGCGTAATGTACGATTGGCAAGTTATGATATCATTATGATAACGGAAACTTGGCTTTTGGAAGGAATCCATAACAGCGAACTGTTCGACAGTCGGTACACGACCTGGCGGCGTGATCGTGATTACTGCACCACAGACCAGACTCGCGGAGGCGGCGTACTCATTGCGACTAGCAAACACTTGTCGGTTACCCCACAACCGTCGTTTCATTCCAGCGCTGAGGATCTCTGGCTGACGATTACTCTCAATAGCACTGAAAAACTTAAGTCGCAAATTAAAATACACATTTGTGTATTATACTTATGCAATCAAAACCTAGGCAATTCGTTTTCACAACAGTTATCTAATTTTTTATCCAAGCTCAATACACACGTCTTAAATAATATAAACGATAAATTTTTGATTATAGGTGACTTTAACCTAAGTAAAATTCATTGGCAGTTGCAAAACAATATATATCTACCTTTGAATATGACTTCAAGTGACTCGTGCGTGTTAATTGATGAGATGAATACGTGCAACTTAATGCAATTTAATGGCGTGTCCAACAGGTACGGCCGGTTTCTTGATTTAGTATTTTGTAACGATATAGTTTCCGTTTCTAAATGTCAGGATCCACTTGTTCCGATTGACCCAAATCACAACGCATTGGTCGTTAATGTTCAGTTTGCACATGTGAGTTACCTAAAACCGGCGTTATATACTAAGTATTTATACAACAAGTGTGACTATCAATTGATTAATATTGAAATTTCTAAGCATGATTGGGTAATCGAACTAGACCAGCGCAGTAGGTCATTCTTGGATGCGATTGATTATTTCTATAGTGTTGTCGAGAAAATTATAGATGCTCATATCCCTTCCATTAACTGCTCTAACAAAGTGAACTATCCTAGATGGTACTCTGCTGCACTCATTAATTGCATAAAAGAAAAAAAACAAGTTTCATACTAAACACAAAAAATATGGTAATCGTGCCGACTGGGAAACATTTAAATGCCTTCGTGACAGAGTAAAACGACTTGAGCAATCCTGCTTCGACCGATATATTTTAAAAGTTGAAGGCTCAATCGAAAAGTGCCCAAAATATTTTTGGACGTTTATAAAAGATAGAGCTAAAGGTAATACCATACCTAACAGTCTTACGTATGGTGATGCTCACGTTAACACTGATCCTGACATTTGTAATGCCTTTTCTTCTTACTTCCATTCAACGTTTAATGATCCGTCTAGTTCTCAACGCAAATCTTTTAATCCAACTTCCTCCCCTTTATCTGTTTCCGATATTCACACTATCCACGTTTCTATAGATAACGTTCGTAACCTGATCAAGGCTCTCGATCCATTTAAATCAGCCGGTCCAGACCGGATACCAGCCCATTTTCTTATTAATACTGCAGATTCGATTTCTGTCCCCATCTCACTCCTTTTTCAACGCTCGCTGCGCGAAGGTATAGTTCCACCCATATGGAAATCTGCGTTTGTAACTCCAGTGCATAAAAAAGGTTCTGCAACTGATATACTCAATTATAGACCTATCTCTAAGTTGTGTATAATAGCTAAAGTTTTTGAGAGACTGATTTATAACCAACTTTATCCAGCAATTTCCAATTCGTTCAGCCCTACCCAACACGGTTTTCTCAAAGGAAGATCAACTACCTCTAATCTCATTCTTCTCAATGATTTTATTACAGAAGTTATGGATGCTAATGGTCAAGTTGACGTAATATACACAGATTACAGCAAATGTTTCGATAGAATTGACCACAAGCTGCTGTTATTGAAGTTAATGAATATTGGTGTCAGAGGCGATCTATTGAGATGGTTTACATCATATATAGATAGGAGATCGCAAGCCGTAGTGGTAAGTAATTATATGTCTAGCTGGGTTGACGTACCCAGTGGTGTTCCGCAAGGGTCCTTGCTAGGCCCACTCTTATTTACCATTTTCATCAGTGACATTGACAGCTGCTTTAACTACTCTCGTGTTTTGTGTTTTGCAGATGACATGAAAATATTTGGCAAAATTTCGTCATCTTTAGATGCTTCCAATCTCCAATTAGACTTGTGTAGCTTAGAGCAATACTGCTCAGCAAATAATTTAGATTTAAATCCTTCTAAATGTTCTGTTGTCACTTTCACACGTAAGCATAGCATGATTACCACTACATACTTTTTAAAAGACTTGCCACTCCAACGTCTCACATCGATCAGGGATCTTGGTGTCCATCACGATCAGAAGATGATATTTGATGTTCATATCAATAGTATTGTGGCAAGAGCTTCACGAGCTCTTGGGTTTCTAATGCGCAACTCGTCTTGTTTCAAAAGTGCAAAAACTTTAAAAATACTTTATTGCACTTTCGTTCGCAGCATTTTAGAGTATGCCTCACAGATCTGGAGTCCTCGATATTTTATTTACATTTCTCGTATCGAAAACATACAAAAGAAGTTTATCAAATTTTTATGTCGTAAACTAGCTATCCCCTATAATAGTGAACTTTACCTCCAGTTATGTAAACAACATCATCTGCTGCCACTGCAAAGGCGACGTGATATTGCAGACATTGTCTTTTTACAGAAAATTGTCTTGGGTTTAATCGATTGTCCTGATCTCTTAGCTAATGTAAAGTTAAATGTTCCCTCTAGATTCCTTAGACATTCCCCAACTTTATTTACACCTATCGTATCGAGTAATTATAGGCAGAATACATATCTGTGGCGAGCTTGCAATAATTTTAATAACATCTCCAAAACAGTCGATATTGACATATTTGATGGCAGGGTGGGTTGGACGCGCCGCGAATTATCACGGAGTTTCTTCGAATAAGTTTTTCTTTTTTTTTTTTTCTTCTTCTTCTTATTTATGTATACATGTGTAATTTTTTATCAGTTAAACTATAATTTTATAAACTAAGTGACCACGTACGTGTTTAAAATTTGTTCACTCCATCGATCTACTAATTTAATTCTATTTGTGAGGATCTGTAATTGGCTTTTTGTTTTTATTTGTAAATCTAGTATATAATAGTTTGCTGTTGATCTTCCTACAAAAAAATAAATAAATAAATAAAAATAAATAAATAAAATTAATAAAACAATAATTTCGACTATACCTACAACCGATTTTCACCATTACTGTTTCACGATGACGCAAAACCACATACTGCACTACAAAAGAAACCGTTTCAACGCTGTAGGAGTTACACTCAAAATCTCCCTGTGTATTTCTCCACACTCCTATATCCTAGATATATATCTATATCTAGACCCTATTGGCTATGAGTAGAACTCTATTGAACTCTATTGAGTTCTACTCATAGCCCTGCTCTTCAGTGTTTAGATAACAGAAAAGCATAGAAAATATTGGTTATTATTTTGATTACGAATATGCTTTTTCCTTAGTAATTTTTAGTTATATTTTTCACGGAAATTGAATATCCGCTTGCTATAGAAATAAGTTCATACTTCAACCCCTAGTATGAATTTGGTCAAAAGCATTTTTTTGTTAACTCGAAAACCATTCTTGTTAATAATTATATTAGTATTGTATAGTTCGGGCGTGGCATCCCGCGCCATTGCGTCGCGTAATCAGCGGCTTCCTCAATGTTCTACCAACACGACTTTATACCTTTAGCGGTGGCCAGCGAACCAAGTAATGGCTAATAGAGTGAAACAGACAACGCCAATTGACGTAAACTGTGGGAAGATCAAATGGAATAATCAAGCTTACACAAAACGGGTCGAACAATAATTAGGGAAACAAGTTTGCCTAACCGATCGGTCTAGTGGTTAGAGACCCTAACGACGGAGCCAAGGGTCGAAGGTTTGATTAGCGCCCGTGACAAATATTTGTGTGCATGAATATGTCTATTTGTTTCTTATCTGGGTGTAAAATATCTAAATATGTATATATTATAAAAAATATTTAAGTTAGTATATCAGTTGTCTAATACCCATAACACAAGGTTTGCTTATTTGAGATTGGTTATCGTGTGTGGTATGTCCCAGGTATTATTATTATTAAGTGAAAAATTTGGTAATTATTTAAATAAAAGAGTTTTTTTAAGAGAATAAAACATAAAAGTACGAATTGACTAGAAGCCCTCTTCTGCGTTTACCGTCCAACCACAAATGCCAACCACTCATATTCTAACTAGCATAGTGCAAGATGGCGAGTTTCACTACGTGAGGTCCTCGTGCGCCGGTCTTCACCCCCGCAAAATTGTGTTTGACATTTTTGATACTGCCAAGTGACATTTATAGCTATATTCAAATCAAACGCTGCTGTCAAATTTATTTACTCTATGAAATAAAATAACCTGATTATTTCATTTGACAAACGGTGTATTTTCATCTAAAAAAAATCGAAATGTGATGTGGTTTTCACAGCAATAGTGTAAAGATCAGATTTTTTTCTTTTTTTGGCCATAGGGCATCTCAGTAAATAATTATTATAAAAGTAAGTAATGGATTAGACCCTAACATACAGCATTTTTACATGTAATTGTGAATACGACTGAACAAATTATTGCATACTCTTGCTACGTTAGAGCCATATTAACCATACACAAGCAGTCTTTATGTCCGTGAATTATAACCGAACTATTAGGTGATATTTTTATCTACATTTTTCGGCATCAACTCAATATCCAGACATTATAGAATTAAAGGATTTAATGTGAGTGAAGCGACATTTTGTGAGATTTTTTATCAATAACAGGAGTAATCTATAATTGTATGGTAGGTAGGAAGTAGGTAGGAAGAATGAACATTTCACATCATTAATCACTTAATTTTACTTCTGATATAATACGATATTTAATGATGATGACACATGATGAATACCTGAATGTGGATAAACAAATATAAGTTTGATAAATTTCAAAGTTATAAGATTTGTTACTTTTAGCAGTAAAAGCTTTTTTAATTATTGAAATAAATAATTAATACTATTACTTACATATTTTTTTCAAAATTTAAATAAAAAATTTAATAATTCTACCTGGAACATCCCACACAGCGCCATCTAGTCCTGAAATACGTAATTATTATACTTGTATTATGTATACTGGACAACTGATATGTATACTTAAATATTCTTTTTTTTTTATATTTTACACCCAGATACGGAACAAATAAACGTGTTCATGCCCACAAATATTTGCCCTGGGCGGGATTCGAACCCGCGACTTCTAGTTCTGCTGTTAAAATCTTGCCCAATCGGTTAGTCAAAGCCAATATTCCCTTCCACAATCGAAATAAAAAGAAAAATGCTCTTACGTGTCACAGAAATACCGCCATAGGAAACTAAATAAATGAGCAGTCCACTATGCATAGGTAGGTGGTATAGGTTACGTTGATTAAAAATGAATCAAATTAGTGACACGGCAAAGCGTTCGCGTGAGTACACGGGCGGCGCGAGGTCTGCTGAATATTAGCTTTTTTTAAATTTCCATTCATTATACGAAGGAAAGCTCGAATTAATCCATTAAATTCAATTACTTTGAGTTACATTTCAACAATATTATATCTGTGACGTTTCGTAAGATATATTTTCAGATACAAGATAATGGTATCATTTATTTCTTTATATGTATGTTTGCGAAAATGTACAAGCGGAGCGAGCGTGCCCGTAGCTTGATTTATCACCACGCGGTTGCCAAAAAACACAAAATAATTTCGTTATTTATTACTTAATACGGGATTTATTAGGGCATATTAGGCAGTAGGGTCCCCTAATTGTTTGATGAGGCCATCTCTCGCCGTCGTGTATTTGTACACAGTTAAAGTACGCGTTCACCGTATTTGTTTGTGGGATTCGTATTAATTTATTACGTTTTCTCAATAAACGGCTCGTTTTTAATTTAGTTTACTAAGCGGTTATAATGAAAATACAATAATAATCAATAGAGTACATGCTAAAGTGTGTTTGTTTGTCCTTTCTTTATGTTGATATCTTGTCATACCTTGATACACAAAAAAAAAGATTTTTCTACTTTTACTATAAGTTACAAAATGTGATTATCCGAGATATAATTTTATTATTACGTTTCCATTTTTTGTATATTAAATAATCAGAGCGGGTAAAATAACAGGCATAGGCAAGACTACTGCTATTCCATACCACGTACAATTAAACTTCACTTCTGAGAGTATATAAACATAGGCACTGACTCACCTATTAAACACATACATAATATGTTACACACCGGCGTAATAACATGTTCCTTCGAAATAAAGTTATGAAGATACAAAGAATGTTTCACTAATAATTACTCTAGAAAAGCTGCTTTGGTAATGTGTTGCCCGATCGATGTACATGTACCATTGTGATCCCCAATTTATGACGAAAATTTTTATTACTAGCGGCGGCCTGCAGCTTCGCCTGCTTACACTACATATTCCTGATAAAGTTACTATTAACATTCGAAATGGTTTCCGCGTACTTTTCGCTAGAACCAGTTTTGTTACTCTTATACGACTTTTCAACCCCCATCCTACCTTAAAATTGGAAAATCCAAAACCTTTAAAATTCGTCCTTATTTATTTATGATGAGTAGCTATTTTCATGTTTCTTATACGTCAAAGAACAAAGACTTTCATACTAAGTTTTCCTTCTATCTCCATCATCCCTCTCAAAGTCATATATTATATGGTCTGTTATCTGCACAATGACATGTCATGTCCTTACTATGTACCGATTTTCTTCAAAATCGGTCAGGCCATTCTTAAGTTATAAAAGGATAAACATATATACAGACAGACAGACAGACAGATGGACAGACAGACAAAAGGAAGCGTATTTAAATTTTGACCACCTCCATTTCATATCTATGAAGTTTCATTAAAACCTGTTCAGCTATTTTGGAAATTAAATGGAACAAACAGACAGACAAACACTGCGATTTTATATATTAGTATACATAAACACATAAACTAGTCAGCCATACAATTATTGTAACGGCTATATGTGTGCCGTGTATAATAAGAAAACTCCTGAAATTGTCGTTTATTTTACGTAATTGGATAAAGTATAACGTAAATTCCGTAGTATAACTATCATCATCACATTATAAGTAATCTAACGAAACAAGATAAATTTATTTACGTGTGAAAAAAAAAATCAAAATATATAGTTTTTTTTACGCGCATGGAAATGGTTATGTGTTACTAAATCGGTTGTGACAGCTTTCCTTGGACTACCTGATACGTATTTTTAGGGTTACGTACCCTAAAAATACGTATTACTAAGACTCTGTTGTCCTTCCGTCCGTTTGTCACAGGGGCTGTATTGTTTCTACCGTAATAGGTAGACACTTGACATTTTCACAGATTGCTATGGCCGCTATAAAAACAAATAATAAAAATAAAATAAAGTTAAAAATTCGGGTTAAATAAAATTAAAAAGAGGGTCCCCGTACAAGAAACGTGTTTTTTAATGTTTTACGGTGGTACGAAACCCTTTCTAGTGCAGGTCCGACTCGCCCTTGGCCGGTTTTTTTTATTTGAATTAAACTTAGGCCAGAAGTTGAACCAGATTTGTTTGTATATAGGCCCATAGTAAACACTAGACCATTTAAACTTATGAATTATAAATAAAATTAAATAACAACATTTGTGTAATGACCCACCCATTTTTAATGTATAATTTACCTGTTTTTCGTAGAATATTCTGCCATGAAATTAGTTTTCTAAAAATAAACTAGAACGTGAAATATTGAAATTCGATATCGAAAACGTAACAATATTATACGTTGAAGATTTCTGATTTTAAATAATAATTTATTCAAAGCATTACGTCACCTGTAAGTGTGCACTGACGTAACGAGGACAATGAGTTGCTTCGATCACAATTATTATCATTATCATTGCCAGGGAATAATAGCCCGTGACTTAATCTGCTTCCATTGCATAAAACGCCGTTAACTGCGTACCCATTTTCGCTGCAAAGCCTTGATATAATATTAACAAATTTTAGACTTTTAATGGTGCTTAATTATTATATATATATATATATTAAGTAATACTGAAATTACCATATTAAGGAATTCAATAAGTTATGGATGGATACATAACGGAAATTATTTTTGGACGGCGGCGTTATTGCGTAGTATGTCAGTAATAGAGTCCATTACGTTTCGATCGGCCGAAGCTCAGGCGACCGAGTCCGGGGCAATCAAGACTAATTGAAAATATCACTCAAGCAGCAGCGTAATCAGAAGCATTTTGTGTAATACCCATGTATTGCTGTAAGAAATATCCAGACGTAAGTTAATAAAAACGCTATAAACAAATTTGATAGAAAGTGTAATAGACTGTATCGAATCAAAGATTTATTTAAACAACTAGCTGTCCGCCTACGGCTTCGCCCTCGTAAAATGCATAGCTGTACTTTGATAGCTATACTGTAGAGCTTTAGACATTACTACTTAATAACCGGCTTTATTGTAGCATTAAAACTAATGTTTTTTATCTCTCAATTGGCATTAAATGCCTGCTACACTTTAAATTCTAAAATATTTTCGAAATTTCTTCACAATTTTAGTAAACACACTTTATTGCAATCTTCATCAACTATTATTTTATTCACTTGCATGAATTCCTGTAATTTTTGTTATTAAAATACTTTTATACCGGCATCGATGACACCGTGACCAAAAGAATGTATGAGCACTAGCGCTCCCAGGATAAGTTTTAAAATCATGAATTAGAGTTTTTGTACTCATTAAATATGTATGTACATGTGTTTAACTAGGATTTTACCAAATTTTATCACGGATACAGAGCTCGCAAAAGACAGATAAGTAGCATTAGTTCAGACACACATAATGATCATTTAGGAAATAATCGAATAGTAAAATAAAAAATCTTTCTTAATAACTTTCGCCCGTAACTTTTCACTTTACGTCTACTGTTCTATTCCTAAAACGATCGATGAAATCGGTTTAAATTTGATAGCATCTTTTAAAAAGTTTTACCTGTTTTTGAGTTTGGGTAAGTATCCAAGCGTCACTCCTTTACAGATTTCTAATAGCATAGCCAAAAACGTAATATTAAAAACTTCAGAGTCCCTGTCACTAAACAACAAGTGAAGCACTGCAATGTGATAATTATAATAACGAATACATTACGACAGCGTCTAAACATCAAACTAAGCATTAGCTTATGTTCTGGGTGCCAAGCGACCCACAAAAAGACACCACATATATATAACAACCAAGACCCGGTACCAGGGTCAATATTCATCATATAAATACTGACCCGACCTAGGATTCGAACCCGGGATCTTCAGCTTTGTAGGCGGGGTCGCTACCCACTAGGCTAAGCGGTCGTCGAACTTATTATTATATATATTATACATAACTACGAAATAAAGATATTTAGACTTACTTTGGTGTGTACAAGCTGACGCATACGTACATAGCAAGCTGACACACTAGGGCTACATGAATAATTAGTTCGTAATGCTTCGTCCGAGTTCCTAGGTTCATAACAGCTGACAAAATAAATACGTAGATAAATAGACTTCCAGTCGTTAACTTATAACAAATGTTAGTAAGTTTCGTAGCAGTTGGCGGCCAGAGCGGTCCAGTCAGGATTAGTTCCAGCCGTTGGGTCAGCGCGACGCTCCGATCTTTCAGCTAAATGAATATTTACCGGAATACAGAAATTCCGGTTAGCCGCCCCTAATCACTCGCTCTAGATTAAGCTTTAATAATTCAAAGCCATTAAGAGCTCGAATTTCTGGCCGGGCGCCTCTGAGCCCGCACTAACTACGAGATCTGTCCGATATTAACCAGACTCGGCTGACAATAAATATTCATGTGTTTTGACTTTTTATAACAATTTATTATAAACTAGCGACCCGCTCTGGATTTGCACGGGTAGCAGAGCATATAAACATACATTTTTTTGCGTAGTGTCGTATCAGCTTATTGCGTCGAGAATGTGGATTTTATTTAATTAGATTTTAATGTAACATACGTTCATACTACTTGGATATTTCATTTCCAACTGCGTAAATATTTAAAAAAATATCTGTATTAATATTATAAAGCAAAAGAGTTTGTGTGTTTGTTTGTTTGAACGCGCAAATCTCAGGAACTACTGGTTTGAATTGAATAATTCTTTTTGTGTTAGATAGTACATTTATCGAGGAAGGCTATAGGTTATTATTACATCACACTACGACCAATAGGAGCGGAGCATCAAAGAAAAATGTAGTAAAAACAAGAAAAATTATTCCTTTTGAGAGCTTCCGTTACGCGCGCTGCGTAAACGGTTGATCTTAAGCAAAAATCACGTATTACGGAATTGTTACCCTTTAAAAGTTCTAACTAAAATACCGCGACAGCATACATTAAGGTTGACTTACTATAACCGTTTTTATGGCAATCAAATTTGTTGCTTGACGGGCCAGAGAGTTTATTTGTTTGAATGATGACGATGATACCATAGTGTAATGATACTATATGGTTGGAATAGTGATACTATATGGTTGGAATAGCGACCCACCCCGACTTCAAACGGGTGTAATGTACTAATGCGTGGAATGGGAAGAGAAACGTTTCCATAGTCCACCCAGGCGAAGCCGGGTACTACCGCTAGTAAAATATATACATAAAAACAAACTAAGGCATTTCTTTGTATTGATAACGTTTGCTTAATTACGACACGCGTGTCCCGTCAGTGTGGACCTCTTGAATTTAATTGTCACGCGACAATTAATTTAATATTGCTATAACTCCTAAGATATTCAAATAAATTGTGTGGTGTAAAAAGCAATTATAATGCGCATGAAATACTTAAGGTAACTAAAGTATTTAATTTGATAAGGGTTAATATCGTATCCGTGTAAATGGCTTTCCAATTACCACATTATTATGTGGCCATTTATTTTAAACATTAAAACAAGTATAGTAGGCAAGAATTTTAAAAGACAGACATATGTCATTGCAGACTTTTTTTAGATCTATAAAAGAAGAACGATTTTTCCAAATATTGTTTTGTTATATCACAACGGGATTAGACAGCATTTTTGATGAAAGTTCCATGTGGGCTTGATTTTTTCGACATCTTCGACAATCATTATATTTCAATTAGTTTACGCAAAACATAACTGAAATATACACATAAACCTTCTTATAGAATCCCTCCGTCCATTCGTAAGAACTGTATGTAAATTCGTTGGGTAGTTTTTGAGTTTATCGCGTTCAGACAGGCAGACAGACATTTAAGCTCTTGCCTGCGATTTTCAGGATTAACATTTAGAACCAAGGGCATATTCAGACCAACTGACAGTGAGTCACGTGGTGTACACCTGCTGATGTCAAAATTGTATGTAAATAAAACAACCCGTTACAAGTAAAAATTTATGAATCAATATCGGGATTGGAGACCGATACCGATTTTGTGTCGGGTAATGTGAAAGCGCTCGTGAATGAAAACAGTTTTCCATAAAAATGTATTGCGATATCGGCAGAGAGCAAGCGATTCACTGTCACCTAAAACTGAACACGCATATTTTTTATATCTTAACAAAAACCACGAAACCAGTCCGATTACGACCAGATATCGCTGTCAATAACATTTATGTCTTTTGACTTTTTAACCGACTTCAAAACGGAGTTCAAAAAGGATTTCGATAATTATTTTTCTGCTTGAAAGGCGGTCTCATAGTCATCAAGTCAGGATCTCATGACGGAAGCTCAGGGAAATAAAGGGAAACCCTCAAATTTTATAGACACGCATAATGTGTTTGAGCTCTATTTATTAGTTAATCAGGTATTTGTGTCTGGGGTCATCATCCAGCCCTTTTTTACGGTTAGGAGTTAAGGAATAATACTGCGATTTATCGACAGTTTCCTTCAAACAGCGCTGTTTCATTTGAGAAGCGTGTTCTCAAGCCTTATTCATACTAAATACGTGTAATAAATTACAGTCACTTCTAACTAAAAATGCTGTTTTGTCCAAAGTTAAAATTATGTTTTTAAGTTTTTAATTTATGTTAGTGAAGTCGGCTTTAATTTTTTTATAACATTAAATTATATAGACCTTGTTTTTTGTGGAAAATTTCGAAATTCAAGCCATATCTTTTTAATCATTGATTTAGAAACTTTATTTTTTACAGGACTATGGAGCAGTCAGTCATGAAGAAAGCTTATATAAATGATAAGTGTGCATAGACATCATTGTAATAGTTATAAACAGTTTAAATTGAAATAAAGCAGAATCTAAATATATGTCTCTATCTCAATAAAATAAACAGAAAATAGTTTCGTACTGGTTTTTCTCTTTCTATTTTTCCAAATTCATTTTGACTTTCAACAAGTATGTGTGAACATTTTATACTAAATACTTTTTTAATTTGATTTCAGTTCTTCGTATTTAATAATAACCTATCAATACTGCAACATATTCCTGAAAAAATGGTGTCAGTAGAGAAACGCATAGACGAAAACTTTTGGGTTAATGAACCCAAAGGAATGGGTTTACAGGAAAAAAATGATGCATCAAAACTTAGACGATTTGCCTGTAAATACTTTAAACACGGACACATATAAATAGTATACTTAATTATACAAATAATAGTAATATATAATAATACAATGAGAAAACTACCAAAGCGAATTCAGATTTTATTATAATGGTTTCACTATCAGTAGAGTAATTGATGATAGATATCGTCATAAATAAGAGGAAAAAAAACTACGCGTCATCATAATTACGTTACAGGAACCATAATTTCCGCTTACGCATATTTCTCCTTTTCATATGCCTCGTTTTTTGTTATGGGGTCATAAAAATTACTTTTCACAGATAAGATATCTTATTTTTTTAAGCGTCCAAAGTCAATTCACACAATTAAGTGTGCAATTTAAATACGTTGTTTAATGTTTTTCGAGTGTATGTACGTTTGTATGTCTGTTTCTTTAGCACGCTCTGTAGCCTAAACGGCTTGAAATCAAAATCAAAAAGCTTTTATTCAATATAAGATGTTTACACACACTTATTGAACGTCAAAATGAATTGATTAGGTAATTAGGTGCCGGTTCCAAAACTAGAAGGAGAAGAACCGCCAAAAAACTCCTCCCTGTTTATTTTATTTAAATATATGTTTTTCTTTGTAAGTTAAATTTTTTTGTTTTTTAAATATGCTTACAACTATTACAATGATGTCCATGCGTACTTATCATTTAAATACTTGCTAATACAATAGTAAGCTTTTTTTCACGAGTTGGACTTTAACTTGCTTTGTAAATTGATTTGAATGTAAGTTCAACATTCCTTTAGGAATTTCATTATAAAAACGAATACAATTTCCCATGAAAGAATTATTAACCTTTGAGAGTCTGAACCTGGGAATCGATAACATACGCTTATGTCTTGTATTTAAGTTGTGGCTATCACCCACCCTAGAGAAAGCATTTAAGTTTTTATGTACATAAATAATATTTTCATAAATGTACTGACAAGGGACTGTCAAAATGGTGCTTTCTCTAAAGTGAGCCTTCACACTATCTCTAGATTTTAATTTATATACAGCTCGAATAGCCCTTTTCTGCAGAACAAATATTGTTTGAATGTCAGCGGCCTTTCCCCAGAGCAGAATGCCATATGACATTATGCTATGAAAGTAGCTAAAATAAACCAGCCTCGCTGTAGGCACATCGGTTAGTCTTCTTATTTGCCTGATTGTAAAAACAGCAGAGCTCAGTTTACCAGCCACTTTCATGACATGAGGACCCCATTGTAAATTGATGGATTTTAACATATGAAGTGTCGGTCGATTTATAGGAGTGCATAGTATATAGGTATCATATTTAAATATGACGTCTGTGAATCAATAGTCGTGATAGCTCAGAGCGCAACGAGCCTGTCTCAAATTTGGCCCCATCGGGCCATGGTTCGAATCCGGGCGTGTACCAATGAGTTTTTCTGACTTAAGTACACAATATCACTGACACCGTGCTTCGGAGGGCACGTTAAGCAGTCGGTCCCGGACGCTGTCAATAGATGGCGGTCGTTACAGTTCCCAACCCGCAGTGGAGCAGCGTGGTGGATTTAAGCTCCAAGCCCCCCTCCTAACCCGGGGGGAGGCCTAAGCCCCTGCAGTGGGGTAAAAATAGGCTGATGATGATGATGATGAATCAATAACGAGACGGAAATAAATAAATATTTTGTTATTATAAAAATATGAGTATAAAATGAAAACTAGTGAATTGTCAAATATATATGAGTACTATAACACTATTATGCTACCATTCTGAACCGAACTTTGAAAAAATTTGTATGGCATAAGAATTTAATTATTACGTTGTGGATTTTATTTAGCTCTGACATCTTTGTAGTTTCTGACTTCTGTAGTCCCAAGACGAGTGAAAACACTAGAAAACTTAGGATTTAGATTAACGCAACTGAAAGTGAAAACAAGTACTATAATCTTCCTAAGCAAATAATAAAATGTACTGTGACATTTAATTTGAATGTTATTAGGTATTGCAGCATAGGACGAACCAATTAACAAAACATATTTGCTAAAATTTCATTTAATAACCGCGTATTTTGGTTATATAAAAATACTATTTATGCAGGCGGGTTCTCTAACTTACTTTATTAACAAACAAGTATTAATTTGCATGTGACACAAAGTAATTGCTTCATTAACATAGCACTTCTTGCTCAAATCATATGAAAGGCCTAGAAATCAATAACTTCTCTGGATAGTAGAAATATTCTCGTTGCCCGAGGTCCAACGAGCTGGCTCGATGCGTTGTCGGGCTTCCGATTAGCCTCGTGGGTACAAATCTTATATTTATGTTGATGTTCGTCCGTAGGCTGTATCACGGGTTATCTGTACGTAAGAGAAAGGACTCTCTTGTCCACGTGTGCGTAGTCAAATAGTCCGCTTCGGTGACTGATAACTCTGTAGAGGGTAGAGCAACGGCACACAACAACACCGAGTCCCGAGTCAAAGTTGTTTCGTGTCCCAGTGATAAACTGAATAACTCAACCCTCGACCGTTTTGAATAACTCCGAGTCGGCGGGTTTGTGGGAAACTGTATTTTGAAATTTAATAGATATGAATACCGGCTAGGGATGTCTTTAATTGTTGCAACTTAGATTCATTACGTTGATTAATTTGCGTGCCAAGTAGGCAATATAAAACAATATTGACTGGGTGGTTAGAGACCCTAACTGTAGAAACAAAGGTCCGGGTTCCATTCCCGCCCGGACAAATTTATTTATGCATAAAATATCTATTTGTATGTACATCAATTGCCTATTACTATAATGCAAGCAAAACACTTGCTTGCTGTGGGACTAGATGGCGCTGTGTGAGATGTTCCAACAATTTACTTATTTATATTTATTAGTTTTACATTTTTGAGTATTGTAAAGCGTTAATAATAAGCAAATACATGACTTGTAGAAAAATCTATAACACATCAAAAAAAAAGAAAATAGCTTCGTAACATACTCGTATACGCTTTATGTTAAAAGAAGTCGGTCGAAATTTTTAACTGCGTGATTACGAATGCTTCTTCGACCCAGCACTTGTAGAGAATTTTTTCATCATCTTCGAAAGATGATAAATCAAAACCGTTTCTGAGTAATTTAGTATTATAATCATTGCTGAAAATTATAAAAAATGTTTTTTTTAGTATCACTTAGCACTAAAATGTTGGGATATTACGCCACACTTTGTCGTATTACCGTGGTGCAGTGGCGGTATTGCAGGTGAGGCAAATGCGACTGAGCCTCACTTAAATTAACTGATTACAACAAACTGATAGTAAATATTTGGTCTGAAATTAATTTTGTATTATATTACTGTAAAACAAAAGCTTTGGAATAAATTTTTAAGACCAAATATTTACAAATAAATGGTTGTAATCGTTTAATTTAAAATAGGCTCAGTCTCACATTGCCTCATCCAAAAAGCCGCAAATTTTAGCGTTTTTGGTGATTGGTAATTGTGATGTCATTGATTTTAGACTTGAAATTTTCGTAGCTTGTGTACTACTATGGCCGCTGTAACAAATAATGAAAATAAAATAAAATTAAAAACTAAAGGGTCCCTTACAAGAAACATGTTTTTTTTTATTATTGTACGGTGGTACGGAACATTTCGTGTGCCAATCCGAATCACACTTGACCGGTTTTTATTTTTGTGCATTTGCGGGTCGACCGGATTTTGTTACATGTTACCTGAAGGCACGCTTGTGCTAGATATCTCACTTGAATGGAAAGCTTTCTTTTATTCTTCAATAACAGCGTTACTATTACATTCCACACGTCACACAAGGTTTGAAGCACTCGCTATATTTACTATACCATTCGTATAATTTTTTATATTACCTACTTAATACAATTGATAGAATAATCATTACACAGTCGATGCAGAGGTCGATGCGTTGCAAGTTTTTATATCCGATGTGTTAGTTCTAGGCTAGTGTTAGGATGTACTAGATGTGAAAAAAGTTGTATATAATATAAATAGATTTAAATACATGTTCAACTTGGTAAAACACCAAAAAGAGTTAAAATAATTTTAATAAAAATATTAAATTTTGAATAAAGCGGTAAAATAAATTACTTACTCCTATTTATTAACAATCACAATTTTCTATTTTATTTTACGATACTCCTATACTTTGTCATTTTTAGTTTGATTAGTAAAAAACAGTAAAAACATTACGAAACTTCATAATTTTAAGTATGTTCACATGGTTATTTTTTATAAGTAATAAATTATCCTAATGTTTTTCACTTTTTTTTAAGAATATAGGCCTAACTGTAGTTTAAGAATGTAGGCTGTAGCCTATACTCTTAAAACTAAAATTTTCAGTGCCCTGGTTCTCATCGCCTTCCATTTTCTCTCTCCCCAGCTCGTTACTTTTAAGTCGTGGAGCTGAAAAAAACTAATTGTAAGTAGGTATATATTGTAGGAATATTTTTCGTCTAATTTCATATTGTTACGCTATCACAACACTAGTTTTATTCTAAATACTACAAAAAAAAAACAAGCTAAGTCTGATTTATTTTGATGGCAGTACTCAGGAAAGTGCAAGAACATCAGGACCTGATATAAAAAGCTAGGCTCTCGACTATGAATTTATCGATTTAAAACACCAATGCAATTTCAAGAAACAGGTGAATGAAGTGAAATAATAAACAAGTTATCATTGAGTGACCAAGTGACGTGTGGTTATTAATGGATTTATTTTGCTACTAATTAGTGTTAAGCGAAAACTGCAAAAAAATATCTTTTGTACTAAGTATCACACAGGACGCGAAGTCATAAATTTGACTTCGATGATACTTGGATGGGGTTCTGTAGCGGCGATGTAATTGTAATAATTTTTTTTTATATTCTATAGAAAAGTGTTTGTTGACTCGCGGCGGCGTGGCTTGACTACTTCAACTGCTATTACTACCATTTTACGTCGATGCAGCAGCCCGCTCACCTACGTTCACCTGCGGATCAAAGAATGCTTAAGATAACCCACGTATCACGACCGTTGACTCACGATAGCGTTGTTAAATAAATAAAAAAATTTAGTAAGATAAATATTATTGTTTATTAATTTTTTTGTTATCTGTATAGGCATAACAAAGCATCGTTCATATGGACTCGAACACGTGGTATTTGAGCTACTGACATATGATTGAGCGCATCACTATCGAGCTTTGAATTCGTTCAATAGAGGAGTAATGCTGGCCGTTTAGTTTGAGAACCAAAGTAATCATATTTGAGCCATAGGATGAGGAAGGAAGACGGGCAGGGCGCATGTATAGCTCATGCGATTGGTTATCTATATAATAATAATAATATAATAATAACGTATATATGACAACAACGCCTAGGCCCCAAACTAAGCATAAGCTTGTGTTTTGGGACCAAGCGAAGACACCACATACATACGAGTATAACAACCAAGACCCGATACCAGTATCAATATCCATCATATAAATACTGACCCGACCTGGGATTCGAACCCGGGACCTCCAGCTTCGTGGGCTGGGTCGCTACCTAGTAAGCTAAGCGGTCGCCATATGTTTCAATTGTGTCTAGGTCTTGGTGTGTTTACTCGTCACAACTAGTTACATATTATTGAATGAAAGGAGATACCATTAACAAAAATTTAATGTAAATAAAGTTGACTTTTCGGCTTGAGTAGTTGAGTTCAGCAAGCATGCGTCTTCTAATGCTACATTCAAAGTTGGCGTCTCACTATTACAGGCATGCCTACACAAAGTACCCATCTCGCTTTAATAGTCCGCTGTATAGTTTCGATTCAAAGCGCAGTTGGTTCACGAACGTCCTCATCCCCCCAACCCCTCTCAGTCCAGAGACCGCGCATTTAAATTCGACTTACCCCGGACAATTTATGCAAAAAGTTAACTCCATATTTAGGAAACAAGTTAGACGAAGATAGCGTAAGGAGTAGCCGTTTGAATACCAATACGAATCCGAATGCGCGAATATTATTCACCAACCAAATAAATAGGCAACCCATATACAAAACGATATCAAGTTTATATATAACTTGCAGTCAAATAACCTATGCCACGTGTCCACATTCAACGAAAAAATTTACAAACGAATTGACAGTAAAAATTTTAAAAATGACTTGAATCAAATTTTTTTAAATAATAGTTTTTATATTTATGCGAAAATATAGATTGTCTATAGAATTCCACGATTGTCTATAGAAGTCCGAGAAAGGTATACCTTTCACGTGGAATAAAAAACGTTTAAATCTTCGATTTTCTTTCTTATTTATTTTCGAAATTTGGGTATTAAAATATCCCTGTGACGTCATCTAGACAGATGTTTAACACTTGATTTGTCTAAGACTGAATAAGGTCACAATATTTTGTTTGAGTTATGAAAATTACAATTTCTTTTGACATTATAATCTTAATGTTTCATTATTACTTTTTGCTTTTGTTTTTTAATGTGGAAAGTTGTACTAGAACTTTTTCCTTCCAATAAAGTATTGGTCAAAACCCATTACATACCAATATAACCCACGCAATACCTAAACTGAAGGTTAAATTGACCCTTGCATATTATTATGTCCACTTATACATGTTTGGGTAATGGTTCACGTGTATTTTTCGAGATATGTTCTGCAATTGTCTGATGACATTTCTTTTGCTTCGTGATGAATTAAATATGCAGTAACTTAGTTTTTTTATTTAGATTCATTATTTGTGATAATTATAAGACGTGAATATGCAGTATACGAATCACGCACAACGGATAATAAACATTAGTGGTCGTCCAGTGGTCGAAATTCGACCATATACATACACTTTTTGGATCTACCAATAATAAATAGGCGAAAGCAAATCAATTAGTATTTGTAACGCATATATGAACTTTACCTACGCCAAATCTCACACTCCTCGTTAGTAAGCTTAAAAAGAGGTATAAAGCTTTTCCTTCACGTATTTATATAAAAATATATAATTCTATTATTTTCGTTTTTTTAAGATAAAAAATGGATTGTCTGATTACTTCACTCTTTATAGAGAGTCACTTATTCATTAATATTTTTTGTTTAATATTTTTTGATAACA
Organism: Luffia ferchaultella; assembly: GCA_949709985.1. NCBI lineage: Eukaryota > Metazoa > Arthropoda > Insecta > Lepidoptera > Psychidae > Luffia > Luffia ferchaultella. The sequence continues at coordinate 1,001,628 of OX453255.1, read as the reverse complement.
TAGTAATCAAGATAGGGCATCTCATGCTCAGTGATAAGGTAGACCATACGTCATTATCATTGTTTTAAACAAACATTTTGTGAAATTACTCAAAAATATAATTTCAGAATTCCTAATTTTTTTTCCAGTACAACTTTTTCAAGTAGATCGCACAAAATTCTACTTAACAACGAATATTTCAAAATGTCAACTGGTGTATATTTTGATCTACGTAGTATTATATTTTTTTTGTTCACATTTTCATTGTTACCACGCGATATCTATAAACGTCAGAGTGACATTTAAGTTTTTTTAAATTCAATTTTATTATTATTAAAGGTCCTCACTGCGTGACGCTGAATCTCTGGCGCTTTTTCATCTGACACAATTTTTCGGAACATAGAGCAAACCCGAGCAAAACATAGACGCGACGGAAATGAAATATGACGAGCGGGCACGTGATAATATGAAGAGAAATCAGTGTCACCAACCAACGGGATTCTTTTCAACTCTTATGATTGTGAATTGTGAAAAGAGGATTTAAAATAACATCACAAAGTTTTTTTTTAATGTACATAAAATTATCTGTGTTATGCTAGAGTTAAAATTATGATTATTGTAAGCTTTTAATATAATATTTAATATTCTAACGCTTCAAATACGTATCAAGTTGACTAACAAATTTAGATAAAATTTATTTATTTAAAAGTTTATTGTACTGTATATAATACGGATTACGATTCCAAAATGTAAAGTAATTTTATAATTACGATAGTATGGAAATTTGAAAAACTAGCGACACCTTAAAGATGATAATTATTCAAAGCACATATCTACTGACGCCACCAACCGTAAACTTGTCTGAAAATCTGATGTGATACCTATGTAATGCAGAAAACCCCATCAAAAGCGTTTTAGTGTCCACTGATAACGTATAACAGTAAGAACTCTCTTAGACCTGCTTTGAAGTAATACTAATGTACAGCAAAAAAAAACCGCTTCAAAGACGGTCTAGCCGTTTTACAGATATATTTACTTAGATACATTTAAAATAATTAGTTTATAAGTTTCAGCAAAAGTACATTGCTTAAGTACTATGTTTAGTATTTACTTTTATATAATATTGTTTAAATAAGTGTGAGCTTAACTGACACTCTTTATTCCGTCGTGGCTAAAAAGATTAATAATACCTATGATATCTCACACTGCACCATCTAGTCCCAAAATAGGCAAGTGTGATCCTTGTAGTATGGATATTAGACAACTGATATACACACTTAAATGCTATTTATAATATAAACATATATAGATATTAGCCCAGTACACCCAGTCACGGAACAAATAGATATGCTCATACACACAAATATTGGTCCCGGGTGGGAATCGAACCTGTGATTTTTGGCACTGCAGTTAAAGTCTCTAACCACTCGGCCAATCGGTCAGTCAAAAATATTTATAATTCGTCAATATTCATTATAATTCGTCAATTAATTTCCAAGTTAAATACTCACAGACATATATTTAAGGAATCGGATATAATATTTCAATGCATTAACTTCGATTTGACACTACAGTTGTACAACAACTAAATATTATTATTGCCAATAGCGGATTGTTATAAGTTACTTCTGAACTCCGAACTCGCGTCATTTGACTCCGGCCCATAATTGAATCGTGGGTGGCACCATTAAACGCTGGCCTTGGATAATCAATTCAAAATTAATTTGAAAGTAATACAGTACTTCTATATAAATATACAAGAGATTACCGAATGCCCGCGTGGTTAAAGAATTCGATTTTTGAATTTCAATTCCCGCCCGAGACAAATATTTGTGTACTTGAACATGTTTATTTCGTGCCGTGTCTGGGTGTAAAATATGTATATATTGTTAAAAATATTTAAGGATCAGTTGTCTACTAACCCATATTACAAGCATAATACTTGTTTACTTTGGGACTAGATGGCGCTTATTTTTTACGCAGTCGCTTTTATTATGTTTTATATTACAGTTTCTTTTTCTTTACATTAAAAAGAAAACTAAAGTTTGTACTCAGCTTTTCACTATATAACCTGATTATTTCAAAAAAATTCGAGCTGTTATCGACAACCGATTCAGTGCGTTATTTTGTTTTATGAGCAATTTATGTCAAAATTGTAGCATAATAATCTTACAATATAATAGTATTTATATATTTAGAATTGGCTATTTACTAGCTTTCATTTTGTACCTGCCCATATTGTTCCAATGACAACTTTTTTTATTCCCCCTGTCTTTTTAATTCGCAGACATCATAATTAAATATTCAATACCTTATGTCACTACCACAATTAAAATTAATCTAACGTTTTCTCATATGTTAAAATCCTTCAAGCCGATCAAGCTGTAGGGGCGTGCCATAGAAACAAACAAACAAAGATACATACATACACTCGAAAAACATTACCCTCTGCAACCGGGTAAGAAGTTTATATAAATTATATTATTAACTTAACCTTAGATAGATGATTAAAAGGTTTTGTGAAGTTAATCGAATACTCGATAAACTCGTTCGCATTCATTTGTAATGTGTGACTCACGGTCCAAAAATGATAATATCCGGAGTAAATAGAGAACGATCCGGTCGACAGCGTACTCGCCTCGGTTCGCTGGCTAGGCGAGACAACTCGAGATCTCACGGCTGATAACGATCATCGTTCTTACCGCCGACACCCTATTCTCAAATCTATCCTGACTAATATTACAAATATAGATGTGTGCTTGTTTGGCCTATCTTCACGTCGTGACGGAGCAACGAATCAAGATAGTTAAAATGGCAGAGAATAAGATATGCTATTGGCTTAGTTTGGCAAAAGATTTCCATGGGATACAAAACTAATGTAGACTCAAGAACAAACCGAAAAATCCTTTGAGTTAGATACGTAGTTGTGTGAATAGAGCTCAAGAAGTGAATAGAAGAAGTGGTACTGTTGAGGGAAATGCACCAGGAGAATATGATGTGTTGGAGGAAAGTCTTTTCGTAGTTTGTATGCCTGAAGTTGTCATCGAATTTCGTTTGTTCTAGTACATGGCTGATTTTAATACTATAAAAAGTTGATATTTTTGAAACAAATTATGAACAAGTTAGTTTCGTTCAACACTTTTACACTGTTTTTCAGGCTGTGAAAATGTATCAAAGTGATGAAGAAATTTGCTTTAATGTTATTACAAAAAGATAAAAAAAGCAATACAAGCGATTGTATATATGGACTTAAGATTTCAATTCGTAGGGATAAAACAATGTTGGTTTGAGTGTTTTGATAATAGATATTTCAACGCAAAAGATGAGACTCATTTTAGTTGCCCTATTATTGATTAAACCGATGCCATCTGTGAGTTAAAAAGTGGAGCCAGATCAACACAGCAGTGATTGCTATATAGCTGAAGAACTGAACGTATTGATCACAAAACAGTTTTGAGTCGTTTGCAAAAATATGAGTACTAGGAAAAGCTCAATATTTGGATGCCACATACTTATACGAAAAGACACCGGTGATGACGGATATCATTTATGACCGAAACCAGCAAAAAAGATTATGGTCATAGCACGGACAAGTCTCACAAACGATGACAACGTTGTACAGTGGGATTAGAAAAGTATTGTTTCATTATCAACTTTTGCGGCGGAGAAAACCATCGACCTCTACTACCAGCAACTGACGAAATTAAAGCAGTCAATTGAGTCAAAACGTGTTCAGCTGATAAAAGTCCTTCACCGTTATAATTCTAGACCTGTTTCGCGACTCAGCAAAAATTAATGTTGATGTATCCACCTTATAGAGCTGACTTTGCTTTCTCAATTTTTTATCTGTTCTGGTAATTTCAGAATCATCATCATCAAACATCGAGAGAGGAGTGTCAAAACTATTTATGTAAAGCCTGAAATTCCAGATGCTCTTCAGCTAGGATAGTGACAATACTTACAAAGTGGCAAAGGGTTATCGATTAAAAAAAAAACATTGGCACCGCCCATCCCGTATATTACAATATTACTACCATACTCTTTATAATATAATATTAACAAATCGGTGGTGATCTAGTCAGGTAATGCTAAACTGGTGGAAAAATCCAAGCTTTTATATAGAAGTTGATATACGAATAACTCGATTACAAAAATAATAGGTTTGAGCTCTTACAGAAATTGTATGACCGCCGAAGGACCAAAATATTTAAGGACAATTTTGTGATTAAAATGTCATCCCAGCAACTTTTTACCACAATTAGGGATCGTATTTTGGAGTATATTTGGAGTAGTATGATAAAAGTAATTCCAATATTTTTTAATTTGAGAATAGTCCTTCTATTATGATACGATGCAATATGAGTTAATTACTAAACAATAACTAGTGACCGTTGTGAATTTCCAATGACTTAATCGTTTGTTTTACTGTGGGCCTACAAACTAAAAATTCCTGTTTATGAAAAATAGTATCAAATTTTCGCAGAATCGAAAGAATAATATGCATCGATCTATTGGGACTACTATTGTGCTTTTTAAACTCTTAAATTAATATTTTATATGATTTGTTTGCATGATGTATACAGCTGATCCAAATTAACCAAGTTTTCTTTTTATTTACATGATCAACGCCGTTCAAAACGATTATATTTAACTAACTTTTATGACTGAGAGGAAGAAAGATTTCCTTTATTTTCCATAACTTTTTTTATATTTCTATAATTACCGTGATAAGACGAACCAGATAACTTTTTATTTGCAACGATACGATCTTATACTAAGGCATTCTTACTTGAAACTAGCTTAGACACTTAACTTTTCTGTTTTTTTACGATTTACACTGTTTATCGTTATCATCTTTTCACAACACAGTCGTTCGTAACACGTATAAATTTCAATTCTTATGAAGTTGTTATATTTTATATTAAAAATAACTGTCTTGCAATATAAACTTTAAATAAATTATTCGAGTCGTGTAAATTTTTTCAAATATCGGATGCAAAATCACCTCATTTTGTAGATCAATATTTAACTAAAGGTAGTCGTCAAATAAACTACTTTTAATAACATTTACTAATAACATTACTTTATCCTTAAAACGAGGCGATTTTTTACCTACCTCTGAATACTAATATTAGTGAAACAAACTTGTACAACATATAGCCTTACATTAACTTAATTTTATTCGGCTTTATTATGAAGCTCGGACAAAGACTCAGTTATTAGTTTAGAACAAGGGATCCAAGTCAAGGAGCGAACTGCAACTTCGCTTTGTAACTCTGACTTTCTACGCTAAGCCTTCAGGCTCCCTTCACAACACTTTATTTTCTTCTGAACTTCCTCTATCTATAGTAGAATGCAACATAGTCTACAATGAAAATTCTGAAAGCATGCTTAAGTATTTACTGTGCGGTTGGGCAAATAAGTTATATTCATAAACTATCATTAAAAACCTACAAAGGTACCAAAATCATTTCGTTTAGGCATATGCAACTGTATTGTTCTTTTTGATTGTATAGAACGTAGATTACAAGAATAATTACTTAATATTTGTTGCTATTTTTATAAGCAAAGTATAACGCGATCCGAATTTTTGAACAATTCGGCAAAGTCAGAGATGCATTTACAGCCGATCGGAATCGCACAAAGGGTAAAATTAAAATGTCTCAAATAGTACCCGGATGTATATGGAGCAACCATTTACTTCAACATATTAATAAGTAGGTATTCTAGGAAATTGTTTATTAACAAGGCGTGCAACAGACTAAAACTAAACTTTAGTACTTATCTTAAAGTACTATTAAGTAAAGTTAGACTGCACCATCAATGGCGTCAAAGTAATATTAGTTTCGATGAAGTGCTATAGGTATTAGCAAAGGAGCGGACCACTCAACACCTCACTGTAAACTCCAATAGACAGATACTACCTTATCTGTGGAGTGTGAGAACACGTATGCAGATGAATAGGTGCGTTTCGATTATCCAGATGTGTCGTATTGCACGATCCTGTGAGATAACCAGTTAGTTTACAGGCAGCTTGTCATAAAATATGTTTTGACAAATGGTCCATTGCAAATATTATCTGATAGCAAATGTGCATAAGCGGAAGCCTAACTACATAAAAAATATCCGATTGCAAAATTAGAATTTAAATTATTTTGAGATCGTTGAGCGGAAGGGCAGATTGAACTCGTTGTAGACCGTTTGGATGATAATTCGTGTTAGTCCATGATAAAGAAGGCGGTTGCTTCTTGGTTCCCAAAATCAAATGCGCACGTAATATTGAAAAAGTATTTCAAATGTAACATTAAGAATTCAAACTATGTAAGCGCTTGGCTTGGCGCACCCTATGATAACAATTTGTGTAAAAGCTTCTGTGAGAGAATGTTGCAGCGATTTCGGACGATAAACACAATCTTCTGAAGTGTAAAAGTCCGTTTTCATTTAACTTTTTAAATGGATTTGTAAACAAACAGAAGTGGTCACCTTAAGAACAGAACTCACATTTGAAACATTAACAGTTGGGACTTTGCTGTCTTGAAGTGACCGTTTTGAGTGCGGCGTCAGTCCATGGAATAAATTGTGTTTTTTTTTTAATTCTTCTGTGATTAAGGTTCGCTTCAAACTCAAAGTTCAGATTCGATGGAGGATCCATTGCCGATGATACGTCGAGTGTATGTACTCATTGCACACTCAAACATATCTTTGATCACTTTTTACAAACTTTTATTTAAACTTTTACCTTTTATCGTCCCCTCATGAGGGAATTCATAGAGTCGCAATAAAATTTTACATAATATGTAAAATATATTATATGGATAATTTGGATGACAATTCATTATGATACCGTCAAACTAATCTGATGATGGAGCTGTAAAGTGAATAACAAAACCCTTCAATGACTACTAGTTAACGTACCAAGTTTGAGCTCATTAGAATCGACTTTAAGCTCTTTTCAAACACATGGTGACGAGAGTCTGATGAAGGAGCTGGCAGGAGGATGGCTGCTATTGAACTCGCTGTGGTGCCCTTCACTGGGCTAACTAATGGCGTGGGAATCCATATCGTGAGTAATCATTAACTACCTAAGTTCAACGTGGAGTACGTACTGAGGAAGTAGTAGATGGCGCATGCATACCGTGACATATACACGCTACTAACATACGAACACCTGAGCATTAAACCCATACATGATGTGGATAAATTTAAGTATTAAAACAAATAAAAAAATATATAATTCTAAATGTCTAAAACAAAGGAATTTAATTACGAACCACTCATTAGTTTAATTAATTTGTGATGTAACAAAATTGGAAGTACTATTCTTTTATAAAATTGTTCATTTTGTATTTATTCCTACAAAATAATGTTATGTTTTATAGTTTTTCTGTTGATTTAGACACAACGTTTATTTATGACATTTTATCCTTTCGTTTGATCCTAGTGTTTGATGCCCTATAAACACAGACATTTTTCAAATTTGTTATATGATTTCGATAGTCTATATGATTATTAATTGATCAGTTTTTGGTACCTAATGATTGATTTTAAGGAATAGACTTAAACACCTATTTGCTGGATATGTACTATTTCTTGATTTGGTGAATAGATAATAAATAGGCATGTGAATCCTCGAATTGTGGCGATGCAACTTTGTCTCACTCCATAATTTATTGTAATCGAGTTATAACCAGCAGTGGGTAGTATAATCATATCGAGGCAAGTTTCTGAGCGCAAAGCAACCCGCGGTCGAAGGAGCCGAGTATTCATGAGTAGTGGGAATAACTTTATAACTACTGTTGCTGACTTCGCTTTCGTAACGGCATCTGTCTGTGTGCCGGTGAAAAACTTGACTTGAACTTGTCGGTAAGTCATAGACTAATTGATTGTTCGAAAATGATGTGATATTTTCAATGATATTATTAAATATTTACTTCATGATTAGACATAATGAGTTTAAATTAAATTGATTTGTTTTGATGAATACTCCTTATTACACATTGTGTTGATGGTTTTAGTATGGAGTCAGAAGGTAGGTAGGTAGGTACTAGAACTCTTTAGCCATATCATGTTTGGACCTATTATATATGTTTTGGTCAGTACTTTTTATCGTACACGGTGACGAGAGTCGGAAATTACGGAAAACAATTTTAGTTAGAATGGCCATCAGTATGAAAAAAGAAATTCTACACATAAACGTGTGGGGCACCTTTACATAGGTATTTAAAAATGATATAATGGTTTCCAAATTTATTTTTTATTTAAGTCAATAGTTGTTGGGTTATGTGCACCTAAAGTCCTATAAAGTGTGTCTTTCCCTTTAACTTTTCAACTATTGATAAAGTGGTAATTTCTGAAAAATTAAATTTAGTTTGAATAACATATCTTGAGTGACTTTTGAGATATGAGATATTGTCGGATACACGCTATTTTGCGTTTTCCCACTAATTGACCGTTCATCCTGATTACGGACCCCTTCACAGTTCGTGGTCCGACATGCTCTTGGCTGATATTTTTTTTTAATTTCTGATATTGTCGGTTATCATATACAAATATCTGTGAATGTTACTGTAATTTCCATAACAGGTATTAATTCTCTTTTTTTTTATTCTTTAATAGTATAACCAAAGCGCTACAAAGCAAATTTCAAAACTTTGTCGTAAAATAATAATTTAAAATAATTCACAAAGTCAAAAGCTATCGAAAACTTAATTCAGAGCAAGTCAAGTTAAAAGTCAAACTTTGTCGTGAACTTTGAACCTAATAAAATTTAATCATTTCAGCTCGAATCGCTATACGGCGTCACAAGTTGGTCGGCCTTTCTAGCTTATTACGTGGATCAAATTTATTGGATTTCTATCGAACAATTATTGTGAATTGTTACCTATGGTCCCGCCCACGTGGATAACGGAACGTCTTTATATATGTTTTCTCATTATTGTTCCCGCAGCTATAACATTTTCTTTAGTTCACGTCTTCAGTTGTGTATCGTAAGGTTGACTAGAATAAACTGTAGTCTATATTACTTGCAATCTCTCTAACTATCTCCATATAAAAAGATGAAAAAAAAAAGAATACGAAAAGAACTAGGACACTAACATTTATAATATTTAGTAAGATTATTTACCGTTACTCAACTGAGCGAATTGTCATCTTTTAACAGAAACTCCGTTTGGAACTTATTGCTCTGAATTTATTTGAAAACATTATTTCAGTCAAAATTATTTACAGTTCTAGATAGAGAAATAAAATCATTACAACATCAAAATAATCGTAAATTTTCCGATAAGGGAAATTATAAACGTGATATTAAATAATTCGTTTGTACGACCGAATGCCGAATATTATTACTGTCATATAATAAGAATTTATCAGCTTTATAAAAAGTGAGCGCCACGAGTGTTTCGTTTCCGTACCAATGGACACTGATCATAAATTTTATTGTCACCTTTGCATACTTTTTTAAAAGACTTAGACAATCTGGAGTACGATGGTTTTTTTTTTTTAATTTTATGTATGGATTTTCAAGGAATAATCGATTGATAAAATCGATGATGCCACTTTTACTAGACATAGCTAGGATGTCATATGTACTGTACTTGTTTGTATGGCCGTCAAAAGCAGCAAAGTTTAATATTTATTCCTATTGAATAAGGACACCTATTGCTATAAATTTACCTATTTTCCTGTATCGAGCTGAAACATGGATGATCCATCAAAAACATCGTAAAAAGGTTAATACTCTTGAGCCATGGTGCTGGAGGCGCTCGCTGAGAATAAAATGGACTGTTCAACGCACTAACCTCTCCATCTTAAAAGAGCTTCGCATCAAATAAAGACTTTCCTCGATTGTGCTAATGCGAACCTTTGAGATGTTTGGACATACACGCAACGAAAGTTCACTGGGACTTTTAGTGATGCAAGGACGAGTAGAGGGTCAATGTTTTCGTGATCGATCACCTACTAGATGTTCAGATATCATTAAATCATCCACGAAATGTTTCCTTACAGAATGTGCACGTAATGTCACGAATAGTGAAAAATGGAGAACCAATCTATCAGACAATTTATGATTACGACCACTCCGCCAGGAGTGTACGAATAAGAAGAAGAATTCCTATAAATACAAAAAAAAAATATTTTCGCCATGTTGCAAATTTTTTAACAAAGCCTATTACAAATTGGCAAATATAGCGCTACTGATAATAACATTAGTGAACAGTGTTTAACACTACAAATTAAACATTGAAAGATTGTGTCACCTACCTCTATCCATTGCACACTCTATGGGCAGTGAGATAAAAAAGTATAGAAGTATTTTTCTTCTTTCCCTCACCAATTCCTTTTAATTGCTCCTTGTGCTAATTCTACAGTTTCCTAAATAGAACTTTGCAACAATTTATAATGTGAGTAAAGATAATTGTAATGGTTTACAGTAGGCAACCGTCTCCCGTTGCGTAAGCCCATATGTGGCCACTCGACCCCGATGCCATGAAAGCGCCATTCATTGCAGACTCCGTTATCGAAACCATTCACTGTTTTCTTATAGTAAATATACAACACTAAACGTGATCTGGGTCATAGATATGTTTAAGTATGTAGATAAGGCTTGACAATTCGTAAAGCCAAAAACGATTATGGTTTAGCAAAAATGTGGACTTAATTTAAATACGATTAATACACACTTCTATTTTTGTTTACAAAATTAGTTGTGCCTGTACCAGATACATTCTTCTTTCATTATGACGTCATGTAATAAAAAAGTTATCAAGCATGAAATAGTTATCGATTGTGATGGCATCGAAATGGATTCACTCTGCCATCTGGCTGCATTAATTATGTACTGCCAGTTAACACATAGACGTGTTACATAATAGTATAGACCGGTAGATACCCATTCTTTTAATAAAATATTCAGTAATAAAAATATTCAATAAAGAACACTTTAGATTGATATTATTTTTAAATTAAGAATAATAATAATAATAATAATAATAATACATGGGACTTCCCACACAGCGCCATCTAGTCCCAAAGTAAGCAAGTATTATGCTTGTGTTATGGGTTACTAGACAACTGATATACATACGTAAATATTCTTTATAATATATACATATATAAATAATTTTTTTTTATATATATAACAACCAAGACCCGGTACCAGTATCAATATTCATCATATTAATACTGACCCGACCTGGGAGAATAAAGAATAAAAACACAATAACAAACAAACACAAAACCACGTCACATAGTATGTTTTTTTTGATCTGAATCAAAAGGTTAGAATGTAAACCCGACTCGTCCATCTGTGAGGGTACCATAGAAAGCACTAGACGAAAACTTATTAATTATCAGTGAAATTAAGCAACAGTTTCTAAACCTATGAATTTTCTTTTCACGAATATTGTCCTTTTTCTGTGAGAATTTGTGAAACTTTTGTCTAGATAGGATTCCTGCATTAAAGTACGAATTGACTAGAAGCTCTCTTCTGCGTAAATCTCCGCGCGCCGGTATCAACCTTCCAAAATTGCATAACGTCACTTCGATACTTTGAACTGACATTTATGGCTCTATTAAAATCTAACGCTGCTGTCAGTTAACGACCGCATAGCCTAGTGGGTAGCGACCCTGCCTACAAAGCTGGAGGTACTGGATTCAAATCCCTGGTCGAGTCAGTATTTATATGATGAATATTAATACTGGTACCGGGTCTTGGTTGTTATATGTATTTATTATTTATTATTATTTTAAATTAATTTTCTCTATGGTTTCTTGTAACATATGAGTAAGTCCCAATAATAATTATTTTTTTTAATTTTAACCCAGTAGTGGCCCAGTAGAAGTAAAGGGACAAAGGGACAACAAAGAACAACTATGTATTCGAAAATTGTAAGAAAATAAATTTTTTTTATTGCATGTCGCAAGTATAGGTTGAGGATGTCGTTTAGCCGGTCAGGCTACACCTTCTGTGTAGGAATCCCAACCCGTCACTTCGTATTTAAATAATATACTCCTTCAAATACCGTAACAAAAATATGGAATCGTCGTTAAAAAAAACATTGATGACGTCATACCCGCTACACGAATCATCTTCTATGTATTAATTATATTGAAATTATGAGAAAAAAGTTTAATTCAATTTGACCGGTTTGAGCGTTTTCCCCAAAAATTATCCTTTGAATTTGTAACGAATTTAGCGGACACTTTACGAAGCACTGTATAATTACTTATGATTAAAAATCTCTTTCATTTTTCGTTCACTTGTTTGTCAGTCTATTTTATTAGATTAAAGGGATCAGTTGAAATTTTACACAAAGGTTTTTGGTGTATCAAGACGTTTTAAATATCTTGACCTTCATATTTTTTCCCTTTTACATTGGAAAAATGGAAACATAAATTAAGTTATGAGTAGGTAATTGTCGAGAAAGTCCAATTCAGGCGATTAAACACCAAAGAGCTAGCGCGTTAAAAAATAAAAATTATTGGAACAAGGGACCGTAGACTTAAGTATTTAATATTAATTTCAACATGATACCTTTCAACGCGTTCCTGAGAAAAGGGGTTCGGTAGACAGACAAACGAACAACCAAGTGATCCCATAAGGCTCTTTTTTCCTTTTGAGGTTCGAAACCCTCAAAATGTAGAAATATCGCAACCCAAACATGGAAACGGAGTGGAAAGGTAAAAGTAGATAAGTCGTTGACAAGAAATTGTGAAAAATGTTTTATACTAGCCTTTGCCTACAGTTTCGCCTGTGTCAACATATATAATTCTTGTGTTAAGTTTTTGCGTTTTTTTATCGCGCTCTTAACCCGGTGGCATCCACAGCATGACCGGGCATTTTGTGGCCAGCGGGAAGCCGGCGCCGGCGCGGGCGGTTCGGCCAAGTGGAAAAGAAAGAGGTAGATATAATCGATATGTAGTGATATGAATAAAACATCCAGACAATTATATGGTATTCCCGTAGTCTTAATAGTTTTTATATTTTAGATTTCATGAATACTCGGAATTGGGAATTTTTTATTCTTTATTTTCCAATTAAACTAGCGACCCGACCCGGCTTCGCACGGGTAGCATAGCATGTAAGCCGTAGCATTTTTTTATCGTAGTGTCATATCAGCTTGTTTCGTCGAACATGTCGATTGGATTGAATTAGAATTCGATTACAAAATGTTGGATTCGGTTTTTGAAATCGTTTTCCGATATCAATATCAAAGTAGGTTAAGATTCTATAAGTAGAACATCTTCGCGATAAATAGGCGAAACAGGTGGAAAGAAGCGGTGCGATGGGGCAGAGGACGCTTCTTGGCCATCAGTACCACGCGCGTCAGGAGAGCAAACGAGGTTTAGTTAATTTAAAAAAAAAGGTATTAAAATGTCCTAGAAGTTTAAGTGTGTCTAATATATTTGATATATATGCGAAGCTAGGAACAAAAAAAGGTATTTGTTCGTAGCTACGCTATGTCGACGTCCCTACCGTGTGTCTTGTAATAAATATACGTAAACCGGCGTTAGTACCGAAGATGACTTACTTACTCGAGGTTATCGCCATTTTGGTATGTAACGTCATTGTCGTTTCTGTGTTCAGTTCTGTTCGTTTATGTTCGTCTATGTTCGTCTCTGTGTCAAGTCCAAAGAAGTATCGAAAAAGTCCAAAAATAGTAGGTATCGTTACAATAAAACTTTATGACGGATCCGAAAGTAGGCCCAAGTCATGTCGCAGTAACGAGTGTGAGGTGTAGTGGATGACAGTAGAGCGAGGGGTACATGACTGTACCTCCGCAAGCACAATTAAAGCGTTGCATTCCGATCCGCCATGAAGTATGACGTGATCTGTACACGGCAAGCAAAACAAGTGATAGATTGTCCGGCGTGTGCAGTAACAGGCGCGCTTCGGTCCTCGTTGCTACTTTATTATTAAACATCATGAATGAAAATATTGTGCGGTCGCACGCAAAATAAGTAACGCAGTACGCGCATGCCCTACCTGCCTCGAGAAAGGTTAAAAGCCATTACGAGCTATAGAGTGAAGGATATACATTTGGATAAAATCTTATCTAATTTGAGTATAATGTTAGCTAAGCCTTTGAACAACAATACAATTTTGAAATTGGTTGTAATCGATCCAAGAGCACGTCTGCATAGAAATTATTTATTTGTTTACAAAACATTTTATTTAATAACATTAATTCATTACACTAATCAAAAACAAAACTAATCAAATATTCTAATAATAAATCTTGTTTATTACCCATATATTACAAACCTAAAAATAATACTAGGTACTAATTCTATCTCACATTGGTACACTCAGATAGCACGATCTGATACATTTTCTGTAACCTAAGTGCAAACACATGAGTAGATATCAATACAGAGTCGAAGCTCTCTATATAACAACGTACAAAATTCATACCTATTCTCATAGGGTTGACGCCTGTTACACGATAAAAAAATTAGCGATAAAAATAAAACAAGGTAAGTAGGTATATAATAAATTGTATGTTTAAAAAAGTGAAAATTAGTTTAATCTGACACATCCTAAAATAAAATTAGTTATAAATGATTAACCCTAAACATGTTTTTTGTTGTTTTTTGATGTTTTACAGCTTTAATTGTTATTGTCTTGTTTTATTTCAACACTGAAGTGGTAAAATCCATGATTCGTCAACAATATTACTCGAAAAATCTTTATGAATCGCGTTGAATGCGTGCGCGGCAGCCGCAACCCTGTCGTTTATAGGCCGACTGAGCTGGTTCAAACCAGTTTTTACCCCAGCCGGAGCGTACGTCAACCCGTCGGTGAGAGGTCACACAGACATCGCCGTGCTATATGTGTGAGTACCTACAGCGGGCTACATAGCTTGACTTCTGTACGGATATTTATTCATGTGGTGCAGGGGTATAAGTATGTTGTCCTACTATAACAAATAGTATGTACACAAATCCCCTATCGACACCAGCGCCTCTGTTGCGAGTTGTTGTTGTATATCTGCTTGAAGTCGCTACTACTACTACTATACTACTATTACTACTACAGTTAATTTAAACAGTCAGCACTCCTTGCGGTTTCAGTATTGAACTAAAACATTGCAATATGAGTGTTGTTTTTTTATCAGTACCATTTTATCAACCAAAGGCACGACTTTTGATTATATACTTACATGTATGGTTAGTGTCAGCGTTGAGATAAAGCCACACACACAAACATATGAAAAGATGGTCAGTTATTTTTGTTGTCATTATATCTTGTAGCTATGTTCTGACATGTAAATGATCAAAGGGTATTATATAGTATTAACTGAACAATCTATGTTACGAGTTTATACATTTTAGTATTATGACTTTCAGAATTGAGATTTTCAATTGTCTATTCACTGTTGTTATATTATTACGGAAGTCACGCCGTCTTTTGTAGTAAAAAATGGCTTCCAACAGTCATAAATATAGACATAAGATTACATCTGTTTTCAGAGTACGTCGGGACTAAAGAGCTCCACTTGGTAACTACCTTATTCGATTCATATACGTTAATCTTAGATTCCAGTCTTCTTTGAGATGTCGCCAAACTGGTCAGCATTGCTTCATCTAGAACAAATACAAAAAAGGACAAAAAAAATACAAAGAACTCCTCTTACTTACCTTTACCTCACAGACATTTGCTGAATATTTCGTCTCTCTACTTCTATGCGTCATTTCCACATAGCTAAACCACGTCGACATATTTTTTCTATTCCACTAGCATTTACACAGGTTTATACCGGGTATTCGGCTGAACGTAGTCCAATTTTATAAAACGTGTAGACCTTACTGAACTAAACAAAAAGTTTTAAGTGAGCAAATGGCGCAAACTAACGGTTACCGATAAAAACATGTTTAAAATTCGGTAAGCTCTACGGGTTCTATAAGTTTGAACTACGTTCAACCGAACACCAGGTATAGACGTTGTTTTAAAACAGGTTTTGTCTCTTTCTTGCAAACCTAAGTGTCATATTGTGAGTCAAGAACAAGATAGCTCTTAATTCAAATGAGTTCAAGTATAAGTTACTGAACTGGACGGTTCATCTTCAAGTATAGTTTATCAAGACGTCGCTAATAGTGTGACGTGACCCAACAATAATTTGAGTCGCTTCGGAAGCCACGCAGTCCGTACTGGCGGGTAATGGGTGGGGTGTGACCAGGAAAACACAGTTTATGTACAACCCCCAATTTATACACAAACAGACCGGTCGCGCTAATACTAAATCAACTTACAAAGCTATTCGTCAAATTATTAGGCCATTTTTAGCAGTTTTATGTCTTCGTAATGGAAATCAGGCCATAAAGGGTGCATATTTTTAATATTTCCGCATAAATCAGTTATGCGAATACATAAAAGCGGAAATCAATTTAAATGATAATATTATTATACACAGATAAAAACAATATTGTTCACATATCATAATACAATAAAAATGTTAAATAAATACATAATTTCCGAAATACAAAGAATCATCTTTTCATTTTCATAACAAAATGACTGAGCTATCATTAAATCAAATGTAGAACAATTTGCTTAAACTTATTTGGTTTCACTACCTCAAATAAAATAGATAAATGCGTGTACCCGCATTACAAATCGTCTTCTTTGGCGTTTATAAAAGCTAAAGTTGACCTGTCAAAAAATTTATACGAATACAACGATGACAGAAGAGAAGGGAAATATGATAAATAGGATAGTTAAAATTATATCAAGTGAATGCAACTAAATGTTATGACTCTTCGAAGTTGAACTTTGCATACGTATGTAGTTCCGATGACAATGCAATAATCAGCTCTGACTAGGTTCCTTTGATGCAGCCAGGATCGTCTCCTCACGAGGGATCATCTTAGTAGTTAATGCCATTAAGTTCAAATTATACAGATCCAAGCAATTTGGGCGACTTTTAACAATATATGGTACCATCGAACTGTTCTTATGATGGAGCTGAAAGCTGCCCAATAGAAGCCTTTAATGGTTATTAGTAAATGTACCAAGTTTGGGCTCATTTATTGTTTTCATGTTTCACTTTTCACAGCAGATGGCGGCGAGGGATTGTTAATGGAGGTGATATAACAGAGCCCTTCCCTAGTTTCTAGTAAACCCACTGTGGTGCCTTCGACCAGGTTACGTAAGATTAAGAAGCATAGCATAGAGGAAACCTTGTAATTAACTGTCCAAACTCAAAAATAAGTTACCTACATACTAAAGAGTTGAATGGTAGGGGATAGCAAACATATACCACTGAAGTACTGAATTCTGGACAGTAAACACATACTTTGGAAAAATTTAGGTACTGAAATAAACAAAAAACCTATTATTATACTGAAAATAGCTAAAATGTATGTATTTTTTAATATATACGTTTTTACTTTTTAATTATGTTTTTTTTAATAAAAGCTTATTGTTTTCACAAGATTATTTTTTACTTCGTCAGAAACAAAACTTGGTTAATGAGTGAAATAACTTTAAAAACACATGTACAGCTGAAAAAAAACTGGGTCATTTTTCATTTAACCGTAACGTTTTTACTAGCGTTTTAATATTAAAATAACGCTAGTGAAGAAATAGGGATTTGTTCTTCTAAGTTAAGTTACGGCTCGATGAACTGATCTTTCTGCTACAGATTTTTTATGTAGTACGAGTATTCTAACATACAGCTTAGATTTTATTTCTAACGAAGTGAAAAAGATTAAGACCAATTAGATGCATAGGTCTTTAGTATAGTAGTCCCGAAGTAAGCAAAGCTTGTTGATATGGATATTAGCCAACTGATAAACATACATATTTTTATAATACATACATAATATAGATGTTTTATACCCAAATAAGTACCAAATATACATGTTCATGCAGACAAATATCTGACCCGGACGGGAATCGAACCCGCCATCTTTAGTTTTGTAGTTATGGTCTATAACCACTTGACAATCGGTCAGTCAAATTCTACACCAATACTAGTACTTCTTATAAAGCACTAATATTTTATTATGCTGGAACAGCTACGGAGCCTTTAAATTTTGTATCGGACAACTTTTTTAATATAATGTCTATACGACATCGGCCAAAACGCCACCGCGTCGACGCCATCCGCGCGCAGACCTATAATTATCTCTAATTTAGAAACGGCGCTCCCTCGGAATATCTGTCAATCTGTCGCTAAGCTATACTTACGAGTGCCAAGAGGCGCGTCCCTTCGCTGCCCGTCGACGAACCTCATGAATAAATTATAACTGCAGCGAACGCCACCCTTAAGGGATTTTCAGGATTTTTCTTGTTCTAATTGAATTTCTGAATAGAAAACATAGGTATCATCACTGTTAGTAAAGTGTGTTCTCATTATCATGTGGCTTGGTTTACTATTGGTACTTGTGTGTCCTCTATAGCGACATTCATTATCGTATTTGTGCTAGAAAGTTCCATCAAAACCATATGACTATTTCATAAGAATGGAACTTTTCTGATTTACTTTTTGGATACTAGTAGAACGACGGAACGTACGTCTTCTCTATCACTATTAAAATAGAAATAGTAGAATGAAGAAGACATTGAAGTGAGAAAGTCACATGTAAAGAAGGCAAATAAAAATGCCAGATAGTGTAAAGACTGGCGCTTATTTGTGGAAATTCATAATGTTACGTCCCTGCGATAGTTGTGTTTAGCTAAATAAACGTGTGAGGTGAGTGTCGTTCGTTTTATTGTCATCCACGAATCATAACTCTATAAATAGACAATTTAGTTGCTAAGTTGCACAACGAGGAATCCGATACGAACATTTTCCTTTTGGATAAGTGCGTATCCATTGCCATTTTTATTATTTACTAAACGACAACACATGTAACTTTGCCCCAGCCACGATCGTGCGTGTTACCTATGTTTTACCGCATTTCCTTTTACTCCGCACTAAGTCGTGACATTTAAAAAAATCTTCTTTTTTCACTCTTGATATCAAACAACTTGTACATGATTATGGACATAATATATCACTCATATGAATCTTGTTGTACCATAGAGGGAACAGAACTGACAGAGTGTCCATTCTAGAGATAGCATTTCGGTCTTTCCTTCCGACCTAAACACACCTGGAAAGAGATAAAAATCACTATAGGCAAGATTCAAGGAACAGACCTCCTTCCGGGTCTTCTTCAATGGCAGGCTTCGCAACTATGCTCACCACAATTTTTGTAAAACCCACCTTTGACTACCTATTTTTTACAACCGTTGCCATTTTTATCTCATGGTTATATTATCTCGCTGAAACATAAAGTTTGAATACCAACACGATAGATCTGTGCCTAATAATAACGATAAAATGTGCTATATATGTATATGTACCATGTCTATTTTCTGTCTGGTACTTTAGTAAAAACAGTAATATTTAATATTTATTTAAAAATCAATAGTAATACACTCGAATGCGACAACCCTTTATAGCAGGGCCCATGTTGCCAAGGCCAGAAAGGGTCGCTTCTTTCCCCTGCACTTAATTCACAATTGGGTTCTGTCTAGATGTTTTCGTCGAACCTTTATATGTACTTCTTCTGTGCTAGAACTATGAAGTTATTTGACAATTTGTCACATTTGCGGACCGTGTTCAACTATAATGATACCGCATTCATGTAATAATATTTTAATATCTACAATAATAATATAGGTATATTCCTTTTTAATTAATTAAAACCTAATTTTATTTGTTATATAATAATATACCGTAAATAAAAAACATTAAAACTTACACACACACACAATTTCATCAAAAAAGGCGACTAGTAATTACGAAATAATAACCTCACCACAGTATGTACCAAACAAAGTCATTAAATCAGGAAAGCGCTATTTCCTTCCCAAATGAGCGCGTACGCCCAAATTTGTCTGTGAGCTCCTCCCCTTTTAGGTTCCGCAGGTTACAGTGAGAACCGTAAATATCGATTTATCAGTGCGCAGCTGAAAGTTTACGAGTTCAGCCCTCGCTGGGTGGCCATACACTTGGATAACGGGCACTGCTGACTTCCCTTTCTGGAGCTTTCATGTCCTTTAAAACTGATGGCATGGAATACGAACAAGTTGCTATATAATAAAGTGACTGTAAAAATCTACAATAATATTATGAAGAAGTAAACTTTGTAAGTTTGCATCTCGAAAGTGATATCAAAAACTATTTTCGGCGGTAGAAAGCTAGTAAAACAAAACTCTAAGGAGCCATGTCCTTTTTTATAGAAAAGCTGTATTTTGTTTGTTCTCTTATGATTTAAGAGGATTTTGTACTTACAAGTTTCTATACAAATGATATTAACGTTAGCACCCCATTAAACATTAACCGATTGCCGCAAAAAAATATATAGGTAGTTATGTTGTTGATAGTGTCAAAATGCATTTAGTTTCATGATGAACATGTCAAAAATAAAACAATTTCGAAAAAAAGCACGCACACTTAAGTTTTTTTTTAAAATCTATCAAAATAATTAAGAAAATAAAAATGGTGGAACCTAGTTTTTTCTGATTCGGATACCATATAATTTTTTTGAGGCGATTGCGTAAGGATTAATGGGGTGCGACCGTTAACACCATTTATATGGTTTGCAAGAAGCAGTAAGCGAATTTTGATGGAATTTTCCCATTTAAATAGCTGATATGAACCTGGTTCAACATGGTTAATCTAAAAAGTGATTTTAGGACGTAAATTTGATATGTAACATATTATTATGTTATTATGCGGTTTGTGAGACCATGCGGTTAAAGTTGCTAACGAGGGCTACAAAATTAACTTCCGACTGTGACACCACTAGCAACTCAGGTACGAGTCTATCTTTATACAAATAGGCTATCTAAGTTAATTATTCGCGTTTCAAACTATTTTAAAGTTTTTCTTCAATTATTTAACCTTTAATGAGAAATAACTATACCTACTTCATTGTTGAGAAGATAATAATGTTTGATGCCCATATTTCTCTTATCAGATATGAAAATATCAAAAACCGCTAGAAATAGCAGTTAAAGCAAGTATTAATTTGACAGTAAGCTATATATGCCCGACATTGCGTAAACTAGGCATATCATGTCAATATATTGGTAACTAGGATGTGCTATTCATATTCGAAAGTAATTAGAACATGACAAGAATTATTTATCAAATTACAAATTTATTGTGAACCAAGATTATGACATGAAATAAATCAATTTAAATAAGTAATTTCACAGAACTATATATATAGTATACACAAGTAATAAAAACACCGACCTAAATAAAAAATAACTATAAATTTCTAAAAAAATTGGTTATAGTAATTGAAAACTATAAATACCTATAAAATAAAAATACTATCTAATTAAAGTGAAAACGGGAAAATTTTAAGGAGACAAGTCCAGAATTAAAATAATATTTGCTAAAATTATAATATAAATTAACCACTAATAAATTTATTTCATGAGAATCATGCATTTCGTTGATGTCTAAGTTCTTCCAGTTTAATCCTTTAAGAGACCAAAGTGACCGCCAAACTGTCAAGAGAGTTATTCAAGTTAGACATCGACGCCGCGAAGCGACGGCATTATAGAATGCGGTTTCACCCCCAAAATAAATGAAAAGGGTATTATTGAAAAGGAAGAGGGGAGTCCAGCCAGTGAAAACTAAGTGTGCCGTATTACAGTGATGTATTTAATTGTATTCGTTTGATTTTAAAGGACATCTTAATATTTACTGTAAAGTGTCTAACAATGTACCTATTTATTAAACTTAAATTTTCAAATATTTCGTATTAAATCTTAAATAAATATAAATTATTTTCCACTGGAAAATAACACAAAACATGAATCAAAATACATAATTGTTGCCAATTAAAATTTAGAAACTTAAGGAATTCAACTATGAGTAACGATATTAGAATTAAAAGAAATAATTACATTTCTTATAAATTTACTTAATTTTTAACAATAATGAATCGAAAACAGAAAAAGAAAAGACTGTTAATTTGCATTGTAATATGAAGATCAGTAAAAACTTTGAAAAGCGAGTTGGACCTGGTGTGCAAACGTTTTTTTCACATTTTTTTTAATATACTATAACTTCAGAGCTTATGAACAAGTTTATAACCCTTTTTTTAACCTTTTTTTGTATAATCAGAAAATCGTTACAAAAATAGTTCATGTAGATTTTAAATCGGTTACGTAACTAACTTTCACTGGATTCCCACGCAATTAATCTGTGAAACCCTTTTGAATCCCAAAATTCTTATGTAAAAATTGCGAGAGTCAATACTATAATACCCATAGCCTTTAAATTTAGGCTTAAAACTTTAAACGTACCACTTACTTGATTAATGTTCTGTCTGTACGTTCGTTTGATGTAATTGATAAAAAGAATGCTCTCTATTACACGATCTTTGTTCAAAGATGATCCTAAATCATACGATACACAAGCAGGAACTAATTAGAGTGAGCTAAACTAGGTCTGTCAACATGGATGAGCTCATCCCGCCAAAAAGCTGCCGCGTGATATTTAACGACTTCGAAATAACCGATGGCTTCCCGAACTGCCCTAAATTGGGGCCGCAATCACGCAACAAATGTCGTCTGAAATCTCTTAACAGAGTCGTGTACAACTGGGATACTACCTATTATACACAAGGTTTATAGTGAGAAGACACTGTAACTACATATTTACCGAGCAAATAAAGAAAGGAATTATAAATGGCGATGTTTTCATCTAACACTATAATTGTATATATGAAGTAGGTATATTTAAATATAAAAAAATCAAGGGCGTCCCCTATTTACAATTCGTTCCTTTATGTGCTCGGATAATATTTATGTACTTATTTATGCAAGTATTATGTACGTACGTAGGTAGATCTGTTCTTTTATAACGGTTAGGCCGGTCTTTTTCTTTTTTTTTTTTGTTTTACTTAGATATCACTTCAGAGCAAGTTCTCAGACAGCTTTAACTTTTATATCTATATATAAGTGGAAAGCGTTGCAGTAAATGTGTTCTGAAAACGATTAGGCTAATTTTTATGCGGATTTTTACATGTATCACTTCAAAACAGGTCTTAATTTAATTTTGGAGTTATAAAGCGCTGGAAGGTGCTGCAATCAATGTTTCTTCAAAACAGCTTTTTTCGTTGTTACGTCCTACAGGCGTATTAATCCTTAAAGTTAAAAAAAAATCCGAAATTAAAAAAACAAAACGTCCTCTCGAGAGTTTCACATATTTCTAGAAAACCCCACATTGTTCTGTCACAGAATGTCACGTCCTTTTAGCTGTCCCATTGCAGTACGAACATGTAGTCCACGCGGGCGAAGCTGCAAAAAGAAATATTATATAATGTGCTCATGAATTTGCATATAAAAAGTACAACAAATGTGAACTATCACCAAATCGTCCAGATGACATGACGCGATGCCATAAAACGGTACACTAAAATGTTTATAAACAACTAGCGATGGTCGTGGTCGTGTTCGTCCCACTTTTAAAATTTTAATGTCATTATAGGCACCGACCTTATCTTATAAAATTATTGACACTTGTGTGTGGATGATATTAAAATTCAACTATAATAGTGCAATTTTAAAATTCTGGTAAAACGGAACCTTTGCTGAAGCTGCTAGATGTTCGAAGAACTGTTTCTTGCAGAGTAGACAAAACGATTTTTGTTTTAGAGCCATCGTAAGATAACTAACGAAAGTTCATAAAAGAAAACGAATCCAAAATTATTATTTTTTGTTTCTTTAATAACAAACGTTCTGGAGCATAATTCCAATAAAGTCCTCAAAATCAAATATTGACAGAATTAAATGAAATTCACGTACAATTGAATAATACTGAGGATAGAATAGAACTCAAGAAGGAAAAAGATGTACAGCCGTTGGAACGTGAATGGAAGAATTTAGTAGTTATCTCACAATTAAAGTTTAACCTTACCGCTGATTTCCATATAAAATATATTTGACCATTGTAATATTTATTTTCCCATCAGAATAAGTCAGAATAAGTAAAATGTATTATAGAAGAATGGTCATAAAATTTATAAAATATGTTTTTTCTGACATGGAATAATTTTTATTTTTACTTTCAAAAAAGCTCGCTCGCACATACATATACATTGTCAATCAAAAATTATAAACTTAAAAAACGTGTTAGAAAGAATAAAATATTATAAAATCAACAACAATTTCATGGTTAACTGTACTTAGTATAGTAAAATAGATATAGAATAGTGTACTTTTTAACTTCTGGTCGAAAAAAATGTGTATAGAAATGAGCGGTCTCATTTAACATTAACATAAGACACTAAGTGAATCAATAGACTTTCGTATTTTGTAAAATACTATCGAATAATCTTAAAAAAAATGGAAAACTCCACTCCACACTCCCGTCCACTTGACACGAAATAACATTGCTAAACGTGTGAATCCAATTCGTCTTACCCAGTTACCCAAGTCAGAGTTCGTCATACTATACAGCTTTAGTCGACGTCTCTTTATATTCTAGAAACATCTACAAATGTCAGCAGTGATACGATTTCGCCTTTCTATCCTCAATTCAATTTGCGTGAAAAAGGTTATTTTTGTTATTGTCACCACCCCGTCCACCCTTGCCCCTCCGGCGAGCTCTGGGGTTAAATCACATCTCGTAGCGTCGCGTGTGCTCCACCAAATACTATCTCATTTGACGTCATTTTAATATACATATTTATACATTATTAAAATTGAAATTACATGTGTGGATCGAGTTATAGACTTCACAATAATGGAATGCTTGTCTATACTAATATTACAAAGAGGAAAGATTTGATTTTTTGCTTTTTGCGGATAAACTCAAAAACTGATTCACGTATAGAAAGCTGCATTATTAGCGAGTAACATGGGCTATATTTTATTTTTAAATTAACTTTCCGCCTACGACTCCGCTCGCGTGTACTGCACAACTGTACACGGACTGCTATAATTTTTTCCATAGATTTAGTTTATAAGGTAAAGAATGATATAGGCTACTTTTTAATCCAGAAAAGGGGGTTCGGGTACAACTGTGTCGCGGGCGTAAAGCTAGTTGTTCAAAATGCAGTCTAAGTAAAACTAAATGAATATAAGGAATCATTTTCATGAAGTATCATTTTCTTTCTGATCTTTATGTGAAAATTTATTTCAGATACTCGTAATATTTTGTTTTAATATAATATAATATCTACTAATTAAATCATTCACAAAATATCGGCAAAATGCATATTTGATCACAGAGAGCGAAGGGTTCCGTAATCAAATAACGTTCATTGTTGAAAAAAATATAAGTTTAAGAATAAAATATCACACATATACTTGTGAAATTAAAGGGAGTGAGGAGGATTCACTTTTTAGAATTTTATAAGTGCATGCAACGACTACTTTAAATAGAAAAATCAGTTAGCAACCTTTACATCAGTTTTAAAACACCTAAAAGTACTTACGCCGCAGTAAATTTATGCAATTTTTTTCATTTTACAGTTACTTATGAAGGCTCAACTCAAAAAAAAACGTGATGTCACTACACCATTGCATAATAGTTTCTAAATTCACACAAGACACCTTCCAAACATTGATATAGTGCCATAGTCACAAAGAAAAAGCGGACAGACTGACGGACAGACGAATTTGGCGAAGCTATAAGGGTTCCTTGTTAGTTACTACGAAACTATAAAAAGTTAAAACATGAAAGAGAAATAGCTCTTCAATTCATATAAAACTTTTGCCGAATTTTCCTTCTTTACAGTTGGTATATTGTCGGTAAAAAGCGTCGGCATTTATGTTATGAAGGTATTAGACATCATGACCGATAAGTAAGACGTTTCTCTATTTACATTTTGAAATATACACTTTTCTCCTCACTGCTCCGCTCCTAAAAAAAGCAGGATGGTGATATGTTCTCTATATGCTAACTCATAATTTCGCCTTCTTAGCTCTAAATATGGAATTGCCATCCAAATCCTATTACTGTATTTTAATTTACTGTTACATTAAATTATGGCAATGTAACTGATTTTGATGGAAAATTCACATTTAATTTAGTTTGGGAAACATCGTATATTGTAATATAGATTTTAAATTATTACCATAAAAGTTAATATAAATGAATAATGTCGGCTGTTTTCGTGAATTGCCGAACATTTCCGAAGTCCCATATTAAGATCTTAAAACTACAAATAGGTCACGAGTTATAAACGTTCACATAAATTAAAAAAAAACGAAAATTCTGTTTCTTCCTTTTCTTCATTTCAACCGCTGGCAACCATCTATTACAAATCTAAATCAAATTTAAAACAACCATTATATCAGTTGCTGATGAAACTTAATCCTATATACTAAACAACTGCAAAATTTAAATTAATATTTCCTATTTTCAATATTATTAACAACGAAAATTCAATACCAGCCACAGTTATTCTTACGGCTGGATATTTTTCATTCCACGTTAACAATTCCAAACCAATATAATTTGCATTTCACTCGGTCTCGTATGCAAGCCATTTTAAATCAACGCGCACACAATGCGCTGCAGGCAGCCAACGTCCCGCGACAATTTATTAGCCGCCTCTCACCCCTCAACTGACATTACGTCACTTAACCTCGTATACTACTTTATTCATACTACAGAGTGAATAATCCTTAGGCAGATGGGAGCCACCCTTTCTTACCTACATAAGTGTGTCGTCAGTCATAGAATTTCGTGTCCCATCCCAGCCGGCACATCAGAAAGACAAAGTGTCTTAAACGCGTTTGAATACTTAATCGATTGCAGCGGTACCCGCCTCGCTACAAATTTAATTGCACGAAATGCGAAGCTATCTTCCGTATAAATTACTAAACCAACAAGGTTCTAAGAAACAAACCATTTTATTAGCATTTCATCGGGATATAATATTTTTTATAAATATTATTTTTAACACTGTTTACAGACATACATAAACTCATGTTTATTTTCTAAAAGTGTAGGTAGAGAATATCGACAACAATAAATAAACTTTGTATTAAACACGCCTCAACGTTTGCTATCCGAATAATTCATCAAATTCAATACACCGTTATTGGCTCTTGATTGGCTTTAATGTGATGTGGTTTTGAATGATGTTATTAATTTTTTGTCAACAAGATTGTACGACATGCATCTATAAGAAAAACTTTTTTTTTTGTTTGATGATCGCCGTGTATGTTTAATTCATTCAACGTGTACTAAGATAGATGTTTGCGCCGATAAATGGTGACAAATTCTTATAGAGCATCGTTCACATCCATAATGTCACACTATGGAATAATGGATATTCATAGAGATACAACAAAAATGCGAGCCAAAAAATATATTTACCACGTAGATGAAATATACAAATTGTAGTAGAATTTCATGTGACCAACTTACTTTAAAAGAAAATAAAGTTTTTGAAATTACATTTTATGTATAGTTTAACAAAATATTTGCTTAAAATAATGATAACGCCGTTCGGTCTGTCTAATCACTGAGTCTGACATTTTGCTCACATTTTCGATATCATAAAATTAATTTTACAGACATTCGTATCCACGCCGCTTCATATAAAAATTAAAAACAAATACGCTAATAAGCGTTAATTATTGGTCTTGAAAGGTCTCCCTGAAGGTGATACGGTGGTGACAGGTTGAAGCTGAGGAAACGAAAGAGTGTCAACGAATCTAAACGATATATCAGGAGAGTTCTTTCTATTGCGATACATACTCGGTCGTGGTGTCGTACATTTTAGTGTGACCATTATTCGGGCATCATTCAACTGCTTAATTACAACACCACGAATACTAGGATCAGACGAGCATACCATAGATAATTAATCCATTTCACTGACCATTATTAAAATAATAATGCGATAAGGCAAAGGAGTACTGTAAACAAGTCTGTGAATTCTGTGACTGCGACAGAAGTTCTAAAATTTAATTTGTATAATTTCGATATTTACGTAAATATTTATGTAGTGGTAATTCATGTTAAAATTTACTAATAATGAATAATTTTATAATAATAGATGCTTAGAAAAATTTCACTCGAGACCTAACTTGTTAGAAAACTCTCATTAAATGATTGCTAGGCATGCAACTAACTTCACTTCGGTGTCGATTTCTCGTTTTGAAACCGACGATGTTTGGATGACGTATGCATATGTCGTGTCGGTCGGCCCGTCATCCTTGCGGTAGTAATATATGTCAATGTGGTCAACTGAATATGACTGAATCGAAACTAACATTTTTAAATGGGTTACTATTTAACTCTTATAATACATTTGTAATTTCATTTTTCGACTGATCGATCGGCCAAGTGGTTAGACATCCAAACTGTAAAACTTAAGGTCACGGGTTCGATTCCCGGCCGGGACAAACATTTGTGTGCTAGAACGTGTCGCTAATAAAAATAAATTTAAAAACTAAAATATAAATTTAAAGTAATTTCTATAACTTTAACTTTAAGAACATGTCTATCTGTTTATCTGTGTGTCAGTCTGTAGCGTCGTAACTCACAAATGCGTGAATTGATTTCAATGCAGTTTTTATTTGTTTAAAAGCTGAGTTGTTCTGCATGATTCTAAGGTAAATAATTTTTAAGAGCTAAATATTTATTTTAATAATAAAAAAGAATCAAATGTTGATGTTAAAGTTTAAAAAGCTTGATTTAAACATCATATAAAAAAAAACCGACTCAATAAACTGACTTTTAAAGTCTGAAAAAATATAGTTTCATTAATTTAAAAATGATTTTTTATTCTTAAAGGCTTTCTGTTGACCTACGATCATGAAATTTGGCAAAATGACAAGTTCTCACGGCACAAGTATTTAAGAAAATCTAAACATCATTGTTTGCAGTTATATTACATAACAAATATGTATAAATTAATATATTATCACCTTTTCATATTTATATCAGCACTTTAGTCAAAATATTTGTCAATGTTATGCATGTAAATGTGTTTTTAAAACCATGTCTGACTTTGGGAACCCATTTTATCTGAAGTGCCGTTTTAAGATACCCAGAAACCGTTTAGTTGTAAACAACGTTTCTTATTTCGGGGATCGGTCCAATCAGTCGGTGGCGTGCTACTGGTGGCGGAAGTGACGTCACCGTCGGCTGCTAATGGCCGGCGCGTGTCACCGGAAGTCGCACAGCCTCCCCCCCGCTAAGCTATCAGCAAAACGTGCACTAGCGTAATAGAGAACGTAAAACTTTTTGTGACGTGACATTTAATGTTTAAAGCTAAATTAACGTTCACTTGTTATTGATTTCTAGGTGGTAGGGGGCTAAAAACAATAACAATCTACAATAGTATTACCAATAACCTGGTTTTGTATCGTAATTCTTTCTCAGAATTAAACTTCTGACTTCATGCGATTGTTAGTTTCCTATAGTAACAAAATTTTTAAAAAATATTCACACTGTTTAAATCTTTGATTATCTAAAATTACAAAAAAAAACGTACTTTTACCATTGTCACGGCTTTACGTGAGATCGGCAAAAATTTGTCAAAATTCTTTCACTAATTACTGAAATGAAACAAATCGATTGCTCTTTTATGGTTTAATATAAAAATGTCCAATAAATATTTTGTTTTCTAACATTACAGTAAAAAATGTATTCTTGAAATTGAAAAACATATTTTTAAATAGTGTCCCACAATATGAAAAAACTTATAATTTGTCCTAATTTATTATATTCAACCCGAAAATATTATTTTGTTTTAAATTGCACTCTAAGAAACTCTTGTGATTTCTTAAAGAATTTTAAACCAAACGTTTTTAAACACACTTGTAAAGACTTTGCCGGTCCATAACACATGAATAGAAAGTAAAAACAAAATTATGAAATACATGTTTATAGTATACATTTTCTTAAATTTATTCGACTACGTATAGAGTAAATACTATATCACTTCATATGTGTAAACTTTCTTTCTTCGTCACACGTCATCACGCTGAGCAGTACATACATATTTCCTCTAAAATAAAATAAATTTATAACGGGTAATAACTGCTGCATAGTTATTATAACTGTGTAGCAGTTATTACTTATTGAAATCACAATATCCAAAAGCTCACGTTGAGTTCATCGTTTGTCTATCGGCAACCCTAAATACTTTATCATATCGACTTTAGGATTATGTGAGGTAAGTGTCGTATCTACGTAGTTATTACCCGTGTCTATGCCATTGTCTGACCTTGTCTGTCTGAATTTGTCTCGATTGGAGGAATGGTCAGAAACTCTAACTGCGGAGCCAAGGATCGCGGGTTAGATTCTCGCTCGGGACAAATATTTGTGTGCATGAACATGTCTATTTGTTCCGCGTCTGGGTATGAAATATTTATATCTGCTTATATATTATTATAAAGAATATTTAAGTATCATAAAGAATATCAATTGTCTAGTAACCCATAACACAAGCATAATAATTGCTTACTTTAGGACTAGATGGCGCTGTGTGGCATGTCCCATATATTATTATTGATTGGGTCTTCTAGTAAAAACAATAAAAAAAACTATTTCTCGATCCGTTACCATTGATTGTTTCTGGGTCATAGAACGTGCGCTAGTCTGCAAGAATATACAGATTTTATTGTCATTGAGCGACCCTTTGGGCTACCCTCGCAACGACTTTGTTTGTGTGGCCGCCCGTAGAGCGCTGATTAAACACGTAGTTGTTAAAATAAACGACCGTGTATGGAAATACGTTCCATACACGGTCTATGTACAAAGTGTATAAATTATAATAGTAGATGAATCTATGTTTCTTTGCATATTTATTTCGAAATTATTTCATTTTTTGTGATTTTGTAAGGCCTAATTATTCATAGTTTCGTCTATCCATCAGTGACGGTCACTTTTTTCCTCCATACCATATCAGCCCATTATATCCCACTGCAGGGGTTCAAGCCTTCCCTCGGGATGAGGGCTTTGAGCTTAATCCACCACGCTGCTTCAATGCGGGTTGGTGGGTTTTGACGACTATCATCTGATGATGGCAACCGGGACAGACGGCTTAGTGTACCCGCCAAGCCACGGAGTCAGTGATATTTATGTACGTAAGTCAGAAAAAAACTCATTAGTAGGTACATGCTTGTTTCTAAGATTCGAACCACGACCTTCTAAATAACAAGCCGGCTCGCCACCGCTCGACTATCACGACACACTTTTTTTCTCAAAGAGATTATTGAAGAAATATTAATACAACTACATTCTTTTCTAAGACCCAAGAACTTATAAGGTGTCAAAATGCGTGAAAACAAAAAAGATATACGAATATGCAAAAATATTTGAAAAATTAAATTTAAAGACACCGCGCGTTTTGTAGAACGTTCAAGCAGAAAGAACCATGAAGAACTTCATGTTTTATGTAGGACATACAGACGCGATATTTAATAAAATTACAATACCAACACTAGACATTGAATGGTATAATAACTATGTAGCGCCTAACACGAGATAGGACTTCGTACATCCGAGATAAAAAACGAAACCTTATTAGAGTCACTCTAGTGTATATCTGTCCGTCTGTGACAGCCTAGTTCCTTCGAATCTACTGGACTAAATAAGTTCAAATTCTTTACATATACAGAGTTTAATGAAATTCATCACTCGCATCCCAACTCTTGTCTCTGATATTAGTGAACCTAAAATTTCAAAAGGGATACGAATTATAGGGTCTCATTTATATTTTACAGAAAAACCTAAATATTTCTGACTAGCTTCAAAAATGCTTAAAACGGTTTTTACTTTAAAATTTCCTCTGTTAGAAAATATGAAATGTCAATTAACAACAAATGGCTGACAACGCGGCCATATTTGAAGAGATACCCCGACAGCGAGAAATCCAATTCTCTCGAACGAAATCCAGGCCGCAGGAAAAGGGCTCCATTCCATTCAGAATGACGGTCAAAACCATATGATTTCCATTGAAATTCACGAGTTCATATGAAGGAAACAATAAATTGGGGAGGGCGAGCCGCGCCCCAGCGAATTAGTCCATAAACAACGGGGATGCGAAAGCATTGTATTTATGCTAAAAAGGATTGTCTGGCGCATTAATGTACGCGCGATCTCATATTTTGTACCAGATTTTTCTTCCGTTTTATTCTCGTGTATCTGGAAAACGGCGCGGTGCGATACTAACTCCACGGCCACCTTTTCCCAGCTTTTAAGCCGTGACGCCACTCTCGTGTGTCCAATTTTCACTCACTCGTATCATAAAAGCGGATATTTGTTTGTCTGCCATTTTTTAACGGATATATGTAGTTGAAGGGACAAAGAGTAACATAAGTTACTGTTAACAATTATCAAAAGTAGTATTATAATTAAGTTTTTGATTTAATGAAGAAAAAAGCTTAAACACGGTTTATAAGGATGTCATGTATGTACGCTTGTGAAGCCTTTATAAATATTTATGATTTTTTAAACGGTAGTTGTTTTGCTTTCCGTCCGGTTTATCTGTTTCATAGAATATATAAGGAAATAAAGAATAAATAACGAAAACGTACAGGTGTCGCTGCACTGACGTTCACAGTACCTATACCCGAGTAGCCAATGCAATAATGTTATATTATTGCATTGGCGTTATACATAATATAATGATTATTACTTAAGTAGATTACGAATTTTGTTGGTAAAAATTAAGTTTTAAAAATAATAAATTTTTAAGAGAGTACTTTTTTTGAACGATATTCGTAGTATATAAAATAGCGAAAAAAAGAAATTGATACCAAATTTGACCATCTATTTATTTTTCTGGCTATTTAATCTTTCTGGCTATTGTCTTTAAAAAACGATGGACATGTGCGCATATTAAAGTAATAGATGTTGTTGTAAGTGGTTACAAAATATGGAATAAAAACGAACTCTTTTTAATATTTCAATCAGAAATCAATTTAAATTAAAATAAAGCTACTTGCTACTTGTGCTTTTATCGTACGTAATAATGTTTATTAGTTAACAACTATGTGAAAACTAGCGTAAGTACTGCATATGTGTGCAGTATCCCAGCTGTGGACTGTGTCTGTGTGTGTCGGGCTGGGAGAGAAGACACGCCGCACGGAAGTGGCAAGTTAGGAATTCCGGCATATGATTTGTGGAGGGTTTTATTGGCCAAAAACCTGCCGAGTGTATTTTGCAAAATGTTTTCGCTTTTTGACGTTAAGCAGCTCCCTGGCGCGACAGCTCCTATTGTGTGCCTTATATCGCGCACTCAGTATTCATGCCTTCGACTTACTAACTTTCCCTTCAGTTATGTTTATTTTATGACACGTATACTTCTGCCGCGCCGCGCCACGCCTCTGAGCTCTGGCAATCTTACGCAGGTTTTTGTCGAAAGAAATTGCGTTATTTATATACATTTAGCCTTAGCGAACGGGTGTTAAGTTCGCTCACTTTGTTTTGACAACGATAGACTTGATGTGTGACTCGACTTTTGATTCACTTGGAAAATTGTCTTCGCAAACACGAATAAATATGTCTAGTATAGGTCAGCAAAATAAGCATTTCGGACGAAATAAAACGAGTCGCGCGTCGATCTCTCACAGGTAGCGAGGCAAAGGCCGGGTAGGATTTTTATCTTAGAGCTGATCCGGGGATTGCGCGGCGTGTCGCTACGTGTCGGGAATGCGGCTGATGCCACGCCACCGTCATCTGCGCAAATCGCCACGCGCCCTCCCGCCCTACGGCCAGCGTCCTAGATAAAGAGAATCGACGCCACCTCTCAGACGAACGGGGCTTGAGTTTATAGCGAAGCCTAGAAAACAAATCATAACTAATATTATAAACGCAAAAGTGTGTTTGTTTGTCTTTTCTTTGTGATTATAACGGAGCAGCAAAACCAGATGGTATTATTTTACATGGAGAGTTACATACTAGGTTACGCTACGTCCTGATCG
Organism: Luffia ferchaultella; assembly: GCA_949709985.1. Lineage (NCBI taxonomy): Eukaryota > Metazoa > Arthropoda > Insecta > Lepidoptera > Psychidae > Luffia > Luffia ferchaultella. Next base: position 967,733 of record OX453255.1, on the reverse strand, counting down.
AAAGCTCCAATGAGATGAAAAACTAAGCGATTCGAAATAAATAGTAAAAGTTCAATCTGTGCAATGAAGTACTAAATAAGTGAAGTAGAAAATGGGAAAAAGCATTTATATGTTATATATGAACTGCGCGAAAGCTTATATATTATTTTTACTCTCCACATTTGCAGTGTCACTTGGAACAGAGTCATTGCTGCTGCCCTATACGATCTGCTCGGAAGGGTATTTATTGAAACCGAGCCAGCGTGTAACAGCGCTATCGCAGCGTTAAAGTAGGTCCGAAGGCGAAGGATATCGGCTGTGAGCACTTATCGTTCCGGGTCTACATAACCAACATCGAGTCCGAAGAATTTATATTCAGAGGTCTGCGGTAATGGGACAATAGAGAGGATATGGTACGGTTGGCGCTAGTAAGTGAAGCCACCCGATCGTTACCGTTACAGATATTCGTGTGCGCTGAAAAACTGTTTCAAGTCGTAAAAAATTGCCATTTATCTATCGGCGAGCGTTTATAGGTTAGGTGTTACGCACGAACGCCTCCGAAAATCGCGCGGCAAATGGAGCGAGCATTTCCCCGCCCCGAGTAGCGCCGACGGTTTTATTAAATTAACTTATTGACATCCGTTATCGCGTTACCAAATATTGAAATGATCGCTCCCCCCCCCCCCCCCCGCCGCGGCGCCCGCTCTGAATTTGGCCGAAATCCGATTCCCAGACTGATTTGATATTTCATATTCGAGACAACGGGCGAGGGCGGGACTGCTTAAAAGGGATTTTCGGGAATTTCTTTGATGGAATAAAAATGTCTTATACTCGGCGGGGAATGAAGCAATTTGTTGCGTCACATAATAATTTCGACGTTCAAGGTTTACAATGAAATGGAACGTTCCTTCGTTCTCTCCAAATGTTAACAATACAAAACGGGCGCTCTTTTCATAACCGAACTTTCATCTTTGGGATCGAGTGAGGTAAGTTTTTGTAAACTCACAATTCTCCATTGCTACAATTGTTTGCTTTTCCGATTGGTTTTTAATAAATTATTCCAATTCACAGTCTGAACACCGCCCGATGAATGGGTTTCGATTGCAAAATCCACCAAGTTTTGATGATTTAGCTAAGGAAAAAAGTTTATTAATTTTCCCAATGAAAAATCTGCCCGTTGATGTTTTCAAAGTTAATTTTCTTAAGTGTTCAACCACTCGTACAAGTGACCGCATCGACACAAAAATCTTATAACTCTGTTCATAAAAAACGTCAAAAATTTGTTTCAGTGGCATATTCGTACCTACTTATATAATTAATATATTTATCAACGTGATCTAAGATACGGTATATACCTTCATATATCACTGTTGTAGGAAATGGACACACGCACATACATCTGATTATAACACACCTGCTCACATTACGTTACATTTCATTAGATATACTTTTGTTTTCCAATTCCAACAACATTTATCGAAAGACGAACCAATCGGTTCGTATTGTATAGTCCATTTTTTAGGTTGTAAAGGCGTATTTACTTCTTTTAGTTTAATATCATTGATAATAATTTTAAACAATGAAATAGAAATAAAAATCCATCCATCAGTTATTGCTCCAACAAATCCAATACTCATAGCGAAGCCGTGATGTCCCTCAGGATTAGGGCTCGACGATGAGTCTTCGTATGTTCATTGATAAGTAGATGTTAAGTGAGGATTTGGTGTTCAAAGGAGAGCTTAGTCCCTAGAGAGCCTCAGGCGTTGGAACGTATAGAAAAATGTGGAACGTTTCGACAGCTACATTCCTACCACGTAGCAGCCCGCGTAGCCGCGCTACGTCGTAACGCCGCTCACATGCCAAACCCTTCCAACGGATGGCCAAGTAGTTCAGTGTCACTAAGCGCGAGTCATGTTCGCTCTCATTATTTGGCGACTTTCTTCCGCCGTCTGCGTGGCGTTATGTTTATTTAATGGCTTTAGCCGCAGGTTTCTTAATAACCCATACACGTCTCGTTCCCCCGAGATTTTATGTGCGTACCGTTTGTTAATATTTCCGACGCCATTTTGATGCAATAACAAGAAACCTGGATCTTAAAATATAATTTTGAATCTAAGTAGTGTATTATCGATTTTAAGCGAATAAAATAAGCTTGTAAATTGTTAATTTTAGTCACATCAAAAAACATATGATTGAAAAGTCCATTTTTTCGTAGCGTGATGTACCTACATCGTGAAGACGACAATACGAAAATAAGTGAAAACATTGGCTAAAATATGTCATAGGATAATTTTGAAACTATCAAATAGATCTTGGGATTGAAATTGAAAAAAAGACTTTTTCAAACAAACAAACTAGGACCAAAACACAAACAAAATAAAACACCATTTGTAAATATTCAAAATCAGCTACTGTGAAAATTTTAACGTGAAGATACAATATAAAATGCTGAAATGAAACCGGAATCGAAACAAAACCTGGAAAAGGGATGAATTGCTGACGCGCCATAAAAACAGCGAAGAAAATATAAGACAAACAGCGTGTCGTGGCGTGCTCAAACTATTGCTAACATATGTGTAATGTAAATTATTGACTTCTTTTTGATCACTAGTTATATTCCACAAAATACGGTCAAAAACAAGTGACGAGCGTTACATGAGTTTTTTGCGAAGTATTAGAAATACTCCAATGTAAAGGCAAACTTGACAGCTGACGAGGAGTTTAATGTGTAGGAATAGGAAAAAAAACGATTCGTTGAAATCCTTCAATGTCATAGTGACTTGCAGATTTTATATGGTGTGAACATCGATTTATTCCTAATTAGCTTTTGCTATAAGTTGTTGAGAAAATACCTGGCTTTGTATTTCTGCACCCATAAAGCTTCCTTCTTAAAGCTGTCCTCAAATAGTAGCTTATTTCCCTACTTTACGATATCGTTTACAGCATAATTTGTACATACTAAAATGTTATTGCGGAGTTATTTATTTCAAGTAAAATTTTGTTGATATAAAGCAATATGAATCCTGGCGATATTTATACTTTGATATATTTGTATATCGCAATCATATCACCTGCGTCATACCTGTCCACTTAAGGCCACTATCAGACCTGAAGGCACCTAACAACCGACCCAACCTGTAATTGTGATATACAAATATTCTGCGAAACGGGATGCGACCCCGCTACCTCGTTAACTCTATTCATACGACCTTAAGCTGTGTTGTAGATTTAGTGTCACTAAGAGACAACGGACGTATCTACACATTAGCACAAAATTAATTTAGATAGAACACACTGCATAGCTACCTACCATTGGAAAGTTCCTCTCGACTACCTGCCATTTCCATCTTCAGATCAGCCCTAGGTCCATAGGACCTAGGACGATAATATTTTGTTTTCTACAGAACTACACCAATGGGCCAAGTTTTATTATAATCGGTTAGCGGATAATGAGTGGTATTAAAACGAAATTCATCCCCAACGTTTAAACCCTTAGAGGTGGAACATGTTCTTCATATTTAAATGAGATCAATCACAAGATATAGCCTATTGAACTCAAATCGGTTTACAATCGGCGAAGTAATCGATTAACATACACGCACAAAAAAACAATCGGATTTAAAACCTCTTCCTTTTTTGGAAGTCGGTTAAAAATGACTAATAAGCAAATTGGTAATGGCAACTTCGCAAGCGTTCATAATTTATCTATAAACAAAAAACTTTCACCTATGATCTCATTAGCAGGTTTCAAGCTTCTTTTTATCAAAAATACGAGTATATCACTGTTATTCATGGATGATATCGAAAACGACCATTCTCGATTATTGTAATTTTATGTGAAATAAAAGTTAGGACAATATCCAGTCACTGTCCTCCTGACCTATAATGTTGTTACTATAACTTTACGGCACGGAATCTGCCAGGATTTAAATATATTAGTTGTTAAACAATGATCACGCAGAATGTTCGTGCCATATACATACGGTTTTTTTTTGTACTCAAGATAAAATAAATGAATAAAGTTTGTTATTTCTTCGGCTGTAAATTATTTTACAAAATAACATTGGAATTGCTCTTTAGCCTTCAAAAGTACTTTGAATTTCAATAATAACATCATGTGAATTTTATCATAGTGAAAGTTTCAATAAATATACTATTATTAGGTAGGACAAGACACGCCTTCTCTCACAACGCACTCTAACCCGTATTAGCACCGAGTCTCCCAGGCCTATATTAGTGCTATCGTTGTCACCGATTGGCGCCTGCAATCTCAGCCGAACACGTCCTACCAATTCCCTACACGGAAAATAGATTTTTCCAAACGACCAAAGTTAATGGGCTTGTTGATTCCGCGAAAATATCTTCATTATTCACTAAAACATACAACGTAATTGCGATCGGATCGAAACCAATGGCCACTCTACTTTCTCTATCTCTATTGACATATGTCATAGATAACTGTTATCACCTTGTTTGGAACATTCTTACTCTGATTTCTTTTGTCTAGAAGAACCGTTTAATTGCTGTGTGTAATTAAAGCTCATGTATAAGATAGATAAGAAGCTCAGTTTGCGTAATGGGTTTATTGGATCATTAAATTGTTTCAAATCTTTCGTGGGTTTCAATACAAAAATACCTTCGTACGTTATTATTTTTAAAAAATGTATCCATTGATTATATTACATTATTACACACATTAAATTCTTTGCTTGGAGCTTTTGAAAAAAATATTGATGATCTTACACCCTAACCATTTTGATGGTTTACATAGTAGGTAATCTTTTACACAACCCTTACAGCTGATGATACTGAGAGTGAAATGCAAAGGGTTTTGTTGAAAATTTTGCACATTGGTCTAACATATTTCGCACTTGTTTCGTATTAGTTGTAGTAAAGACGTCGTCAGTTATCAATTTTTACAATAAATTTTTCTTCAAAATCCATTCACAATTTTGTTTTTAAATTACTATATTTTTGTAATAAAGTATTCAAATGTGATATCAAAATATTTGGTCGATGCCCATTGAAGAGAAGGTCATGTAAACACTTTTAACCGCAAAAACGGACAACTCAGCAATTCAGTATTCGTATATAGAATCATACGCTGTATTATCCTAAAGAAAACATATAGGTCTATACAGCCTGAAAAAAAGCGCACGCAATATAAATCACTTGAGACGCCACTGTTTAGTAACGAATGAACGATGCTGCCTTGTATGCTGTGAAAGTGTAATGATGAAATTAATGTGTTGTGTATTGCAATTAATGTTTTTTTATTGGCTCATAAACATAAATGCTTCCACGCGAGTTAAATATTGCACAGTTTAATTTATATCGACATGGGAAACTGCAAGACTTTCCATACGTAATATTGAAACTATAGGTCATGAACCCTTCATTCGGCCAATTAACATGATTGCCCCTCTCGAGATTTCATAAAGCTAGGGAAGAGGGGGTGAGAGGAGGGCGCTATCATAAACCCATTCCAATAACGTGCACAGCCGTCGGGCACTAACCGGAGCCGGTCTCTCACATAAATATAAACACGCCGGCGCCGCGACTGCGACGTAAGCAATTTCAACACCACACACCCCGGATACCTTTTTTATCATCCCCCTTAACACCCCGGGGAGGCCGGAATAAGGGTAATTTAGTTTCGTATGTAAATAACGCGGTAGCAAAAATCGGTGGTGGATAACCTGCGCAACGTGTACGCGAAAATCGCTCGTATTCTTGTATGCGGTGTACATTGCTGTTTTAGTTTTAGTGTCTCGGATGCGAATTCGTACAGTGCTAGCGACTAATATTTAAATTTAAATGTATCGTGGAGCGGAATACATGTATCTTATAGCACGTGCGAAAAGACGTGAGCTCGTCGAGTTCGGCGAGCGCTTTGATTGATACGAGGCAAATACGCGCGTTTTGTAAGGGAAGTCGGCGATATGAAATCTAAACAAATACAGGCAGAAGCCCCAGCCCGCGGCCTGTTCCTGACGCATCAATGAGATTTGTCACACCCTAAAGTAAGAGATATTGACAAATATACATATCGCTTAACGTATTTCGGTTACATTATATAGCTCTTAAAATGTTATGAATATAAATTCATTCTTCCCTATAACTGTTCTTTTCCAAAACATTTTGTGAGAAAACAGCGACGTCCAGTGATTAAGAAGGCATGAGAACTTCTGCGTCTTCGAGTATAAAAGGCGACGTACTTTACCACTTGTCATATCAGATTGGTGGCAGCGAAGGTCAAATGCAAAGAAAGAATAAATATAATGTATCAATGAATGTCTCATGTGTGTATAACATATAAAGATGAAGCCACATGTATATGTTTTAATATATATGTCGAAAACTCCGATTTCTTGAAAATAAAATATTTTTATTACATTTTTCAATAAAACAAGTTTTCAAGACATTTGTTTCAATTTGAAGCAATTTCACATAATAACGGGTCAATTCCATATGGCGCAATGAACATGGCCCTTTTTATATGATTAGAAAAACTCCTAAAACAAAATTAAACACGACCGAGAAGACGAAGAAGGCGTCAGGTCGATTGCAACGACAATGGTCGTGAACTGGAGAGGTCTTGGTCCCTGTGCTCGTATATTGGTGCTAAATGAAGATCTGTAATCTCTGTCTACCCTTTAAAGGAACTAGACGTGATTCGACCTTATAGATATATGAATACTTTTATATAATATAAATGCTACGTAGAAGTGCAAACACTGGCGTTAAAGAATAACAGTGCACATAGTCAGTATTTAAATAGGGCGAGTGTACAGTTGCGTACGCGTGACACGTCCGCCGCTCCCCGCAAAGCTCACGTGCACGGCAAATTGCTGAACTAAGCGGAAACGTGCGCGACTGTTGTCAAAAAAAAAACCTCGCTCTCACGTGTCCGTACCCGTCCTGTACACCTTCGCAAATGTTCGTAATGATACCTATTATAAAACACATCCAAAACAACTGAAATGCATTAAAAGGATCGTGTTTCTGTCGAGAGATCTGGCCCTCTGAGTACAAGGCCTTTTTCAGACCTAAAAATTATAATACTTTCACCGAATACGCCTAACTTTACAATAAGAGTATAGTATGCTAATAAATAAGTAGAAACCGAGTAGAGATTCGTTACAATCCGCCAACAAGCGTTGGAGTAACGTGGTGGATTTAAGCTCCTAGCCCCCTCATTCAGAGGGGAGGCCTAAGCCCCTACAATGGGGAATAAAAAGGGCTGATGGAATGGATGGAATGGAAATAAATAGAAATAGTACCTATTTAACTTAACATGTTGCCTTGTTTACATACTATACATGTGCACTCTATTGTTATTCACGGCTCACAGGTTTACGTTGAACAAATAATAATAATCATAGTTACTTTATTGTAAATGCGAAAGTGTGTTCGTTTGTTTGTTCGAGGTGATTTTTGTATGGAGGTCATACATACTGTTACTACAGTTAGCACCTAAACTCAAACAAGGCCCTAAATTAGGAATTACTTGTAATGAGACATCTTCTCCTCTGCTTATATTAATTAAAATGACCTGTAAAACTGTACCTACTTAAAAATGCACCTAAATTTTATATTATTCTCTGTGGTGTGATCGATGTGTGTATTTATGTAATTTCATTTAGCATCAGCAACTTGTGCCAGTAGTGTCACAAGAAATTAGTAAATATGGTAGTGGTATGAACTTATTTCGAAAAATATGCATATATTTAGAAAAATTTCTCAACGAGCGGGTTGTTACGAGTACATTACCCTAGGAGAAACTGTCCAATTCGGACAGCGTTCCAGAAACTTAACAGCATCTTTGAATCCGATATACCTCAGTGCCTGAAGACCGAGGTCCTTAAATAGTACGTATTGCCAGTGATGACTTAAGGAAGTGATACTTCTTAATGTAGGCTTCGTGAACAAGCTCAGGGTTATTCAACGTTTTTCTTTGTGATAAAAATCATGACAAAGAAATCGACCTGGAACGATCGATATAATTCATCGAATTAGCATTTGATGTGGCCAATCACTCATAGGAACGATAACCGCTGGAGATGAAAAGTTCTCGTATCGTCGTAGCGTGGGAAGGACACCACTCGGTGAACTGCTGACAAGCCCGGACCCCCATTGCTTTAAGATAGCTCAATACCGCTTGTCGCGGAGATCTAGAGAGGAAGGCCTATGTCTAACTGTGGCCATTCAGCAGCTAAAATGATGATTAATTATTTACTGACGGTAAGACCGCTCACCGACATTTCATATCTCTGTCATCGTGCTGTTAATACTATGAACTTTTTCACAATGATCCACTAAAAGCACAGTTAAAAGGCTAGAGGGATATTGATGGTAGCGGAAGCAGTTTTATCATTTTTAAGCCCCCATCGGTCGGATGTCCGTCGCAGCAGCAAATGGTGCGAGGGGGCTCATCTCGAAATATCGGCTGTAGATACTTTCATATTTCACGTATGCCGGTTAAAACCGGAAAAACGCTGACTGATGCACCCGCCTTGCCGGATAAAGCTGTTAACACTACACTCAGTTTTTATTAAGTCAATTATTAAGCTCGGTACGTCCATTTTTCGTATTAGCCCGATCCCCTTGAATTGTCATTTATCTGGCTTAATGCACACAGCGCTTTTCTGTTTGCTATGAAATTAATTGTAGTATGGAAGTAGTGTGTTATAGAAGAGGCACTAGACAGGTATAAGCTGAAATGATGATGATGATGATGATGGAATTAAGAACAAATAAAACATTGTCATGCTTCCGGGTCTGTTTATGTACGGTGTATATAAATTAAAAATAAAATAAAAAAGAAAAATATTATTCAAGCATATATTTCGCTATATACTACAAAATAAATTCACTAAAGTCATATTTATATATATAAAGCCTTTCACAACGAATCCACAGAATGTCAAGTGCGCAGCTTTTATGTTTGAAGTTTCGGCCATTTTAAGGCCTTCCAGAAGATTCCTCATATTAAATTAGTTGTATTTCTCAAGAGTATAAAAGCAGTATTAACAGCTAAGAACTGTACCTATAATGGTGTTTATAGGATGACATATAGCTCTTTTAAGTTTAAAAATGAACTCTGGTAACTCCAAAAGCTGTATATGTACAGCTGCCGTAAGAAACAGCTGTTGAATCGTAAATCCATTGCCAGGGACTTGGACATCTATTTCGATGAAAGCTTATACGTCAAAAGTCATTTTAATTACATTGTAAAAAAACTCCAGACTTCTTGGTTTTGACATACGGAAAGAATAGATGCCATCGAGAATAGATATTTTAAGATCTCATTTCGTCATGAATTGGGCCTCATACTATATAAATTTATTTTAAATTTTAGAAATTGAAAGAAATTATAATTTTCTTTTTTAGCATTATATTTATCAAGAAAAGAGATTGTTTTGGCCATAGCTATCTAAGCGAAACTTTCCTCACGACTGTAGTCTGTCCTAGTTTGTCAGAATTTATCATTACAAGTATAAACATTATAACACATAGGATTCAGTAATACAGTATCCTGTCTATTCACTCGCCTGTTTTTCGAATGAGTGAGTTGGTCACATCTTATGACGTATATTTCCTTAATAATAATACTAGTACAAGAAAAATTTTACCATTCATATTAAAAATATCATACTGTTTCTAGTTTACCTTTAATGCATTCAACACTAATAATGTCATGTTCACATACCTGATAGCATGTTTAGACGAAAGTAAAACGTTTTAAATTAATTTGTTGCTGGGTGGATTGTAATCTGTTTTGTGAATTCATTAAATAAATAAATAAAGCTGCTTAAACAGCTTGTGTGCAACTCGAATTGTTTTTACAATATTTTCCTAGAAAGAAATTAGTTATCGTCAGCTAGCACTACTATTAATATTAATAGCAAAAACTAGTAATGATGAAATCAATACCATTTATTTTTGTTACACAATAAAACAATATAGAATACTTACATCCGTTAATAAGAAAACTAGGACAGATCAATAACGATAATAAGAACTATAACGAATAAAGCACATTGACTGACCGATTGATCGATTGGTCAGAGACCTTAACTGCGGAGCCAAAGGTCGCAGGTTCGATACCCGCCGGGACAAATATTTGTGTGCATGAACATGTCTATTTGTTCCATGTCTGGGTGTAAACTATCGATATATGTATTTGTTATTAAAAAAATATGTATAAGTGGGATGTTTCAGGTATTATTATTATTATTATTACATTATGTGTTAAGAGAACCTGGCTCAGTGTACTAAGTACCTACACGAAATTACGTTTTAATTTACATTTCTTATGTATATGTATTGACAAAATCAGGTTAAAAATGTCCTAAAAATATTTTACGTTGTTAACAATATGTAGAAAAGCTTTCCAAAATAGTCGATTTCTCGTATTATAAAGTCAAAAACAAATTTAGAGGTGTTAAATAGTATTCTTTTCAATATGATTTCGTCTTCTTCTGAATAGAAATGGTTAGATGGAAATATACAATATATCTTGAGGCCACACTCCATTCTAGGTATATATATGCCTAGGGTCAGAGTTTACGTTTGACAGCAAAGTAGTTAAGAGGGCTCGTCCCTGCAGACGATCATCGCTTAATGTACTGCGAGAGGGAGAGGGAACGGGGGCAGGGGTTTTCGTACCCTACAGGGCGCCTTAATTGTGCAGTATTAGCCTTGGGCGGGCGGCTCCCGCATTATGTTTCGCCTCTATACATTTTTCTGTTCTCTAATGATTTCTCAGAAATAATTTATTTGTCCATTTAATGGCCCGTTGCTCGGAGATAAGTGTTATGTGATACAATATTCTTTTCGCGTTATTGCTTCTGCGCGATTAAGTTTGTGCGTGGGCTACAAAGGGAAATTATAAATATAGGTACCTAAGGCCGCTGTGCTTTTAACGGAACAAAAATATTTTGTGGTTTTTTCTTATTTTTTTAGTAACACCTTTTATCGGAAAAAGGCTTAAAAATATAATACGAGAAAAATTATCATGTGAAGCTCGCGTTTTGCTCATTCTTTAAATTGGTTCTAATGTTAGAAATACTATACATTAAAAGTATAATTTTTTTGCGAAATTGTATGTTTACATTTTTGTCGCTATCAAATAAGTTTTTGGTAAATTGATCAATAGTATAACGTTTAAATCATAAAAGTACGAATTAACTTAAAGCCTGTTTCTGCGTTTACCGTCTAACCACTCATACTGTAGCTAGTTCGTGTAAGATGGCCAGCTTTAGTCCTAGTTTCAGTGCGCAAAGTTCCCGCGCGCCGCTATTCACCTCCGTGAAATCCTCGCCAACCCCGCAAAATTACTTAATGTCACTTCGATAGTGTGAACTGAAATTTATGAATTTATGAAACCAAACGCTGCTGTTGCATTTATTTACTCTATGGTTTCAATTATGTAAAATTTTTGTTCAGAAATGTAGATGTCATTTTGTAAAGTACTTTAAATATAAATATATAAACATAAAGAACTATAGAATGTTTTTACGTGATTACAGGCGTAAAGTCAATACTGCACAAGGAGCGTAAAGTTTTTCTTAACTCTTCAGTAAGCTACTTTCCGAACAAGCACTGTGGAATGTTTACATTCACTAGGTATCTGGATAGGTGTTTGTAAGATTTACGAAATTGTCTCGCTGTGTGCTAACATGCACCGATGCAATGCCGAATATAATAACAATAATGTTCCCGACGCGACTGCGAGATTCCAGGCCGCTCTGCGAGTATTCGGTGCACGCGCAGCAAACGGGCAATTAAAGTGTACATGCCAGTATTAAGTGCAACACAGTATTTATGACATTTGAAAAACTACTAATAAAAAAACCATCCATTGTTTACAAAACATACATTTAAGTATACTAATGTTATATATTAGTATAGTAAAAGGTAGTATGTTTTTTTTTCGTACTATCTTCTCCATACTAAGTAGATACTTGCTCTAATCCCTAGTAGTAATATTGTAAATACGAACGTATCTCTGTCTATCTGTCTGTTACGCTTTCACAACTAAACCGCTGAACCAATGTTGATGAAATTTGGTACAGAGATAGATTACATCTTGGAGTAGGACATACTACTCCTATCTACTACTTTTTGTCTCTCTGTTTGTCCGTCCGGGCTGACCTCCAAAACGGTGGAACCGATTTCGATAAAACTTAGTAGACATAAAAAGAAGGTTATCAGGAGTGATATAGGTTTTTTCCTATACAAAAAAATCGTAGTGTCTGTCTGTTTGTTTCACTGCTCTCCGAAACGGCTGAAACAATTTTAATAAAAAGGAGATTATTAAGAGTGACCTAGACTATTTTTTGCCTGTCTATGTATCTATCTCTTATCTGTACCAATATTATAAAGAGGAAAGATTTGATTTTTTTGTTTGTTATGGTTAAACATAAAAACTACTCTATAAAAATTCTTACATCTATAGAAAGCTACAAGCGGGTAACATGGGTTATATTTTAATTTAGCTTTCCACCTGCGGCTCCGCTCACGTGTACCACACAGTTGTACCGGAACCGTTTAATTTTTTGTATAATATAGGTTATAAGCTGAAGAGTGATATAGGCAATTTTTTATCTCAGAAAAAAGGTTTCCGATACAACTGTGTAATCCACGCGAACAGAACTGCAGGCGGAAAGCTAGTAGGCAAATAAGATATATTAATCGCTCTTTTGTACAAATAGGCTTTCGATACTGTCACCGAGACGAGTATAAAATGGCTTTCGTTATAGTTACGCCTCGGAGACGTATCTGATAATTAATATACTTTATTATGTTACTGCCATTTTTCTTTGAAAGGTAATGATTGGTGAAATAAATTCGAGGGAAATTTTGAATGTAATACAGTATATAATTATATTTACCAAACCGATATAAAGTTGCGAGCGAGTCAGTACAAAAACATTTCTACTTTAGATAGTCGATACAGCAACAAGAGCAAGCACTAGGCGGAGAGAAAACAAGCTCAAAAAAATAGTGCAGTATTTTGATTAACCATTCTTCGGGCCGATAGTTTCATACCAAGGATCGTACTCTTGCCCACATTAAGCTATTTTTACACACAGATGCGGAACAAAGCAACGTACTCTTGCACACAAATATTTGTCTCGTGCGGGAATCGAAAATGCTACCTTCAATTCTGTAGTTAGACTCTTTAATCACTCGGCCAATCGGTCAGTCTAATAAAGTCATTAAAAACACTAAAATATTAATGGATATTTAACGGAAATTCCATGGTATGTTACCTTGAATATCCGTTTTCGGACTGTTCGAATTTCGTTGAAATTTAATTTCGTATAAATTTAAATGCATTTAAAAATAGTTTCACTTGTAAATAATTTTAACTAAATTAAATTTTAATTTTATTTAGCTTTAGTTTCATGTAAATTTTACCAAATTTTAAAGAGAACAATTGTTACTGTGGATTGTCATGTAAGCATTATGCTGTTAGGAATTTCAAGTGGATATTTTGTGATCTACGATTCCACAGATTATCACTTTTTTCATTGAATATTAATCGTATAATATCATAAATGTGAAAGTTTGTGTGTTTGAATGTTTGTTACTCATTTACGAAAAAACGGCTCAACTGTTTTCGATGAAACTTCACACTAATATAGTTTATTCATCAAAATGACATATAAGATTCTTTAGTATCCTGGAAAAAGCAAAGTTCCAATGCGATAATAGGTTTTCCATAAAACGAATGAATTTTGATGAACTTTAGGACGAATGTATTTTAAAGCTTGGAATAACACATAGGAAAAATATCATCCCGAAAATAGTATATTGTAAAACCTAAATGTTCCTCAAGAAATCCTGTATAAATATAGAGAAAACTGACTGGAAGTACATCAAGTCCAGTTTACAAGCTTTATCCGAATACAAAACACGCTGCCACAAACAGTGAAATTCGACTCCGCCAAGACGTAATTATAGGCCCCACGATCTGCGGAATTTATATCAAAATATTTTATTCGGCCTCAGCTAGCCAAATTAAATACATACGTATGTTGACTAAATATTTGTGTTATTTATTTTCTCTCACGTCTCTTTGATCTACAAGAAACAACGTCAATCACGCTGAACCACATTGTGACCTATCTAAATTACGGCTGCGTACAACCAATTATACGTGTTTGCTTATTTGAAAGAACTCTTTGCTTTGAGGAACTTTGTCCTGAATTTAAGTTATTAGTTGAGCTTTAAGGGCGCAATTACAAAATAACGGCACGTTTAGGTACATTTATAGGAAGTTTGGAAAGGTATATCGTAATAAACCTAATTCGGAATTAAGGAATAGTTCTTAATTTACAGTCGTGTTAGAAAACATTAATTGCATATTTTTCAAGTGATTCAAGAGGAAGGTTTATGTGTATGTGTATTAATGTATTGTGTAAATTAGTTGAAAATGACGATTATTGTTAAAGACGTTGGATTTACTTTCAGCATTTCGTGCATATTATAATTGCCCCTTACATCATACAATTTAAATTAATATCTTCGGAGCTATCGCGAAATTCATGCGGCCGGGGCCCCACGCCGCCCTATGCGACACGCGTGGTGTAAAATTGCAGAAGTTATCAATGTTGTATACAAAGAAATATTGTAATTTGTTTTTATGTATTTATTCTTTACTTTTTGAAATATTTATAGAATTGGAAATAAAATAGGTACATTAAAATACTTCAAGTAGGATAAACTTACGTTACATTTAAATCTAATTAAATCCAATCCACATGTTCGACGCAACAAGCTGACAGGACACTACGACAGAAAAAACGCTACGGCTTATATACTCTGGTACCCGTGCGAAGCCGGGGCGGGTCGCTAGTAATAAATATAATATAAAATAATACGATCAAATGTCGATGTCTTCCTCGTCTAGTCTGTGAATCCTCGCTCAGCCTACTGTGGCCAGGACTCTATGAAAATTTTATCAACACTCGAATCCGGTTTTCCTGATAAATTTGTAGATGTTTTCAGCGGCGCCACTGAGTTAATGAACTTCCTCTCAATTTCAGGCTTTGTTCTCCATAATAATCAAATTTCAAATTATCGCATGACAGAGGCAGCCGCGCCTCTCACCTGATCAATCGGCTTTTATAATTTAGCTTTGGGCCTTTCCTTGTAAATATTTACATTAAGTTTTATTCATATTAAAATCTCGTTTACCCATTTACTGACACAAAATTTAGATGACTGATTAGTCCAACCTAACTCCTTGCAAAAAATTTAACTGTGAATATATTATGGATGTATATAGAGATACCGGGTTGTAATCACAATGGCGTTAACAAAAAATATACGCTACCGAACAAACATACGGCATTTGATGTTTTTAATTAGTTCTGTGATGTAAAACTTAGTATGACGTGTATGTGAAAAAACTAACACTTAAAAACAAATAAAAATTCTGAAATTACATTTCACGTTTACTTTCACAAAGCATTTATAGCAAACAATTATAATGACATATAGACCACAATAGACTGTCTCTATCAGCCCTTTTTATACTCCATTCTTAGGGCTTAAGCCTCCTCTTCGGGTGAAGGGGCTTGGAGCTTAAATCCACCACGCTGCTCCAATGCGGGTTGGCGGAATGTAACGACCGCCATCTATTGACAGCAACCGGGGCCGACTGCTTAACGTGCTCTGCGAGGCACGGAGTCAGTGATAGTTAATGTACATAAGTCGGAAAAAACTCATTGGTACACGCCCGTAATCGAATCACGGCCACATTGCCTTATAGATTCGAAACAGGTTCGCTGCGTTCAGGCTGTCACGACACTAAATATTCTTTATAATATATACATATATAGATATATTACACTCAGGAATGGAACACAAATATTTGTCCCATGCCGGAATCGAACCCACGACCCTTGTTTAAGTTTCTAACCACTCGGCCAATCGTTTGGTCTCTTATATTTACTAAGTGTCAACTCCTTTTACACTTTAAACAGAAATTACGTCTAATGTAGTGTAGTTCATTACATCAAAAGTTCATTTGTTTAGATTACAAATACATTCAGCAGGTACATTATCTGACCAATCGGCCAATTAATTAAAGACCCTAACTACAGAACCAAAGGTTGCGGGTTCGGTTCCCACTCGAGACAAATATTTGTATACATGAGCATGCTTTCCGTATCTAGGTGTAAAAATATTTATGTATGTATATATTATAAAAATATTTAAATAAGTAGCATATCAGTTGTCTAATGCCCATAATACAAGCATAATATTTGCTTATTTTGGAAATAGATAGCGCTGTGTGGGATGTCCCATGTACTATTATTATTATCTGGGATACTTCATGGCCATCAATTTATCGAAAATAAAAACGAAATTATCGTGCTATGACACGGTCAAGCATAGCTTGCGTTAAAACTCATCGCGTTTTCAAGCAAAGCTCGAAGATGGCGCACCAGCCGCCCTTAGTCGTTAATATTTTAGTCCCTGTGCGTGCTACCTCAATACACACAGCCACGTTAGTTAATACTTCATTAAGTGAAAGATAAAACGCGCAAGCGCGAGCCCTGGCACCCCTTTGACACTTCTAGCATAAAATGTCTTGAATGAACTTGAAAGTAATGCGTCTATACTTAACCAACACTTAAATTAATGTAGAACTACCTAAGGACGTACTAAAACCTAGCTATTTGTATTTATATAAAACTGCATACTGTCAACTTTAGTTTAAACAAAAACAATGTTTAGGTATAAAATATATTTTTTTGTTAAATTTAATTAATAATTACTTAATTATAAATGAACATAACGCCGGCATAGAGTAAGTAGCTCACTGTCGTTTAGGTACGAAAAAGGCCCTAAAAGCTGTAGTGGTTGTACGCAAGCTTTAAAAATAGCTAAGAAGTGTAAATAAACGATTGTACAACTCTAAAAGTTCTAAAATTTTATATCCTTAACTTATTAACTGGTCATCAATCATTATCAATCAATTATCTCTGTCATTCAAATGATCGTGAACTTGGACCTTTACCCAAAAGGGGTTAAAGTGTAGTGCCTGGATTAATGTTTACAGTAATTGTAGAAAAGAGTAAATACTAACTACAAACAGATTTTAATTAGAACTAATTAATTAGAAATAATTAGAACTCTTTGGAGTGTACCTACTGCAATTGTTACAATGATGGTAACAAGAGAGATGTTTCTGTACTATATACAATACCTACTTCACTCACAAAGAATTACACCAAACATGAACGATAATAACTTTTAGGTAATTTCAACACACACAAGTCACCATATAATATATATATATATATATATTTTGTTTTTTTCAGGAAGTTTATTTTGGCCACATAACGGGCGGGGTGTCGAGGCAAAGACATTCCGACACGCGACCGATCCGTATGATAGCGCCCTCTAGAACATACACTATTAGCTTAGTATACGATGTGTAAACATTTTTTATACTAAGTACCTAGGCCTAACTAATAAATTAAGTAAAGCTTACTGCAAAATAAAATTTCATACCCATTTGCTGTATTTTTCATGTTAAACTCACTTTAAACCAAATGATTACAGATGATAAAGTAATGACTAAGAACTAAAAAAGTATAATAAATAAAAAGTAATCATATGATCGCCATGTTTTTTCTGCAAAATAATGACCATTCATAGTTAAAGGTGTCTTGGCAACCACAACAATAAAATAGGTCAATGCGGGCTCTGACTTCGTTTAGTGCTAATCACCGCTGCTCCGGCATCCACCAACTGCAAAGAAAGAATAAAATACAATCATGAATATTTCGAAGAAAAAGTGATGGTGATTTTGATTAAATTTTTATTTTTTAAATTTTCGGTTTTTTTATTTTATGGGTGGTATATAATCTGCAAAAATCAATTCAACATCCGGGTACACACATACGGCGCCACAAGTACTAAAGTATAAATATGAAAATATGTCTATTTGTCCTTTCTTCAATCGTAAGGAAACATCGAAACGACTCTATCTTTTTAGGACATCCTTAGGTTCTGCTTATCTTGGTCGAAGGTTTTCATGATGAACAAATATTGTTTTAAAACGAGTGAGGAAAGTCTTCAATAGAATTTGGACATTACATTTGAGTGGAAATATAGGTAGACATTCTGGAGTGTTTTAGTAAGTTTTTTTTAATTCCATGTTTGGATTTTCAAGGCATTATCCTTGAACTGCAGGACTGCAAAATAACTACCTACCCCTACCGATGATGCACTTGTATGCCCGCGTCAGCTTATAGACACTCATTCAAAGTATGTCTACCGACCGCTTAGTACAGTGCGTCCACTCAAATGTTTTGCAGTATACCCGCAGGATATTTTGAAAACTACGTAAAAATCACGTAAAATAGATACACCATTTAATTATTTAGCACCCATTCTTTTTCTTATTTTCGCATATAGTATTTTAATGGAGCAATTGAAAATCAAATTACATATTTAAATATTAATCATCCGAACCCTCCGAATCATTTGGTGTATTTACTATAAAAGCGCAACACACCAATTTACTGCGCTAAGTTGTCGCCTCTGCCTTTCGGCGTGAAGAGGGGAGGAAATTTTTCATGGTATTTCTATCAGTGGGAACCTGTAAATGGTTGACTGTTAACCACTGACTGCTAATTATTTTAATTTGTATATGGTCCTCCTTAATATAAATAAATAAACCATTTGAGCGACACACTTATGCGGTCGCCATTGCAGAGCTTCTTTGGTTCTTCAACAGTCGGCTAGGCTTTGCTCATTACACCACTAAACACTAATTATTACTACGACGTTCTACATGTTACACTTGTTTATATGGTCGTTGACCATTGCATGTTGTAGTGACGTCACATTAACGTTTCACTTTTTTACATCTTTATTATCTTCTTGCTTTCTTAATATATAAAAATCACGTGTCACTGTGTTCGTACACGTTAATCTCTGAAACCACTCAACGTATTTCAATGAAATTTTATGAATGGGTACAGTAAGTTGCAGCTTGAAAGATAACTTGTAGGATAGTTTTGGACCCAATAGGTGACGCTGTTGTCGATACCCAATTTTTTTAAATTATTTTTCCAATTTTATTTTCATTTTTTCAGGTTACGCATGAAAAGTATATACAACTACACTATCCCAGGCGCTCATTCAATATTTTTTAATGCATTTTTAAGGATTATTTATAGACGTCAGTATTATGCATCTAGACAAAATACAGCCCTTCAGCATTATTTAATCCTCAGTTATACTCATAAAAATAATTAGTTGAAGTGGTAGGTACTGCTGCGAGAAAGGAAGCGGGAAACTGCATAAAAGGAAGGTAATGTATATCATACATTAAATAGTTTTACATAGGAGTAGGAAAATTACTACAACTATTTGACGTCGTTACCGATTTGAACTTGTGTATTGAGGGAAAACAAACGTCAAACGGAGCGTAAATAATACGAACTGGAGTAAAAGATTTTGTCCAACCGTATAAATTACCACGATTAAAGAGGAAAATCTGTGAGCATACAAATGGCTCTGAATGGTTTCTATATAAGTCTTAAAATGTCTTTATTTCCCTACCCCGCACCCTACCCCTCTTCGGCCGTGCGGGGCCAGCCCGTATAAATAAAGCTAGAGGGAGGCGAACGGCAATACATCTGAATCTCTCTCGATATTTTTTATTTCGTTCTTTTCACGTAGCCTATTCCTTAACTGTGAGTGAATTCTCGGAAAGGTAATGCGTGGAAAAATATAATGCCATATTAAGCTCGAATCGCGTAAACTTTGCCGTATTTCTCGAGGAAAACCTTCGGGATCCTTGCCCAAAATTGAAATCGATCCTTCAAGACGCGCCGGTCGGCTTTTACTCACGTACCTAATATTCTGACGCTTTGCAAACCGTTCCGGCTTTGTCTGTAATTCAGCGACACTTATATGCATATTACTATAACCTCGAGGTTCTGTATAAGTGTTAACTAAAACGCACGGCAAGTGCTTTACGCGTTTTATTCACTAAATACAGTCCACAGTATCAGTTCACTTTGGTACAGAATTCATCAGGGCACATCCGCTGAAAAAACAAAACCCTTAAAGGATCACTAATGTGTGTTTGTTGTCATACTGTTACATTTTCTAATGGACAAAAAAAGTTGCAATTTGGTAAAATTCAGAGTTAGGTGCTCCAATCACAGCGGCATGGCATAGCGTAAATAAACGAATTAAAATTTTCGAGGTTATTTTTGGGGGCAAAATTGACATAGCAAAATATTATAACAAATATATCTATATTAATTGGATCATGTGACATATCAAATGATATAGTATATCTTTATGTAAGGTACAAATAAATATTATTTTAAAATGCATAGTTTACATGATCTTTAAAAAAAATATTCAGAAATCGAGCTTTCTCCCTTGTCTCCAAAACTACTGAGCCTAAAATTTAAAAAAAAAATGGAAAATGGAATATATGGCCTCATTAATAGTTTACAGAACAACTAAAACAAAAGTCTTTAGATTCTCACGTGAAACGGATAATAATGAAGATGAGAAAATGCGTATAAAATGTCTTACTTATTTAATATATTCAACTGGTATTGTGGTTATTCTGGTAGGTTATAGAAGCTGATTGGATCAAATGGAGAAATTAAAGCAAATGTAAGAATTTGAGCAAATAGAAGAATTGGATCAATTAAAGTCACGGGTTAATATAAATCAAAAAGTGATTCATAAACTTGTATTTATATTACATTAAAGCAAATGCAAGAAATGGGGGAAAGTAGGAATCGAAAGTATTGAAGCAAATGGGGAAAGTGAGGATTTCGTTATTTCGTGACGGATTTTTATTACAAGTACTAGAAATTTTGACACTCACATAATTTATGAAAACTTCTAATATTCACGGAATTGCCTTGGTGTATATAATACTAACATATACCGGACTGTGTCCAACTGTAGTAAAAATAAAAATATTTCGGTCTAACACGACGAAATTGGCGATTGCTGACATACATCGATGTATCGGACATTTGCGATAATATACCTATGTAAATGTAAGCATGTATGTATGTATGCAACCCTCGATACTTTAAATAAACCAGGAAGTATCGTAAAACTTAAATTGAATTCTACGCCCGCTACTCTGACTATAAGTCCCAAAGTCCACGTTCCGTGTTTAGCATCCATCAAACGGTAAACGCAGTTTCCGGATAGAAGTTACAAGATACCGGATATGGGTTGATTATTATTTAAATAATTGTTAGGGGTCGCACCGACCTTTGGGGTCCCTATAGACCTAATGAATTCCGAAGTCGTGTCAAAGTGAAAGCGTTTGTTCCATGGAGCTATGACTGTTTTCGCGCCGTGCCCTATGGAGGTAACAAGCCAGTAAGTTCGATGTGGTGAACAAGAGTCTTAGACTTTCAGTCGTGACGTATTGCGGAGCTCTCGTTTTATCGCACGACAGAGTCTCAGTTTCTCGCTCCCGAACGCATACATTACCCCTCGAAAATTGACAATCTTGTTTAAATAGTTTAATAGTAATAGTAGTTTATTTTATGATACCTCTACAGGGCATGGCACGAAAACATTCATAACTCCATGGCTCGTACAGTACCGATAGGCCCGCGAGTTAAACATGCATGAATACAAATACAACCTTGTGCGTCTCGTCTTGACGTATGTATGTAGTAGGCGGGTGTCCGAAAGCCAACGAAACATATACACTATCTTCATTTCCCTTCATGATAAACGAGTCAAGATTTAGTTCTAACTATTGAACTACAAAATATACACGCTGTATGAGAGACCGTAGAGAACAGGTGGAGTATCGATTACTTACTAAAAAAATATATTTAAAAGAAATTTCAAGTGAGTGTCAAACTGTATACGCCCAATAGAGTTCCAGAGTGGTTTCTTAGTGAATAAATTGGATTATTTATACATAGGTGTTATTAACGTCAATGGTCAGCACAATTTTTTAAATTAAGAAAAAAGCGTGTAAAAAGTATGAACTTAAATAGCAACGTTATCATAATATTAAAACGTAATTCTTAAAACGACGCACTCCTTGTTAGAGAGTAAACGTCACCCAACGACTGTGCGATGTATGTGCGATTCAGCGTTACCGACTCGAGCGCGTGACGATTCGATTACATCCACTGTCCAAAAAAATTGCGCATAAAGAAGTTTGTACTTCAAAAATCATGCGAAGTACACAATATCATGAGTACAAAGTTTCACACACATGAGAACTTTAAAGATAAAATAGTAAATAATAACGGATTACACATCATCACAGACATTGAGACTGATAGCCTATAAATAAATTATTTATTTGGTATAAGTGGTCAAAAACACTCCGAAACTCGTAGAAATCACGCAATCATTCGGAAAATGAACACGGTTAAGAAGTACCTAGAAAATTTCCTTGTCTAACACAAATAAGTACTCAAACACAATTCAAGAGCAATAGTGGAGGACAGCGAGACAAATAGCATTCATCAGCTGGACAGGACCTCCCAGCTGCACTCTCCATTACCCAACAGACCAGAACCGGGACAGGTGGCACAGCCCGGCCCTTATTTGTTTGCTTGCTATGAAATATATCTATAGGTTTCAGTACTTTGATCTAACTGTAGATATATTTGTACATAAATGATGTAGTATTTATTCATAGAGTAATTTATTTGAACGTGTGCCTAATACACGTATGTATTTAGAGCAGTAATATACTTTGCATATACCTATATATAGTGTGATTAGTATATCTTAATGATTTACGGAAGTTATAGCCAGAACATAGATTTTGAAATGTTTCACATTGAAGAGAAGTATAAGATGTCTTAGACAAAATGTTATGATTTATTATAAATTTATTTGAAGGAAATTTCAATCAAATACAATTGATACAATCACGAGTGTGTTGCGATTTTACAGCAATGGGCATTGACCAAAAATTTTGACATCAGATTTAAATATTTTTTTCAAGAAAATATACACAATGTAGAGTATTTTAGCGATTTATGAAACATTTTATTTATGAATTTTCAAGGAACAATCGATTGTCAAAAAGCAATAACTGATGAGGTCACTGCCACTAATTATAGGTACGATGTTCTACGTATTGCACTTGTTTGTATGGCCGTCGAACGCTGCATGTAGCAGTGATGTAGTAGTGACGTTACGTTTCACGTTTTCTTTTTATATGTCTGTTATTACGACTCCAAAAAAATATATTATATTTCTGTTGGATAAAGACATCTATTCCTATAAATAGAAAAGTGTTTAGTCCATGTTGCAGAATTTAGAACAAGGTTCTTTGCGTAACATCTTCCGACTAACGCACATGTATAAAAAGATTAATTAGCCAAAGTCAAATGAAATGAAACCCAACATGCCGCATTTTTTAGGTATTTTCATTACAAAAGTACTTGCTGATGGAACGATACATCGAAATCGGCATTGACTAGACCAGAAGCTTCTGTAAGTTTTCCCAATATGTGATGAGTACAGAGCCAGCGCAGTGGAAAGCGTACTGGAAAAGGGGATGCAAATGGTTGTGTCAAGTTACAGCAATATCTGATGGACAACTTACCTTAGTCATATTATTCAACTTGCATGTAGACTTTTCTGTCCACGCAGGCCAGCTCAAGGATGACGTAGTCTTTTTAAGGCAATTAAAACCAATTAAAAGAAGGGGCCAAACAGTATTAATATTATATAGATCGAAACAAACAAGATATCTTTCCAAAATTTGTTAGCGTGTGGTCCCAGTCAACTCAGTTCAACGAGAGATCTTGATACTTGATACTTGAGGACGGGCTCTTTTCCGCAACTCGACGTCAAAGCGCCTATTTTGCGTAGGTGGGCGGCATCATTCACGCCACCCCAGCTCCACCAGAAAGCCCAGCAGACTCTTCACGTTGCCGATGGCTTTTGGGAGCGACCTCACTGAACTGAGGTGTTTGGTCCGGTAGGTGACCATTCCTTCGCACTCAACAAGCACGTGAGCGGCCGTTTCCTCCGCCTCCATGCAGACCCTGCATAAAGGACTATCTGTAATATTCATATTAAAGAGGTGTTAGTTAAAAGGACCATGACCAGTCAGAGCTCCGACCACCAAGCGTAGTTGGTCTCTTCTCAGTCGAAGCAACCTACGTGCCAGATTATTATTAAGTGTTGGCATGGCCGCCCTGGCCTGTCAGCACTCTAAATGGTTCATCCAAACCTGTTCATGCTGAATTCTCGTTATATCCACAACACTAAGCATATGGCACAAAGAGCGTGTCCTTTTCAACAAAATTATGTATCATGTGCTATTTCACACTCTAGAATATAACAAACTGATGACTATACTTTCTGAATTTCAGAAAAATACCGATTATTACCGGATATATAACTAATCAAAGTTTGTGTTTTTACGACCTGCTCTTGACGTCACTCAGTGCCGCTACGTACAAATTATTCACATTAGGCCATAGTAATGTAACCGAGTGACGTCATGACACGATTTATTAAAAAAATTGTATATTCGGCATTTTTGTACATATCAATAAAATCCTTTCACTTATTAGTTTTTCTTAATATATATAACATATTTCTATAAAATGCGAAAATGACATGACTCGCTCATTAGCCATTTCTAGTGTTCTTACTGTTGCGTGTTGCTACGGAACTGTCATGACAAGTTGGAAGTTGTTAAAACGAGATATTTTTGACAAATTCGCGCCCATTTTCATAGTCTTTAGAATTATCCATTACCAAAAATTTATTTTTAATCTAGATTCGTAATTTCATATACATAACAGCATCCTCACAGTAATTCTGATAAGCAAAGTTGAATGACAAAATGCCATCGACAAACTATAAACTTGCAGATATTTTAGTTTGTGTAAAGCTTCAGAAACTTTCACTTACCTAATTATTATGACTAATACACCAACACAAATAGATATTGTCACGTGCATTTTTTCTATCACTCATATCAGAAAATGAAAAATCTATGACAAACAGACGATTAACGATAAATTGATGGATCTTTCCTAGAAAGCGGTAAAATGACTGAACCTACAGTATGTAAGACGTCATGCCTGCCGATAGTCGATGGTAGCAATCTTATTCAGTGATAATAAAGACAGGACTCAGAGTGAAAGTTAAGACGTCAAGTAGCCATGAAAAAATATTTTTGGTTTCACAAAATACATGTGTGAGGACTGTGTCGTGGGTTTCGTAACAATATTATAGTTTTTTTTTTTTAAGATTCCGTACCCGAATATTACCCACCTTTGAACCGTAATAAGTAGACACTTGAAATTTTCACAGAATGTGTATTATGACCGCTATGACAAGAAGTAATAAAAAGAGTTAAACTTCAAAGAGAGTCGCCATTCCAGAGACGTATTTTTTTTTCTACGTTTTTGGCGTTTGGTAGTAGTGAGATAATTGCTTACACTTTAAATTTTTATGAAATGTTTATCTCGACAAGCGCTATAACAAGATATAATAAAAATAAAACAAAGTTAAAAATTCAAGTGGATCCCCGTACAAGAAACGTGTTTTTTCTGACATTTTTGTTATTGGTGGTTGTAAGATCATTGCTTATACTTGAAATTTTCATAGAGTATGTTCTACTATGGCCGCTATAGTGACAAATAATAATAATAAAACAAAGTTAAAAATGATAAGGAGTCTCCATACGATAAAGGTGTTGTTATATATTGTACTGTGGTACGGAACCCTACATGTGCGAATCTGACTCGCACTTGGCCGATTTTATAGACCAACGCTGTTGCACTATACCTGTGCATGTTTCGTAGTCACGTCATAATTTGATTGGATTTTACTCGTAGTAGTCATAAAGGGTGAAGTAACAAATTGGGCACGCGTGGCGAGCATCAACCCGATCCGGAATCCCCATTAGTGCAGCAGGCCGTGTAAGCCCCGACGGCTTCGGTTACTGCCGCCCGACACCTAGCGCTCTACGCACATATCACTCTGCATACCTAAGTTATTATATCAATAAGCACATAAACTTAAAGGGTACATGAGTTTGTTGAATAAGTATTGTGTCCAAATATTTATTGTGTCGTTGCTTGCTCAGTCATCCATTGAGTGTATTGAGTCAAACTCAATATACTCTTACAAGAATCTATAAATTACCTTTTGACAGCTCTTATTGCCTGATTTTTAGAGTTCCGTACCCAAAGGGTATCAACAGTAACCCTTATTACTAAGGCCCCGCTGTCTGTCCGTCCGTTACAGGGATATATCGTCTAAACCGTAATAGGTTGTAACACTTGAAATTTTCACAAAATGTGTTCTACAACAACTGTTAAAATAATCTATATTAATAAAATTGAAGTGTCTGTCTGTCTGTCTGTCTGTCTGTCTGTCTGTCTGTCTGTCTGTCTGTTCCGTCTAATCTCCGAAACGGCTGAACCGATTTCAATGAAACTTTACAGACGTGCAGAGGGCATTACCGCGGGTGACATAGGCTACTTTTTGTCTGTCTGTCTGTCCGTCTGTCTGTCTGTTTGAGTTGATCTCCGAAACGGCTGAACCGATTTCATTGAAACTTGGCAGACGTGCAGAGAGTATTGTCAGGTGTGACATAGGCTACTTTTTGTTTGTCTGTCTGTCCATCTGTCTGTCTGTTCGAGCTGATCTCCGTAACGGCTTAACAGATTTCAATGGAACTTGGCAGACGTGCAGAGAATATTGTCAGGTGTGACATAGGCTACTTTTTGTTTGTCTGTCTGTCCATCTGTCTGTCTGTTCGAGCTGATCTCCGTAACGGCTTAACAGATTTCAATGAAACTTGGCAGACGTGCAGAGAGTATTGTCAGGTGTGACATAGGCTACTTTTTGTTTGTCTGTCTGTCCATCTGTCTGTCTGTTCGAGCTGATCTCCGTAACAGCTGAACCGATTTCAATGAAACTTGGCAGACGTAAAGAAAGCATTACCGGGGGTGACATAGGCTACTATTTGTCTGTCTGTCCATCTGTCTGTTGCGGCTAATCTCCGAAATGACTAAATCGATTTCAATGAAACTTTGTAGACGTATCTATGTGACCACGTGACCAAATTTTTAAATGCATATATTGTCGAAACCATCAATCGCAGAACTATCGTGTTGATACTCAAACTTGATGTTTTGACGAGATCTATGTAACCACGTGACCACGTTTTTAAAAACTTACATTTTCAAAACCATCAATTGCAGACCTATCGTGTTGGTGCTCAAACTTGATGTTTTGACGAGATCTATGTGACCACGTGACCACATTTTTAAAAGCTTACATTTTCAAAACCATCAATTGCAGACCTATCGCGTTGGTGCTCAAACTTGATGTTTTGACGAGATCTATGTGACCACGTGACCAAATTTTTAAAAGCTTACATTTTCAAAACCATCAATTGCAGACCTATCGTGTTGGTGCTCAAACTTGATGTTTTGACGAGATCTATGTGACCATGTGACCACATTTTTAAAAGCTTACATTTTCAAAACCATCAATTGCAGACCTATCGTGTTGGTGCTCAAACTTGATGTTTTGACGAGATCTATGTGACCATGTGACCACATTTTTAAAAGCTTACATTTTCAAAACCATCAATTGCAGACCTATCGTGTTGGTGCTCAAACTTGATGTTTTGACGAGATCTATGTGACCATGTGACCACATTTTTAAAAGCTTACATTTTCAAAACCATCAATTGCAGACCTATCGTGTTGGTGCTCAAACTTGATGTTTTGACGAGATCTATGTGACCATGTGACCAAATTTTTAAAAGCTTACATTTTCAAAACCATCAATTGCAGACCTATCGTGTTGGTGCTCAAACTTGATGTTTTGACGAGATCTATGTGACCATGTGACCACATTTTTAAAAGCTTACATTTTCAAAACCATCAATTGCAGACCTATCGTGTTGGTGCTCAAACTTGATGTTTTGACGAGATCTATGTGACCATGTGACCACATTTTTAAAAGCTTACATTTTCAAAACCATCAATTGCAGACCTATCGTGTTGGTGCTCAAACTTGATGTTTTGACGAGATCTATGTGACCATGTGACCACATTTTTAAAAGCTTACATTTTCAAAACCATCAATTGCAGACCTATCGTGTTGGTGCTCAAACTTGATGTTTTGACGAGATCTATGTGACCATGTGACCACATTTTTAAAAGCTTACATTTTCAAAACCATCAATTGCAGACCTATCGTGTTGGTGCTCAAACTTGATGTTTTGACGAGATCTATGTGACCATGTGACCAAATTTTTAAAAGCTTACATTTTCAAAACCATCAATTGCAGACCTATCGTGTTGGTGCTCAAACTTGATGTTTTGACGAGATCTATGTGACCATGTGACCACATTTTTAAAAGCTTACATTTTCAAAACCATCAATTGCAGACCTATCGTGTTGGTGCTCAAACTTGATGTTTTGACGAGATCTATGTGACCATGTGACCACATTTTTAAAAGCTTACATTTTCAAAACCATCAATTGCAGACCTATCGTGTTGGTGCTCAAACTTGATGTTTTGACGAGATCTATGTGACCATGTGACCACATTTTTAAAAGCTTACATTTTCAAAACCATCAATTGCAGACCTATCGTGTTGGTGCTCAAACTTGATGTTTTGACGAGATCTATGTGACCATGTGACCACATTTTTAAAAGCTTACATTTTCAAAACCATCAATTGCAGACCTATCGTGTTGGTGCTCAAACTTGATGTTTTGACGAGATCTATGTGACCATGTGACCAAATTTTTAAAAGCTTACATTTTCAAAACCATCAATTGCAGACCTATCGTGTTGGTGCTCAAACTTGATGTTTTGACGAGATCTATGTGACCATGTGACCACATTTTTAAAAGCTTACATTTTCAAAACCATCAATTGCAGACCTATCGTGTTGGTGCTCAAACTTGATGTTTTGACGAGATCTATGTGACCATGTGACCACATTTTTAAAAGCTTACATTTTCAAAACCATCAATTGCAGACCTATCGTGTTGGTGCTCAAACTTGATGTTTTGACGAGATCTATGTGACCATGTGACCACATTTTTAAAAGCTTACATTTTCAAAACCATCAATTGCAGACCTATCGTGTTGGTGCTCAAACTTGATGTTTTGACGAGATCTATGTGACCATGTGACCAAATTTTTAAAAGCTTACATTTTCAAAACCATCAATTGCAGACCTATCGTGTTGGTGCTCAAACTTGATGTTTTGACGAGATCTATGTGACCATGTGACCACATTTTTAAAAGCTTACATTTTCAAAACCATCAATTGCAGACCTATCGTGTTGGTACTCAAACTTGATGTTTTGACGAAATCTATGTGACTACGTGACCAAATATTTAAATGCTTATATTTTCAAAACCATCAATCGCAGACCTATCGTGTTGGTACTCAAACTTGATGTTTTGACGAGATCTATGTGATTATGTGACCAAGTTTTTAAATGCTTATATTTTCGAAACTATTAATCCCAGATTTATCGTGTTGGTACTCAAACTGGATGTTTTGACGAAATCTATGTGACCATGTCATATTACCTAATTTCATAAAAATTTCATAAGATTTCTTAGGCAGTTAAATTTCAGAACGTTCTAGAAAGTGTTACAATGTTTTAGAGCGTCGCGTTCCTTTAACTGTCCCACTACAACTGTGCTCAACGCGAGCGAAGCCCGCGGGCGGAAAGCTAGTAATAAAATAAAGTTAATAAGTAAAGGAGATTCCCATAGAAGGAACGTGTTCTTTTTTAAAATGTTTTTAGTGATTGGTAATTGTAAAAGTATTGCTTACACTTGAAATTACAGGGTATGTATTACAATAGCCATTATAATTAAAAAATTATATATATATACAATGTATATATTATTACAACAAAAATAAAAGGGGGTTCCCATAAAATAAAAGTGTTTTTTTTTTTTCATATTGTACGGTGGTTCAGAACCCTACGTGTCCAACTCATACTTAGTCGTTTTTTCTTAATTTAATTATGTAAAAGTTTTAGTTTGAAAAATTACAGTTTCATAAGTAATATCTAATTTCCTTCCATAGATATGGATGGGATTGTGAAATTAAACTAGCTTTGATTTCTATGTGTTTCCACATCAAAGTAATTAGAGTAATTGGCATTGAAATTAACCAGTTTCAGTATCACGTTTTTTAAACACTCAAGAACAAGTTGAACTCACGGTCTTTCGTTGGTTCATATGAGTTAATCATCGAGTCTTTAAAACGCGAAAAAGAGCATGAGGTGGAAAGAATATTGACGTGAGAATGTCTTACATTTCAGCTACTTAGAAAGTGAGTGTCATGAAATTATTCCATGGAAATTACTCGTTGAGAACGAACAGCAGGTTAAATGTAAATTTGCGATGAGTATATGTCTATCCTTAGGTTACATGTTACAAACTTATGATTCTATCGTCATCAGTTCATGCTGGAAGCCATGTTGTGAAACTCTGATGTCAATCGATTTATTAGATTTAAAACCATTTTGGAGAAAAAAGGTTTATTTATTCCATCTGATGGGCCATAGCTTGTCCAAAAGAAATATAGAGTTTAACACGAAATTGGGTTTGAAAAATGACTTTTTTTTGAGTAATGTAATTCTCATCTATACTTATTCAACATAGACAAAAAAGTCTTATCGCAGGTAAATGCGTAACAGCGCAGGGTTGAAATTTTTAGCGAGGGTTTTCGAGCGCTGCTTCTGCTGTTCTTTGTAAGCGATATGCAAAACGTCGTCTCGATGACTCAGTCACACTCCGCTACAATATCTTCAGAGTTAAAATACATTATGTATTCCATCCTAACCCACGCAAAATGATAGACTTCGTTTGGATAGACTATATATGATTATCATTGTTGGTTTTAAACATTTTGTTAAATTACATACGAAATTTAATTTCAGAATTTTAATTATTTTTTCAATACATTTACTATTAATACGGTTTTAATGACATGAAACTTGTACCGTAATATTGAATTTTACAGTACTAGGCTTTTTTACTTTACCCCAATCATAAACGAGCATTCATATAACATTCGTTCGACTATAATATGCAGCTTACCATACTTGCATCATAATGTACTATTACAGAACGAATTTTACATCACGTGCATCATACTAAACCGTACTTCGCATACTATGTCAAAACATCAAGTGACGTATATTTAGTTTATGGTTTACATGTGTTATTGCTCAAATTTTTGTGGTCACAACGCGATATCTATAATCCTGTCATAAAATTTTAATATCGATCTGGAATATAAATTAAAGTCGCTTATCGGCCTATTGTCATACTATAAAATAACTTTACGCCTTCGGCTTCGCTTGCGTGGACTACACAGTTGTACAGGGATAATTAAAGGAACATTATATATCGAAGATCAGTTCAAACAAACAGACGGACGGACAGACAGACAGATAAACAAAAAGTGTTGTATGTCACTCCTGATAATTTTTTTATCATATCTGTGAAGTTTCACTGAAATCGGTTCAGCCGTTTCGGAGATTAGCCGGAACAGATAGACAGACACTACAGTTTCATTCATATAGATAATTCCACAATACATGTTATGTTATTTCCACAAATAAAACCTAGATGAAACCGTTACGTGCGAGTAGAATGCTAAAGAAAAATTCCACTTGTAGATAAATCTATGACAACTTTACATACCGCAAGGAAAGCACACATCCTACTTAGCAAAAATCTTGGTCAAAACTTCAGTATCTTATGTGTGACGGATTTTCATAATAGTTGGTATCTGTAGTTATGCTGTAATCTATGTTTTACATTTTTTACAAAATTATATCTGAATAATTTCGGAAATAAGAGGTGAAATACCTAGTCATTATTTGTTATTCTAGTAAAAAGTAATAAAATTCCTTATTTATAAATTAAAGACACTTTAAAAAAAACATATTTTTCTGCTTAATCTCGGCTCACCTCGAAAATTTGTGCTCACCATGTGCTCTATCATTCTTAAATTACAAGTTATTACGACTTTTACAAATTAGATAATTGTGACAAACTGTATTTCCCATCTATAGATGCTGTACCACATAGATGTGATAATGGAACGGTGGAAAAATCATTATGTTTAATAAATAAAAAAACACAAATTTAAAACAACGATTCATGACATCCATTCCTTTAGAAATTGCTTTCTTTTTTACAAAACCTAATTTCAAGTCGGAGCCTCGACATTAAGCCAAAACCTTCAAATCAAGAAAGTATTGGGCATGTTAAATAGGACTTGATAAGGGAACGTTACAACCTGAATTTCGCACCTTGTGGGAGTTTTCGGCTCCGGCTTAGGTCTAATAAAAGAAAAGGTAGGCATTCTAAGGAATGTCATACATTGAAATTATATTTTTAACTTATTTTTCTATTCAGATATTTTACTATATGAAGAATTTTTTTTACCGTAGCGGGATTCTAAATTTCTATTTGTATGACGAGTTTTAAGTTACGATTATTTATTATCATCACAACTTCAGTTATAAATTTCAAGTACGTCATGGCGTCTAGTGTATTGCCAATTTACGTTTTTGTTTTCATAGTGTACCCTTTGATACCTCCCCGTTTAGTACAAATTTATCGATACCCTATTTAATAAAATCTGTCAAAAGGTGCAGGCTATTGGAGGAGGAGGACATACTTAAATTTGTAAAAAACACATCACCTTCTTTGTAGCTTGAGTCTCATAAAAATATGCTCATCGTGTGCACTCACATCAATTAACGTATGAACCTTGTTTAATGTTAAAAAATTCAAATTATCTTATAATAATCTTACAATATGAATAGGTAGATACCTACCTATTCCTCGTACAAAACACAACGAGGCCATTTGTTTTTTTTTTAATATTTTTAAAATTAATACGAGTCCAGCGAAAAAACCCTAGGATATGTTGGGAGTAATTCCGGATGTCTCTCGGTGCTCGGTCGTAATTACTCGAAGGAAATGCGAGCCCGCTCCGAGCGACAAAAAAAACAGATCTCATCCACCGAAATAACGAGACGAACATAGGTGTAGATGTACACGGTAGGAATAGGGTCGCGTACGCCAACCCTCCTTCATATAACACAGAATCAAACAGAAACATTATATTGTGACGTCCTTGATTTGAATCACCGAAGCAAGTGTACCGTTCGATTTTAATAACTTAGCAAACAATATCAAAACTTAAACAAAAAAAAACCCTTGAATTTGTGTTTAAACACGTCTGATATTTTAGCTAAAGTAACTTAAGAATGTTTTTACCTAATTTGCTTTTATTTGTGTACTGTTGTAAACTGTAAGATCCTCAAATATAATACTTACGTAAAAATGATAGCTTATACAAGGCGTACTTATTCATTAAAAAAAATGTTGTTTATTCAGTTTTAATTAGCCGTAAACGTTGACATTTAAATTATTTTTTTCAATTAAAATTAGTACATTATTTTTAGTCTGTGTTTTTGGACATTTATCATTACTTTTTTTATCATTATGTCATGAAGTACATCACATTTAGTTTGAAACCTTTCACGAGAACGATGTAGGCCCTCATTTTCTTTCTTTATATTTTTAATAAAAGAAAGAATAGAAGAAGAAAAAATATATCAATACAATATTGTTCCTAATATTTAAAATCAGTTGTGAAATTACAAATTATAGACTCTATAATTATAAGGGGTAGTATTTCGTATCGGTGGCGTAATGCAATTTTAATAATTTTCCAAAAAAAACACTTTATATTATACGCGATTATATTGAAAAGTACAGTCTTATTCGTACAAAATGCAGTTCGCGCTTGGATCATATTTTTATTTTGTGAGGAAGTTGCTGGGGGGCCTTGTGATTCTTTGCCAACGAATACCTCCTGCCCCTACTCCCACGCAGCCGTGCGGTCGCATCGGCTTAATTACTGAAAAGAAAAATAAAGTCAAGTGTCGCATCCACTCTCCCTGATGACTACCACACTAATTATAATTTGAAAAGCACGACGACTACGACGACGATCCCGCCTCGCCTCCGCGTCTGCTGTTTCTGACTCGGTAAATACACATACTAGGTTCCTACCAAGATTTGTTTTACAAAACAGACCGATTATACCAACGGCCATTTTATATCTATGCTCTTTATTAAATTTGTGTTTTTTGTAATAAAGTATCTGAAAATAAACATGATATAGTTTTTAATGTGCAAAAGTTAATTTGCGCAAGCATTATTAAAAAAAAATATTTTTAAAGTATTTTTCAACGCCTTCGATAGTTGCATAGAACTTAACTTCTTGGCTTGAATGCGATCGGTGAAATACGATGGATAAACTTAAATAAGAAGTTTAATAAAGTATTATTATTATTTGTAATTAAACATTATAAGTTCATTAATATTCATGAACCCTATGAACTTAAGTTTAATATGACTATAAAAAAATAATTAAATAAATTTAGAATATTTTGGTACCTAATCAGAAAAAAAATTGTTTTTGGAAAATTACTTAATGTATTTACTATAAAGGTAATCTGCACTTTCCAAAACCTAGGAAACTAGTACCACGACTATTTTAGGGTTGACAGCCGTGTTGTATAACGTCATTTTTTCTGTGTTATTTTTGAAAAATAACATGAATTTCTTAATCTACTCACACTCCCTTACGGTGTTCATTTACTTTCCAAAATATCGTCGTAGTGGGCACTTCTTTGGTTAGCCACTGCGTTTCCAAAGGTTTTTTGGGTTGGGACCTCAATCTTACACACATAGAAGTACTTACACTCATAAATTTAATTTCTAGGCCCCTAAATAGACAACTTGAAAAATACCAGTGACATGAGCCAATAATGGTTTATTTGTCACACAAGTATAAATATAACTTCAAAACATATTAAAATTGCACTAAGATTAAAAATCGACTGCCGTAAAGTTATGGGTCATCTCGCACACCGCGCCAAGAGGTCTACATCTTGGTATGCAGATAAAGTTGAGGTATTGCATACGCTGTATTTATGAATCCAATCTTTATCATTCCTAAACCAGTTTTCAACAATTATATTTACTTCAATGTAATAGTCCTATGAGCTTAAATAGCAAAATCACATTCGTGGATATAAAAGCTACGTAGTAACAAGCAGTATATTTGCTATAAAAGCGTTTATTTCACGACAAACGGAACGCAACAAAAATCAAAATTTAAAAAAGTTACAATATTAAACAATTTAAAACTTAGGAATGATAGCCATGTCGCTGGAAACTATCCCTACCAGCTCTGAGCGAAAAATCATTTTAAATTATAAAAAAATTTATGCAATTAAAAAATAGCTTTCTATTCGCTATATATGTGTTTGCTAACGTTGCTTAAAGTGCGTTTTAAATAATTGTGATTTAAGAATTGATAACAATCTTCGAGGTTACCGCCCCTGTACGCAAATTAGTTCAAATTAAATCACCCCGATCCGCAAACAACAATGCTGAGATTGGCGCTAAATCGAACCCGAGGTCTTGTTTACATTAACACATTTAGAAACATTTACGAAGTCTAAAAAATATGAGGGTCGGTTATCTGATATTTTATTGCAATAATAATAACAATACCCCGGACATCTCACACAGCGCCATCTATTTCCAAACTAAGCAAAGCTTTTACTATGAATATCAGACAACTAATATAAATATTTAAATCATCTTTATAATATTTACTTATATAGATTTTTTACACCCATATATACGGAGCAAATAGACATGCTCATGCACACAAATATTTGTCTCGGACGGGAATCGAACCCGGAACCCTTGCCTCCGTAGTAGTAGTAGTGGTCTCTAACCACTCGGCCAACCGGTCATCGCAATGAACGTGAATATATTCTCATTCTCAGAGTTTAATGTGAGATTTGTAAGTAGGTACCTACGCGTTCTCAAAACATACCAAAAGTGTATTGGATTTTCGTTGGAGTATCATATTTTATTTAACTCTGTATTAGTGTAGATTTAAATAGTTTATGAAAAGATTGTCTCAATAATTAAGAAAAGTTGGTGACGCCTAACTAATAATCGTGGCATGCAGTCGAAGGCTGATCCTTGGATCACACGTTGAATCGAAAATCTTTTTTCCTTTGCAACTTCACTTATTTGGTCCCGGAGGAGGCGGCCCAACGAATTGGCCTTGCCGCGAGCACCTGCCCTGTAAGGGCGCATCCATTTGGTTCTATTCGTCTTCAGATATTTTATATGTGTTATTGCATTAACTTTCCCAACTCTTCCTGGGTTATTATTTTATATTTCGTAGATTTGAAACTTTGTCGTCTTCAGTTATGGTGATGTGACATCCATAAGCTAGTACCAATTTAATCTGAGGTAACACCTTATTTTTCTTACTCTTTTTTCTACTTTTACTCTAGGTTGGTCGTAGTCAAAACGTTTTCACTTTGGATAAACCACTACAAAAACCATACGGTGCATGCACCTTCTAAACTGATTTATTACTATATTTTTTTTTACTAAAATTGTCATCTTCTGCTACACTCACAACTAATAGTGTGGTTAGTTTGGAGTTCTTCTTCTTCTTCATAATTGTGGCGTTTCTTTTTAAACCAATTTCGCCATAGTTGGGAGTTGGGAGAGAAACAAACACCTACGAGTACAATGGCGGAATGCCTATTGTACAATTCTAAAAGAGCACAAATTTTGTCATCTTTGTCATTAGAATTACTGAATAGTAGCTATAGAAAAGACTATCTAACTCTATTGTTGTTTTATAGCTTACAGCTTATATAAAAACAAGGTTTACCTAATATGGGCTCTTTTGAGGTTGTAAAGAGGTACACAACCATAATACCTACAGTCATTTTCAGATGCTATGGGTTGTGTACAGCCCTTGTAAGCTTTTAAGTATCTCAAGTTTCTGTCAGTCATCAGGTCTGTTGAAAGTATAAAACCATACATTTTAATCTACGAGTAGTAACTCGTAGATTAAAATGTATGTTATGGTTCATTGCCTTGTGATATATATCACTCAAATCGCGACACTGAAGAAACTGAAACGATCCAAAATCGAATAGTTTGATTTTGATGTGCAGATCTTCAATTATACTTTGGACTTTATCAATCCCCAACGACGAGCACAGCGAAACAGGACTTGAGTGATTTTGTTAAATTCCGCAACTCAACTCCCAAGCTACAAAACTTTTCATTCTGCTCAATCACAGTCACTACGTTCAGCGGCGGAGATGTCAATATAACATTTTTATTAAACCTTATCTATAGTGGATTGTCAGCCTAGGGCGCAAAATAGTACAATTCTGGCGAAGGCAAAATATGGAATCCATGATGCAGGTAAGAATCCTTTATTAGAATTCTAAACGTAGCGACTTAGCGACAGATTCTGAAGTTGAATCCAGAGCATAGAAGAATTCAGTGCCACTTGCAAGGGAATAATTTTGTACCTGAGGCAAATACTTCCATTACGACTACGAGGAAAATAAATAGCTAATAAAACATAAAAATTTGGATGTTATAAGCCAATCAACCGTTTTCTGAACCATCTTCAGTGTACTCTTAATTTTTCTCGTTATACTTTACGTTTTTTACAATTTATCAAAACTTAACTGTATTAGTTTAAAATGTTTCTTACCAGCTAGTGTTATTTTACATATAATTAAAGAAATATTTTTAATAGTTAGGTGTATTTTGAGTTGAGTTGAGAAATACTATAATACTCATCTTAATTTAATTTAATTTCATAAAATTTTTATGTTTTTTTTTATAACACAAAAAAAAAGTTTTATATATTTTTAATTATGATTTTATATAGTTCATATTATATAGTTTATATATATATAAAAGGTAATACCTGCTCTAAAAAATAGCCTATGCACTTTCTCAGGGTTAAAACTATATCAACACTGAATTCTATCAAAATCGGTTTAGCGGTACAGCAGTGATAACGTAACAAACAGACATGCAGGCAGACAGATAAATTTTAATTTTTCTTTAATACTTCTAGAATAATAAGAAGAATTTACAAAAAAAATAATTAAAATCCGTTAAATTTGTTTTGAAGTTTAATCTGCACAAACATTCATACAGAAAAAAAAATTGTTTGTATTAATTGTGTAGAAAGTTTATAGGCCGCCGTTGACGAAAAAACCGTTTTGATGAAACATCTCTAGTACCGCGCCCTCTGTCGATTTATAATCATAAATTAATTTTATAACCTGCTCTGCAATCTGTGTAGTCAAAATCGTCTCAGCTTTTCAGAGAAACACATCTGCTGCAGCGCCCCCTGGTGACATACAACCCTCAAACATATCCAAAAACTTATTTGGAGGTGATACCTATGCAACTAAAAAAATATATTCATAACCTGCTCACAGTAAGTAATATCCATGTAATGCAAAAACAGCATCAAATTTGGCCCGGCCCTTTCACGAAAGTACAACTACTGCAGGGACTCTTGCTAGCCTATAACCGTACAACATAGCTTACAGCACTTGAAATTGTAAAGAATATGTTAAAAATTTCACTGACGTCCTTTCAAATTAAATCGACACAAAAATACATTCATACGCACATCTATGTGTAGATGATATAAGCATACTTGGCGACCGTTTGCCTTTGTAGCTAGCGACCCTACCTACGAAGCTAGGGGTTCGGGTTGGAATCCCAGGTCGGGTCAGTATTTATATGATGAATATTGATACTGGTCCAGGTATTGGTTGTTATATGTGTGTGATGTCTTTGCTTGGTACCCAAATCACAAGCTAATGCATAGTTTAGGTCCTGGACATTGTTGTGATGTTATGATGTCACAGAGTAAATAAATCTGACAGAACCGACCGAGCGTATTCACACTTTTATGCCTACTTACGTTCTTATACTGTGTATAAATGTATGCCAATCCTTTCACAACTATGGTATCGAAGCGGAAGTTAGACGTGCTTAGACGTACGACTACATTCTACTACGTTTTACTTCGCAAGATTTACTCTGGGATTTAGGCAAAACAGAATGAAACAGATTCATTTTTAGGGCTCCGTACTCAAAGGATACCGACGGAAACCCTATTACTAAGGCTCTGCTGCCTGTCCGTCCTTCCGTCCGTCATAGGGCTGTATCGTCTGAACCGTAATCCGTACACACTTGAAATTTTCACATAGTATTACTATGGCCGTTATAAGAAAAATAATAAAAATAAAATAAAGTTAAAATTTAAAGGGGCTCACCATACAAGAAACGTGTTTTTTTATATATTGTGTGGTGGTACGAAACCCTTCGTGTGTGAATTTGATTCACACTTGGCTGGTTTTTAGAACTCCGTGGCCAATAACAAATAAAAACCCTTTATTTCTTCGTTCTGTTCATCTGTATGGCTGTCCGTCTGTCACAGTCATTTTATTCGGTGACTATTGACACTATATAGATGAACGAGGGTAGATGTAATCTGTAACACCGCTATACAATGGTAGGGTGAAATTGAGAAATAATAATTTTGAGCTAGCTCGCAAAACATGTAAGTGATTGAGGGGCAAAAATAAAATTTCCAGCGAACATTAACTTGTGGGGTACATTTAGATAGATTTTTGAAAATGGTATAGAAGTTATAAAATGACGTTTTCATTTAAACCAACAAATAGTTGGTGAGATATGCGCTTCTATTAAAAACCCCATTCTATTCATCTGAAGAACTTTTCCTAAAAGTGTGTTGTGTTTAACTTTACAACTATTGTCGGGTGGGAATTTTTTTGGGTAGGAAAAATTTAGGTTAGTACAACGTATAAGACTTTCAACGAAACTCGATTTAAATGAGGTATATATTGAGTAGTTTTTGAGATATTGTATTTTAAACTCATTATTTGAGTTTTAATCCTGAAAGTACATCCCGATTACGGAACTTTTCACTGTGCATAGTCCGACAAGCAGTTAAACGTCTGTTTTTTTTATTAATATTGTTGCGAATTATCACAACCTCTAAAAATGCTGTATGTTCTAAATAACGGCTAGGTCTAGCCCAACCAACATTATAAGGCTGACGACATGTGCACAGCTTCCTAAAGTCCAGCGTTATGTTTACTATACTCTGCAATATGTCTTCACCGCACGCGAGCTAAATATGCTTATGACTATTGCCTAAATAAAGGATTATGTTCATTATGGGCTCTATATATTTCATGAGAAACTAAAATGATCCGGATGATAAAGGTCTGACCAACAAGGATAAAACATCATCATCATCATCATCAGCCGGCAGATGATGATGATGATCATCATCAGCCCGTGTCTCTCCACCTCCTCCAGTCCACCTGGCCGGGGGGCGTCCAACGTTTCGCTTCCCAATACGTGGCCTCCACTCCAGAACCCGTCTACACCCGGTTGTCGGTTCTACGGCAAATGTGACCGGCCCATTGCTACTTCAGCTTGCTAATCACTTCGGCTATGTCGACAACTTTAGTTCTTTGACGGATTTCAGTATTCCTGATATAAGATATATCATATTTAAAATTGTTAAGGTACTTTTTAATTAGACGATGAAAAAATCAATTTTCAACTCATTTGACCTAGAATATTGTGCTTGTTACCACTGTGCCAGCACCGGTTGTATTCCGCCGTATCGATATAATATTAACCATAAATTTTCGAAATTTCATTAAACATTTTTATTGTTTATTTTTCAGTTTTATGTAACAAAAATTTTTATACTTTTTTATATTTGTTTTTCGATGTTTTATCATTTGTATCAGTTTAGCCTGACATGAAAGATACACCGCCCATACATATTATATCTGTATGAAAATTATAAAATACTTTGTCAAACCTTGTAATGTATTATATACCTACAAGCATAAAATATAAAAAATATATTTATGACAAAGAAACGCTTTTAAAATAATCTTTTATTTAAAAAACAATAACCACATAATTTTAAAATATTAATGAGCTTTTAAATCTCAAAAGTATACCTATTAAAATTTGAAATGTACATTAAAAAGCTTGGAGCTTTATCTGAAGTAGATAATTGCAATTCTTGTCATCAATTTCAAGGTTTGAAAATATTTATATTATATTTATATTGGTACGTCACTGGCATGCTAAGTTTGCTAAGCCTGGCTAACCAGCATCACTGCATGTACTTCATGTACATGCAGCATCACTGCATGTACTGCATGTACTTGGGTAGTTAATTACTCGCGACATGGTTTTCCCGATGCCATACTCCTACCTTACTTAGCCTGACCGAGGGCAGCACAGTAAGTTTGCGAGAAGTCAGTGAAGGATTCTGCTATACATTTTCCAGTCTCATCATCAAACCCTCGTCATCATATGTTATGAAAAGTGCTCGTAAAGACAAATCTATTAGGGGTCATACTCGCTGGGTTTACTACTAACCATTGAAGGGTGCTGTTGCTCGCCTTCCAGCTCCAATATCAGATCAACAAAAAAGACAATAAACTTAAAGAGACTAACAAAATTAATTACCGATTGTCGTGCAAAATTATATTATCTATAAGATTTAAAATCTGGGCTCTTTCGTAAGAAGACCATCAATTATTCTCAATTTATTGTTAATAATAAATAGCCATTAATTATTACTACTTAAGAGGATTGTGCAGTGGCGAATTTCTATACAAACACCGTTAAAGATCGCACTCAATTAAACCATAACCGATTGGCACAAAAAAAAATTATATGGTTTTCAGGCCAACAAAAACTAGGTTTGTATATTTTTAATTTTTCAAATATTTTGATATATCATAAGAAAAAAATTCACAGATTTTGCGGTTTCCGCTACTATCGGGTACATTGAAAATGCGACTAGGGATTCTAGCAGGTTGTAACAAATTTTTGATTTTTTTTGTTACCTATCTACTCCCAGTTCTACAATATCAAGTCGGAAGTAAAAAGTCGTCTAAATTTTTGATATTTTTCAGTTTTTAGAAAAACCTGTTGGTCTGATTTGAACAAATTTTATATCATACGCTAGCCCTCGTTTACACCCGTCTTTTGACACAAAATACATCCCGGCACCTATTCAAGTTAAAGCGTCCGGTGCGAAAGCCTAACCGCACGGCCCGCGCAACCGCAATACTCCGATCACAGATGTTCCGCGACATCGACTAAACCAGTTATCGCATGCAATCGAACAAAAACGAAAGCACACCTATTTACCTAGGAAGTTTTTTTTAATTTTTCTTCTTATCTACTCCCAGTTCTGAAATATTAAGTCGGAAGTAAAAAAGTCACATGTATTCGCCCACATTTTGGATATTTTTCGATTATTCGAAAAACTTATTAATCCGATTTCAACAAATCTTATACCATACGATAGTTCTAGTCCATACGCGCCTTTTCACACCACACACATATTTTGCTAAGTGCACAGACATTTAGCAAAATGGACTCTACTATTCAACGATCGAAAGAACATTTTAAAACACTAAAATGCGAGGGATTTTTTTTTCAAAATTGTTTCATTTTTTACAACTTGTTCAACATGAAACTAATAATTGCAATTTTACAACATCACATCTGAATTCATAATTTTTTTTTATTTTCCACAACATGTGAAAATACAATTAGTTTCATATTGAACATGTAAAAAATGAAACTATTTAAAAAAAATTTCCCCGCATTTAAGTTTTTTCTTATGATGTATCAAAATATTTTAAAAATTTGAAACGTATAAACCTAGTTTTTGTTTATTTAAATACCATAAAAAAAATTTGTGCCAGTCAGTTAACGTTTAATGGGTGTAACCGTTAACTTAGATTCACGATTCTATGGGAATTCGCTACTACACATAACTATGCCCTAGACCCTTATGCAGTTGACCCATGTTAATATTACCTGAATATAAATTGCCTCAAATTGAAACGTATATCAATAAAAATATCGTCTTTTTAAATAATTGTGAGTAGAATATATTTTCAAAAAACCGGTGTTTTTATATACCTTATATTAAAACTTATACATATAGCTCCATCTTTCTATATTTCACGGTTGCATTCGAATGTTTTTATTTCAATCGATACGTATTTTTCCGAAATAATACATCTTACGTGTTTAACTGCTCAGGATTATTGTTAAAAATTTAACAATTAAGGTTTACTCAAATTAGGTTTTAGCGAATAGCTATATAGCGCCATCTGCGGTAAAATATAGCAACTAATTCGAATTCTGTTTATTTCGCTGCGTATATATATTGGATGTTCAATCTCCTCCATCGCAGTTTTTTAAAATTTATCAAACCCTGCTGGGTAGAAAATCACAATTCACATTTATTTTTATTATTTATTTTCTTAAGGAGCAGTCTTTTTATTGTGTGGGTTAATACTGAATTTTGTTCTTTCACTCTCAAAGAAGATAATTTAAATTTTGCTATCTGAATCATTCTTGTTGAGTACGTCCTATCAATTTATACACAATCTTAGTTCGTAAATATTAGTTCAGTAACATCCAACCCTCAGTATAAACAAATATAACATTTCTAGTCCTTATAACACGTCTCAATGCTGGGTAGGGTAATACTCATAAATATAAATTCACCAAGATAAACTAGGATCGGAGGTTGCAGAAACATCGAGCACAATTAAACTAAATAAATGATCTGGATTCCCTCGTGGTGAAAACGAAATATTTGCTTTTAGTAAGATTATGGCGCAATGAAAATTACACGGAGGTTTTAAAACAGTATCTCACTTTGAGTTTCTTTTTTTTAGGGTTCCGTACCCAAAGGGTACCAACCGGACGCCTATTGTTAAGGCCGTCCGTCCGTTCGTCCGTCCTCCCGTCATTCTGTCATAGAGCTGTATCGCCTGAATCGTAATAGGTGGACACTTAAATTTTTTACAGAGTGTGTATTACCATAGCCGCTATAACAATATATTAATGAAAATAAAGTAAAGATAATAATTAAATGGGGTACCCATACAAGAAACGTGTTTTTTTTTAATTGTACGATAGTATGAAACCCTTACTGTGGGAGTCCGACTCGCACTTAGCCGGTATTTCATCCATTTCTGTCGTCTGTTTAAAGCCAGATCTGTCCATTTTAAATTCGTAATCATCATCATCAGCCAATTTTACCCCACTGCGGGGGCTAAGGCTTCCCCCAGGGTGAGGAAGGGGGTTTGGAGCTTAAATTTACCACGGTACTCCACTGCGGGTTGGGAAAATTCGTAAACTAACTAAAAATTATTCCCCAAGAAGGAGCAAATTCACTTAAAACAGATTTTAAACGTTTTGAAATCGTAATAATCAAAGCATGCAAATGTTCTCGGTTAAGCTCCATCGTAGCAAACGAAAAGGCAGAATGTGATAATAGAATAAATACCAAAAAAAACATTGTTTTTTTAATTGTTGTAAATGACCTTTCAGGTAAGATAGTAAATAAATCTGCTGTTTGAAAGTATAGAATACAGGTGAATTCCATTTTTAAATTTCGAGTATCTCAAA
This sequence comes from Luffia ferchaultella, assembly GCA_949709985.1. Classification (NCBI taxonomy): domain Eukaryota; kingdom Metazoa; phylum Arthropoda; class Insecta; order Lepidoptera; family Psychidae; genus Luffia; species Luffia ferchaultella. The sequence continues at coordinate 923,257 of OX453255.1, read as the reverse complement.
ACTTATGTATGCCCTTTCGTATAGTAAAGATACGTTCATGAGTTAAGTTGGGTTACTTAGTTCGCGTCTGTTGCAGTAATAGATTGGAAAAGGGAAGGGACGCGTAACAACAGACTCGTAACTTTCAACCTTCTTTTCACCATCATTTGTTTAGTACGTTATTAGCGTGTTCAAGTTGATATGCGTTGTTTACATTTTTTAAACCTTTTAGTTAATGTCTAAATTTCGATTCAGGGTGTTCGTTAAGGTGTCACCAAGCCAACATAAATCAGGACACTACTACGCTACGTATCGGAGACACTGTCACCAAGTTCCAAGGGGTTTCAAGCGTCGATGCTCGCTAACGATGGCGTAAAAGATCTGTGTGAGGATTGTTAAAACTTCTTGGTTAGCGCTAGAGGCACTGTTTACCATACAAATCTCTTACGCCGTCACTAACAAGTAAACGACTTTAAACTCACGGAACACTGCAGAACCATGGATGTTCAAAGAGATACCGCGTTGTGACAACAAAACTGTAAGCAAAAAAATACACCACATAATTCAAAATATACACCAGTGGATATTATGAAGTATTCACTGTAAAGAGGAAAATTATAGGGCTGACATATAAAATTCCTTTTAGAAAAAGAAATAAAAAAATTACATGTCATGTGTAAATTAATAAAATGTTTGTGTAAAACAAAGATAATGACGTATGGTTTCGATATATGAGACGTGTGTCCAACCAAAGTAAGTGTACAACCAAAAACTCAATATTTGCAAATTAATTCTATATAGCGACATGTCGTATTATTAAAGTCGTGAAATAAAACTTGCGAAACCTAGACTTAAGTATATTTATCTCAGAATCGAGTGTTAAATTAAGAATATATATGCAATTGATTGAGTTATTCGAGATAAAAATTTTCAATTTCAAATTATCAATTTCTTCGATTTTACACATTTAAGAATAAACTGCAAAACTCGAAACTAGATTAAGTATATTGTTAAACCTACGATGATATTTTTATTTTGTAAATAAATAAATAATACTAATATACGAGCAGGTGCATATACGCTTACAAAAATTTTTCTATTCAAACTGAGAAATTTTTTTTGGTTGTGTTAAAATAATTTTATAGTAGATGTTTTACGTAAGGCGTAATTTATATTTTTTAACACATATAAATACACACAACCGTAATATACATTGTATAAATTTAACACACCTTCTCGCCTCGGAGGCGGAATTTTTAAAATCCATTTCGTATTGTTTGCAAAAGTATTTAAGAACATAAAACATCTTTGAGCAGAATTTAAACTTTCTGGGCCAAGCTGTTTGAGTCGTGCATCCATATTTATTATGTTTAAAATTATTAGCATTAAATTTTAATATTGCAATTACATTTGAACTGAACTGACAATTTTACCGATAGATCTACACAGAAGTGTGAAGTGAAAGCTTTGAAGTTGCTTCTGCTCATCTAGTACTAACGCGTAGGAAACATACTAATCTAGGAACTAGAGAATGGTACAATCATGTAACATACTCCTATCTAAAAATCTATCCTTTAGTATAATAATAATTTGATAAACAGACTTTTACTTACGTTTCGTTATTCGTTAGAACACGTGTAAGTATGTTTTCCCTCTGAGACCAGCGAAACAACCGATAACTCGTTTGAAATTAAATTAATTTGTAAATCATTATAAGCGTGTTTGGAACGCGGGGGTGGGGGGGGGGGAGGCGGGAAGAGCGGCGACATCAAAGGACGCTCGTTACGTGTTCAAATGAGCGCAAAATGACGTCATTATCTCTTACAAATGGATTACGAATAAGTATATAACTACACACGCGACACTGACAATTCTAGTCGATGGGATTTCCTCAAATATTTATCATTTACATATCCTTTCATAGAGTTTCGGATATTTTAAATCTTTGAGATAACTTTGGCCAACGAGGAAAACGACGGATATGCGTCATGTTAAAAAGCGGGAATTTGAAAAAAAACGTGAAAGATAAAACGTTAATAAAATGCACGTAATCACAAAAGTCAATAACATGCACAAAATATGAAACTTCCAAAATTATTTATTTAAATAAAAAAACATTCCAAGTGTCACCGAGTCTGCGTTCTTGAAATAATGTATTCTTCAGACAAGGAGTTATACAGGATCTTGGAGAATGAGCGTTCACTGAATTACCAAAATTTCCTCTTTTTCCATTTAGTAACTGGCCGATTAGCAGAGAGTAAATAAATTTGACAACATCGTTTGGTTTTAATAGAGTCAGAAATGTCACTTCATAGTATCGAAAATGTCAAACGCAATTTCGTGGAGGTGAAGACCGGCACCCGGGGATTTTGCGGGGGTGAAGACTGGCGCTCGGGGACCTCACGGACTGAAACTGGGCATCTTGCACCAGCTAGCTAGAATATGAGTGGTTAGACCATAAACACAAAAGAAGGCTTCTAGTCAATTTTTACTTTTATGTCGATTAGGCATCTACTAATTTTAGTTTCACTTTGTGATCTAGAAAAATTTTACAACAAAGTTATTTATTTATTTTTTAAAAATTTCTATTTTAATACTTTCTTAACCACTTATATAAATTTTGGATTTTTATTTAATGTAAAATTAAAAAACATTTCCAGTACTTTACAAATTTATTTGTTAATATCAAGGATATACATCGAGATACCGCGTTGTGATTAGAAAAATGTAAGCAAAAAAATTTACACACAGTGCAAATATACATCAGTTAATGTTTTGCAATATTCTCTGTGAATCAGAATTTTGTGTGACCTATATGTATATCTCGTACTTCAAAATAATATAAAGATTTTGAAATTACTTTTTGTGTATAATTTAACAAAATGTTGGTTTTAAACAACGATTATGACGTATCGTCTCTCTAATTACTGAGTCTGTCTTTCATCCAGAACAAATTAACTTTGCAACTATTTATTTATTATTATTTTATTCGAAATACCAATAGCAGTTATACTTAAATACATACAAAAATTAACATAAACAAGGGTATTATTAGGTATTCGCACCTATGTGTCACACAAGGTTTACCTACGTGAGTAAATGGAATACAAGGGTCCCATCTACTTACTTGAGCCTTCAGAGAGGATCGAATCTAGCTACAATGTTTTAAAAACTTTTCGATAACATTATAACTAATTACTTAAAAACAGTAACAGACTTATTCACTTAATTCGTCAGCCGGCATACATTAAAGTGCGTACTAGCATACTATATTTGCCATCTTTATCGCGCGCATCTCATTTTCATAATGTTGTCCTTTTCTTTCGCCAGTGATATTATTAAATCAAACAATCGGCTGCCGGCATTTATCCAGGGGTGTGTCGACATAAATTCGCTATTTTACGACATCCTCGACCGCCGAGCGACAGGCCCTCCGATACTTTCTGTGGGGATTTCTACAATGCTTGTACAGTACGACCAGCTGGATCACCAATAAAAAATAATTAACATAATTACTAATACTAACACTGTGTTGTTCAAAAAATAGTCGAAAATGAAAACCTCCCGTTATTAGTCAAATTATAATAAGACGATAATGGTTACTATGATTCATCCTTATAAAATTTAAAAAATTAAGCCTTTAACACGAAGTGCACTTCACGGGATTTTGTTTGCGGTTACGTAGCAATTGCTCATTAGAATGAGCAGTACGTTGAATGTAATGGTACAATAATGTAGGTCTGTCTTTAGACTCCATGCTCCCTTTCAATACAAAGTTCATTGCGACTTTCTTATTCCAAGCCTTTAGTGTCATTTAGTACCGTATTAGCCACCAAAAGTCTCATTAGAATGGCTTTTTTTTAATTTTATGTGTGAAGTAAGAGAGCATTTAAAAACTTAACCAAAAATCCTAAATACCAAATATTAAATGCATATATACCTAGTGACTTTCTAATCAATAATAATATTAATTATAAAACTATATTATTTTAAAAAAATACTAATGTCAATTACAATATGAATAGTGGTCAACAAGACAAAACAGTTCTTTTTCAGAGTTCCATATCCACGGGTTACAATTAGGAACCCTATTACTAAGGCCTGTCTGTCCGTCCGTCCGTTCGTCTGTTATAGGGCTGTATCTATTGAACTGTAATAAATAGACACTTTAAATTTTGTCAGAGTGTGTATAACTATGGCCGCTATAACAACAAAAAATAAAATAAAGTTAAAAATTAATGGAGGTGTCCCCATTCAAGAAAGTTTTTTTTTTCGACGTTTTCGATGATTGGTGATTGTGGGATGATTGTTTACAATTGAAAGTTTAATGAAGTATGTACTACTATGGACACGGTAACAACAAATTATAAAAATAAAATAAAGTTTAAAATTAAAGAGGGTCCTTATAAAAAAAAAAGTGTTTTTGAGCGTTTTTTTGCTTATTGAAATCGTCATAGGGTGTTTACTACTGTGGTCACTATTAAAACAAATAAAAATTTAAAAAAAGTTTAAAAATAAATGAGGAGGTGAGATTTTGTATGAACAAAAAACGTGTTTTTTTTTATACTGTACGGTGGTGCGGAACCTTTCATGTGCGATCTGACTCGTAGTTGGCCGGTTTTTATTTCAAGTGATGGCCCACAGTCCCTATCCATGGGCATTAACATCCGTGTGCCAGCTGACATTATGTCATATTGTATTTCTGTCAGACAATCGACTAAATTCACAGGCTAATCTCGCGATGTCGTAAATTCGACAGTTTATGGCTATTTACACAATTAACTCCGCCACCTTTATTTCGCGCTCGCAGCTTTCCCTTCGACAAAGGTCTTTCGGTCTATACATTTTTTTCGGCACATTTAACGGCATAATTGTTAAGTTCTGTTAGTGGTATTGTAGGATCCATGCATGAAATACAGAAGGACGACCGAAACAATGTGACTATTTGTACGGACATCACATGCTACAAATACCGGTTTGTTGTGCATTATGGCATTTAAAAGATAGAATTTAATTCACCTAATTTGTTATAAACTATGAATTTGTTGGAGCAATCGAGTAAAACAATTCTAGTTAGTAACAGTATGAAATTTATTTTTTTTATTTATTAAATTTAATTTAAAAAGTTTTCAACCCTTCCCTCTTTTTAACAATTTGGATTCTACTGTACCATAGTATCACGTGTAAAAGACAAATCGTAAAAATCGTTGTGTGTTTAACCAAATATTTAAATATCTTTACTTTAATGATATTGTAAATTAACGTGCTGAAAGGTTTTTCTTTTGACATGGAACAGTACTAAAATTTCGCACCAGTATATATTATTGTGACGTGATAGCCGATAGAGCGAAGCACTTACTTGTTTAAAGATCGTGGTTCGAATCCCAGAAAGTGGCTTATACCACTTTTTTCTGACTACATGACTACCACTGACTCCGTGCCTCGGAGAGAACGTTTAGTCGTTTTAAAGTCCACCGATCCGCATGGAGCAGCATAGTGCATTAAGCTCCAAGCACCCTCTTTAAGAGGGGAGGCCTAAGCCCCTGCAGTAGGGCATAATTGGCTGATATGGATGCGAAACCTAACGGCTTTTATAAAATAAAACTGAGACTTTATTTTTAATAAATGTCCAAGTGTAATTCGGTATATCTTGTGATGTTACATGAGCAGTTAATAGCGTTTTTGATAAACTTCGCCATCATGGACGTGTTAGCCCTAAAGAGATTGCGCCTTGTATGAAAATGTTTTAAGTCATTTCATATTTTTAACATGTTTATAACATTATAAAATAAAACGACAGAAGTTCGTGATGTAAAATAGGGAAATGCAAAATTTAGAATACAATTCCAAAAGAAATATTAGACTTAAATACTAATCAATTTCTAAAGCGAGTTCAAAAACTGACTCACGAAAAGAGGTTACTATTGTATTAACGAATATTCAAATGATAAGTGCGCATGGACATCATTGTAATAGATGTAAGCAGTATTTTAATTTTTTTTCAAAGAATAAAAAATACATATACATATTTAAATAAAATGGACAGGGAGGAGTTTCGGAGTTTTTGCCGGTTCTTCTCCTTCTAGTTTTTGAACCGGTACCTAATCAATTCATTTTGACTTTTAATAAATGTATATAAACGTCTTAAATGTAATGGAAAATATTTTGAATTTGAATTACGCTTGACAAGTTGAAACGTCAAATAATGCGAGTAAAAATATAAAGTCCTTTACATGCGCCACATTACAGAGTCAATGTAATGCGTGAAATGAAACGTAAGACGAATTTAATTATACTTAATTTTCAATGTTTAAATATATTAATACCTAAACTATATTTACAAATTACTTGAGCGATATTAGCAAAAAATACTTCAGGGCTAACCTGATGTCAATATTTTACTAAGTAATAGGTTTAATAATAGTGTTTTGAAAATGAAAAATATTATATTTACATTGTTTAAATAAAAATATTTAAACAATGAAAATTTGGTCAATTACGTGAATTAAAATTCAAGCAATCAGAAACCGATATAGAATGCATTTTATTATGTCATATTAGTATAAGGTATTAAATATTATACATAGGTAGAATAATTTAAATAAAATTTATAATTAACTAGCTTTCCGCCCGCGGTTCTGCTCGCATGGACTACACAGTAGTGCCGGGACCCCTTTCTCCGGGATAAAAAGTAACCTATGGTAGTCTTCAGCTTATAAACTATGTATATATCTATACAAATAATTATGGCGGGCCCGGTGCAACTGTGTAGTTCACGCGAGCAGAGCCGCGGGGGGAAAACTTGGTTAAAAATAAAATATAGCCCATGTTGCTTGGTGATAATGTAACTTTCTATAGATGAAAGAATTTTTATAATCGCTCCAGTAGCTTTTGAGTTTATTAGTTACAAGTATACAAAAATACAAATCTTTCTCTTTATAATTTCAATGTAGATAAATCGTGGTGTAAATAAATGATCAAAATGATGTATCAGTAAGAAGAGCCGATGGCTAGCATTTTAATTTATTTAATGTCTCAAGTCCAAGGTCAAGGTACCTCAGCGATTGCATAATATGTAGGTATACGTTGATATAAAACTTATTAATAAAATTCAATACAACGTATGTATCGAAATAATTATCTAAGAAGTTTTCTAGTTTAACACTTTGGATGTTTATAGACAATCTCAGTAGCAATATTTTTGATAGAGAGATGTCGGTATGGACTGGGAGCGGGGCGCGGGTGCTGTCGGCGACATCAAAGTGACTCAATTATGTAGCAAAACGAGCGCAAAATCACTCATTATTCCTTCAAAGCGACTTCCACCACATCGTATCGCCTTTGCCGCTTTCAAATTAATATCAATACCTAATATGCAAAAAAACGCACAAAAACGATGGATAAAATTACTATATTCACATAATTATGAACAAATAGAGTTGTATATTTAATAATAACAATAATTCGTGCGATATCCCATGCAGCGCCAAATAGACGACTGATATACATACTGAACTATTTTTTATACTATACATATATAGATATTCTAGACCCAGACACGAAATGAATAGACATACCTTTAGAATCGACGTAAAATTACTAAAACTCCTAATTTTGAACGCCATATTTATACCAACTTTAGGCTTGTACTTCACCCGCGTGTTTTCAGCATGGAGTTATGTATGTCGTTTTCACGTGTCGTCAATGGAGCGACCATTAAATAAGTTCGATGAAGTCCAACGAGAGTCAAGTTTGATTCTCTGTCAAGATAATTTGTGACCTCTCGTTTGATTGCACCCGAACCATTTACCTCCGTGGAGATTTGCTTTCATACATTTATTCCATGCAAACTGCAGAAGTTAAACCGCGAAAAAGCCAATTTTCATGATTTGTATTTTGTAATCACTCCGTTTAAAGAATGAGAAATATTTCTTACATGTTATCTCAATAAACAGTTTTTTTTTTCACATTTGGATATATAACGCGAAACTTCAGATCACTTTCTTCTTTGACTCAAAGATTGGCCGAGTGATTACAGATCCTAACTACGAAACCAAGAGTCGCGTGTTTAGTTCCCGCCAGGGACAAATATTTGTATGTATGAGCATGTCTGTTTGTTCTTACTTGCTTGCTTTGGGACTGAATGGTGTTGTGTGGGATGTCTCAGGTATTATTATTATCTATTATTACTTTCTTCACTGAACCACATTAATATCTATTCAATAATGAAATGGTCGCCATTTCAGCCGCTCGACATCAGCATCTGTATATCCTCTCCCTAGATCTCCACAACACATGATCTTGGGGCGACTGTAACCAACAGTGACCCCCCGACTTTATTAGGTCGTCTTTAGTGGGGAATCGTCCCACGCTATGACATGTTCGTGGGTGCCATGAAAGAACTTTTCTTCCCCAACGGTTAACAAATGTAAAAGTCTAATCAAAATTGGTTTAGTTATTCTTGAGTTATAAGTATACAAATATGTCCTGATAGCCAAGCGGTGGCGAGCCCGTTCTTGATTAGAAGGTCATGGTTCGAAACCCAGAAATCGGCATGTACCAATGAGTTTTTTTTTAACTTAAGTACGTAATAATTATCATTGACTCCGTGCCTCGCAGAGCATGTTAAGCCGTCCGTCCCGGTTGCCGTCACCAGATGGCAACCAAAAAAACAAAAGAACAAGTGAACAAACATTCAAATCAACTCAAATCAAATAGCTTTTATTCCGCAGCTATGTAACATAATCTTGAAATACGTCATAAGAGTGAATTTATTACAATTTAGTACTTTGTGGAAAAACGTCACCACAAAGGCGCATTCAAAAAGTACTAGTTCCTCTCAGAAGAATATGCAAGAAACTGAGGGACGCTCTTTGTAACAAAATTATAAACAATTTTTTAACAATAAGTGCTTAAAGATTAATATTGTTGAAACAAACTGATAGGCGAGCGGCTTACACCCGTGAATTTTCATCATCTAAGTAGTCCAATACTTTATAATAAAGCTTTTGCATAAAGCTTTCGTTTTATTGTAGTTTTATATTTGCTTAGAGGTAGAGCTTGAATGTCAACTGGAATGTTATTGTAAAAGCGTATACATTGCAAGGTGAAAAGATTTATGATTTTGTTGAGGCGGTTTACATAGCAAGTTTATCTTTGTTTCTTGTATTAACATTATGCCGATCACAATTTTTTTTAATAATACAAAAAAATTTACGTACACTTTGTTTTGAAAATATATGTTGAAAGAGCAAAGCCATTATTTTAATTTTCTTAAACTTGTCTTTAAGTGATACTTTAGGTCATAGTTTATAAATTGGTAGAACAGCTCGCTTCTGCAACACAAAGATTGTATTCACATTGTCAGCGTGTCCAAATATAATTCTGAAATATAAATAGGATATCATTCAAGCTACACATTTAGTAGGAATACGTGATACATTAAAGTAACAAAGTAGGCTCACAACCCCTCGGGTGACATAACGAGTGGGCTTAATTACGAAGGGATTTTCACGCAGACATATACTTTTTTGTTGAAATAACATCGTTAGAGACGAAAAATATTTAGTTCTGATAACAGCTATAATAAAATCTTCTCGATGTTATTTACGTACATCAATTCTGAGATCTTGTTTAGAACGTTTCTAATATTTGAACTTAAAAAAATTGTTATATAATATTTTTTAAATGTCATGATTTGACATATTTTATTTAAAAAATATTACTTTAGAGTCGTTCAGACTAAACAAGTCTTCAAAATAAAACACATGAAAATCTTTGATATATTATTATATGGATGCGGCATCTCCATAGTTACTCATGGTCACACAACTCCATAGACCTAACAGTTTTTCCATAACCTTCCTTTGTTTTTGTTTGAATGAAATTTGGCCCATACCTAACTATGATAACAACTGATTTATAGGTAGTGATGTGTAACTATAATGCCGCAGACACAGAAATTTAGCCAAAAGCCATCCTAATATCCAATAATAATACTTGTGATATTTCACACAGCACCATCTAGTCCCAAACTAAGCAAAGCTTGGATCATGGGCACTAGTCTACTGATATATATACTTTAATATTCGTTATAACAGAACATATACCTATAGATACTTTTACAACCAGACACAGAACAAATGAACATGTTTATGCACACAAATATTTGCCCAGGGCGGGAATCGAACTCGCGACCTTCGGTTCTGCAGTTAGTGTCTCTAATCACTTGACTGATCGGTCAGTCAATTGGATTGAACAAGCTTTCAATTGAAAAACCAACCTGAAACCATTTGGGAGATACAATGCCGCAGTAGACACACAACAGACAGACAATTAGAAATATAGCTAAGAATCATCCCGATTTAACCTGCTTTCTATCCGTTTAGGAACAACGGTACCACTGACACATACCGCCACACAGACATACACAGATACAAACTTATAAAACCCCCAGTTTTTGACGTTGGGGATTAAAATGAAAATAGTCTTTCACCAGCAAGCTTGGTGATTATTTACTCTGCCCTTATACATTCACAGCAAGATATGGACAGAACAAGGTAAACAGTGTGTTACAATGTCGCCTCGAAGACGATCCCGCACACTAAAGTTTGGACCAACGGACCAACGCAAATACGCTTTTGACATCGTCGGACGCAAACCTTCACTTTGTTCCCAATCCCAGTTTCCAATAATACCTTAGTTGTATAATATGTTAACTGTGGTAATTATTTGAAGTTCTAAAAGATAGCGTTAGTTTTTAAGGTTTCGTATCCAAAGGTTACCAACGGTAACGCTATTAATAAGATTCCGCTGTCCGTCCGTCCCTACGTCCGTCACAGCGCTGTAGTCTGAAACGACACTTGAAATTCTCATGGAGTATGTACTACTCCATGAGAAGACCGCTATAACAACAAATAATAAAAATGAAATATAATTAAAAATTAAAGGGGATCCTCATAAGGGTGGTCCATTAATCACGTGAGGCTCGAAAGGGGTGAGGGGGTTCGTCAAAAATCACGAAATATCACAAGGAGGGAGAGGGTTGTAGTGAGGTATGACGTGTATTTATTTTGTCGTTGCATACGTGATTTCTAAACAACCGCTCACTAACCGCCCGGCTCGGCTTACCTGTATATAAATATAATATTTTGAAATTTTTGAGGTACTTTGTACTTTAATAATACTCGTTATTTTGGGTGGGGGAAGTCAGTCTTAAACCTCACAACGTATCCCAAGGGCTGAAAAAAGCTAAAAAACATCACGTGATTAATGGACGACCCCATAAAAGAAACGTTTTTTAATATTGTACGGTTGTGGTACGGAATCCTTCGTGTGCGAGTCCAATTCGCACTTAGCCAATATTTTTTTTATTTATTTTATTACGATCTTTATAATCTGTACCAAATTGAAGTCGTTATAACTATGGAGCCAAAAACTTTTGTTTTTACCTAATTATTGCTAGTTTAAATATGACTAAAGCACCGATAATATCACCATGCGTTGTATATCATAATAAAAGGGGCTCAGTGAGTCAATTCCTCGCCAGCCGTAGGACAATATAAAAATAACATTCGTTAAAGGGAAATTGAAAAAGCTGATACGTCGACGAAACACTTTGTCGTGGAAAGAAAAAAGCAATTACTCGATAAGAAACATAAAGCGGAGGTGTAATGGAAGTTCTTAGAGACGAGTTTCTCCCAATTTCGGAAAATTCTGTTTCGCGTCGTAGTAATTTATTCTTTGTGAGATCAAAGGTTTCCTCGTATGTACAAATTGGGCCGGATCTTTGGCAGCACCGCGGGCGAAAGGAGCACTAGCTTGCGGTTTGGACACGTGTCATTTAGCCAAAGAAAGGAAACTCGTTGGAACGAATTTAGTAATCATACTAATTTAAAAGGTTAAGTTCATAATGACGTAAAGAGAATGTTTTTGCCATAAATGAAATTTATGATGATGCGACTATCTATCTATCGGTACAAGTTTTTCACAAGTTAAATATTCATCACAATGTAGCCTATTTATTCGTTTGTCGTATACAATTTATAATTTAGATTTTCTGAATACCATCTTAGGTGATGCCAACGTATAAAAACGATTCCTCCAAGGACGTTAAAAACACACGAGTCATTTTTCCTATGTAAATTCATATCATAAAATTATTTCATTTTATTTTAATAATTTGTACGAACTCTACCAACATTCATAATTCGTAACACTCCCATAGGCAACATTTCATGTATAGGTAACAGATTTTTCGGTTACTTCCTCTAACTTACACAGCTGAAATATTACACACATATTTCCAATAATTAACTCCTCAAAGGTTAATCAATCGACTTGAAATTTTACATATATGGATGATGGTACCATCGAGCTGATGTAGTGGTGAAGCGGAAAAGTATATTAACAGACCCTTCAATAATAATGCGGTAATAAAACCTGGGACATCCCACAAAGCGCCATCTAATCTTAAAGTAAGCAAGTATTATGCTAATATTATAGGGTACTAGACAACTGATAGACATATTTAAATATCCTTTATAATAGTACTAGCGCCCCGCCCCGTCTTCGCACGGGTAGCATATATGCCGTAGTTCTTGTTTTCTGTCGTAGTATCGTATCAGCTTGTTGCGTCGAACATGTGGATTAGATTTAATTAGATTTAAATGTGATAGCCCAAAGCGCAACGAACCTGTCTCAAATTTATAAGGCCCCATAGGGCCATGGTTCGAACCCGGGCGTGTACCAATGAGTTTTTCTAACTTAAGTACATAACTATCACTGACTCCGTGCCTCGGAGAGCACGTTAAGCAGTCGGTCCCGGACGCTGTCAACAGATGGCGGTCGTTACAATCCCCAACCCGCAGTGGAGTAGCGTGGTGGATTTAAGCTCCAAACCCCCCTCCTCAACCTGGGGGAGGCCTAAAGTAGACTAGGTCAAGTGTAAAAAAGAATTGAAAATTTTCATGCATACGCCGAGAATATGTGTGTAAATTATGGGAAAATAAATGGTGTTATTTCATTGTGATTGTTATGTTCAGCGAAATAAACTTATGAAGACAGCATCATAAGTTTTATTGTCACACACGGAACCCGCGAAGCCGAGACATCATTCTCGTTATCTGTATGTATGTATGTATGGCGCCCAGGGTGGGGGAACAGAGCGAACATAATACAGACTCCTTTGTATTTACCAGACATATTAAAACGGCAAATAAAATAGTCAATATTTCAAAGCCATAACATCACAGTGCCGCACTGGCCCACAATAAAAGTTAGTTAACGACTGCGCCGCTCTATCTGCGACTCTCAAATATGGCACGCATAAAATTCACGTAAAAATTAACTGTTACCAATAATAGCCACGGCCACCGCTAAACTTTGTGACACTCTGTTGCGGCTTTTAGGACTTTCTAATTCATCGCACGAGGTCAGCGCGTTCGTATGGATAGCCGTATATTTTTAGTAATTTATTTAAGAATACCAAAATCATACTCAAATTATGCACATAGAAATACCGCGTAAAAATGTGAACAAGAAAATATACTCTACAGAGCCGACAGAACATATATACGCCATTTGATGTTCCAAAATATTCAAAACGTAAAATCCAGCATGACGTACATAAAAGTACGAATTGACTAGAAACCCTCTTCTGCGCTTACCGTCTAACCACTCATATTTTAGCTGGCTGGTATGTACCCGTTGCAAGATGGCGAGTTTCAGTCCGAGTTTAGTCCGTGGTCTCCGCGCGCCGTCCTTCGCGAAGTTGCGTTTGATATTTTCGATACTGTGAAGTGACATTTCTGACTCTATTAAAACCAAACGCTGCTGCCAAATTTATTTACTCTACGGTGACGTACATGTAAAATTCGTGCTAAAAAAAAAAAACAAATACTTAATGATTTTGACGTTCCATTTCATGCGTAATTTCATAAAATGTAGACCGTTTGATGACCGCTTAGCCTGTGGGCAGTGACCTTGCCTACGAAGCTGGAGTCGGGGCAGTATTTATATGATGAATATTAATACTGGCACCGGGTCTTGGTTGTTACATGTATGTGGTGTCTTCGCTTTGTACCCAAAATACAAGCTAATGCTTAGTTTGGGACCTAGACGTTGTTGTGATTGTATGTGTTATTGTTGTTATTATTATTGTCTAAAACAAAAATTATAACAATAATCATAATGAAGTATGGTTTGTCTAATCATTGAGCTTGGCATTTCGCTCACGTTTTCGACTGTTTTGAAGTATGACACGCCCAAACTTGTTTTTTAAAGCAGAATTATTCTGCTTTAAAAGACTAAATATATATCAAGCGTTGAATTCAAAGCTTACTTAAATACAAAGTTCTTTTCTGGTTGAGTGATACCGAAGTATAATAAAAAAACGAACAGCACAGTTGCCATAACGTAATTCTTTGCTTCTGACTGTAGATCTTAATTTATAAAAAGCTCTAACAGCTCTTTTTTGTAAAACGAATATTGCTTGAATGGCGGCGTAGTATGTAGAATGTTTGATAAAAACTCTAAAATAATCGTACATAAAGATGTGTTTTAACAGTGAAGAGTTATTTATATTGGTGCCAGAAAGCCCAGATATTTACCCGCACGACGAAACTTTACGAAGTTATTTTCATCTTCGCCACAACACATGGCTTTATTTGTTTGCCTGTTTAATTTAGTGAATATTGATCGATAATAATAATAATAACACTAGTCTAGGTCCCAAACTAAGCATTAGCTTGTATTTTAGGTACCAAGCGAAGACAACTCATACATATAACAACCAAGACCCGGTGCCAGTATTAATATTCATCATATAAATACTGACCCGACCTGGGATTCGAACCCGGGACCTCCAGCTTCGCAGGCAGGGTTGCTGCCCACTAGGCTAAGCGGTCGTCGATATTTAATTGATAGCTTTCTCTTTATGAGAAATCGATTATATGTTCTAAAATACACCATTATTATTATTTTACAAGAAGATTAATTTATTTCAGCATAAAGCTGGCAAAAACTACATTTATTTTTGTTATTATTAAAAATGTAACTGTATTGAATAAATGCTTCAACTGTATGGAATCTGGAATCAGTACTGCAGTAAATAAAAAATGTAAACAATTACAATCACGCATAGTTTATCCCTCGATGTGTTATCATTGATCTCGGACACTTCTCTGAAGAAGAAGCGGCCGCAAATCAACTGGCGTACAACAAACGTGTGCGATGAACAAAATGTAGTCGTCCCGAATCCACAAGTTCGTTTGACCCGTCTCCCGAACTACACAGTATCGGCCGTAAAAACAATTGTAAGCAATAAAATCTGTCCGCGCAACAAGTATAAGCTTGGATTCATATAAATGAATTTTTACAATGTCATCGCGAGACATATGTCCCGACTGTGCGTAATGAAACTGTCCCAAAGAAATTTATGCTCCTCATATAAAGTTGGGCTTTAAAGAATAGATTTGGCGATAAACTGAACTTTACGAGTCCTTATGGACAGACGACGCGCGACACGGCGACGACGCCAGGACATGACAACTATTTAGCTTAAAAAAACCGTGTCACTTAAAAGGTAGCGTAATAGGTGGACTTGGAAAAGATATAGCGGCCGTCGTTGGTTATAGGTGGCCAGAGGTCGTGATGATAATGCTTATAACTGATAATATGCAAAAATGTTTTCATTTGTTTGTTTGTCATTGCGTGGAGGTTGAAATAACGGAGAGTAACGTAGGTTATCTTAAGGTAGGTCCGCGTAATTTATCCTAATCGTAAGTTTCCATGGGATACAAAATCTATGAAAATTCCAAATGATTTGACTAACAATAAAGCTTCGAGACGTGTTGTGAAATAGAAACAATAGAGAGATAAAATATTTAGTATGAAGCATGCGTTCTTTCGGATTCCGTACCCTATTACTAAAGTTTCGTTGTCTGTCCGTCCGTCTGTCACAGGGTTGTATCGTCTGAACCGTAATAGGCAGACACTTGAAATTTTCACAGAATATGTAATATTATGTCCATTATAACAACAAATGATTTGTTTGTTGAGGTTTTTTTATACTGTACGGTGGTACGGATCCCTTCGTGTGCGAATCTGACTCGCACTTAGCCGGTTTGTTGCTAAAATCTGTTCAAGAAAAACGTTAAGGTAATATACGCAATGTGCGCATTTATAAGTCACCTGAAACCATACAAGCAACTTCGCTATCAAACCCAATATATTTGATTCTCAACACAACATTCTCTTAATTCTCCACGAATTACGAATGCCTTAATACGCGCGACCCTAAAACAGATTTTCAGCAGACGTATATCAACTGAAAGGGTTTTGTGGTCGTATTGGAAGTGGAAACAATCTACGTACAGCACGCACTCGCTCACAATTCAGTTTCACCTCAGTTTTAAAAGTGTGAGGTGTTTTGGGGTCGGCCGCGCATGTATTATGCATGCTAATTTATCGCCGCGGGTCGCACCACACCCATGCGACCCTCCGGCGAGGATTAAAACATCTCAACTGAATTTATTTCAGAATTTCCAACCTTACTCAATTTTCCGTATGAACTGATATGCTTGTTAATTTTTTCAAATTATGGTTTCGAAAATGTAAAAAACTCCGAAACGTGGTAGCTCAATAGAAAACGCATTAAAATAAAAAACACTGGTGGCTTTTCACTACAATACATTGGTTCGAGCTCGTATTTGGCTAAACTGTACATAGTAGAAAAGAAATGTATTTTTTAAATTCTGATTAGATTTTCAACAAATATGGAGACCGTGACATTTAAGTAAAAAATTGACAATTTTTCTCATTGGTTCTAAATGTAGGTGTTAATATATTTATGAATAATTTTATTTCTATGAACAAACCGCGTTGAATAGTAAGGGTCCTTCGAATCGATTTTCCGATTTAAATTGTTTTACAGATAATTAAATTATTTTTTTTAAACTGGTATAAAAAAAACCAAATTGATATAATCTAGTCACCTCTTTCAGATAATTTCATTAATAACCGATAATCACGGACATTCGTTACTATAGGAGAAATTTTCGTGATTGTAAGAAGAGTTAAGCACTTCTATTTTACGTACAGTTACGGTCACTTAATTGTAAAAACAAAGTTAATAACATGTATAAAGTGAAGATTAACCGACTTCATAATTTCCTTAACTGAAAATTTGTGTTACACTTCTCGTAAAATCGTACAAG
Source organism: Luffia ferchaultella (assembly GCA_949709985.1). NCBI lineage: Eukaryota > Metazoa > Arthropoda > Insecta > Lepidoptera > Psychidae > Luffia > Luffia ferchaultella. The sequence goes on along the minus strand of OX453255.1, from coordinate 906,062 downwards.
TGTTAACTGTAAATCACAGGTGAAAAAAAGATCGGTTACTTATAAGTAATTATTTAAATTCCACCAGTGAATTGCGGTTGAGGTACATTTGACTATGAATTAAGCAGTTACGGTTTTCGATTAGCTGAACCGGTGTTTTTATAAAACTTATGAGTTTATATATAAATTTCCTTTCTATTTTGTAAACGTCATATTCTAAAAGTGAATGAAATGAATGAAATGAAATTAATGAATGAAACTAATTCTTTTATAAATATTTATTTACTCTTAGAATACAACGTTAACGAGGTAGAATTAATATCATTGTGGGATAACATCGTGAAATGAGAGTAACTGTAAAACTCGAATTAGGTACATTTGTCTTTTGGAACTAAATTTACGGTAAAACTAAGTTTGAAATAACAGAAAATGTTTAAAGGAAATTATCTGATACCTTAATACAGAATTAAAGTTAAGCTAAACTGTAAATGTCAAACAGGTAAACCGAGATTAATAATTTTCCTTGACTCGGTTTTTAAAAAAAAATTAAGAAATGCTCAGATACATATACATTAGCTTTAAATTACAGTTAAGACTAATCGACATTTACAGATATAGAAATAATATTCCAGTGTAATTCCAATTATCGGTTACGTTTAACTTTGATTTCCAACTGCCTAACTTTATTTCTAACTTGTTAACTGTTAAGCCTTAAGTTAAGTACGGGTGGTTAACTGTCAATTTTTCTCCCAGAGTAAGAAAGAGTATTATAGAAATTATTTTGTTGAAATTGTAATAAATTCCTAATTGGCCGAGTGGTTAGAGACCCTAACTGTAGAACCGAAGGTCGTGCACAAAAAAAAAAAACAGAATTCTGATATCAATGCACATCGCATTGGTCCAAGAATATACTGTATTTGTATATATTGAAGACTATATTTTCTTGATACCAGAATTCTTTTTTTTCTGTGTGGGTTCAATTCCTGCCAAACAAATATTTGTGTGTATGAACACATCTATTTATTCTGTGTCTGGGTATAAAATGTCTATTTATGTATACATTATAAACATATTTCAATATGTAACTCAGTTGCCTAGTACCCATAATACAAGCATAATATTTACTATTTATTTATTATAAATATTGAACTCAACTCACAGGAATGGTAAGCCATGTGTCACCCACTCGTACATCTTTTACACCTTTTATGGCGAAATAGCTCAAGAAACCGCATTTAATATTCACAAAGGCAGATGACACAAAGAGAAATCCAAATATTCAGCACTCACTCGACTGATGTGTATTTGAAAAATGCAATCAAAAATGACATGTGATATTTTTGTTTATATTTCTCACTCGTAAACAACAAACTTTCAAAGTATTTTCCAATAATATTTTCACTGTTGTTGACGCAGCTGATAACCAACTAATATTATTATTTAATAATCCCTCTTAATCAATTACTATTAGTCTACAAAAATTACTACCCGTTGTGTGTACTACGTATATAAATAGCGCACCAATCAGCATGTACCTCCAAGAGCTTTACCATTCTCTGAAACTTTGGAGCTATAGTCCGTTAAGCTCCGAGACCTTTTAAATTTTGGACATCCATTCGACATTCATAAATAATTCTATGAGTCCCACCACCAACGGCGTAGTTGTTTTGTTGTGACTTTATCGGATGCCTTGGACGTTGCTCGCTTAAGTGAATTTGTGTACATGAAATCATGTAAAGTTAAAAAAAATTGGATGATATACTCAAGGGATGTTCTTTAACCTCGAATTATTTCACAAACACAAATAGCAATACACACACTTAAATCGACTGCACGATTTGCCGTGTGGTTACAGACCCTAATTGCGGAGCCAGGGGTGGCGGGTTCGATTCTCGCATGATCTCGCAAGTATTTGTGTGCATGAACATGTTTATTTGTTTTGTATCTGGCTTTAAAAGGTATTTATAAATGTATATATTATAAAGAATATTTATATATGTATTACAGTTGTCTGGTACTCAAGCATAGTATTTGTTTACCAGACATTATTATATATTCCATTAACTTTTTTCTAATGAATTAAATATATGTATGCGTATTGCTAGTGCACACCAACTTCGTTCGCGTGTGCTAAAAGTTTATTGCTTCGGCTTTAATAGAAATATTAATAAACAAATACTTATTACACCTAAAGCTATTATTTTAACATAATCTAATATGATTACCATTATCAAAGGATTCTTTACTTTTCACTACTTTCTTCCCCGCCGCCCTTGCTCTTTTAAAATTAAAATAAAAGTCTTATGCAAATCGCTACTTACACGCTTATCTAAAGCCATTTTTACACACAGCAAAAATCCTTTTCAAGGGTAGGCACCTAATCTAAAATCTAATTTTCCACCCCACTATTTGTGAAATAATTCGTTATCAAAAAAATCCCTTAAATTTTAATACTTGTGCGTATATGTTTACCAACGTAGAATTCAAAATATCTAGTTATTTTTAAATGACAGCAACTTATATACTTAGCTTAATCAAGTTAAAATTCTGTTATGGCAGACCAGCAGATGAAATTTAAATGCGTTATTTCCGTAAATAAAAATTAACTTCTGTTAAAATAATAAAAAGCGGTCAAGTGCGAGCCGTACTTCGATCGATTAAAGTTCCGTACATATGATCAATTAACTTTTTAGGGTTCCGTACCCAAAGAGTACATTAGTACTCTTAACTCTGTTAATAAGATTCTGCTGTCCGTCCGTTTGTCTGTCACAGGGGCTGTATCGTTTGAACCGTAATAAGTAGACACTTGAAATATTCACAGAGTGGGGGTCCCAATACAAGAAACGTGTTTTTTTTTATTGTACGGAGGTACGAAACCCTTCGTGTGCGAATCTAATTCGCACTTATTTTAATTAATTTTTTTTTTTTTATATTAATTTCATCTACCATAGACTCGAAGTCCATGTTCTTATATGAGCTGTAATACTAGATTCTATGAGCAAATTTAGCACATGCACCGCGTTTGCAGTGTTCTCTTGCGTCAGTGAGTTTGCCCTACCTATATCCTATTTTCTATCTAATCATATATATATACATGCATATTAATTTTTTTTTTGTTTTTTTTTTTTTAATACTTATTTTTTTCTCTTTCTTATAAAATGTTTACATTTATGACACTTTTATGTTTTAAGCACACCCGAGCTGGCCCAATCCCCCCACGCAGCGCCTGTTCACAGACATGGCGAGAAGAAGCAGCCGTCACCCTGCTCAACCATTTTTGAGGGAACAGAATATTTTAATTAATTTAATAACCTTTTTTCCGAGTGTCAAAGAAATAATATCATTTATTTTAGTCACAACTTATAAAATATGTGATGAATCTTCGTTTTCATTATTTATTGTATAAATACCATAGAGTAAATAAATTTGACAACAGTGTTTGGTTTTAATAGAGTCAAATGTCACTTCATAGTATCTAAGTGACATTACACAATTTTGCGGGGTTGAAGATCGGCGCGCGGGGATTTTGCGGGGATAAAGACTGGCGCGGGGGAACTTAGCACACTGAAATTCACCATCTGACACGAGCTAGCTAGAGTATGAGTGGTTAGACGATAAACGCAGAAGAGGGCTTTAAGTCGATTCGTACTTTTATGACAAATACAATATATGGTATACTATAATATCCAAAATTCATAATTCCCAACTGGTTTAATTTTATGCGGTAACAACGTAACAAAAGTGGTCTAAAACTGACAAATCTGACGGCGGACCTCGGCGACAACCGACTTCTTTATTTTTGATGACAAAAAATATACATGTAATTATAATTTTATTGTTTTTGGTTAATCTTATGCATAGGCCTCTGCAATACAGCCTGTGCCCAGTGTGAAGGTCTTTAGAAAACTAGTTTGTTAATATATATGGCAAATAAATTATTTCTTTTTTTTGCTATTTCTATGTTCTTTATATGACACACCACGTGCTAGAGTATGGACCTCCTGAAAAATAATTTAGGTTAATTTCTAAATCAATATACAGTTTTGGGTCAACATTCTATAGAAAATATCAAAATTGCAGGTTTACGAGTTAGAGACCCGTAACATACGGACGGACAAACGGAGTGAAAGTAATAAAACTCCATTTTGCCCTTGGCTACGAAACCCTAAAAAATCGATTTTATTTATATTTGGTCTTGGTGGAAAACGACATCATACATTACTTTAATTGTTTGAAGAAATAGCGTTGTATTGCTTAGTATTCGATAGAACGAAAATGCACGTTTAGGTCATTAGTTTAAAGATAAAATTTGAACGAACCAAAAAAATCAGGGCCAGTACTCGTGTAGGTAGGTATATAGTGCATATGTTTAACAGCCGAGTTGTGACCTGTTTTTTTTCCACTATTTCACTACACTTTTACGATCGCGTAATGTTAGTTTTACGATGACACTAAATCCGAGGGGTTTTTAAATTATTAATATAATAACAACACACGTGCGACTCGTTACGGACACGAACCGACTAACGACAGTCTCTACAATGACATTTCTGCGTATTTGTCAATATTTTATATTAAATGTACTCCGGAAACGCCGTTCTAGGGATCCGCTTTCTTATTACAAAAATATTAATAAAATATAATAAATAATAACTTATAACCCATTAAAGAATACTCATTTCTCAGTCTATCCAGCCGTCCGTCTGTCACAGGCATTTATCTTAGAAACGTTTGCCATAATAACTTGAGCGTCGATAAACGTCATGTTGACCCTCACATATTTGGATACCACTAATTGAAAAATAATCGCAAAGAAACTTCATAGAGCAAAATGTACAGTCGAAAAAAGTACATAATTTAGTTGCGCCCGATACCATATGAAAGAACTAGATGAGTATAATATATTTATTAAACAATCGCCATGCTTACTTTTCGATTTATTGTCATAATCGCCGATAATTTCACCGTTTCACCCCTACTCTGTTTCCAAAGATTGAAGTCGGAAAAATCTGAATTAATTCTGATTTATGTAGTTTTATCTACATTTTACAAATAAAATTTATAGCAGTTATTAGCATTTCATAGACTTCGTGAAAAATCGGAAAACAATTTTTCCTGCTTTTCCTATATTCGCATAACTGCTATTCCTTCTGTTTACTTACGAATTTCTCAAGAATCATAAAATCCTCAAAATTAAGCAACTTTCCTATAGATATCTAAAAATAACGTGAGAAGATTTTCGCAAGGAATAATATTCAGCGATATATATAAAAGAGTCAGAAAGAGTGCGGCGCCTTCTGTGCGTGAATTTGACTCACACTTGGCATTTTTTTGGCATATGCAAGAGGTACATGACCTGCCGCTTCTACAAACCTACTTAAGGAATCAGCCACCAAAGTAATATTATTATACTACAACAAACACATGGAGTTATTACTTTTGAATGGTGAGAAATGCATGAAACTAATGACGTTTTCCAATTCCCTTAGTACTGGAGTACAAAACGTGGAATCAAAAAACAAATCGCAAGATTATTCCCTAACTCCTATCTGTTAAAGAGTGCTGTTGTATCCATAATACGTTTAGCAGCATTAGATGATGATTTCCAGAACCAAACACCTAAATAACTAAAAAATAAATCTCAAACACACTATGCATGGGGTTCCATCATCAGATCCTGACTTGGTGACAATGGGAGTGTACTTTTTCAAACAAAAAATAATTTTCACAAGTCGGTCATAATTGGCAAAATGACCGTAACAAGATATAAATAAAAACATACAATTGACTCGAGAACTCCTCCCTTTTGAAGTCAAAAGTAAAAAATGAATTGTGACAGATGAAATGATACACCCCTCTAGGATACAGCTGGAGGTTATTACAAACGTAAATTAATTTAGACTAAATGCGATGTTCTTAGATTGACAGCTGACCTGGGGACCACGGTGGGAGACTGTTCTATGCTAAGAGCTGAAATCAGTTCAGGGTAGATCATTGCCTATGTTTAGCAGTGGGCAGTAACAGGCTGAGACGACGACAAAATACAGTAATAAAGGCGTTATTTATTTATTTGATCGACGCACGTGTTCTTCGACTAATAACAGACGTTTATGCGCCGTCGCAACCGATAAACCCAGAACGCGTATAATAAAACATAGTTTAGGGTGTCGTCGCGCGTGCGCTGTGGACTTTAATGGGGCATTTCTCAAGTTCGTCTAATTACGTTGGATTCGTTTGTACTGCGCCTGCGTCGCCACCGTTTCCGCTTTTATTATTGTAGGCCAGTTGAAACATACTAGAGTTTGCGAAAAATTCTCCTGTTCCTATACCTTAGAAATTTTGAATGTATGTAAATGAAATTATAATACCTAAATGGTTGTGTTGACTCCTATCTTGAGGAAGGTTAGCCTATCTGGATTCTCCACATAAATGAATCTACACAGACTGAGTTAAATATTATTTTATTATTACCACGTTTTGTTACAGTAGTAGGAACTAATTCTAGGTACACTTTTAAAGTTATTTGTTAAAATTAGATAATTCTACTATGCTAAATAAATATGTTAAAATTATATAACTACTGAGAGAGCGAGTTGAGCGATAGAGCGTTGACACATAAAAATATGTTACTTTGTCGGGCAATAAGTACAAACTCTCTATTTTTCGGACCGAAATCTTTTTAGTAATCGAGTCGTGGGAATCGAGCGAGTAGCCTCAGAGATGATGATTTCTTTGTAGAAATTCAAAATGGCGTTTGATCTTCGCTTAGCGTTAGTTTCTCACGTCGTAAAACCTTAAACTTACAATAGATATTTTTATTACAACAACCTAAAACAACTGTAAAGATAGAAACAGGGTGTCTTAACAAAATATGCGATAACAGTTATGAGTAAAAGAAATTAGGTGGGAACTTTATAAGTCCCGACAAAAGACAATAATGTTAGTTGGGGTTCAAGAATAATAATAATAATATAATCCTTAAATGCTATTTCTATGGGTTGCCGCCAAAATCATAGTCGGCTTCGAAATCCTTAATCTACTCTTTCCGAAATTATTACCTTACCAACCACCTTAAAGTTCTGGAACGCCAGATAACTCACATAATCAAAATAAAAACAAAATACCCGCGCTACAAAAAAAAAACACTTGAAATTTTATAACCTGTGTAATACCGCTGAACATTATTAATTTGAGTACCATAAACTGTGTGTGTCCGAACGAACTTTAATTTGTGTTGTGAAGACGGCACCAAAACTGGACTTTGGAGAAGTCCCTTCTTTTCCTATAGTTCTGCAACCACTCTCGCCAGGTCCTTCGGCTTGCGATCGGCAATTCAGGCCGACTTTGAGCAAAAAGGTAAATTATATTTAAACCAATGGATTCAGCATTTATGTAGGTGTAGTGTCCATGACATCCCTAAGCGCGCCTACACTATGTACATTAACAACTAAAGTAAATATCAAAACTTATGTGAGCTGTGCCACCACAAAACGAGTTTTATAACGACGAAATGTGAAAAAGCAATAACGCTCGTTGCGCACGACACACTCATACGAAGTATCGCGACCAAAAACTTTTTTGTAATCTTTCGATGAATATACACCTAAGTTGAGTCACGTGTGACGGTTCACGCATTTATTGTAACGCGTGACGTACCGCCGTGATCGCTGTGGATGTCATGTGACACTCCCACCCTTCCTTTGGTGGACTTACCGCGCTCGAATAAGTTATGTTATTGAAATTAAGTTAAATACACGGTCGAGAGCGATGGGGCTCACGCCCTGAGGGTTCCGTGCCCACTATATTACGTAAAGTGAATGTCTATTTTACATTTTGAAGCGCCAACCCTGAAAATTATAAAACACAAGTTTTAACATTTTTCCTTTGCTTGCCCTATTTATTTATTATTATAAAGTAAATTTACAACTATAAATGGTTGAAAAACTTTAAGTATAACAATGATACATTTTTCAAGGTCAATAACAAGTTTACCTAAATCACATATTTTTAATTAAATTACATTTGATTTCATTAATGAATATTTATGTCAGTTTAAATTGTTTAGTAATCTATTTGCACAACACTCTAACAACTTTGACAACTTTTTCAATAAAAATCTGCTCTGTGCAACACCCGATTTACCACGGGGCCGCAGATCTCAGCATTCGATCAGCTAGCCCTTCCTGAGAAAAATGTCTTGACGGACCAACAGACGAACAACAAAGTGATACAGATTCCACTTTTTCACCATTTGATGTGCAGAATTCTAAAAACTGTTGAAAAACAGTTCTCTTCATCGCACATGGGTAAAGTTTTTTTTCGATTTCCGACATTAATACTCTAACCGCAGTTAGTCCTATAAGCTCTTGATTCTTTTAAAAACACGATCGTTTGACCTCATACCAATCCATACAAAGAAAAAAGTTAGAATCAAATTGCCCTTTCTCTGGCCGGCCGTACAATGTTTTCATAATTTATGAGTACACATTTAAAAGACCCTCAAAGTGAGGGACAATCTCTTGAAAAGATTTTCTAGCCACAATGGTACACAAGTAGCGGGTGTAACTGCCCCGTAAATCTGTCCTGCAGCATTAAAGGTGCTCACGTTCTAACATCTTCCGAAAAACTCACATCGAATCATTCAATCGTTGTTTGTTCTTCACTGTAGTTTCCGGAACAATACTACTGTTAAAAAAAAGTCATTGCCATTGACCGTAAATATAAAGTAAAAGTTAAAAAAATAAAGAACCGGATATAGAAGAGAGTTCACATAAATGGCACAGTATTCCAATCAGATTTGTTTCGCACCATTGAAATTTTACGCAATTTCAGGGTAGAGGGTGCGTGCATTTCCCGGCGCAGTATTATTGCAGATAACTCATCATAAATGTCATGTCATCGCACGGGTTCTGCGTGATTAATCCATCGGTTGCAAATGATTTATAGCATCAGCCGACGATGCTATAAAGTACGCCCTACTGTGGATGTTCTACTTCTTGAAAATAATTGCATCGTTATTTGACTCGTTACATTTCTAATGTGATCAAGTTTTACAATACTGTGCCATCTATGTAACGAACCAAATCAACTGAATACTCTTGTTCCTGAAATTCAGCTGTCTAATCCCAAAGTAAGCAAGTATTATACTTGTATTATGGTGTACTAGACTAGACAACTGGTAAACATACTTAAATATTGTTTTCGTAATGTATACATAGGTATATAGATACTTTTTACATCCATACACAGAAAAAATTGGCATGTTCATGCACACAAATATTTTTTTCCGAGTGGGAATTGAACCCGCGACCCTTGGCGCCGCAGTTAGAATCTATAACCACTCGGCCAATCGGTCAGATAGCTGTCAGTTGCGCCTTACAGAACACCAAAACGTACCGAGTTAATGAGTGTGGTTCGCTTTGATATACACTAAATTAGTGGAACAAAAATGTTAAATGCAGCTTATATATTTGTAACTTACAAATACATAAACTACTTCTAACATGTTCTAGCACTTTCCACAAGACTCGCACTATATACCTACATAATCTGTATTTAATTCAGTCAGTCCTGAAATGTTCAGTCATTTAAGGAGAAAATATCATTAAATGAATTCGGTTTGAACAGAACTAATCCAATAAGAAACAGCGTCTGCAGTGACCGGACCGTGTTCGCGCATCTGTGCCTTCTCACGTTAATTAATCCTTGTACAGTAGAATGATCAGATCACAGCCGTGAAATTGATTGAATCAATAATTAGTGACACCTATATTGTAACACACGAATGTCTCACACAACAATAATCAAAATACTTTCCTTGCAATACTTGACAACTGGCATTTTAAAATGATTTAATTTAATTTATTTATTAATTACTGTCATTAGTGTTCATTTTAATTTGTGTTAATTTATAGTTTTTCAACTTAAAACTTTACGTCCGACATTGATGAAACTATCACATTTAAATGGACGATTGGGATTATGGTTCAACATATTATAGAATATCTATTACTACGCTGATAGTTCGATCAAAAGCAATGCAGAGCAGATTCCACAAAAGAGATCTGAATGAAATTACGTTAGTAACATTTTATTTTGTTTATTAAAATAAAGCGATTTCTAACCGAATTGTAAATTTCTACAAAAAATAGATTGTTTATGATAACCGTTAGCAAATAACCTAATGGCTGAACCAAATCAAATCCAAAACATGACCTTAAAAAGGAGTTTACCCCCAGAAAGGTAATAATGACTTTTCGGCGGCCCAGTCGTGGTGTCGTCCACAATAGTTTTGTTAGACCCGGTGCATCTAACAGCTTTAGTCAATAACTTTCGACAATTATGGTGAAACTGGCACGAAAATAGCCTCGATTGGTCACCGGTCAACTGATTTTCACCATTACAGTTTCAAGATAATGCAAGGCTCGTACCCATTGCACAAGAAATCGTTTTACCTTTGAGCTACCTTTTTAGTGTTAGTTTGTCTTCTTCAGCGCTATTCGTGACGTTAATATGAATAGTGGTCAACTGGCAGGCCGTAATGGTCAACTGGCTTCTTCTTCATCTGACTTAAGAACAAATTGAGGTAGATGAGTCATCCTATCCGTATTATAGTGGTATTTCTAAGCACTATCCAAGTTGCTAATATTAGCCGTATTCTTTTAAAATATCTCGCCATTTTGCGATTTCTGATATTGTTCCCCTATAATGTTAATTTCTATATCATTTAACTTTAGAATTTACTGCGATAGTTTAGTCATATTTTCTATATTGAATTCATCTTTTCAATCACTACTTATGTTATTAAAATCAGTGTCCTTTTTGACAAACTGGTAATTTTAATTTTGTGATATCGGTTAAGCTGTAGCTAGCTAAAATGTATTGAGGAAGCACAGTCATATTTTCATGATTCGCTCGTAGTTTGCCTTATCAAATATCTATACTATTTACATTGTTAATATTATGTTTTAGAACGTAATGTAAAACATATTAACAAACTTAAATAATATTAACAAACAACATGTAATTAGCAAAATTATTATTGGGTTGAAAGTGGATATGTGTGTTTATGCTTTCAATTCTTGGTTCGATTATTAAATACTTTACAGTAACACTTAGAGACAAATTTAAGGAAATTAATATAATTACATTGCCGTCTCAATATATATTTGAAAACATAATGTATGTAAAAAAATATTGGATCACTTAAAAAAAAAAATGTGGTCGGCGTATTATTAATGCAAGAAACAAAAAGAAACTTGCTAACCATGTCAGCCGTCTCAATAAAATTATAAAATCTTTTAAAGTGCAATGTGTACGTTTTTACAATAAGATCTCGGTTGACATTCAAGATCTATCTATCCCTTAACAAGTTTAAAACTACCATAAAACGAAAGCTTTATGCAAAAGCTTATTATAAAGTATCAGACTACTTAGATGATAAAAATCCATGGGTGTAAGCCGCTCGCCTATCGGTTTGTTTCAATAATATTAATCTTTAAACACTTATTTTTAATTTTTTTTTATAATTTTGTTAAAAAGAGCGTCATTTAGTTTCTTACTTAATATTCTGCGAGGGACCATCACTTTTCTGAATGCGTTTTTGTGGTGACATTTTTCCACAGAGTAATAACTTCATTCGTGTAACGTATTTCAAGATTATGTCACATAACTACGAAATAAAGATATTTGACTTTGCTTATTATTAATGTTTAATTGGTATGGTACCGAAAGCGAAATTTCTTAAGACAAATATTCTTTCAAGTATGGTGTTATCAAGTTAAAACTAAAAAATCCAAACAAAGTCGCCAGTAAACGTAAATGCTGAATATCCCTTAATGTAATCTTTGTCCCTGGTTTACGCTTAAGGTGAAGAAAACAGCCACAAACAGCTTCATAACTCGACTCGATCTCGTGAAGATATTTTTTTCACGCCGTTTTAATATCACGCTGTCACGATACGGGACTAAGTGGTGCTTTAGTGGCCGTTACCGTGTATCGGGGAGGCCACGTCCCATACCCCACCCTTCGATGGCCACCACCCTATTTTCGTGGAGCGGTTGCTTCAGCAAAAACGCAGATAGCCCCTTAATGCCCCCATGCTGTAAGATAATGACGTGATCAATTTCTTTGTTATTATCAGGGTCTGGCTTCCGAGTTCCGGGTCCAAAAGAGAACGTGTCCGACTTGATGTGTTCGCCGGAATTGAAACAACATGCTGTCTTTTTGTTTACAATTTAGTTTCAGCCATAAATTAATAATTACCGACCTACGCGTATTTGCGTAACCATCATGGACTTACAAAAACTACGGAAGCATCCGTTGATAGAAGCAATTATATCGGTAGCTCATACCTCGTACATTAATTTTTAATGCTAAACTTGTCACACACGGGCAATGATTGCAGTTTTCATGAGAACGGTCTTACGGCAGTAATAAATAAGTTATATATGAAACCATGCATCCGAATATTACTAGATGCAAACCCCGCGTGTACCCTCACATGCACAAAGTTGCGTATCTCTGATTCCATAGTTAAAACAGACACCACACTCTCTAATAATACGTCAACTTTATTACTCTACGGTTACCATCGTAGTCGCATTGTATTAAAAACCGTCTTATAGGTTATAGTATTCCTTACATACTTATTTAAAAATCCTTTTTGTTAACACTCCTGAATTAACAAAAAAAATTGCGAACATTCCTGAAGACTTCACTGAACGTCCGGTAATTAAGGTTGATTGAAATAATGCTGTCTTGTTCTGTGCTATTGTTCCAACTAGCCGTGCCCACACAAGCGGTACCGAAAACTAAATCGAAAGCGAATAACACGGCCTCATTTCAATGGATAATTTTAAAGTTTTAACATACGATTGATACGAGTAAGGTTCTAACATAGTTTTGACAGAGTTTGTATGTTGTTTATCTTGTTTCTAGCTTGCATCGAGCTCTGTGATCGAGGTGCCAAAACATAAAACGTACGCTGTTTATTAGCAAAAAAATGTTCATTTTAGCAGTCGAGTATAATATAATTAATCATCGAGCAACTCTAACTTGAGATGTTTTATTTTGTGTTTGTCATCTGTTAAGCTGGTGACTCAGCACGTAAAATAGGTTTACTATCTAGCACTTTCTTAGGTCTTAATTTTCGTAGGCGTTCTGTAATGTAGCTCTTGACATTTTGATACCTCTACGATGTTTTGTCACGTCCGTTTCAACGTCTGAGATACGAGGTCAAGACAATATCGTTATTGTCATACTGGGAGCGAGCGGAGACGCTTGTATCAAAGCGAGTACGGCAGACGATGTATTAAATTAAATTCCTATCAAAACTTTGCTAACCATAACACAAAAGGATCCGCGGAAGTTTGCTGAAACAGAGGAAAAAGGAGAGATAAGTCCCGGCGATGTCTCGACGGGGAGGAATAATGAAAGTTGCGAATATTCGAGGGGGAATTTTATAATAACCCTCTCAGTGGCTGATATCGATTTGTTCTTAGGCACGATTCGTGAGAAAGGCGTGTAGCCTGCGATCGTATCTGTCATAATATTAACACTAAATATGCACGAAAAGCTGGCGAGGTGTTTCGGCCGTGTCATGTGTATGAATTCCGGGCTGACGTAGTATGGCCCGATGGCTCCTAGACGCTCGATATCCAAGATTCATAATTTTTTTTTTAAATTACTTAAAATCTTTTAATTTTTAATTATTTCTTCAATAACCTATCAGGAAACATAAATACTCGACGGAAAAACAATAATTAAGACTATAAAAGTGCGTAGAATCTATTATTATGGACTTAAGCTAAAAATAAAAATACCTCATCTACTCCATGCAGCATATGACTACAATGAAAATAAAATAAAAATAGGTTGTCCTATTTATATATGGAAATGCTCCCTAAACCATGTCATCAATAACTACACAATCTACTACAATGAATATTGGAAAAGAAATTTTGGAAAAAAGAACAACACTAAAAAGGATGGCAGAAGAAATCTATAAGTCTCCAGAAACGGATACAGAGTCGGACTCCGAAACTGAATACACTTAGTTAACGAAGCCCCGATGAAACTAACTCCCACGGTTACAGTGAATATATCCCATCGTCTATATGTTACACACCAAATATAGTATCTATTTTCCCTATGCTGGCTTTACGATGCTGATATTCGTATCTGCTCAACCTCCTCTCTTTCCTATATCCCGACTGCAGCCTAACTACCTACATTCCGTCCTATTTATTATGGCTCATTGGTGTCTTGGACCTCCGCGTCCTTGCAGCAGAACTGCTGACTAGTGAGTCATTAGAAAGGAGCGGAACGGAAATAACCTATCTAGAGACATATTTTTATTGCATGAAAATTATTGTGGTAGGTATAAAACTGTTTTTCTTGGTTGTTATATATAAATAATAATATAAGTTTTACTTAATCGAAAGAATCAGTTAAGAAACTAAAGAAATGTTTTTCAGATTATTTATAACCAACCTACTCGTTGAAAAATTGGTTAAAAAAACGTACGTTTTTGAAATAAATGCAAAAGACAAACAACACGATAGACAAAACAAAGTTACATAAAAAGGTATACCAAATTTTATAAATAATTATGCACAGCACATGATCGAGCATGCAAAACAGGCAGAGCCGTCTCCGGTATAGCTCGAACGACGTTTAATACTCCCGCGCCGACGTTGCTCCGGAAAGTTAATTTTCCGCGAGAGACCGTAAGAAAATACGTTCCTCCCGCGAAATAATAACAGCTAGCCAAAGTTTCAGCGTTGGAAAAATTGAAATTAATTATTCAGAAATTGTTGTACGACGTTGGCTCGGCCGCGCGCGTGCAGAGGCGGGTTCACCCCGGACCACGTAGACTCTTGTAAAGTTTTTTTTAGTTTTCATTTATTAGTTTTAATATTAAATATAGTTTTCGTACTAAGATGGATCGTTCGCTTTTCATTTTAAATACATTTTAACATATATAATACTTCGTGGTTTAATAAGTAAACTTTTACTTCAAGTTATATTCCGCCCGCGTTAATAACCCTTTTATTGTTAAGCCACAATTTTATCTATGCAAATGTGAAAGTTTCATAAAAATCAGTTTGTGATTCTTGAGAAATTCACAAATTAACGAAAAAACTTTTAGTGTGAAAGCTTGAAGAAGAGATGGTGTTAGAAACCATGTTTTTTTATTTTTTTATTGTGAAATGGGAAAATTATTTTTTTGATAAAATGCAACAAAATTCATAGTTGTACTTAATATTTATGTTTGTCTACGCTATTTTGCTGGTCTGTGTATTTTAAATTTCAGTTCAAACGAAAACATAAATTAACCTATCATGTCGTTTGAGTAATCCTACCTCCTCCAGCAGACAATTGTGCATCGCGGCGCCTAACTCACTCAGAAGCAGCTCATGCAAGTGGCTTGGCCGCGCAATACATCGCTTCCGACGAAGGCGATTGCACAATGAAGTATGCTGGTCTTCGTGGATTTTAGGACAAGAAGCGCCTTATTATAACTAACTTGATTACACATAGCCAACGGAACAAGCTCCGATTTCAAGTCACACCAGTGGTCGCCGTATATAATTTCTGCAGCAATTGACCTTCGTGTAGTTATTTTACTACGACATCACTGTCTCCACATTCAGCGGGGCTCAACCAACTAGGCGAGCAAAATACCAAATTCGAATACTAATTTTACTATTGTCGTAGTCATAATTATAAAAATTGTGACAAATTTCAACCAAGAGTACTTTTTATATTTACACAATGTTAGAGTCAGATCAAACTGACAGATGATGATCTGAACAGTATTTTAAGGCATAAATATTCATTTTTCTCTGGAAGATACAATTTTTTATTTTACATACATATGTGCTCTACTTCTTAAGATGGCAACGTATATAGCCTATTTGTTTAAATAAAATTTTATCAATTTTAAATGACAATCGATTCAGTGAGGGATTCTTGACTTGGGTCAATCAAAAATTCACAGTCAAATATTAAAAAATTAAAATATCTAGATGTATGTACCCAAGTAATTAAGCAAACCCAATGTCGAAAGAAAATATTTTCATTATAGGTATTTCAATCCGTTACAGTAATATAATATTAGCGCCAGTTGTAACATTATTTCATTTTACATCAGAATATAACTATGACAACGAGACATGCTTTTTAATAGGCGCATGTAGTGTTTATCTACATCTTCGCACTTTACTTCTCTCTCGGCTACCTTTTATGTCAGTCTGACGCCAATTAACTCTTTAAAAATTTATGCTCTAAATATAATTGCGAATAATGGATGTGATTTACTACTATTTACATATGCTATTATGTCCTGAATTCTATCTCTCTTATTTTAACTTTTCTTCTTATTCTTGAATATAACTCCCTTGTATACCACGCAATTTGGCCTATGTTTGGTAATTTTTTTAAACAATTTTACGGCATGATAACTTAGTAGGCAGAAGTTACCATGTTGTATATAAAGAAATATTTTAGTCTATTTGAATGTACCTATATACTCTCTGCTTTTTCAAATATTTACAGAATTGGAAACGAAATACATTAAAAATACTCCAAGTAGGTCTCCAATCCAAGTAGGTACCTACTCCAAGTAAATCTAATTAAATCTTATCCACATGTTCGACGCGCCAAAACAGGTACAACACTACGACAGAAAAAACAAACACTACGGTTTATATGCTCTGCTGGCCGTGCGAAGCCGGGGCGAGTCGCTAGTATATTATATTATAATAAACTAGTGCCCGATATTTGAAATAAAATTACTAGGTGACGCGAGAGATAAGTAATAGAACTATAGAGTAAATACATTTGATAGCAGCGTTTGATTTTAATAGAGTCAGAAATGTCACTTTACTGTAACGAAAATGTCAAACGCAATTTCGTGGGTGTGAAGACCGTCGCGCGGGGACTGAATTCAGACTGAAACTCGTTATCTTGCAACGGGTACACACCAGCTAGCTAGAATATGATTCGTAATTTGGTGAATAGCACCATGAATAGAACGTAAAAAACAATTTCCGAAATTTTTGTTGTCCGAATTTTGGTTAGCGCTTACATAACTTTATTCTTAATTCACATTTACGTCGTTCAGAAGTCCACCTACCAGTCTCGACGTATTGAAAACGTTTGCATCCTTGTAGTAACAGATCTTCGGATTCATGGTACAGCAGAATTGCTGATTAGTAAACGTCAACAAATATATTCTACTTGAATCCTCAGAGTCAAAAAGAAGCATTTGGTATAGTCGTATTTGTGGTCACTATATAAGTTTTTAAACACGAGAAAATTAACAATATATTTTTATAATTTATATTGCAATTTAATTAAAGCATTCTCCTATTTTAGACGGAAGGCAATGTGCAAAGTGTATGCACATTGCCTTCCGTCTAAACCAGTTCTGAAAATACTTATTCCAGTATTCTTCTGACAAGTCATAAAAGGCTGATTTGTTGGCAGTCACCGCTTCTTCGGCACTTGACAAAAGTTTTTTTTTTATTCTTGATAATTGGTAATAAAAAGAAATAACAGGGAGATAAATCCGGGGCTGCAAAGTGGATGAAGCAGGGTTTTAGTACCAGATTCTTGAATAAACATTATTGTCCTGAAAGAAATGTGTGAAAATGCGTCGTTGCGGCGCAACATGGTTCTTCTAATCCCAGTCTTTGTTCGTTTCTTATGCACAGCTTGAATTTTTTCGCAGTGCCACTATTGTGTACCATGACCAGTTCATTTATTTACTATTTTATAGAATTCATGTCGTAAGATGTTCACTCCTGGCTACCATTTTATTCCCAGTGTTCCGAGGCTTTAGCAATTTGTTAGCAAACGGGCTATCTATAACACCCATATCGATGAACACTTCTTGGTTTTCTAATCATACTGATACGTCAATGTTTTGTCGCTAATAATGATTTTAGAAAAACGCTTTGATGTCAAATTTTCAAAACGTAGTTCCATTTGTTGGCACTAATCACACGGACTTCTTTTTCAGTTACGGAGAATACACGTGTTCAAGCCAAGATGTTCATGTAAGATAATATAAACACTAACCAAACTAATAATTAAGATTCTCTCTATGTCCTTATGTGATTCGCAGCAGCATTTAAATAGTTCACACTTTTCCTGTGATTGTCTTTGGCAGCCGTTTATTTCTGCCATCATCTTTAAGGCTAGAGCTGCCCGTTTTAAATTCGTTCAAACTATCGAAAAATCGTACCATGTATGTTTTTCATGTTATTTAAATTTGTGCTAGAAATTGTGGAATACAATAAATATTGATTTGAAATGGATTGAACAAATTTTGCGTAAAACTAATTTTAAGCGTTCAAAGAATAAAACTTCAAATAAACCAAATTTACAATCACAACAGATCGTGGCACGCAATTTTTTCGGTTGAACTCCATCGCAGCAGACAGAAAAGCAAAAAGTGATGACAGAATAAATACCAAAAATTATTATCTTTTTTAAATTGTTGTGAATAGCTTTATAGCTTTTCACCTTTGATATTTAAATAAATTTGCTATTTAAAAACATAGGATATAGATACGTTCTATTTTTAAATTTTGTTCTCAAAACCTGTATAGTACGTGATAGTACTGTCCATTTCAAATGACTTTATCGCTGAAGTCCTTGATGATTTAAAGTTGCTAGTTATTAAATATTTACAATATATAGCCAAATGCATCAAATCTCACTTCTAAATTATTTTTAAATAAAATGTTTTACCTAACTTATTGACCAAAACAAATAAAATTAATTCTTTTGTCAAAAAATTAATATTCGTCAATTAAAATTTTGATTAAATAAACTCACATATTTTTCATCCAACAAAACATAATTCAGTCGATTTATACTGGTATCTATACTTTATTTATTTCAGTTCACGAAATGAGATATTGAAAGAAACAACATTCGAGATTTATTGAAAGAGAAAATAAACAAGGGATCGAATGGCGAGAGCAAAATGAGATCACGAGGAGACGTCTATATTAGTCTTCCTTGTTGATAAATGAAAGTTATACCGGGAAATCTCCACTGACGCCGACATGTCTTATAACTCGTCATACTAAAAATACTAGTTTCGAGCATTGAAGCTCTTTTGGCCAGCAGGTGGTATATGGATAAAGGTCCACAATAGAAGACCTATATTTAAATATTTATAACCATTACTTTCAAAAATATAATCCAACTGATATCTAAATTGATGTAACAATAGTGTAATTAAGTGGCAACGATAATACCGTACAAGTATCACACGCGACGCCAAGTGAAGAAATTGTCGCGATCCAGTCAAATGATTTTACTTAACCGTTAGTGATGATCTATGAGGTAAAAATAGTGATTGCATTTTTATTTCAAATTAAATTTTTGCAATAGTAATTCTAAAAATTTAAATGCTTCTGTTATTGCATTTGATTCGAATTTTTAATATAATAACTATTCTTCATCATTTTATAAGCATCAACTTGCACCAATCGTCACAACTCGACATCGAACAACAATGCAAAGTAAAACTATTACTCAACGAAATTTTAAATTTAGACATTTATTCACACTTGTACTTCCAGTTATGTCGGCGTTAGTAGAAAGGCACACTGTCGGGAGACGCGGATTTTTTTTATTTTTATTTATGAATCGGGTCGGCTGTCGGCACTTGTTCATCGAGTATCTGTCCGTGACTAATATTGCTAATCCCCGGACCCCGCACCTCTTACCCCATGTCCAGCACCCGTGCGATATATGGGGCAATACCCGAGTCCTTAAGACAAGTGATAATAGTGTTTGCATCTACATGACTGCCAGCTATCACTAGATTTAAAAATACTTGGCAAGAGATCACATCAAAACAAAATATTGGCATTCGATTAGGCCTTCACAAGCACTTTTGAAACTTCAAAAGGCTGTTCGGGAAGTATCCTTTAATATTGATCTGTGGTGTAAAGTTCATTTTAGACAAAAGATTGTTTACAAAATCATGGACTAAGCAAAGGCTTGAAATTTGTGGTGACATTTGTAATAAATACATGTAACTAACCTCACATAAGAGTTACGGGCTTTTTCAGGCGAGAAGATGGCGTCAAATATTCATCTTTAAATGGATATTAACTTTGTGTACCTCATTGTATTTACTTTCGTTTATTTACTCCGAAACCGCTCCCAAAGGGAAACTCGGGCCTCTAAGTCTTCAATTGCTCGCAAAGCTCTTTCTGAATTATAATAATTGTTTGTATTAAATTTAATTAATTTAAATTTTTTCAAGAAGTGACTTTTCTCTAGATAAACTTGGGACTTCTGTAACAACACGAAAAAATGCCTTGTCGTAAATGTTTAAATTTATTCGATGAATCCCATTTTTACGCCCCGAAGGTTTCAGCTCTTACACAAGAAAGTTCCGCACTTTCAAGAGGTACCTTTGAGCGTGGCGGTCATTAAACAAGTATTTTTTTTTCTTTGGCAAGATCTTTTCTTTTAAGTTGTTTAATTGTCGAAGTTGCTGCACGAGACGGCTTCGTCTAAGAATTAACGCTTGAAAAGAATTCGGACTTGCTTTATGTGCTCATGAATACATTACATGTAATATGATTGGTGTGCTTCAATCAACTAATTGTAAATTTATCGACATGAAGTATTTACTGACTGTCAATAAATTCTATTTGGACTGAATTTTTTCAGCCTGTTATCTGTGTAAAATAATGTAAAATGAAATACATATCACTCGAGTGTAGGTTTCGTATATGAATATCGTAGCTATTTAACTTTGCATATATTTTTTTATTGTTTATGGGTGTTATTAGGATAATGGATAAATGACAGAAGTGATTTACGATAGCCCGGAAATTAATACGAGGACCAGTTTCTGGCGTCAAAGTCAACTAGAAACAAAGTCAGAACTACAGCACTCAATATTATATTAATCCGTCCGTTATATTTTCATCGTCATTATTTCAACCACCGAACATAAATCGCTGAACATAGGCCTCTCCCTAGATCAACACACGGTCTTGGGCCACTCGTAACCATAGGAGGTCTGCCACTCCTCCTAGGGGGAGGAGGTGTTGCACATTACGACGTCCGGTTCGTGGTCGCCACTCGAGAACTTATCTTCTTGGCGTGCCTGCCACTTCAACTTGCTGATTTCCGTAAGGCGTCCTGGTAACACGCACTGTTCAAAGACCTTAATATTTAAACACTGATATATTATCGGACTCAAAGAAGTTGGGTAGATTCCCAAATCCTGCCCACCCGAGTTACATTCTTCGTTTGAACTCTCTATTGAAGTTGAGCCTACTTTGAGATTTAAACATTGATGATTTTTATTAATTAATCCATAATTTTTATATATAATTTTGTATTTAAAAGGATTGTTTTATTCTAAAATCTTTCATAAAACGCGAGGACCTCGTCACAAAAACATAAAACCATTTTTGTTAAGCTAATCTAAGCTTAGAAAAACGATTTCCACATACAAGAAATCATATTTGTTTAACATCAATCATAATGAGTACTAGGAACATGATTAGTTTTTCTATAAAACTGTTTACCGAGCCGCATTATTTTTTAGATAAACTGGTTAAGGTTGCACCTCAAAAACAAAAAACTTAATTTTGTAATATCATTACTGTGTTCGTCTGTCCGTCACAAAGCTTTATCTCTAAAACTACTTATCGTAGTTATTTGTGGTGTAATAGTAGAACTTAGAGACGCGCATATATTTTTAAGAATTATTTTATGAAACCCCGCTCTGCTTTACTTTTCGTTAACTTTTCTGTTTCTAAAAATAGCAATTGAATCATGATATCGTCTATTTAAAAATGAAAATTTCATCAAAATCTGTCTAGTGGTGTATATCTTTTAAGGGATAAATGAACAAACAAACATGGATCAAAAATATATAGGTATTTCTGAGTTCAAGGATGACCGACATAATTAGTTGCAATCATTATATACTCGACAATATCTTCATTGTACTTACACTCCGTTACAAGTTTATAATACCATTGCTAAATAGATAGAGTAGCTTTTATTTTAAAATAACAGATGAGACTTGATCGGCAGTTTTCTCGAAGCAACAATGTTTAACCAGAAAGAAATTGACCAGTCGAGACGGTGCGGTGGTGTCCGCGGGCGGACAACCGTGGCGGTCGCGTTGCTACAGAGAAACTCTTTAAGAACGTTTATTCTACATAAAGAAAGAACAAAGCGCAATATTGACCCTCACTATTGATTATTTGTTTAATAATGAAAAGACTGCGTCTCATGAAAGTCAGTACCACAAACAATGTTACGCGAAATTTCTTTTAATTTCTATTTTGTGATTTTCTATTCAACGGTGTTCTATAAATTCTGAAAAAAAAGTAGTGTAATTGTTATGAAGTGGATCAAACATCCTAAAGAAAAAGCGAAATAATGTGAACTCAAATTGATTGCTATACTTTACCATAGATGGCGCTATGCTGGTTATAATTTTTTACGATAAATGGCATCAGTACTAAAGCTGTCTTGAATGAATCTTAATTATTCTATAACTATTTTTAATTAAGGGTGGTTCGTGGTACCAGAAATTTAATTTTGTCATTGAATGTCACACATTTTTTTTTAACCGTAACAGTACCTTACACCAGACATTTTGCGGACGCGACGCGAATAGCGGAACTGTTAATTCGAAATAAATTCGCGCACACTTACTTCTTTTTTGGCGGGAAAACAGTTCCCAGAAAAGGAAATAACAATATGAAAAGAGTCGCTAAGTGTGCTATAAAACCAACGCTTAAGGGGAAGTGCGGCTCTGGTCCTACGGAAACGGGAAATTTCATGGTCTTAAGTCTTAGTCGATAGTCCGCATAAAGTGAGATTGCGTACCGCGCTATCATGACGTCTCTTTTATTTAATCCGAATCGTTTATTCCGTACATGGTACCTACATGTCACTCTTGGCTTCTCCACTGTAGTTTTGCAGTTTTTACCGCCTGATGTGTCAAATCAACGCATAAAGATGAGTGTAAGATAGAAATAAAAGATTTTAGAATAATTAAAAAAATGATCGGTTTAAAAAATAAAAAACAATTAAGAGTTCTGGCAAAATCAAACTTTGTTTCCAATTAAAACAATACTAAAAATACTAATGAAGATATACGTTATAGAGCATATAATAACTTTTGGTATATGGTTTTCCTGTGTAATTGTTCAGAAAAATTACAATTTAAATTAAGAATAGCCTGGACCGTATTTTAGATTATATGAACAATATTTCACCAGGGAAAGGGATGAGGCGTTCACAAGATAGGTCAAGATTTTGTACTATGATGAAGCGATGCAACTTTCAACTTTAAAGAACCTATGGCGACGATGTACTAGTAGAATATAACATTGATTGCTATATCTGAAAAGTGCCAGGCTGAGGTGCCAGGTTGGAAGTGTCACGTATAACAACCGGCCGCTATAGACGTAGTTGTATAAACAACATCCAACGGCTACCGTCGTCGGCGTGTTTGCTCGCGGCCGGCGCCTTAAGTAAGTATCGGCGCTCAGAGTTGTTTCCTGACCCATTAGGTGTGTATTGTGATCGATAAAAACTGAGCGAGCATTTTGTTTGCGAATTTTCTTTCTTTGCTTCTGTTGTCCAAGTACGTTTTCGACATTAAAACGCTTTTCGTCATTCTCGATTTTTTTTTATCGTACGGCTCGCAAATGATTTGTCGAATGTCGTTTTAAATTGACGGACGTTCAGTGGTTTTAACTATAGGTACCTTATGTTATCAATATTATTAATACGACGACCGAATGGCCGAGTGGTTAGAGACACTAATTGCGAAGCCAACGGTCGCGGGTTCGATTCTCGCCCGGGACAAGTATTTGTGTACATAAACATGTTTATTTCGTTCCGGGTTTGGGTGTATAATATTTATCTATGTATATATTATTTAAAAAAAAAAGAATTTAAGTATGTATACATACTTAAATAATATTAAGTATTACGCTTGTGTTATGCATAACACAAGCATAATACTTGCTTACTTCGGGACTAGATGGCGCTGTGTGGGTTGTCCTATGTAGTATTATTATAATATTATTATAATTAAATACGTGAAGAAAAAATTTAGTACCATTTTCAAGCATATTACGCGCACGGAAGAGTGTGAGATTTGACATAGTTAAAGTTTATGGGGAGTAGGAGTGCAAAAAGCTAAACCCATAAACAAGATGAGTTTTTAAGATGAAACTGTATGGCCAAAGCCTAAACTATGAGAAACAGCGAAAAATGTTCAAAGGTGTCATGAGCTCGATTTTTTAAGGAAGCAAAAATTGCATATTCACATTTTTGAAATCTGTTATTTTGATAGGGAATCAGACCACTTGTTTTGATAATCTATATATTAATACGTGAATTGCATCCCTTTTAAAGCATATTGCGATCACGAAGGAGTGTAATATTTGGCATAGTCATGGTTAACATGGAAAAAGAGTGTCAAAAACTAAAATCTAAATTTAATTGTGTTACAAATACTATCGACTATTGTCTACCGTTTGTTGCATAAAAGTGAGTATAAAAAAGTGGAATTTCGACCACTGGACAATCAGTAGTCCATTTATATGCACTTGTCTAACACCGGGGCCACACTAATATGTAATGTTATATCACACTTTCATTGCAGCTATAACAACACGATTAATGGAACAATGAACGGCATTACGCGTGAGTGTGGCCCTACCTTTCTACAGAACGACGAAACCAGTCTATAAGGTTTACGTAGGACAGAAATACAGACAGGTTCTGCACGACTATACAAATTTTAAAGGTGCGTCGGCCGAGACGCTTTATGCGAGACTCGAAGGACTCTAGAAATGAAGAAAACTTCCCCTTGGGCGTCGGCGTCGGCGTCGGCGTTTCAATAACTTACGCCCGAAAAGGGGACAGGTCTCTCGCAAAGAGACATTCCTTAACCTCACTCGAACGCGCCGTGAAAGGTGTACCCGGGCTCGAAGGAAATTTCAATTAAAGTAACCAATCCGCGGAGCGCTCACACATCCGGCTTTTCCATTAAACTTTCCTTTCAAAGCGGATTTCCCGAAGAAAACCCGGGGCGAGCCGCGTCACACGCAAGATATATCGGCGCCGTGTGTTGACTCAGTCCGCGAGATTGTGTATTTTGGCCGTCCCCTGTCACATACATCAATTCGGCGACAACTTTTCTAATAGATAATACGGCATCAGCCCCCCAGGTGAGGGGCCCGTAGCGCAAAACGACGCAAATGTCGTGTCCAAGAAATGGATCCTCATTATTCGAGCAGGTAACGTTTCCTTTCACTACGCCGGGTTAACTCAAGGTAAGCCCCTAATAGACTCTTTTCAAGCTTTTGCATACTTTGGGCTTCAGAGTACAACTTTTTGCCATTTGTACAAACCCCTAGAATTGATTTATTTAGTCCGCGGTTAATATTCTTTACAATTTGATTTGAATGAAAGATCAAATTGCATATTAGGCAAGCTAGGTGTTTCTTTTGATCACTACAAGGGTTGGTCCGTACCTACTCTACTTTTTAGATTTACACGGCCATAAAGTTTTTCAATGAAACCTTGCATTCTCCTCCAAAAAGCAATTTGATTGGAAGTATGTCTAAAATGTATTTAAAGTAATGATACCTTGCATATCTACCTGTTACTATTTTAGAGCAAAGATTTTTTTTTAAAACATATTAGAATTATTATAATAAATTTATTAAATTGCGATATTTCACATTTTTACATATTTGTTTTTGATGGGACACTTCTTTGATTACGGAAATGTTAGTTGATTACTTAAGAATTAGAGAAGAAGGAAAAGTGAAACCCGGAAAAAAGAGAAGAGAGAAATTTTTCGGTAGGTATAGTCAGAGAGGGGTGGACGAAAAATCCCTAAGAGCTTTCTTCCGTTGACTCAGAAAAGTAAAGCAAGAGCATGTCACATTTTTGTTTAATTTGAAGTTCATGTCTCCGTGGCAGGAAAATTTAACTCACGTTTCATAGATAGGTGTATTCGTTTCATTCCCGGATTTCTTTAAATATACTATTATGTAAATTCTTCTAATTTCAGCAAGTAACTGTGAAATACAAAGATATAATACGCTGGTTGACTATTATATTTTTATCATTTTATATGAAAGGGTTTTCTAAATATATCATAACAGTGAAAGAATTCTAAGAAAAACTAAATCATTATTAACAAAGTTGTGTATGTTTAAAATGTCCTGTTAGACAGAGAGGGCGGTACCGCACGGCGTACCAATGTGTGACGTCAGGCCATTTAAAGTAATGTTAAATAACGTTTTGCTAGAATGAGACAGATATAAATTTTAAAAGCTTATAATTCGCATATTCTTCAACAGAATATAATTTTGTTCATAAATTTTGTTATTTTAGAAAGTCTAATTTTATATTTTCTTGATAAATGTTATTTAATAGCAGTCAAGTGCCGTATTGCTGAAAATTTGTTTTTAGAGAAAATCAAATGTATTTCGTATTTAGACATTGTTGTTAAAAATACTTTATATAACGGCCAAGTTTTTTAAAATGTGATTAATAATAGCATATATATATTTTTTTCGTCAGTAAGTTGTATTTATTGTAATTATTGATTTTTTTTTCATTAAAAACAGCTAAATTTACAGTTATCAGTCTTCAAATATTTTTACGATTTTCACATATGTACGCGTGGGATCACATCTTATTTTCCTCGCTTTTGCTTTTAATTTGACTCAAACCTATTTTAAAAGTCGATATTTCATCTATCACATCAACGGGTAAACCGAATTGGCGTGATTTTATTTTAAAAAAAAAACTATTATCACTTTCGACATAATTCGTGTGTTGCAGATAATATAACGTAGTTTGTGTGGTAATTTGCGTTAACGTAAGTTGCGTGTGTTAACTACTTGTTAGTGATGACGGTAGAAAAATGATATCACTTTGCGTTGGCTGACGTGATACATAAATTCCAAAGAACGCCCCCTCAGCCGTTTCTTTCGTATTTAATAGTCAATTTAATGGCTCATTAATACAAATTAATGTAAATGTTTAGTTGATACACACAGTCTCCAAAGTTTTTGCATAATACAAACTTTAACACCTCTTTTCAAGCTCTTAGAGGTTAAATTTAAAAAAAAAGTTTTTTGTAGATGCCTACGTTATAGTATACGAAACCTCAAATTGCACACTTCATATCTCCAGACTTAACTTTTATAGTTGTGTATAAATATTTCGGTCAATCAGCCAGTTTCTTTTATGTATACATTTTACTCAATCCATTTTATGTAATAATGAATATAGAAAAGTCCAAAAAGAACGTTGCAGTTTTCAATAATTTCATGACAAGTGGAGGTGTCCCTCCGCCGCCATCCATCACTGGCGCCTGTCTTTGGTGTGTCTTGAGCGCCGGCTCGTTACTTAAGCCCTTCGATCGATCAATTCATTGCTTTTTGTTTTTGTGATGTGACAAACGGTAAACGGAGTCGTTTACCATCACAATACGAGAGTTATATCGCCTTACTATAATATACTTAAGTAAAATAATGCGCAAACCTATTACAGTTACCGAAATGTTGCGTTAAGTGCTCTTAATTGTTGTGATTCGAGTTTTGGGTAACACTACCGACTTTAACTTTATTTCACCAATGTTTAACTGAAATGACCATAAAAGTGTATCAAAATATAAAAAGTGGTAACAGATGTTTCCTAAACTGACTAGGCTCAACCGCTTTATTTGTGCACAAATATATATTTAATGTAATTCATGAAGTGTCTAGTACTTGTAGATTAATTGTTCCTTCAAAAGTAGTTGTCAATTTTTACACAACTACATGAACAGGTGAACCTCAAAACGGTCATATTACTATGTCGCTAGAATAGTTCACTAATTTTTATTCATAAAATAAATTTTACTAATCATTAATACCATAGCATCAGCACATTAATTTCCCACTGAAGAGGCTTAGGCCTCTACTCGGGATGAGGAGGCTTGGAGCTTAGTCCACCACGCTGCTCGAGTGGTGGATTTTAACGGCTGCCATCTATTGATGGCAACCGAGACCGACGGCTTAACATAATGCTCTCCGAGCATAGAGTCTGTGAAAGTTATGAACATACGTTAGATGAAACTCATTGGTACTCTTGGATTCGAACCACTTTATCGAAAATCACACAAATACACTCTTCGCTTATAGCCTTTATGCTATATTCATCAACTTATAATTATCCATAATAACTGTGTTTTTATTACACAATGAGCATACAAGTATTACTTAACGTTGTATATTCAAAAACTACTAAAATTTGAACTTGAAATGCCGCCGTTTAGACAGTACCCACAATACCCATGCACCGTCACTAGGTGACACAACTAGGTGGGGTTGTTAAAATGTTGCCGTAGGCGCCTCGGTCGTGTACATACAAAGGCGGATTCAACACGAACAGCAGCTGCAACACAGCGGTTTGTAGTGCATCCAATGCACCAGTTTACCGGTTTGTATAATATAATGAAGACAACCATCCTGTGACACCCACACGTCTTCACACCCGAATGTTATAGTCCACATTAGTCCAAAGTTCAAACTGAGATTGCACGCTCTAAGTTATACGCTGTTGTTCCACTCTTTTATGACTTATGGCATCGAAAAGGCAGATCCCACACAAACAGCAGTGCTGTGTTGTCTTGAGAATGACCTAAAGCATTTGTGTGAATGACGTATACTGAAAAAAATGGATAACAAGTTAATTATTAATTAAGAACAAAGTTAGTTAAAATGCTAGCTACTGGTTGGTAAGCTGATACAACTGAGTTTGATCACTTATAGCAATAGTTATGTTGGCACTATTTTTAGGTAATTAGTAATAATTTTTTTTTGTTATAAGTATATAACAAAAAAGATAAATGCAGTAATTTCATATTTTATGGTTTTGTACTAAACTAAAAGAATTCAGAACAACATTACAGTAATCGAATTTAATAGTTTTGGCGATGTTATGGCTACGTCCTTTTTTCTTTTCTTCAGACCTGATAGCCCGTCCACTTTGTATTCTCGAAGAAAATTGCATCTGTCCTTAGGATAAGCAGCAGATATGAGCCCTTTAGCTTTGAATTTTTGTGACTACGAAATTAAATACTCTTGTTCCCAAAACTTTTATTAACTTGTTAATAATTTATAAATTATTTGCGTGGCCTCTTGAGTTAATATGTCACTTGAATGAATTGGTTTTTTAACTTGTCAGCGTGATTTTGGCAGCGGTTTACCGGGAGCCTGGTACCTTAAATAGAGAGATCTTTTGTTGTAGGTCACTACGATTCACTCATTAGGCAAGCATTAGGTAAATTAACATTAAATAATTACATCAGTTAGAAGTAAGAACTAAACACTGATCGCTAATGTTGCTTAAAGAATGTTAGTTTGTCTTTATTGTATGTTTGTGTGTTTGTATCTACTAAATAATGTATCTATACTTTATGTGTTTGTATGAACGTGCGTTTGAACACTAAGGTAAAAATCAGTTCCCAAAAATCAATCAGCCATCCCTGTAACTTCCCGCTATTTTCGAGTTCAAAGCGCTCGAAAATTAGAAAGCTATTTAGCTCTTCGAACTCAATATATCGATTTTCGTGGTTTTTGAGCTCTTCGAGCTCATAATATTCTATTTCCGAACTCTCAAAGCCCAAAAACAGAATTTCTATACATTTAGAGTTTTCCAAGCTCGGAAACCTGGGACTTACCAAAGAAAATGTTATTTTGGAAATATTTGAACTGCGATATCTTTTAAATACATACTTTGATTTTAATGCAGTTTACGGCATTCTGTGCAATTTTGTAAGCTTAAACTTTTGTGTAAAACCAAAAATTGATTGATCTTAAAATCTCAAAGTTATGTTAAAAAACACGTATTCGGAAATTTGTGAACTGCGATATCTTTTAAACGCGTTATTCGATTTTGAAATTTTTAGCGGCACTCGAATGCAGTTTTTTATATAAAAAAATTTATATAAAGTTTTAAGTAGATCAGTGGGAAAATCTCAAAGTTATTTTAAAAAAAGCCGAATTTTTTTTTGGAGGATTATTTTTTGAATATTTTTGAAACAACTCGAACGATTGACTTCAAAATCTAATGAAATTTAAGTCTTGATGAACCCTTTCAAACGCCGTATCGCGGGTCTAAATCGGTCAATTCGTTCTCAAGATATCGTACGACAAAAAAAAAGTCACATAAACACACACACATACGGAAGTCCAGCCGAAAATAGTCAGAATAGCTTCCCAGGACCTCAAAACGTGGAGATCTGATGAAAACTCGATTTTCAAAAATCGGACCCAAATCAATAACTTCCCTTGGATAGCGGGAAGTTAAAAAGTAGCAACGTAAAGCAAGACAAAAAATAAAAACTACTATATTATGAGACCCAGCAGATTTACAATTTCAAGTTGGCCAACTATCGAACAAGAGTCGGCCGATAGTTGGCCAACTTTTCAAATCTCCCTAAATGAAAGGGAATGTCGATTCAGATACGATCGGTGTCCAAATAATTAGTTGGAAAAAATGTGCGGGCTATTATCAATTTACTTGACTATTAGTATACTCTGCGATTTAGTTGGCCAATATGAAATTAGGGCACCCGTATACTTACAAAAGTCTGCGGGTGCCCTAAAAGAACAATAAGAGATTCAGTTTCTTCATAAGTAAGGTCAAGAAGCTTTTTAAAAAGGGTTTTACCTCAGAATATAGAACAAACCAGAAACCGCCTGTGAGCATGAAACTGAAGAAACAAAAACCACTCTTAAATAGAGTGGTTTTTGTTCAAAAACCACTCTTAAATAGAGTGGTTTTACTTTATTGCGATTAGTCACTCCGTTGCACTTACCGCGTTATAATGTACAGCACAAGTGTCAATTTTAATTTTAAAATGTTGTCTTGTGTCGTTCCTACATGCAAAAATGCTGCTGGGTTTACAAAGAAATCGGATGGGATCACTTTTCACCTGTAAGTAACGTATTCAAAAGTGGATTTATTTAATTATTGAATTTGTTTTACATACTGTGATTGACTTAAAAATGGCGCGTTCATATTGTGAGTGTTGCCAGTTCCATCGAAAATTTTATCTACTTTTTATTTAATACCTGTTTAGAATACTCTATTGTTTGAGTAATAAAGCACCTGTGTGAACAACAAAGAACAAAGAAAATTGAATTGGATGAAGGTCATACAAAGAACACGGCTAGATAAGTTTTTGAGACCATCAGAGCGGAACGTAATTTGTTCAATTCACTTTGACGAGCAATATTTTTGTGACAAAAAATGTGGTTTAAAAAAAACTAAAGAAATCAGCTATTCCGATTAAGGTAGAATTAGTCAAGATATATTAGTTAAATATTATTCATATTGCACCTTTCCTGTTCATTATGTAGGTCATAATTATATTATGAAATAATCCAATTTTATTCCATTCCATCATCCCATTAATACCCCACTACAGGGGCTTAGGCCTCCCCTCGGGATGAGGAGGCTTGGAGCTTAATCCACCACGCTGAACCAATGCGGGTTGATGGCGGGTAGGTGGTTGGTGGGTAATCCAATACCTTACTGATAAATGCGGAATTCATTCACAACTAGTGACTGGAAATTCGGTGGCTATTATACCAAAAATTTCATTTTTTCCTAGAAAATACAATGGATATATCTTAATGAATACTTTGTATACGTGTTAATGAATCTTCTATGTATTCCGATTACAATGAAATTTTGGTGAATGAAATAATATATGAGTTATCTAATAATGGCACGCTAATTCGGTATTTGGTCTTGACATCACAATTGTCTGAGTCACATATAGAAACATCTGGACCTTCGACTTCGGAAAAAGTGCGTACATACCTACCTATAATTTTTATGTTTAATTGATTACATTTGATTTTCAGTTTTTGATTAAGCAATTTGCTTTTTCATTTTATGATAGACTTAAAGTTTTTCATTTCAGGATACACAGCCACAATCGCCTACACGATCAAACTCAGAAATTAGTGATGTCTATATTTCTGATTTGGATTTTCTATGTGATACAACGAGAAAGCTACTCAATAACGAACTATAATAGTAAAAATGGTGGTAGCATTGCAAAATTATTGTCTTAAAATCGCCTCAGCTTCATGATTTGTCAAAATATATCATAGGTTATTATCGGGAACTGTTGCTTATTACTTGTCGAAATCAATAAAATATTCCTTTTGTGTAGAAGCAATTGGCCTCAGATGTGCTATGGATTCACAAGCTTATTGGTTTGAAAAATAATGGAGTTTATTTCTCTTCCCAAAATTTTAATTACATAAATACCGTATTTGTGAAGCACATGTCCGAAAAATTTCAAATGAAGATTTTGTTATAAGTTCAAATATCAAACGATTAGCAATCGTTCTTTCAATTTTCAAGAAATTCATTGAAAAAAATAATATATTCCTTGTAAATGATGACCACATAAATGGTGAAAGTCATAGAAACGGCGGTTATTGAAAAAGATTTAGCTATAAGATTAGGTACCTACATTATTTATCTAAACGTAAAATTCTGCCAATCAGTTCAAATTCTAAAAGAAAATATTATAAAAAGCTTACTCAACAAAAGGATACCTAATAAAAATTTTACTTGCCTTACCTTACCTTTAAAAAGGTACTTTATTGAAGCCGGGTTTTATTTATTGTAATAGGTATAAAAAAAGAAATGTTTGTTTCCTTTAGGTATTTAACTAAAATGGTATGTATGCATTTCAAGTTGTAGTGAGTAACTTTCTATTAAATGAAGAACACTTATGTCAGAAGGTCATGCTACTTCCTTTCTATAATTATACTCGTAGTGTACCAAAAAACTCATTGAACTCAAGTAAACACCTGGCGCCTGAAGGAAATTTTAATGTTGTGAGTTTTGGCCTAGTACCTAAAATAGTTAAAACTTACTATGAATGAACACAAGTACGCGGCGACCGTAGGGCTGCCCCGCAAGAAATATTTTGTGTTATATAAACGCACCCTAAATATACCTATCTGTTAATATTTTTATTAAACACCTTTTTTCTGATTTTATATGATTATCCCAAAAACAGTAGGAAACCTCTCCCGATCTAGCAACATTACGCGGGCGGGAAGTGAGGCAGGCGCGGGACGTACGTAATGTTTTTGGACACAGTGCGGTATGTGTAATCATAATTGAGCGCGCCACCTGTGGGTTTTACACAAACACTTCGGAAAGGGATAGAAGGAGGGAATTGAATTCAGTTCAGTTCAATTCAGACAATATAGGAAGTCACCTAAAAAGCAATAGAAACTATGCGAAAATTTGGTTGAATAAACCGTATTCAATTACTTTTTTTGAAAATTCTTTGTTAGGTATTATCATAGGATTGTCGCAAGATCGCAAGAGGAAAAGATGAGGATTATTTACCGTAATATTTTCACGTTTGATATGTTGAACTTGATACTGCTGTTGTATGTCTGAAAAAAAGTCAGTTGGTATATCGTCCAGCGTGGTGGATGAAGTTCCAAGCTCCCGCATCCTAAAGGAACGTCTGAGCCCTTGCAGTGGAACAATCATGGGCTAATGGTATGGGTATATCATCACCAAAAGTCAGTTTTGTATATTTAATCCTGTCATCCTGAGATATTCTCTGTGACGTTTTAAATATTATGTTCGATTAAAATAACACCCGTCAAAAATAAAATAAAAAAATATTTGTCTGTACCGTCTGTACATACTTTTGTGAGTTTTTAAACAATAGGTCTGCGTGTCTTTTTGTGTATTAAGCTGAATTAGAGAGAGAGAGAGCGACCTTTGTTTGAGTCGTTTTCGTTAAAATAATATTATTCGGAGCCGATCAAATTACAGAGAGTTTCAAAGTGTCTATGTTGCATCCGCCTTTGTATTTACGCGCTGCGGTCTGCTCCAGCGTGCGATTCGATAGAATAGCAAGGTACTCGTAAATGCTTGTTTGGACTTAAATGTATTAATATATATCGTCAAGAATTCAGATTTTGAAAAGGTTCAGCGGCCGTACTCTGGTAAATTAACCCAGCGCCGAGTTAGCGCCGAATACGCGCCTTCTCAAAAATCCGTACTCTCGCCCATAGTCCTAGCGACCGGATTTTTGAAACGGAACGTATTCGGCGCTACTTCGGTGTCCTGTTGAAAGTCAGAGTAGGGCTACTGAACTTGGTGTTCCTTCTGACATAAATGCCTTGGCACATATACGCCGCCGAAACGAAACGCACATACGAACCGATACCATATCGCCAGCGGCAGCGTCAACAGCGAAACGATTACACTTTGACGCTATTCGCACCTAGATCGTCTGTACAATTTTAATACATTTACAACAAAAATCCGTCTAGCCAAACCAACGCGTCGCGACGTAAAAAGACTCGAACTACGGGTATGAATGACTAATGCTCTACGTCCTAGTCGGTGTGGAACGTGGAGACTAATTTACTGCTCGTATGAGACAGAACTATGACGTGTAATTATATCGATCTTCACTCGCTCAGCTAGCATTTTATGTCCCAAACGAGTATCATCAATTTATAGAGCGAGTATTTATGTATGTAGGAGAGTCATAGATAAACTTATTTATCCAGAACCAAAACTAGTCATAGGGTTTGATTTGGCGATATGCGACGAACGCATAGCCTAGCGGGTAGCGACCCTGCCTATGAAGCTGGAGGTCCCGGGTTCGAATCCCAGGTCGGGTCAGTATTTATATGATGAATATTGATACTGGTACCGGGTCTTGGTGGTTATATGAATGTAATGTCTTCGCTAGGCACCCAAAACACAAGCGAATGCTTAGTTTGGGGCCTAGACGTTTTTGTCATGTTGTATAGGTTATTATTATTTTATTATTATTATTTTGCATCAGACTAATTTAATCCTTAATATTCGAAACAAAAATTACAACATGATTCAAACGGAATTCAAACAAGTTTAGCAAACATGGACGAAACGCATTCAGCTACGAACCCAGATAAACTATTTATTTTAAAAATCTACAATCAATCTTAAGGGAGCGGTTAACGGACTTATTAAACTACGAACGAGTTAAGATCTGTTAAAATGTTCCATTTCATCAAATCCATTACAACTATATAAGTTGGAGTGCGGTCGTAAAGACGACATGCAAGTCAACGACCCGTACAACGGCTCGTTCAATAACCGCTTGGTCCCGCTCCACACTGTTTCATTTCACTAAAAAAATTTCCCTATGCTGTTTATCGCATAAATCGATTAAGAAATCCATTTTAAATGTAAGAGTAAAACACCCACGTGTCAATTGGACATACTTTTTTTTTTAAAAAATAATTTGTGTTTCGTGACCTCGACGTAAAAAAAAGATTAAATAAATTCTGTATGCGTGTCTGATCAAAATATATCTTTTTGATTAATATGGTTTGATGAAAGACCTTCAGGTGCATATTTTCCAGTTTTTATTTTTTGAAGATCACTTTTGGTTACCGAGTTATTAATTTTTATTCAAATTTTTGTTTTTATTTTTTTTCTCCCAAAAACCGCAAAAGTGCGACCTGTGACTGGCACTCAAAGATTCCTCATAAATGCGTCTATCATTGATAAAAAGCTCAAGTCGCACTATGGAAGCGTTTACGAGTAATCGAATTTCAAAATATGGTGTTAGGGGTGTCACTCAACTTGACCTTTTATTTTTGTTTAAATTAATTCAATTTTGTCCTTAACTACAATACACCTGAGGAAGCTCTAGGTTTCGTTATCGACAGGAGACTAAATATGGAAACATATAAACTTTTAAGACAGGATTTGAAAAGTCGAGTTTATTTAGCTTATCCACCCTTCTTACTAATGAGAGCAAGAAAAGCATGTTACCCAGCAAAAGAGCTAGATGTTTCGGAAATAGAAGCGTCAGTTTCGTTGCATGGACTTCTTACATATACTTTGCAACGAATCGTTTGAAGTTGTGATGAGAATTTTATCGAGTATTGTAACAGAACAGGCAAGCAAGAAGTCTCATGCGTATTTGAAGGGTCCTGGGGTTTTGATGGAAGCACAGGCCAAGCATTATATAAACAACACTTCTCAGAATCAGACGAAGACATTTCTGTGAACGAAAATAGTTTTTTTGCCTCGACTTTTATTCCTTTAAGTATAGTAATGGACAAAAATTATATTTCATGGCACCATCCTGCACCCCAGTCGTATAGATTTTTTCGGCCGCTCCACATTCAGTATAGAAAAGAAGACACTAATCTTATTCTTAAGGAAAAAGCTTTGATAGAGAAGCAAATTAAACGTTTGACAGGAGTCAAACGTTTAATTTGCTTCTCTATCAAAGTTTGGGTTTGAGTCGTAATTCCTATTACGACCCAAACCTCCGAAGGGCATCATACTTATTACATTTGTTTCTAATTTAATTTTGAGTGTGATCGACGGCAAAGTCCTAAACTGGTACGTCTTCACAGTTAAGGTGCCCATTTTGCAAAGCTACTGCCAGTCAGTTCATGATTTGGCAACATCGTAAACAAGACGAAGTGTAAAAGAAAATATGCAACACGGCATCAATCCACTTCATGTATGGATACGTATTTTCGAATTTTTATTACATCTCAGTTACAAAAACGATCCGTTAGTACGGAAATGGAGAATCAAAAAAGATAGCAGAGAAAGTCAAATTGTGGAAGAACGGAAAAACATATCCAGGCTGATATAAGAAATCGGATTGGATTGTTGCTGGACGTTGTTAAACCCAATGCAGGAACCACAAATGATGGTAATTCAGCCCGCACGGCACTATCAGACAAATACCGTGCTATATTTGCAGAGATATTAGGTCTAGATGCATGTTTGATGGACGGGCTGCATACTATCTTTGTCGCCATATCTTGTGAATTTCCTATTGACACTGTAAAGTTTGGCATTTTCTGTCGCACGCTCGCGGAAAAGTACATCCAGTCATTTAATTGGCAGTCAATGACTATGACGGTACACAAAATTCTAGTCTATGGTAAAGAGATCGTAGAATCATGTTCTCTTCCTGTATGTATGCTCTCAGAACAAGCGGCTGAATCGCGCAATAAATTTTGGCGCTCAGATAGGGAACGCCACTGCCGGAAAATGAACAGGAAAAAAACTATGATTGACCTCTTCCACCATGCACTTGAATCGTCGGATCCGTTTGTGTGTTTATGGCACACTGTAGACAGCGCCAAAGATTGTCCAATAGGATTTGTCTGCCAGCAGCTGTTCGTGAACTTCTGAAGCCGGTTAATGAAGAAAACTTGCAGTTGGAAGAAGTGGCTGACGAAGTTCCAACATGATAATGTTGACGACAGCATGTTGATACTCGTAAATGAAAATTATATGTATGAGTCTTAAATTTTTTATTGATTACAAATATTACAATTGTTTGACCTTTAGTGACAACCCTAAAATGTACTATATAACCTTTATCCGTAACTCCCAAAAGCTTCCATAGTGCGACTTGACTTTTTTATCACTGATAGACGCATTTATGAGGAATCTTTGAGTGCCAGTCACAAGTCGCACTTTTGCGGTTTTTGGGAGAAAAAAAATAAAAACAAAAATTTGAATAAAAATTAATAACTCGGTAACCAAAAGTGATCTTCAAAAAATAAAAACTGGAAAATATGCACCTGAAGGTCTTTCATCAAACCATATTAATCAAAAAGATATATTTTGATCAAACACGCTTACAGAATTTATTTAATCTTTTTTTTACGTCGAAGTCACGACACACAAGTTATTTTTTAAAAAAAAAAGTATGTTAAATAGACAGGTGGGTGTTTTACTCCTGCATTTAAAAAACATTTCTTAATCGATTTATGCGATAAACAGCATAGGGAAATTTTTTTAGTGAAATGAAACAGTGTGCGCTCGAGGTTGAGGAGCGACTAGTTCGTGTTCACGCGCGGGTCGTTGACTCGCACGTCGTCTTTACGACTGCACTCCGACTTATATCGTTGAAATGGATTTCATGAAATAGAACATTTTAACAGATCTTAACTCGTTCGTAGTTTAATAAGTCTATTAACCGCTCCCTTAAGATTGATTAAGATTGATTGTAGATATTTAAAATAAAATAGTGTGTCTATTATTCATAAAAACATTCGACTCAATTTCATAACTTATAGGGATATGAAAAGTCAGTTTAAATAAATAAAACCTTAAACTACATATCGCATGCCGGCCGTATAAGACTGCGTAAAGTATATTTCGTGCGGGCGCGGGCGAGTCCCAAAGGCCCGTAAATGTGACGGGCGACAGACGCGACACGGGAACGGGATTTACCCCACTCGCAATTCATATCACACGACTACATACGCCGCCAAGGACCGCCACAGGTATGACTAACAGTTAGTGTATACAACATGTGTGCTCTACTTCAGGAACGATCACACCAGCTGCCCACTTAAAATGAAGTTATATCGCAGTTGGTCGAGTGGTTGGAGGCACCGACTGCAGAAACAAGGGTTGAATTCCCGCACAAAATAAACATTTGTGTGCATGAACATGTCTACTAATTCTGTGTCTAGCTGTTAAATGTTTATGTATGTATGTATGTCTATAGATACTAAAATTATACAGAAGAACGATTTAATTTTTTAGTTGTTACGGATGAACTCAAAAAGTACTAAAGCGTTTAAAAAAATTATTTCACCGATAGAAAGCTACATTATCAACGACTAACATGGGTTACATTTTATTTTCAAACTAGCTTTACGCCCGCGACTACCTCGCGTGCACTGCACAGTTGTACAGAGACGGCTATAATTTTTGGTATAGATATAGTTTATGAGCTGAAGAATGACATAGGTTACTTTTTATACCGGAAAAAAGAGTTCCGGTACAACGGTGCAGTCTACGCGAGCGGAGCCACGGGCGAAAACTAGTATTATGCAAAATCGGTGCGAGTATCAGCGTGTACGTATAAGCGCAAAAGTTTATGAGTTCTACACATTTTTGTATTCACACCTAACTACCGAACTTTGAATGTAAACTAGAAGACGCATGCTTGGTAAAATCAAAGCCGACACATTTTGTTGTCAACTTTATTTACTTTAAAAAATGTTATCGGTATTTGCCTTCCATTCAGTAATGCCAAACTAGTTATGATGCGTGATACACAAACATGTTGTAGGCGGAAATAATTTAAATAACTAAACAGCCAGCATTATTCCTCCACTGAAACGACTCCAAGCTCAATTTAACGTGTAGGTAACCGTCATCTTATTGAATGGATCGAGTGTCGTCAAGTAAGACCGAACCGTGGACGGTAACTATTCGTGAAGTGGACCGAGTTGAATCTAACTGGATTGTATGCTTTGACTTGTATTTCAAAATTACATACTTAGAAAATTAAATAAATAGAAGGTTTTATTATTGCCTGAATATTTGTTTGGTTGAACAAAAGTTTATTTATTTGTGCATACACGAAAGTACCCCTACGGCGGTTCCACAAATTTAATTAATTCAACTCGGCCGGTAGCTCGCGAAACGAAAACATAAACGTAAAGAGTGAAAATTAAACTGCAGTGAAGTTCGCGCGAACTTTTACATGGAAAATTAATATAAGTTTTTGGTACACTACGTGTTTCATGACCCGTGATTGCCGACGAGTTCCGTCGCTCGAAATTAGGTTGTGTTCCGTCACATTCCGTATTATTTCATTTCTTTCGTCCAGACAATGGATGCACAAAGCATTTTAAAAAATCGGTGTGGATAGTATCACTACATTACCGTAATATTTTGTGTGAAAATGATTTTCGTGATCCCAGGTATAATTTAAGAGCTTCTTTTTTATAATCGATCTACTTTTAGAGCACCTCAAATATCTTGGCTAACCCTTTCTGTTGCGGGGTTATCACTAATTCGTTGGTCGCATGGAGTATACTTCGATGCTTTTTTTCGACCCCCTTCCCTCGCTCAATGACTTAAGTGTATGATAGCGTAACTACTACCAGGTGTAGGACATTGTCTATTTTCAAAATATGTACATGACTTAGCAGTACCGACCTTGATTCACGAGATATATCAATGTTTATGGCGCCAGCAGCGTGGCGGACGCTGTCAAAAGATGGCGGTCGTTACAGTTCCCAACCCGCAGTGGAGCAGCGTGGTGGACTTAAGCTCCAAGCCCCCCTCCTCACCCTGGGGGAGGCCTAAGCCCCTGCAGTGGGGTAAAAATGGGCTGATGGTGATGATGATGATGGCGCCAGAAGAAGCGATTCATCGCAAATTCTGGCAGGACTTTAGTATGGATGCCTTTTTAAAATAGTTTAACGTTAAAATGAAAAGTTGTAAGTGTATCATCGTAAGGACATATTCGTACATTAAACAATTAAAAATACTGTAACTCAGACGTTTAGGTTTACGTTAAACGATCGAAGCCGAGCCGAGCCGAACCGTAACCGAACGAATATTTCTAAAATGTAAGCATAAATCTGGTCGTTGTTCATCTTGCTGGTGATTGATTTGCGAAAATGAAGTTTCTTCGATTTCGCCAGTTTTCTTGTTAAAGAAACTTGTGTTTGTAAATTAGGTATTTAAGTGTATCATACATTAGTTCGTTATTCATGATGTTTAAAAGGTGTTCCTTCGCTAACAAATGGGCCGAAGACTTACATTTATCAACAAAATATAGAAAAATT
The DNA here is from genome assembly GCA_949709985.1 of Luffia ferchaultella. Taxonomy (NCBI): domain Eukaryota; kingdom Metazoa; phylum Arthropoda; class Insecta; order Lepidoptera; family Psychidae; genus Luffia; species Luffia ferchaultella. The sequence continues at coordinate 865,359 of OX453255.1, read as the reverse complement.
TATGAACGAAATTATGTTCGGTTGAAGAGTATAGAAATTATAAGTTATCAGAAATTTATTATTATTTCTTTCTTGGAAAAAAAGGTAATCAATCGTGTGTATACGTATGTCCCGCCCATCTCTTCTCTCATCTTCTCTCTCTCTCATTCTCATCTTCCTCATCCTATGGCTGAAATGTGATACTTTGGTTCTCGAACTAAACGGCCAGCATTACTCCTCTATTGGACTAATTCAAATCTCGATGCATAAAGTATTGTGTCCAGCGAAACTTCTGCACAGAAATTCATTTGTTATAACCTTTTCAGTATTAATTTTTCATGAATTTTAACCGAGAATGCAACCAATTAATTAAATGTATGGACACATAGTACACAGTACATAGTACCTATCTCAATTTTTCTCTTTGTCAGCATCAATCTTAAGGCAGAAAGTGAGAGAACTATCTATATATGAGACTTCTACAAGAGAAAAAACTAGCGCATTAAAACTGTATCTTTTCATTTGTCTTTCTTTGTCTTTCTTTATAAAGTTAACCGAAGGAAATAGAAATAGATTATAATCTAGGTTAGATTACTGCCATGGATGTTCAAAGAGATACCGCGTTGTGACAACAAAAATGAAAGCAAAAAAATATACTACGTAATACAAATATACACCGGTTGATGTTTTGAAATATTCGCTGTAAAGAAGAATAATATAGAATTCACATATAAAATTCCTACTGGAAAGGAAATAAAGATTCTCAAATTACATTTCTAGTGTAATTTAATAAAATGTTCGTGTGAAACAATGAAAATGACGTATGGTGTGTATAATCGCTCCATTTTAGATTCCATTCCATCACTCCTTTTTGTACCCCACTGCAGGAGCTTAGGCCTCCACTCAAGATGAGGAGGCTTGGAGCTTAAATCCACTGCGCTGCTCCAACGAAGAGTGGCGAATTGTAACGACCGCCATCTATTGACAGTAACCGGGACCGACTGCTTAACGTGCTCTCTGAGGCACGTAGTCAGCAATAGTTAATGTACTTAAGTCAGAAAAACTCATTGGTACACGCTCGGATTCGAACCATGGCCTTATAGATTTGAAACAGGTTCGCTGCGTTCGAGCTATCACGACATAAGCATTCTGGCATATTGCTTACGCTTTCGATCGTTTTGAAATATGAGACACTCAATCCTGATTATATTATGCTACTTAAGGTTACAGTATAATGATCTAGTTATTTTATGCTATATATTCTTTTACTGTATTCTAATATACAAATAATCAAGTTTTCTTTTCTGGTGAAAGGATAAAATTATGATTGATACAGTTGCATGGGCATTTATAACACTATGCTCTCTTGTATGCCTACCTCTGATGTACCTACACAAATAGGCGTCTACTTTGAGCGCCCTTCTCTAACCTTTCAGGGGCCGAAGGCTGTCCATCTGTAAGCAAAGTGCAAACAGCCGACTGCGCGGCCCGGGGCTGCCTGGACTGCAGATTTCCCGCGAGGCAAGCGTGAATTGCTAATGTGAATCCGGAGCGCCTCAAACGTCCCACTTCCTGTCCTACACGAGGCCAGCTATTTGCAACTGCAGCCGCTACCTACAAGGCTCGTTAACTGAAACTAGTTGCTACTTGCATATGCTTAACGATGTATGCTACTTCGCTATTCTGATTGTTATAAACGCGACAGTGTATTTGGTTGTCCTTTCTGCACGTTGTTGTAGCGGAGCAATGAAGGGTATTTTTTATACGATTTACTAGCGATCCACCCCGGCTTGCCATGCCTTCATATTTTTCTGTCGTAGTGTTGTAGTAGCTTGAAGCGTCGAGCATGTAGATGAGATTTAATTTGATTTAACTTTATGTTCCTCATACTTGGAGTATTTTTAATATATTTTATAGCCAATTCTGCAAATGATTGAAAAAGTAAAGAAGATGCACATAAAAACAAACTAAAACATTTCACTGCAGACAAGTATAGAAAATTGATAACTTCTGCCAAATCACATCGCGCGCTTAAATTTGTTTTGTCGTGCGATAGGTATAATTTCGCAATAACTCCTAAGATATTAATTTAAATTATATAGTGTAAAGGACGATTTTAATGTGCTTGAAAATTTAATGTAACTAAGGATTTGATAAGGATTAATATCTTATCCGCTTAAATAGCTTTCAAATTCTTACGTAAATATGTGACCATTTTTTTTTTTAAATATTTAAATAGGTATAGTAAGATATACTTAAAAGATAAACATATGCCATCGCGGACTTTTCTTTAGACCTATAAAAGAGAAAAATTCCTCCAAATGTTAATTTGTTATATCTCAAAGAGATTAAGCAGCATTTTCCATGAAAGCTCTCAGTCGGCATAATTTATTCCTACATCTTTAACAATCATCGTCATATTGCGACGACTGACGACCGCTTAGCCTAGTGGGTAGTGACCCTGTCTACGAAGCTGGAGGTCCCGGGTTCGAATCCCAGGTCGGATCAGTAATTATATGATGAATATTAATACTGGTACCGGGTCTTGGTTGTTATATGTATGTGGTGTCTTCGCTTGGCATTCAAAACACAAGCTAATGCTTTGTTTGAGGCCTAGACGTTGTTGTGATGTATATGTTATTATCATTATTATTTTAGCAACTACTTTGCACAGAATAATATGAATTATATACATATATCACTTCGTCCATTGGGGACAAGCGTATGAAAATCCCTTAGATAGTTTTTGAGTATATCGCGTTCAGACAGACGGACAGACACGACGGGGGGACTTTGTTTTTTAATATGTAGTGTCTAGACTATTTCACATTTCTGGAAAATATCTCATTTACACATGAATATTAAATTATTCATTTAAACCTTATGTGTCCTGTAAAATATCGAAGAACTATTTTTATATCGAATAACTAAAATAGTAGGCCAACTATTAGCTTTCTACATCGTTTGGTACCGTTTGGGCGAACTTTACCAACCGGCCCGATAGCGAACTTTTCATAGCAAACTTTTCATTTGAATTTTACCACACTCTATAATATCCATTCTGCACGAAAGTAATGTAAATATTCAAATGGGTATATCCAAGAGACTGAATTCTTTCGACGACAAAAAATGAATGGAACAATTACAGAACTCGAGCTGAAAATTAATAATAGGTAGGTACGTAACTGAAAATGACTATCACGTAATTTAAAAAATTAAGGGATTGTTTTCAAAGATAATAATTGGAGAAAAAACAGAGTTTCGCTTTGAAATCTAAATTAAATTAAGTGTGTTTTAAGGCGACCCGACCGAGTCCGCTCAAGGGTGGATTTTGGGCAAAAAAAATCTCTTAATGGAACTTTATTAAGTATAATCAACTCGCGGCGGATGTCCTATTTCTGGTGAAGGTTTGATTTTATTAGAGAGCGGCTCGTTGCCAATTCTGAGTGGTTAGAGACCATAACTGCAGACCAAAGGTCGCGGGTTCGATTCCCGCCCGGGACAAATATTTGTGTGCAAGAACGTGTCTATTGTTCCGTGTCTGGGTATAAAAAGTATCTATATATATATATATAAGTATAAAACATTGATACATATATAAAATTTTATACATATATATGTATAAAAGAATATTTAAAAATGTAAACCAGTTGTCTACTACCCCATAATACAAGCAAAGTACTTGCTTAGTTTGGAACTAAATGGCGCTGTGTGGGATGTCCCGAGTATTATTATGATTATTATTCTGACTTTCTTTAAAATACTCAATTAAAGACGTAAAGTCGCTCAACCGTCATAATCCGATATTGCTGTCTCATGCAACTTACCAGAAAAAGGTTTCGTCGATGGAAATAGCAATAATTTCAATGCCTTCCAGTAATAAGCTGTTTTAGAAAGAACTGATACGTATTTCAAAGCTTCATTTTTATTTTAAAAGTTCTTCACACATATCATGCCTATTGGAATTCAACATGCCCTACTTGAGTTCATGATTAAATTTAATAATATTATTTAATTTACTTACTTATAAACTAGAATGATCGTTGCTTTATCCACACTACTGTATCTATTTCTATCAAAACGAAATACATATTAATTGAAGTACACTTAAACCAACCTAAGCTGTATGTACTCTGGTCATGGACCTAGACATACCCGGACGTAGCGTGACGTACCTAACTACCGATGCACCCCTAGTAAGTCAGTTGCCATACCATAGTAAGTCTATTGACCGCCAGTACGCTGCGAAATTCCATTCACACATACTTACGAAGCCGCCGTGCCGTTACTTTGCTTCATTAGTTGATTAGTGACAATGAATCTAGAGATTTTTACTTCGTATGTGACCCTGGTTTTTTCACTAGGAATTCCTATGCGGAGGAAACTAGTGAATTTAATTGAAATCGGTAAAGTTTTCGGACTAATTGACTATTAAATATTTGAATTTCTAATTGCCAATAAGCATGAAATATGACTAGCATAACACATAATCTAAATGTATTCAAGACCCAGATGTCACAAGCAGACGTAAACCTCAACTGCAAAGAAAAATATACCTTTTTATGATAATGAGAACTTTACACTAAATGTCTACGACCAAGCAAATTCACTCCAAGAAAACGCTACCACTCGAAATAGCAAAAAGCCAACTTAGAGAAGAAGTGTTTGTATGCCACGAAAACGATGAAAAGTATTCTTAAAAAAAATTTACGTCTATCACCGACTTATATGTACCTAGGGTACTAACTGCACGTAGCACAGTGTGAAACTTCGCACGAAAGTCGTTCAGATCGCGGTGATTTGAACGATTTTGAAACAGTCGCTTGTGGACCGTCTGTCAATATATAGGATGGTATTAGACTAACAATATACGATTTTATTTCCAAAAAATATATAGAAATTAAAATTTTCGGGTCCAGTTGTTTCCGAGTCGCAAAAGGTATCTTGTTTCGATTCGCACGGGGTGTCCTCGCGGCCTCGATGTCGTACGAAAAATGCCACAAACCACAAGCGTCAGAAGGGATGTGGCCGCCGCTTCCGATGGGATCGGTTTACGCGCTTTACGCATCTATATAAATCATCATAAATGTTTAAATGTATCATTTCTTGCGTTACTGCATTATATGTCAAAAAATATAGAAATCAATCGAGAATATACTAGTACAAGATTCCGATCAAACTTGTGAACCCCTCTTTTTTTTCCCAGGCGAAACATTGTTCATATACCACAAAGTTATTAATAAACACTACCAAAGAGGGCTGGCACCTTAAATTCGGTCCAAACTGTTTTTAATTAAAATATTCAAATATTTTATTTTTTTCCATAATAATTAAAACAACTCTTTTCCCCAAAAACATTTTTGTACCAAAAGTTACATGCTCTAAAACGTGTAGCTTCCAAGGTATATTCAGACACCAACAAAAGTCTTTAAATTATTATTCTAATGGGAAACAAAGTATGTTTTTTACCAAAATTCTTAATTTTTTTATAAATTTTTAAATTCGATAATTTTTATTATTCTAATATAATTATTTTTCTATGTTAAAATTAATTTAACGGTTTTAATTAAAAATTAGTCTGAACCGAAGTTAGGGTGCGGACACTCCTTATAGTAGGTACCTAATGATAATTAATATTGCGACGTCTATGTATAGAAGCCTGTCGATGTGTTATAGAATGTACTCGAAAAGTTCACCCGGCTATTCATAAATACAGAAATATCGATATAAAAAATAAATTCCACAAATTTATAAATCATTTTAGAGGCGGCTTTGACAAAGCAAAATAACGCTCTCTTTATTTTATATTTTCAGACGCATTTTTGGCTACTGACAAACTTACGCTGTTGCCAGAAAGTTCTCTGAAAAACAAACGACACACAATTACATTTGAAGAGATTTTAATGCAAGAAATGTTAAAATGTCCAAACCTTCGAAAACTAGAAGTCGCGCCCTTGACTGACATGATACCAGACTGATAAAAGATGACAGCAAGATGACAGTCGCGTGATAACTTACGAAATCAAACCTAAATGTCTTTATTGTGTAGTTATATACGTAATCTTGAAACACAACACAAGTGTTTTTGAACTTATTACCTTGTAAGCACAAAACGTCCCCCACAAAGGCACATTCAAAAAAGTGCAGGTTCAGGTTCCACTCAGAATAATACATAAGAATACAACGGGCGTTCTTTTTTTTTAATAACCATTTTTACAATCGTTTTAAAACAAATTGATAACTATCTACACCCAACAATTTCTATCATATATGTATTCTAATATTTTATAATAAGCTTTTGTATAAATAAAGCTTACGTTGTATTGTTGTTTTAAACTTTTTATGAGGTAAATCTTGAACGTAAACTGTAATCTTATTGTAAAAGTGTATACATTGGTCATTGAAAGATTTTGTAATTTACTAACTTGGTCAGTATGGTCACACTAATCTTGTTATTTATGTTAGGCCAATCACAATTATTTTTTTACATGTATTGTAATAAATTTTAAAATATAGATTGATACAATGTCTTATTTTAATTTTTATTTAATTCATAATTTTCTGTTTTTTTTCTTCGGATATTGGTAATGGCTACATATATATGTATTCCTTACATATTCTCCGCATGTCACACTAGTAGACAGCAATACTAGATATCAATATCTTACTTTTTAATATTTCCATTTGTTCTTAATATTATTCAGTGTTTTAAATAGTCAAACTTAATGCTTTGCAGAGCCACACATAGAATTTCGTAAAATATGAGCTATCTGGCACTCTGGTTTCACACAAAACCAGCGTTTTGGCATTCAAATAGCCTGACACATCAGCTGAGTGGAAACCATTTTGGTCACTTATTGTTTGTTATTGTATTCCTATTATTACTTTTTTAATTTAGGTAAAGAATTATTATTATTTGATAATTATCTTTAAATTTTATTTACTAATCTAATTTTAACTTGTTTTTGTAGATATTTTTTTTATTTTGCATTAGTAGTATATAATTGGGGAGTCTGGCTCACTTTGTATGGCTATAAAATTGGGGAGTCTGGCTCACTTTTTCGTTATTTGCAGAAAATCGTTGTCCGTTTTAAAAGTCTCGCTTCGCTCTCACGGACCACGATTTTCAGCAAATAACGAAAAAGTGAGCCAGACTCCCCAATTTTATAGCCATACAAAGTGATCCAGATTCCCCAATTATATACTACAAAAACCGTTGTCCGTTTTAAAAGTCTCGCTTCGCTCTCACGGACAACGGTTTTTCTGCAAATGCTAAATGAACCAGAGTTCTCAATAATTTTTCCTGGCTCACTTTTTCGTTATTTGCAGAAAATCGTTGTCCGTTTTAAAAGTCTCGCTTCGCTCTCACGGACCACGATTTTCAGCAAATAACGAAAAAGTGAGCCAGACTCCCCAATTTTATAGCCATACAAAGTGATCCAGATTCCCCAATTATATACTACAAAAACCGTTGTCCGTTTTAAAAGTCTCGCTTCGCTCTCACGGACAACGGTTTTTCTGCAAATGCTAAATGAACCAGAGTTCTCAATAATTTTTCTCGGAAAACACGATCTCAGTAAAAAAAAAAAAAAAAAACGACAAATGAACTAGACAGATAATTTCTAAACGTGTAAAATTTATGCTCCATCAACCTACAAACGCATTTCATTTCTTGACTATAATACAAACATAATTCATATTTTGATATTTACGAATAAAAAATACATAATTAATTGAAACTATGTAGAGAAGGTTTACAAGAAATAAAACAAATTATTGAATGTAAAATAGGTTTATTTTTCATTTTTATAAAAAGAATTATACCATTTCTTAATTTCTATTACATTTTGTAACGCACAATTAATATTTACTTGATTAATGTATCTGTGACAAGCCTGATGATGTCCATAAACGTCCGTACGAAGTTCTCGTAAAGGTGGACATCCTATGTCTTCTATATTTACAATTCGTTTGTCTTCGAGTTGCTTGATATAGTCTTCAAACCATATTTTTTTTTGTAAGCCTTTAACATATATACATGTAGCTTCTTTTATTAGGTTATTTATTATTGTGTTGAGTTGTGTATAATCTATTTCTCCAGAGTCCCACGAAATACCATGATAGTTTCTTGTTAGCCATGAATTCGTGGATCGACATTTTGCAGACAAATTATACCAAGGATATGGTGGTTTAAATAGTATACAATATTCTTTGTCTTCTTTGTCTTCAACAGATGCAACCGCTAGTTCTTTCACGATCAATTCATTTTTTCCATTTACAAAACATTGTATATCCATAATAAGTTCCATAATTGTTTGAGATTTCTTAAATATTCGAATACGTGTAGATTATTCAAGTGCTCGTGAGCGACTAGCCAGCAGAATGACTAACCTACTCTCGCAATAAAATTACGTAATTTCAGCGTTGAAACAAGTTTAGACAAGTATAATTTACAAATCATCTATATTTATCCATGAATTGTGTGTACCATCAAATCCCAACCATTTTACTAATATTTTATTTCCTCTTTTTTTTATAACTCTTTCAATTAGATAAATATCAGGATATTTCGTTTTTGAAAGCTCTTCTTTGTAAAAGCAACCTTGAACTGGTGAATTTAAATAATCTTTTAGTTGATAAGTAACAGGTCTAGTATTATTAACTTTGGTTATAGTAAAAATTTCAGTAGTCCAGTTAGGTGTATAACCTTTTTCAAAAACATGTTTATATTTACTTATTCTCACTTTATCGCCTATTTTTAATTTTTGAGACTTTTTAAACATCATCTTATCGTTGTTATTATAAATATTTCTTAATATTGATTTCTCGTTCGATCTATTTACATTTATTGGTTTCAGTGCTATAGTTCTATGTGTACTGTTGTTGTAGGAATCTAATAATTCATTTAAAATATCTATCCATCGATAACTACCTCTCGCTGTAAATCGCTTCCACATTTTGTTTTTTAAGGTTCGATTAAAACGTTCACAGATTGAAGCCTTTAAATTACTATAAGTAGAATACATATTGATGGAATATCTATTCATAAGTGTTTTGAATAAAGAATTGTAGAATTCGGTACCATTATCAACTTGAAGATTTTTTGGTATTCTACCAGATGTAGTAAATATTGATAACATTGCTTGGGTAACATTATTACTATTTTTTGTTTTTAAAGGCACAGCCCAACCAAATTTTGAAAAATTATCGATTACCGTTAGAATGTATTTATAATTATCGTTTACAGAAGCATATGATTGCATATCAACAATATCAGCTTGCCATGTCTCATCTAATCCCCGTATATCAACGTGACGTCGTTGATAATTTCTACGAGCAGCACGATGTAATTCTTCAGCAATTAAAGTCTTGTAGGAGTTATTCATAATTTATTTGTATTTTCCAATGCTGTTAATCTTTGATCTATGTTTGTTAATGTATTAGAATGTGTTTTAGAAAGGTTATGATTGATGGTAATGTCTTTTTCTAAATTCTCTTTTACTGTGTCTAAGTGAGTTTTTAAATAATAGTATATTTGTTTCATTTCATTATTATCGATAGTCAACTGATCAAATCTTTCATTATATTCACGTCTTATAATATTTATTTCATTGGACAATAATCCTGTCACAATTTTTAAAGATACACCATCACTGTCTCCTAAAGCATCTCCCACATTGCACAATCGTTTATTTTCAATATCATAATTCCCCTCAATATTAATTTTAAATCCTTCTCCTTGTGGTCCACGGCGTCCTGTTGAAGATTTAGATAATTGACGTCCAAATACGTCTACACTCATTGTACTTCCTCAAGATACTTCGAGAGAATGATTAAATAGTTGATAAATCTTGTTAATAAATAATGTTAGCTTCACGCAATTCCTCTAGGATTGAAATTATTTCATTGGAATGGGTGACATAACCGCTAGCCGCTCTTGATGCTAATAGAAGTCGTAAACGATCTACCAACTCATTAGGATTATCCCAATACACATAATTGAAATTCAAACCAACTCTAGGAGTTGACATATTGGTGGGTAATAAGGTATTATTGTTAGAAACCCCACTACCTATCTTTTCATTAGCGAACCTCGAAATTATGTTAATATATTTTGGGGTATTGTTTATACGGAGAGCACCATCATCTTTAAAATGTTTACGATGCGCATTAGTAGCTGTAATGATTTCTGCGTAATTTTCAATATCACTATCTATTATAGCATTATTGTTAGGTACTTTTTTGAAAATCAATTCTAATAAACCAACTGTAGCGGGATAATTTTTGTTTGCTATTAGAATTTTGTCTTTTTCAAAATAGATAGGTGTATTTCCTAACATTAAGCGTTTTCCCTTTAATTGTCTCACACCATAAATTTGATCTAAATCTTTATGATTTTTAGATTTTAATAAAGATAAATATGATAAAATACTGTGATTTGGTTTTTGTAAAGAATCGTTTTCTTCTTCTTCTTCATGTTCTTCTACGTCAAAGAATGAATCATCATCATCACCATCGATATTAGTAGTTTTTTCATCTTTTGAAGTTGTATTCATGGATTCTGTTTCTTTTTTATGTGTTACATAGTGCTCATCATATTTATTATTTTCTTTATGCTCTTCTTCCTTCTTAGGTGCAATATTCGGTGTAGTGACACTAATTTTCTTTAAAGAAGTAGTCAAAGGTCTAAAGACTTCGTTTAAAGTGTTTTCTGTGTTTTTTCTATGCAATTTCAATAATTTATGCTTTTTTCTTATCACATTGCCAAGCTTTCTGATTTTACGTAAAGTGTCCTGTTGTTTTTTAATACTTTGAACTTCCATGGTGTTTGTGTTTAGTACGACAAACTGCAACTGGTTATAACTAATGTGGACTCTTTATATTTATAAAGGTGTCAAACCCTTTCCTATATCGACCGTTTTCTAAAGAACTCTCCTTATCAATGACAACAGAGCTATATTTTACGTTCCAACATTTAAAACATAGTTTCTTAAATTCTTTAAAAGTCATGTCACTATTTACATGCTCATCGTAAATGTGTTTTAAATTTAAATCATCTTGTTTAAATATTACTAATAAATTAGTATTGTCACGAATCAAATGCTTAGGAACACAACAGTAAGTTTGTGAAAGATAAAAACAATCAACATCTTGATGTCTCCCCATGCAAAAGTATTCCTTTACATTATTCTGTTTTTCACAAACAATATCATCAAAAATAATGATGGAACCAGGGAGAATATCTTTAGGTTTCACTATTTCATCATTTTCTTGAAAAATATAGTAACCAATATCACTAACAGTAGCAATTACTTTCTTAAGAAGTTCGTATTTTAATTGATGTATGGATTTTGAATAAATGTAAATATTCGAAAATCTTAATCCATTCATGTGTGTAATAATCGCTAACAAAGCATTTGTTTTCCCACAGTTGGAGGGACCGCAAAAAATCGATCTTATGCTATTAGGTAATAGTTTACCATGTCGACGGTTTTTTTCTGATGTGGTAGGTACAATAAGATTATCAAGGTTCTCTACAGGTAATACGGTTTGTTGCTTTATGAACCTCATGATGTAGCAAACTGAATAAGAAATCATTTGTATATAGTTTATGTATATAAAATAAAAAACATAAAATATGGGTAAAAAATTTATTAGGTAATTGTTAACAAAATTAGAAAATAAAAATTATCAATCGGTTTTGAATACTTTTTTCTTCGTACACAATTTACAATACGCTTGCATGAAAAGTGGACTATCGAGTTCATCTTGATCGTTTGATGTATTATCACCGTAAGAATGAATAGTGCAAGGAGTATAATAAGGCTTCACATCATCATTATCCAACACTGATTTGGGTAGTCGATCATTATGATACAATAAATGAATGTAGTGACCATAACGTTTGATTAATATATCTATAGGTATTTTTTCAATGTCTTTCTCACATAAATTGAATATTTCCATTTTGATTTAATATAAAATAACACACAACCACTCTACTTTACAACAATTTGCGTACTGCGCTGCTGATTGGATTGTACTCAATTATTCTATCGTGTATGATTAAACAATAAGCAGATGTTTGCAGAGGAAATTGTTTTTCTGATTCAAATTCTATACGTATGTCTACAGGTCCTGTTTTTAATGTTTCATTTTGTTTGGAACAATCTAATACAACAAGTGGAGCCATTTCCTTGAATTCCTTTTTTGACAATAATGGTTTACACCTGTTCTTGTCAAAGTAAGAGCTTTGAAATTGAGCATACATATCATACAACAGTGAATATTGGTTTCGTTCGAAATCAATATTAAGGTTAACGTAAGGGTATGTTTGAGAATTTAAATACAATTTAACGTCACGAATGTCACAATGTTCGAAGAAACTTGCATCTTTTGTGTGTATATTCTTTCGACCCGTTTGGAATCCTAAGATAACGTATCGAGGTTTCTCTAGTTGTGTAGATGTTTTTACAACCCATACATGGTTTGTAGTCGTAGGTAATAATGGATATTCATATAGTTCCCAAGTCCGAAAACTTATTTGTATAGGAGGATCTTTGACGATATAATTAAGTAAATTTACTTTTGCAAAGTCGGACAATTTAACATATGGCATTAACCATTCTATTTTGGAAATGGATATTTTTACATCTTTATCAACATTTTTTTCTGATTGTACGATCGCATTTACGTCTGTATTAGCTCTGGTAAGAATAAGTTCATGTTTTGCATTCACTATTACTCTATTATAATCTTCTGCAAACCCGAGTAACAAATTGAGTGGAATCGAGACATCAAAATATCCTTTGGTATCAACAATGTCCTTAGTTGTATTTGTGTTCCATCCAGCATTATCAAGATATGTAGTTTGATTTGGGCTAGCGGAAATGAATGTTTTTATAAGGCTTGTTAAACCAACGTTTTTATTGCGATCAATTTCAACAGCATTTAACTCATAACGTAATTCTTCAAACAAAAAGCATAATCCCATATTTACGAGATTCGTGTTAACGCTAACCTCACCATTGCTCTTCATAAGTTTTCCGGTAAGATGTAGAAAGCTTTTGCTGGGTAGTATACAAGCATCTTGATGTTGAACAGTAATGCGAATTTCATCATTGTTGTTGAAAGTGGTTAATGCATATGGACGATGAGCATGAAACTCGTAATGTTCTATTGATTCATCGAATAATACACTTTTTTGTATATTTAAAATTTCTTCTTGTTCTTCCATGGTAAAATGCAGATTAAACAGAAAAATTTAAGTTTTATTTTGTTTTTATTGAGTTTGAAACAAGTCTTAAGCCAAGCCCTTTTAGAAATTGTATGTTCCGATGTGTTAACCGATTCAATGGTCGAACTCGAGTGGGTGGATAAACCCATTTTCTGTTGTTATTATATGAATAGGTTTTACTGTTATAAACCACACCCATTCTATGCTATTGACTTAAGATGTAATCGCACTGTTATAATTTCTCCTCGGAAATTTACTAGATCTCCGTCTTGATCGACTATTTTCAACTGAATATTATGTATTGCCTTAACCATAACAGGAAGATAAATGACTTGCGATGGTACTTCTACTATTTTATATCCAGGTGGAACCGTGGGGAAAAATTCGTGAATAATGTGAGCTTGATTAGAATTAATATACGCCCCTCCTGTTATGTTACATTCTACTCGCAAAGCGTTTACTTTGATTATGGAAACAGGTATATCTGATAAATAATCAACGTTTGGATCTAGAATTCTAGGAGAATATCCTAACAAATTTCCCAAAGAATCTTTATGGGTAAAATCAACTTTTTTACTACATCTCACTTTACATCGCAATTGATTTTCATCAGGCTTTATCGATATGAAAATATTAAATTTATCTAATGCATCAGTTAAATATTTTTCAATGTTTTCGATTTCGTAACTACCTGGTGGAATTACAATAACTTTGTCATCGATATAGAATTTGTTATTTCTTTCATCGATATTGGGAATGGAATTAAAAGTCAAGAATTCTACTAAACCAAGCACATAGTTTTTTGATGATAATTCAATAGGAGGAAAATATTGTGCTTCTAAAACGGGTCCAACACCGCTTAACGTTAATGTCCATGATTCACTCATGACTGAATCTATAATGAGTTGACGTTCTGATATATATTTAAGTTAAATTATCACTAAGAAATTTAAGACACAAATGTCCACAATTGAATGTATTGAAGCTTTGATATTTTTTATAATTGTATTTTACATTTTGCACTTTTAAATATGATAATAAATTTGATGGAGGTGGTAAATTTCCAAAACTATCAAAATAAAAGACACAATTGTTTTTTTTCTTATAAGCTACCCAGTGAGTTCCAGGACCATCTTTACTATCTAAGTTTATTATACCAGATTCATGTGTCCAAGGAGGTGAGTTAGGTAAATCATTTCTCATAAAAACACCTCTAAAGTTAGGAATATTTAAAATTCTAGCATATTTTGTTAAATCAATATTTGTAAGAGCTCTGTTTGGTAGTGTTAATAGTTTTTTGAAGGTTTTATATAAATACCTAAACCTTTCTTATAAGGTTTAAGAAACATTCCTTTTCCTAAAGATATCGCTTCCATTTTTTCATTATGTCTTTTTTGTTCTTTAAGTTGTTCTACAGCATTTTTAGCATTGTTGACTGCTTTCGCGATTCCAGCAGCTCCACCAGCCAAAGCACCTGTTGCACTTAATCCAGCAAAAAGTGGTATTAAAAAAGGAAGTACTCCACCAATTTTTTGTGGCAGAGGTAAAATTCTAGGACAATTGATATTTTTTTTCCCTCCTACTTGACGAATCACTTTACGAACACCATTCAGTGCAGATTTTATAGGATCAGATCCTTTAGACATAGATGATTTAGCTATTTTAATAACATGCTTGAAAGGTTTCTTTGATCTTTTAATTTTTTTCTTTGTTTTATTTTTATTTGTGATACCAAGACCTAATTTTGACTTGGCACCCATCGCGGACGCAATGCCTAACGCAACTGCTCTTTCACTCATTGATGCATCTCTATTAAATACTCGTTTCATCGCTTTTGATGCTAGCATACGATCAGCCTGATTTCTCATATGAACATTATCTCTGTTTTTCGAATACGCTATATCATGTTCGCGACAAGCTGAATCAAGTGGATTAATACCCATATCACCTCGTGCTAATCGATCTTTGAGTTTAGTTCCAGGACCGCAAAACTGATAACCGGGTACATGTAGCTCAAACGGTAATTTATTCAGCATATCATTGAAAAATCCAAAACCTTTTTTTTCTCTTTCGATAATAATATTTATTATTATTATTATTATGGTGAATCATTATTCAGCATAAACGTTGTAGTCTCTTAAAGAATTATAGGGTTATGAAATAAAAACAGAGATGAACTCAGTAATATACTTAATTTAATGGTAAAAATACATACATATTTTTATAGATGTACACTTTGGTTATAAAAAATATCAGATATATTTGTACATAGCATACTTAAAATAATTTGTAATGTCCCCAAGGCAATGTGTTATATTTATCAATTATTAATCTTTTATCATCATTAGCATTCAACACGGATTTATTTACTTCTTGCGAGAATATCGTGTGTTTGATTGATTTAAATACATTCATACATGAGCGCAATGTATTGTTAGTTTTAAGAGTAGATTTGTATTCGTCTGTAGTTAAAAGATTTAACACTGCTTTGCTAACTCCCTTTGCTTTTATGATTTCATAGTTTTCGGTTTTTATACAATATAGTTTAGATCTTAAACCTACAAATTCATCAACGATTGTCCCTCCTAATTCATCTTTGAACAGACCTGGTACCTTTTTATTTACTAGTGGTAAATCATAAATATTGTTCCTACTAAAATTGCTTGTATCAAATAATTCAAGATTTTCTTTTAGATCTTTATAAATACAATCATTTGTAGGTATTATGTAATATAATAAACTGTCAGTGTCGGTGTAGCACAGTTGTGCTCTATCCCCATATTTTGGTTTAATAAAAGAATAGTGAAAGCTATAAAGATGGGATTTACTTAATTCTAGTACAGTAAATCCTATGTATATAGGACGGTCAAGTAAAATTTCCGACTTGTCCATCTGAACTGCTGCGAAATTTTCAGAAAAAATTGATACATTATGAAAATTTGGTTGAGCAATCAATTTTTCAGCACCTATGTATTTATTTGTGTAATTTTTTTCATCACTCCATCGATCAACTAATTTTACAGATATTTGCTTCCGCTTGTTTTCTAAAGTTTTTCCAAATATTGAATTATTGAACAATTTAAAAAAATCTTGTTCAAACGTAGATTGTGAGGATTGACGCAAACTTGTATTCAAATCTATATATTGTTTTAAATAATTACTTTGTTTAAATGAAAGAATTTTATGAATTTTATTCAATATCAAACCATGATTTAAACACTGTTTTAAATGCATATAATGAATAACATAGTGATATTTATTGTACAGATTTGCGATCAATTTATAAGTCTTTCCTCCAGGAGGTTTCATTTTTTCTGGTGCAAATGGTAAATCTTTGTGAGAGTCATGTAAGTCCTCGTTATAGATTAAATCAACCTCTAATATAAATCCAATGTCTGAATTTTCATGACATGAATCTATGTCGAAAGATAATAATTCATCACTTTGTAAAAGTTTGAATTCTGAAATCGGTAAGTTTTTCATCATCACGTATCCATATAAATTATTACAATCTAAATATAAAAGATAAGTATTTGGTCTATCTTCCCTGTAGTCTTCAGTATAAATATTATTAGCTTTTGCATATCGTAAAGAACACTGTGATAATCCGCCTCGGATGCCTTGTTCAAGCATTTGATATATTTCAATGTCAGAAATTAATTCTAATTTTACACCAGTATTTAAAAGCATTGCGTCCCAGCTAAGACTAGGAGCGGTTACATAAAAAGCTGCATCTAGTTTATAATTTTTTTGGCAAACAGTACGAAAATTTTCAAATACATCACATAATAATAGAACATCGATCATTAAATATAAATCAGTATATTGTCCTAAATTGCATATGGAAAATTTTTCCCATACATCAAAAGCATGTTTATAATCATCGTCTGAAATATGATTTGATGTTAAAGTATTATAAAAACTTTGTTTCGGTGGCAATACTGTTTCATTATATTTATCTAAACTATCCATATATTCGTACGGATACACTCCCTTACGGCATGCTAATCGAAATTTATTTTTATCAGAGAAAAAGCGTCTGAGATTCAAGAATTTATCATACTCTAATGTTTTAGATAATTTATCTAAACTCGTGTTGAGAAAATGACAAGAATCAACAAATCTGAGAGGAATATATGACTCACGAACATCGTATACATTTTTTATGAATTTAGTAAAAGAAATATATTTTTCTTTCCCTTTAGGTATCACCTCTATCCTGCCATCAGATTCACTAAGCTCTTTTATAAATAAATGACAATCATACCCCGCTAAGTTATGAAAGAAAAATGGAATGAACGTACAAGTCTTTAAAAGCAAGTTACAATGTGAGTGTACTGCGCCTCTGTATACGCCTGTTCTGTGACAGTGATCGCGAACTACATCACCCAATAGTAAATTATTACATATATAACAGTGAGTGGCGCTATTGTATTCAATTTGTTGTTGCAATGATAACGGAATCATTTTTTTCTTTTCAGTCGTATTAATTCTATGAATTTCGTTAACATGTTCCGTTAATGACTTTACAAATATATGAACGCAATCTTTTCCTCGATATGAAATGAATTTATTTAAACTCGAATCATATGCACAACATATATAATAAGCAAATGCTATTGGTACGTGTCTTTTTGTTAATTTTGTGTATTTAGTTTCACAGTTCTGGTTGTTATTAAGAGGTAATAACATAGTTTCGAAATCACCATAGATAACGAAAGGAATACGTTGCAATCTCTCGTAGTGAGTGAATTGTAAGATTGTACCAGGTCTGGGCAATACCGTTTTAATTCGAGCACAATTATGCATCTCCATACTATCATATGAGGAAAAAAATAACATACACTCATCACAAAAATATATTTTGCCTTTATGCCTCGTTACTTGGTGTCTAATAAGCCGTTCAAAATCTTTTATTAAACAATAATGCCCATGTTGAGAATTTTCTATATATAATAAATTAATATGGTTTATACTACGATATTCTGTCTTGTAGAGCGGGCCTACAAGTTGATTTTTTGAATCTAATCCGTAAATATTTACTGTAAATGTTGGATTATTCATTTCGAATATCTTTATATCTCTATTAGTAGGAGGAAAATTCATCCCATCTATTTTAAATATTTGTTTGTAATCTGGATATGATGCAGTGCGTGTACCATTTTTTTTCACTGGAAATAAAGATGCAACTGCACACCATAAAAAACAATGAGAGTCAGTGTTTTTAATGTTTAAACAACTTTTCGTACTCTGAATATTTTTAGGTAATGGTATGTAAGAACCCCCTCGTAATGGTGTGTATTTATTTATATTCATTTCAAGATGAGATACACTGGAAATAAACCAACCCGAATCTTTTAATTGAAATTCGCTACATTTCCGAATGAGTGTAGCTTTAACATGGTTATAATATTCATTGATATCAGTATTGTGATAAAATTTCTTATACTTCACTGTAAATGATTTCAACTCGGTCTTTATTTGGTGTGGTAAAGAATAATAACAAAACAATTCAAAATTTATTTTACAGCTATTATGTTGATGAAGAATATATTTAATTAACTTATTCACCGAAACTCGTACATCATTTAAAAAATCTTCTGGAAGTAAATACCTATCATGAATACCATCTATTCTAAAAGAAAGTAGTCTGTTTTTAAATGCCGAATTTATAAGCCGTACATTATCAATGTGGCTTTGTAACAAACAATTTTTTTTATGTAAGTTTGTTCTAAGATGAGCATAGTATATTTTCTTTGTAACATTTATACCACAAATATTACAATATATTTTATTCGTCATATTAATAAAATATCGTAGTGCACAATAATAAAATCAAAATATGTAGTTTTATCAGATTGCATCCAAAGTAAAAAAAAAAATAGGTAATACAATACCATATGTAAACCAAGTTATCTACTATTTACTTTGTAAGCATTGCTTGTTAATTTATACTTAAACCTAGAAAATCTAATTTTTATCTTTAATTAAAAAATACACTGATTACAATGTAGGCTTATATTCTATTACACGAAATACATAAAGTATGAAAATAACACGTTATTTAAATCAGTAAGTTTAAGAAAATAATATTTTACTTTTTCTTTTCAGGAATAAATTGTGCTTCAGATTTTGCAAATTTCTCTTTTATGTTCAATAAAAACGTTGCAAATATTTAAAGTCATCAGACTCTCTTTGTAATTTAATTTTCGTATTTATCAAAGCGAATTTCCAACGAGTATCATCTGGTAATTTCTCGATTTCGGACGTATAGTAAAGTTTTAATTCCAAAAAGAATTCTCCATTCGCATTGTTTTCAGTCTGTTTTGTCATTCCATTAGCAACTCGCTTCCATAAAATACCCGATAATTCAGAGAAAATCTAATTTTTACCTTTAATTAAAAAATACACTGATTACAATGTAGGCTTATATTCTATTACACGAAATACATAAAGTATGAAAATAACACGTTATTTAAATCGGTAAGTTTAAGAAAATAATATTTTACTTTTTCTTTTCAGGAATAAATTGTGCTTCAGATTTTGCAAATTTCTCTTTTATGTTCAATAAAAGACGTTGCAAATATTTAAAGTCATCAGACTCTCTTTGTAATTTAATTTTCGTATTTATCAAAGCGAATTTCCAACGAGTATCATCTGGTAATTTCTCGATTTCGGACGTATAGTAAAGTTTTAATTCCAAAAAGAATTCCCCATTCGCATTGTTTTCAGTCTGTTTTGTCATTCCATTAGCAACTCGCTTCCATAAAATACCCGATAATTCAGTTTTCTTCACACATATTTCAGTATCACTTTCGTCTCCGAAAAGATCCTTCATGAAATCGGTGCGTGTTTTCTTTGAACATTTCTTAGATGATTTGCGTTTTAAATTTTTAGATGTACTAGGTGATATCGACGATAAACCCTCATCAGAATCGAATATAGTTGGAAGGTTTCTATAACAAATAAAAAACAAGACCACTTAAAATAATTACGCAATATACAATTTTTTTTCCCAGTTCTATTACAATCGTAGAGGCTTTTACCTAAAAATCGAAGTCGTAGTTTTTATAGAAAATTAATTTAACACAATAATCGATGTAATGTAATCAGTTAAAATTAACGTAAAACACAAAATAACAAATGAGCATTTTCATAAAAATATAATGTGTATTTATAAAAGAAAAAAAAAACACATATTTTTCCACTTCTATTATAATCATGCATGCTTTTACCTACGTAAAATCAAAACCGTAATTTATATAGAATGTTAATATCGCAATCAAATTTTAAACACAATTTTCAACGTAGTATAATCAGTAAAAAATTAGTGCTATAAAAACATGAAATATCTATTACAATCGTGGAGACTTTTACCTAAAAATCAAAGTCGTAGTTTTTATAGAAAATCTAATATCGTAATTAATTTAACACAATAATCGATGTAATATAATCAGTTCAAATTAACGTAAAACATAAAGTAACAAATGAGCATTTTCATAAAAATATAATGTGTATTTATAAAAGAAAAAAAAAACACACATATTTTTGCGCTTCTATTATAATCATGCATGCTTTCACCTACGTAAAAATCACAACCATAATTTATATAGAATGTTAATATCGTAATCAAATTTTTAAACACAATTTTCAACGTAGTATAATCAGTAAAAAATTAATGCTATAAAAAACATGAAATAACAATTGATTATTTTATAAAAAATATAATGAATATTTATAAAAGTTTGAAAATAATGTAATATACCTACATTTTTATACTCACATTTCAGCCATGGTACCACTGAAGTATTACTTGGTGCTTGGTTTTTGCAAGAACACTTTGTATTTTTGTTACTACTAGGAACTTCGCCTATCGTAGACTGGTGTCGAATAAGCTTGGAGTATGGTTTATATACGCTTCGATACACGTGTGAACTGTCTTCAAGGTTTAAAAACAAAACTATAAAAACATGATAGAAAAAAATTATCGTAACCCAGTTCCGTTTTATAAACGCAAGTCGAGACTTGAAAATCATAAAACATGAGAAACTTATTTCCTAAAGCCATTTTTAGCACTTTGCATGTACAAAGCATTTTTGTTCGTTCAGGGTTAAAGATACGAAAAACTTACACGTGTCATAGTTAAAACAATGAAACATTCTTAACATTTATGTTAGATGTATACAGTCAACGAGAAATATAAAAAAATATTTTTTAATTTTAACTATTAAATCATTACACAACATCAAAAAAACTTCTTAAGTTTCTGTACATACAAATATTTTATAATATTTTAATTTTTTTGTAAATTTGCAAAATATGACATTAGCTTTTTTTTTTTTTCAGTCAGTTAGTATTTATTAATAAAGTCGTGAACAATTACTTGATCGTCATTTATGTTTATTCTATTAAAGTTTATTATATTATTTCATAAATAGACTCTTTTAAATAATAAAATGGTAACTTCTCAAACGCAGGTAAAACGTATTGTTAACTGTACCATACACGTGTCTTTGTCAAAACAATAATTCATTCATAATTTGAAACCAAAGTCTTGACACAGTGAAACACTTGTTAATGAAACATTTGATGTGTGATGTATACAGTCAACGAGAAATATAAAAAATATTTTTTAATTTAAATTATTTAATCATTACACAACATCAAAAAAAAAACTTTTTAAGTTTCTATACATACAAATATTTTATAATATTTTAATTTTTTTGTAAATTTGCAAAATATGTCATCAGCTTTTTTTTTTTCAGTCAGTTAGTATTTATTAATAAAGTCGTGAACAATTACTTGATCGTCATTTATGTTTATTCTATTAAAGTTTATTATATTATTTCATAAATAGACTCTTTTAAATAATAAAATTGTAACTTCTCAAACGCTGATAAAACGTATTGTTAACTGTACCATACACGTGTCTTTGTCAAAACAATAATTCATTCATAATTTGGAACAAAAGTCCTTATTACTTTTAATGGAAGTGTGTAAGTATTCTGTTTCCGAAAGGGTCTAAATCTGTATTTCAAAATATTTTTTTAAAGTTAAATTGAATACGATATTACAGCAATAAAAAAGGTTGTAAAAAATTATTGTAGTTCTAATGAAATAAATACAATCGAATAAAAAAAAAAACAGCGTAATAATTAATGCATAAGTTTTTAAATAATTTAGTTAATCTTAGGTGACAAAGTTGTTATAAAAAAATTATTATAGTTCTAGTGAGAAGTATATTTCTTTTCATCTACTTATTAAGTAAAATTCAATAATATATGCTAAACGGACTTATCCGGTTTTTTAATTGGGATTAGGTGTAGAGTAGGGACATACTTGATTTACCATTTAGTAAATCGACGTCCTGCAATCAACTCGTGTTGTCGTGTTGTGACTTATAGTAAAATATTTAAGAGTAAAAATTTTGTTGGTGTTGAAATTTGTCATGTGTTTAAAGTTATCGGTTGTCGTAACGGTGAGTGTTTTATAAAATTTCTTTCACCTCAAAATGAGAGATCGTGTTTTCCGAGAAAAAAAATTGGGGAGTCTGGCTCACATTTTGTATGGTATATAATTGGGGAGTCTGGCTCACTTTTTCGTTATTTGCTGAAAACCGTGGTCCGTGAGAGCGAAGCGAGACTTTTAAAACGGACCACGGTTTTCAGCAAATAACGAAAAAGTGAGCCAGACTCCCCAATTATATACCATACAAAATGTGAGCCAGACTCCCCAATTTTACACTACTTGCATTATGTTATATCCTGAAACAAGATTGCTCCTTTATTATACGTGTACCCAATATATATTTTTCCTTCTTTCTAAAATTGACTGTAAGTGATAGTACAGTATACAGCCCTAGTTTATAAAATACACGAACAGTCCGATGATTGTAGCAGCATACCTATCGCCACAGCAAAACGCCACAAATCATGAAACTGTGGAAACCGCTGAAATATACTAATCTCGTGGTTTCTATGTCGACTAAGATCAAGTGTAGAGAAATAAAAAATAATTTGTTATTGACTGTCAAAGTGATGTGTGGATTTTACATAGAAATAATTCATCTCGTTATAAACTTTGTGTACCGTAAAATATAAAACATACAACAGTGCGTAACATTAATATGAGACTGTGGCTCGCATTTGATATTGTCGTTTTACCCTCTGAACATTCATTGTAGATTACAGTTATATTACTGTAAGCGTGATAACGGTGTGTACTTTAAGGGGTGCATGCAAGAGGGCTAATACCTCTACGTGACTTCATCAGAGCCGCTGAAGGACTAACTATGTTTGAGGGCAGTAGACGAGCTAACACGACGAGCAAAGCGCACGCCACGGCCTACACGCTTGACGAGACAGGGAAATTGTTTACCACTAGCATTATTATATTTTTTTTTTCATATATTACATCACATCACGCGTTTGCTAGAGACAGATATCCATTTGTATGGTCCTACATACCTCTTTCGCTTCATCGATATTTTCGATGATCGATATCGATATCATCGATAAGGTTCGTCAGCGTCGGTTTTACGACAGCGTGGTCCGATTTGTCGACTTGTGTGAGTATGGACATTTAAATGCCCGTTGGTTCCACAATAGTGGTGTGACAATAGTGGGAAAATTGTTTTTTAAGACATGCCTGTAATCACACTCTCCTGGGGGTCTAGGGCTATAATTTTTTTATGTTATCCTTTGCCTATATTTTCACGACCTTCGATTATATTCTAACAATTGGTAGTCAGGGTTAGCAGTCTACAGATTTGGATGACATTATCTACTTTCACGATCACACTTTCAAATTATTCTATAGAAGTTATATGTTGAAAAGAGAGAAACAAACATTACCATTTTTTTATTTTAATTATTAGGTATTGTGCTTTTAATCAGTTTTCAGCTCGCGGTCCGCGTGCACGCAGAAGCAACGGATTGTCTTAAGACACAGCATACTTAGACAAAGGCAAAAAATATATATACAAAACAGTAATATAAAAAACTTAAAACATCCGATTGTATAAAAATATGTTAATAAAAGGAATAAATTAAGCTTTTTATTCTATAGAATTTTGTTTGAGCAATTTGTTTTTGTCTGATGTACCTAAGCAATAATAAAATATACTGTCATATAAATATAATTTGAATGTTATAAAGTAGTACAAACAGAGACAAACCAATAAGTAAAATATGTTTGGTGATAGTTTTTAAGTAAAAGTCAATTTTAATTTTTACAACAGTAAACCCCAACTCATGAAAAATGCCACTCGCACTCATGTGTTAATATTATTTAAATAATAATTAAACATGAGAATCGTTTGTATCAGTTGTAAATATCTGACGTATAAAAAATCCTGAAATAATTTCTTGTTGACTATTCTTATTCCTGTATTTGTTGGTAATATATTTATCTTTTATTATCTTTTTTTTATTTCGTTCAAATAGCCCTTTATTTAAATTTTCAGAGCTACACTCCCACCCCCGCTGTAATGCGTAACACCTTTTACGTTTGTTGCTTCGTTCCGGCGCAACCTTCAACCCACGCATCGACGGCATCAATAATTATCGGAAACCCGTTCCGATACTCGATACTGCTTCATACAATATTATTATCAAAAACGTGGAATGGAAAACATTTAATTTAACGTTATTTGCTATCCATTAACCGAAATATTTAATTAAAACGGAAACGCGTGACGTTTCGAGCGCTCTCGACAGTCCTGTCTGAAAAACGTTTCGATACGTAATTTTACACAATTTGTTATTAATCGATATCGAGTTTTCGAAGTCCAAATAGTTCCAACCTGTAATTTAGTACATAAACGAAGAGGAAAACAAAATACGAAATGGATGTACAGATAGGGAAGGGGTGGTCGTCACGGGGATGATTTATGTGATAAGTTTTATATATACTGTCACAAACAACGCGTCAGATAGGTCCACGGGCCGACACTTTTATCACAGAGAGCCAAAGCGAGATGCGTCTCACAGCAAGACATAATTTGCATAGAGCCAACGCAACCTACCTCTTTCATCCACGATATCTTGGCACCCCCCACAAAGCAATTTAATCTTTAACTGAACTTATATCTAAAAGAGAAAAGATTTAATTTTTTGTGTATTTGTTTGTAATTGAAGAACTCACAAACCATATAAGTTGTTTGAAAAACTCTTTCACTTATAAAAGCTAATCATGTAACATGAGCTATATTCATTTACATTTCATTTCATTTACATCATTCACTTCATATTCAAAAGAATCCTACGAAAATTACAATAGTGTAACTCTCTCTCAAAGTATCAAGAATTTGCCCATAAAAGTAATTTATTGGGGGTGCGCCGCGAAAATATTGGTGATACATAAAATAATGAAGAATTCGTTTATATACTCCACGTTAGACGTTAAACCCCAAACCCACATTAATAGGAATGCTTTAACAACTAAAGATATGAAATTATATAATTATTACAGTTTTCTATGAAATTATTTTAGTATATATAACGTAAATTGTGATTAAAAAATTAAATAATAATATATGGAACATACCACACAGTAAGTAAAGTAAGCAAGTATTATGCTTGTGTTATGGGTTACTAGACAACCGATATACATACTTAAATGTTCTTTTTGTCTTTGATAATATATACAAATATAAATATCTTACACCCAGACCCGGAACGAAATAAATATGTTCATGCACACAAATATTTGTCCCGAGCGGGAATCGAACCCGCGACCCTTGGCTCCGCAGTTAGAGTCTCTAACCACTCGACCAATCGGTCTGTCTTGGACTGGAATGTACTGGTGTCCGTTGAGCCCTTTTGATTTGTGTATTTCAACTCATAACCGTTTAAAGTTTAACAACGAAAGTTGAAGGATTTCTAGTTTTGTTTTTTCTGAGTTGCTCTCATAAAAATTATCGTCGATATTTTTGTATTTTTTTTACTGTTTTCAAAATTAGCTTAGTAAGTTTCTGGCTGAAAAATACTCTGTGACAGACAGACAGACAGACAGATGGCATAGGTTGAGTAATAAAGAAACAAAAAATAATCAATTACATCTAAGTCATATAGTTCCCCAACATTTTATACATACGTTTGTAAACTGTACGGTTCACTCTTTATGATCTATGATTTTCATATAGAAATGGCGACAAAAGACAATGTTTTGATTGATTTTAGTTGATGGTTGGTTACTTAACGATGATGAGTTACGCCCCAAACTTTTTTCTTCGAAGTTGACTGATTTTTACAAGTTTTTAACGCGCACGACAGCATTTTTTAATTGTTGTTTAATTATGGTTTAGTTACACTTTCGGCACGTAATCACGATGAGTGAAGACGAGATGTCGGCGTCGCGTCGTCGTCCTCATACCGATGCGACACGTGGGTTAGACAGAAGTTATCAATGTTATATGTAAAGAAATATTTTAGTTTGTTTTATGTATATTATTTTTATTTTTTCAAATATTTACAGAATTGGAAATAAAATACATTAAAAACACTCCAAGTTGGATGAAATTACGTTACATATAAATCTAATTAAATGTAATCCACATGTTCGACGCAACAAGCTGATATGACACTACGACAGAAAAAAACACTACGGCTTAAATGCTCTGCTACCCGTGCGAAGCCGGGGCGGGTCGTTAGTTTGTTTATATATAAGCCAATCAATTTCAGGCTCGTCAACCACAAGCAAATATTTCTTTGTTAACTATTTTGTATTTTCTTTTATTAAAAGTTATATCAGCAAAACATCGACGTTTTAAAAACTCATAAAATATGAATAACTATAACCTTGTACCTAATACCTTGGAACTAGATGGCGCGGTGTGGGATGTCGCAGGTAGGTATCATTAATATTAAACCCTGTCTATTTTGTTATTCTTTCGTTTCTTTATATCAGCTCTATCTTCAAATAGAGCAGAAATAAACTAATAAAGGTATTAATTAGGATCTAAGTCTACTTGATTTTATCATCCGGCGATTACCTATTCACATGCAAATACCTCCGCTTAAAAGGAAAACAAATTTAAACGAAACGAGCCATAAAAAGATTATCACGCTTGACCTTTGGAAGCGCTTCCGGAGCCCGAATAAAATACGCCATTGAAAATCAACTTCAGGAAATTGTGTTCGAGTAAAAGTTGAAAACTTTTCCTTGAACAAGATGCGTCAAATTAACAAACTGGCAACTAGCGCTCCCGCTCCGAGATAGAAACGTAAAAACATCGTAAATTGGTGGTGAGTATCTCGTCCTCCCTTATTGGATTTTGTTGTGTTCTTGAAAGTTGTGTTCATTTGGAAGATTGCGTCAAAGTTTGGTGTAAAGCAGTGCGCCGGCGCCGCCGTGCGATTACGTGGGACACACGCTCTGTAAAATACATACTGGTACTTAAGATCTTAGATTAATAATTACGCCTAGCTTATAGATAAACGTTGTCACCTTATCAGAACTGGAGAATTTCAAACCTAACTATATAGCAAGAGACAACACTATTTACTACATTCAACCTTATCGAAAGGCGAATAGTTAATCGGTGTAGGTCGGTGACTAACGTGAATACGTTACTGTCCTTGCTTTATGTATTTATTTGAAGTTTGTGCCAAAATAGTAGTATAAAAGTTTTATGGTATATGCACATGAAATCGCCTGTTTATGTTTCGCAGATTATATTTAAATATTGTACTCCTAGTCCATTCTCCTACTCTTCCATATTTAAACAAACAAGTCTAGATTTTGATCCAGATCCACGAACACCTCTAAGTGATAAGAGAACATTCTTGTGTGAAAATGCAGCCTATACCCAATACTGTTCTGAGTATGGAACAAATCCAACCAACATGGCGGGTGAGGCATGTACACGCGATCCACAGTTTCAGAGTAGTTGGACGGAATAACCGGTATGATGCCTTGTCACAATACAGAATAATAATAATACCTGGGACATCCCACACAACCCCATCTACTTCCGAACTAAGCAAAGCTTGTGCTATGGATACCAGAAAACTGATATAAATATTTCACACCCAGACACCGTACAAATAGACATGTTCATGCACACAAGTATTTGTCCCGGGCGAGAATCGAACCTGCAACCCTTGGCTCCGCAGTTAAGGGTCTCTAACCACTCGGCCAATCGGTCAATCTTTATACAGTAACTATCACTGTATTTGTATTTTGTTTGAAAAATATAAGCTAGTACCTAGATTAATCTAAGTTTTTAAACTCTATACTATCTATGGAATTGTTAATATGTCATTTAATAATTAATAACTAAAAACCATATTTTTAAATTAAAAAAATTAGCCTAAGATTAATTATATTGAACCATATTTTCGATAGAAAACCACTGAGGTATAGAAACTGTGTGTTAGAAAAAATGGTCTTGCCGAATTTTGTTGTTTGACGTAGATCGTCGTCTTCCATTCTCAACCTCTTAAAACTGCATTTGATTAGGTTTTCCGCAAAAAAATATTTAATTTTTTTGCATTTACATAAATTCTGTTTCATGTGTTAATTTTTATTGTATATAGTTTTGTATTAGTTCGACATATTTTTTTTTTATTATTTTTGTTATTCATTAAAATATTTTGAGTCACGAGGTCACTGCTTACAGACATCCGTCTGTATATTAAAATAACTGAGTCGAAATTAACTAAATTAATTTAAATTAATTAAATAACATTTTATTGTGTTAAAATAGAAATTTAATCGATCGAAAAATATTAGTTGTCTTCAAAATGTCAGATTTTTTCACGGAAATCGTAATCAAACGCTGTTGTTTTTACAATTTTATATTGGCTATGCTCACGGTACCAATATTCGGGGACAATTTCCCCCAAAATATTATACTCTGAAATGTTTTACACGAACCCTCCGAGACTGAGACAATTTATGCTAAGTCTGAATTTACAAGTCCTTTATCGGAGTGTAAGCTGCTTATAAAAAGTGACTCATTATAACGGGCCAAACATGAACTAACTTTGCGTTCGAGTCCGTATTTTGAAAAGACACGCGCCGGCTTCTGATAGCTCTTACGCCATTTAACGAGTGAGCAACACCTTGTTTACTTCAAAGCGTCCAACAGCCTAATACAAAAGTTTCGTTATCATTAATTCGGTATATATTTTTTAATGAGCAGAATCATTTTCTTTAATAAGAAAATTACGTCTAAATTAGAAAAGTTTTGTTTCTTAGCTACTTAATTTTAGTAACTTTGGGACATAATGAGTGAAAATAATTGTCTTCTGTAAAACATTTATATTCATACAGTTTGTAATCATGGATGTTCATAGAAATACCGCGTTTTGAAAGCAAAAATGTGTGCAGAAAAATATACGCCGTAGATCAAATATGTTTTGAAATATTCACTGTGATGTAGAATTTTGTGTGATCCGCATGTAAAATTCGAAAGATTCAGATCAGAGATACATTTGATGTGTAATTTAACAATACGTTTGATTGAAATAATCAAAATGACGTATAGTCTGACTATTCACCGTGTCTGACATTCTGCTCAAGTTTTCAATCGTTTAAAAGTATGAGATACTCCATCCTGATGTTTGTGATATCTTTGTTTATAACATTATATGTATTATTGCATTCTACTCTTAGTTTTTGTATGTATTTAAAAAAATCAGAGTTTATATCTTATAAAACGTTTGGAAAAAAATTAAAATATCAATACACCTACAAACAAATATAATCCGAAAAAAAGTAATAGAAGTGAAAAGATGAACCACAAAAACTCAAACTATTTATTTTTATTATTAACTATTAGTTAACTAAATTTTTCTAGAATCTGATCAGCGTTATAACTTCACAGTTTTGCTTATATTACTCAAAAAACACGATAAATAGAATGGCATTGCCTTAAAACAACGTAAACACGGTCAGGTGGCAGGTGATATCTATTTACCGTTAAATAAGTTTGAAATGTAGAATTGTATGTATGTTTGTAACGATTCAACTTAAAATCGATTTAAGGAATTTCATTTAAACTTGTTTTAAAATGTTCCATGTGATTCAAAAAATGCTACAGGTTATATATGTAACTATTGGTCTGTTTGTATGTTACGAAATCTGTGTAAAATTCGGTTTAGAGATAGCTTGAACCCTGAGGAAGTAGATGGGTCATTTTTATCGCTAAAATAGGTCTACATTTGTAATTTTTTCATGAATAAACCGGTGATATTATTTCTTTTACCGCGGAATGAGCTAAAGTAAAGGAATATTTTTTGTAACTTGCCAGTTTTCTCCACAACCACTCCCCGCTCTCTACTCGTTTAGAAAACCCTTGATCTCGCATGGATTCTCAGAAGGTTTGGTGGCGGTAGCTGTGCAGTTTGTAGTGAGTGAAGATGTATGTCTAAAAAAACTGGAACAGTTTTAGTGGGTTCTATTGTAAATGCTCCAGTTTTTAAAAAAAAGGTTTCAGGATTTTCTGGGACGTTTCATGTAGTCTCGCATTCTTTTAGAGGTCTCTGGACAAATTTGAAGTTCATGCGGGCCAAGTCAGTTAAGTTCAATATAAAATTGTATTAACTCATGAAAATTGTTTTTTTGCGACAATAACCTTCCTTAAAATATCTACTGTAAAAAAATGGTGCATACCTACTTAAATGAAAAAAATTAACACCCGTAATTCTTATTAAATCGAATTATCATCTTAATCGCCATTGACAAAAAATGTTGTCTTTTTTTTAAAAATTTGATGTGTGGGTTTGCAAGGAATAATCGTTCAACCACAAATATCTTTATTTCATAGTTACGTAACACAATCTTGAAATAAGTCACAAGAGTGAATTTATTACTTTGTGGAAGAACGTCACCACAAAAGCTCATTCAAAAAGTGCTAGTTTCTCTCAGAAGAATACGCAAGAAACTGAGGGACGCTCTTTTTAACAAAATTATAAACAATTTTTTTGGCAATGTGTGCTAAAGATTTGTATTGAAACAAACCGATCGTTGAAAATTGTTAGCTTATGACGTTACTACTATGAATTATAGCTATGTTGTTTGGACGTATTGCACTTTGTTTGTACGTCCGTCGACCCCTAGATACAGTAGTGAAGTGACGTCACATTAATGTTTCACGTTTACTTCTTGGGTTTGTTGTTACTCCTCCAAAAAATTTCATGGTTTTCTTTTGAATAAGGACACCTATTCCTATAAATACAAAAATTAAAATTATTTTTAATACAAAAACCATTTTGCATAATTTTTAATAACGCCCATTACGCAATGAAATTTTATATTATATTTTAATTTATGTATTATGAGCGTCTATTCCTCAATTCACATTTTCTCTTTACAAGACAGGTTTCAGTGTCGTTTATTTACAAAACTTTCA
Organism: Luffia ferchaultella; assembly: GCA_949709985.1. Lineage (NCBI taxonomy): Eukaryota > Metazoa > Arthropoda > Insecta > Lepidoptera > Psychidae > Luffia > Luffia ferchaultella. Next base: position 833,785 of record OX453255.1, on the reverse strand, counting down.
ATTTTATTGTCATCTGTATCTAACTCTCCTGAGAAATGGCTAAGTATCAAAGTGGCATGTTGGAATGTCAACTAAACTGAACTCCTGCCGTAACTAAACCTAAGGGATGTCACGTTGTGGTACAAGAGCTCAGAACTTTCCACAACAGTTCAATTTCTCTATTTTTAATCTCGAAATACGACCCTGACGATATCGGCTTGTCGTGTTGTTTCTTACTTGACATTTATTACCGTGCAGTCTATCAAAAGCGGTAATAAGACAATTCATTATATAGCGTACTAACTACATTCCAATCTTGTTTTATTTTTATGATAACAAAATGTTACAACTGTTTTGGTTTTTGCTCCTGTACTTTTTATAACGTTCTTTCTTTATCCTTTAAATACACTCGTAAAAAGGATAATACCAATTTTGTAATTTTGCAATTATTCTTTTTTTTTTGTTTCGTATTTAGCAGTTTCCAGCACAACTATGGCCCAACCTCTTTCCAACGGTACTCCATACATTCATTATTCCTCCCCACAATCTTTGAGAGAACTCGTAATGAAAAAATACCCTCCAAACTTTATGAAATGAATAGAACAGCTTTTAGCCAAGAAACGCATTTACTGCTTCGTTATGAATTAAATAAATTGCAAAGACACAACTTTTGAATCTACGGGACACGACATTAAATTATGTTCACAACCAAAGGTCGCGGGTTTGATTCCCGAGTGGGACAAAAATTTGTGTGCATGAACATTTTTTTTTTTTTTTTTTTTTTTTTTTTTTTTTTTTTTTTTTTTTTTTTTTATAACGGTACAGTCCACAGACGTTCGTCCGTGCCCTTGATATATCTATTTAATTTTCTTCGAGCCAATTTTGTTATCTATTTGCCTCCACTCCGTTTTCATTGTGGTGAGTTTGCCGACTAAAAAACTTATTCTACATAATCTATTTTTTTTATTTTTTTTTTTTTTTTTTTTTTATTTTTTAATTTTTTTAATTTTTTTTTTTTTTTTTTAATTATTTTTTTTTATATTTTTTTTTATATAATAATTTTTTTTTTTTGTCAGATGTTTTCTTTTATCTGACTTTTTTTTTTTTTTTTTTTTTTTTTTTTTTTTTTTTTTTTTTTCCCACAACTTTGTTTCAATGTTCTTACAGCCTAAAATGCCTGGTCCCCGCACGCGGCACCAGCTCACCAGTTGACTTGAGAGCCAGCCATCGCCTCGCTCATCCATTTCTGAGGGAACGTTGCGACCCGACTCCCCAGCCACCGCGTGCTTGGACGTTAAGTGAGCGGCATTCCTGCCGTGGACTATGACCTACTTAATTGTCATGGACTTAGATCTATTTTTTTTTTTTTTATACAATTTATATGCTTACTTCTAAGACACGATTATGGGATTTGGGCAAGGGACAAGGATTCCAGCGGTCAGGGAGCTGCGCCTCGCTTGACGCGTACTATTTGCTCCACGATCGCTTCGTCTCCGTTTCTTATTGCCATTTTTAAATTATGGTCTATGATGTTGCTGACCGAAGCAACCTGCGCCTTTGCGACGAATCTGCCGAGCGCGTCGTCGCTATCGTCCGTGTAGTAAGTGCAGCTTGAGGTGTGCCGACTAATCGCAACTACCGCGTGGCGAATGCTCTCGTGCAGTTGCAACTTTTCGGTGGTCCGCACTATAATCACCCGACTGTAAGTCAGGCCTTGCGCCTCGTGGATCGTCAGGATGCGAGACCCATCACCCTTCCCAAATCCCAGCTGTTTTAGGGATTCTTTCTCCATCTGCGTGAATGTCAGATATAGAGTGTTGGGAAGGGCGTTGGGTATCTTCACACCTGTGACTCTCTCGAGTTTTAGCGACCGGACCTGATCTTTGGATGAGTACATACCGCTGTACACTTCGTTCAGCGCGTATGCCACATCCATCGGATTCCTATGCGTGCAGACCAATTCTCTGCTCACACTTACCACACGGGCGGGGCTGGTGTACTCCATCCTGAATAGGTTTTCCCTATCAATGTACGGGAGTTGGTTGATGTCACCAATAAGCATGATTTCAGATACCTCAGACAGCCGCGCTGCCAAGACTATGGCCCCGAAATGGTTCATGAGGGCTTCATCGACAATGAGTCGATTACATCGACCCTTGTCCGCGTCCCTCATACCATTCACGAGCAGCGAGGCCATAGTCCGCACTTTGGATTTTGATGTTGATCCAATGCGCGCGGCTAGTTTTTGTCTGAGTTCTTCCGTAGCTTCTAATGTTGTGGTGACGACAACGTCCCTCTCGACCTCGAAGTTCTGCACCATCCAGGTGGTCTTACCACACCCAGGGACACCGTTGACCCACTCGATTTTGGGCACCGTCCAGGACTCCCAGGACTCTCCGGACTCCGGGGCCCATGGGAACAATCCCGCCTTTAACAGGACTCCGGGTTCCAGCGCGATCTTTGTGCACCGGGCGGTGACCACTATCGGGTCATTGGGAGGGGCTGAGTATTTGGGTACACCCGTTCTCGCAGACTCTTTTGCGTCCAGGGCCACGAAACCACATGTCCAATTGTACGCCACCATATGTTTACTCATCGGCTTCCCACGAAGGGTTTCCGAGGTTTTGTTGTTATATATGGTGGCATCCGCCTCCTCGATTCGCACCTTCAGCAGCCCTTCGTTTCCCCTCCTAAACGCTAGCAGAATGTTCTTACACGTTTGGAGGTTCACTTTTTTTGTTGCTGCTGTCAGTGCCTTGAATTCGAGGAAGGCATTGACCATGTGGTCCCTTGGCCCCTTGGCCGCCATTAGTTGCGGTGGATCGACCTGCCCCATGTCTGCCCTCGTGGGCTTGGTTTTAGCAGCCGTTTGGGTAGTTTTTTCGGCGGCCGCCGTTTTTGGTCTTGCGGCAATTTTTTTGACCTTGTCGGCGGCCGCCCCCGGGATTGTCATTGCTGCCGACACGAACGTTTTGAGGAAGGCTGCTATTTTCCCCGATGACTCGGACTCACCCCCCCGGTGCCATTGCTTCCCTTCTTCTCTTTCCGCAGACCTTCTCTCGGCCATTTTCAGTTGAAGGCGCTCAGAGCCGCTAAGCGTAGACTCCACTGGCTGTCCCCAGCTGTCGATCGAAGATGTCGCCGTTGTGGTAGGGAGGAAACTGAGGTTTGCACCTCGATCCTCGTATACCACTATCTCGTGATTCGCGGCCGCTTTAGTGCAGCCGATGAGATCTGCGACATCTCCTTTCTCCCAGGAGACAACCATTGCATCCACACTGATAATTCGCGGCGCGCTCTCAGCGCCCACAGCCGGCCCCCCCATGCCGGACAGCATCGAGCATGCCTGGGCGAACGCTGTTCTTTCCGCCCAGTCGAATAGCAGGATCGTCTTGTTTCTGACCCTGACTATTCGGCACCTTTCGCCTCCGACTTCTATCTGGGACAGTGTGTCGAAGTGCCTGCGCTTCATGCTCGTTTTGAACGTGCTGCCTTTTATGAGTAGAGCTAGACCGGGAGAGATCGCTACACTCCTCTTCCCTGCAATGGACCAGGAAAAGCTGACCCCGAGCCGCTCGGCGTTGCTGTCCATAAATAGCGCCACCCCCCTGACTTTCAGACCCGGGACCCCACGTTCTCCTTGCATCAACACTTGTTGTAGCGTAGTGTTCTGCGGGGTGATGTCATGGGGTCTGATGTCCTTCGGGTTTCCCTCCGCGTTGGCGTCGGCTGCGTTTTGCGTGTCCATGTTTTTGCCTGGATTTATTGAGCTGTTCCTCTTTGCCGCTATTCTGAATATTTTCTCCGCGTAGTCGAGGAACAGCTGCCTTTTGTTGGAGTTCGTCATCAGCGTGCGGATGGCGGACTCTGTCAGATCCGTGTCCAATTGACTCTCCAGGCTGAGACGGGCCACCTGGAAACGAGGGCACTCCAGAATGACATGCCACACCGATTCCACGACGTCTGCGTCACACTCGCAATCAGGACTGTCTTTCAACTTGAACCTGTGCAAGTATTCCGCTATTCCACCATGTCCCGTCAAGACCTGCACCTGCACCGGCGTCAGTCTGGTCGTTCTCACCACACGGAACGCGTCGTCCACGCGTGGCAAGAAGCTTTTTGTGACCGCACCCGTGCGCGAGGTTTGGTATCTGTCCTGCCACTTGCGGACAGTCTCCTCGCGTATGCATCTCCTGACGCAACTAAGGGGAATTTTGTCGTAGTTTACGGCGCCACATGGTTCCAGAGCCGCCTTCTTCGCCAGTTCGTCGGCTCTCTCGTTTCCCTGTGTACCTATATGTGCTCTCAGCCAGTAGAATCGAACATCTCTCCCCTCCGCTCTGACCTCCCCCAGCACCTCCCGGATCTTCGTAGCAAGCGGGTGGCTTGATTTTGGATCCTTTAGGAGGTCCAAGGACGACCTCGAATCGCTCAAGATGTTGACCATGGCCTCCCCGCTGGCTTGCGCCAGTGAGACAGCCCTGGACAGCGCATAGAGTTCGGATTGGAAGACGGAGCAGGAGGGGTCCAGACTGAAGGTGAGGCTTTTGACTTCCTCCCCATCCCGCCACCAGGTTAGCGCGGCACCCACTTTCCCCTCAACCTTGCTGCCATCGGTGTAGATTTTTGAACCGATGATTTCAAGATCAAGAGTGGCGGGATCCGCGCCATCAAGAAGCTCATATGTGACGTTAATCACTTTTGAAGGGTGGGGACGTTCTAAGTGGTTCACCCTTTTTTCGAGCTCCCTTCCCGGCGGCAGGTAGTCCAACGAGATGTTCTTTTTCGCTTCGTATAAAGCGGCGGATTCCCGCACTCTCAGGTCTAGCGGAAGCAGACCCGACAGCGCTAAAGCAGCCGTCAGCGAGACCGTACGGTAAGATTTGCAGATCTTTTGTGCAAATCCTCTTTGTAGGGAGTCTAACCGGCTTTTGATCTTCAGGAACTCCGTGCTCGAGGCCCAAACGCTCGATGCATATAGCACAATGGGCTCGATCACGGCGACGTAAATGGTCCTGATGATCTCCGGGTTGAGTCCCCAAGTTACCTTAGCCGCGCATGCTAGCCGCTTGTAGATCTCCGCCGCTTTCTTGCATGTGGCTTCCACATGAGGTCCGAATGTGAGCCTATTATCCATCCTGAGGCCCAGCACCTTGATTTCGTTAACGACTTCAAGTTGCCTGCCTTCCATAAACACAACGGGGTCTTCACACCGGAGCTTCCTTGTCAGCACCATAAGCTGGGTCTTATGTGGTGCGAAGCTTAGTTTGTGATCCGTTCCCCATTGTGTCACTTTTTGGATGACACTCCCGGCATTGTCCTGGATTTCGCCAATCGAGTCGCCCGTGAAAACCAACACCACATCGTCCGCAAATGCTTGGCAGTGCACCCCGTCGGCCGAAAGACCCTGCAACAGCGAGTCGAGAATTATATTCCAAAAGGTCGGTCCCCCAATTGAGCCTTGGACACAACCTTTCGTGGTTCTTTTCTCGCATGTCGCTCCAGCGTAGTTCACTGTGATCTTCCGATCGTCGAGGTACGAGCAGACCATCTGGTACAAGTTCCCCGGACATCTCTTTGCCGCGAGTTGGGCCTTGAGGACCGGCCACCAGGCGTTGTCGAAGGCGCCCTCTATATCCAACGAGACTAGGAGAACGATTTTTTTGTTCTCTACTTCTCCTCTGACGTGTCTCACTAGGTCGTAGAGGGCGTCCTCGGTCCCGCGCTGGGGCATGAACCCGTACTGCCTCGTGTGGAGAGTAGGAAGGATGTGCCACTGTATCCTACCCACCAACAACTTCTCAACTACCTTTCCAAGAACCGATAGAAGACCTATAGGTCTGTAGGACTTGGGATGCGTATAGTCCTCCTTTCCCGGTTTCCGGAGTATGACCACATGTGCGACCTTCCACTGCGCAGGGAAGTGCTTAAGTGCTAGGCACCTATTGGCTATTGCCATAAACACGTCCATGTCGCAGTGAATGGCCGCCGCACAGATGTCTGCGGTCAATCCGTCCGGTCCAGGGGCCTGAACGTGCATGAACATTTGTATTTATTCCGTTTCCGGGTGGAAAATATCTACATATTATAATACATATTATAAAAAATATATTTAAGTATGTGTGTGACTTCTCGAGTATCCATAATACAAGCTCTGCTTAGTTTGAGACTGCCCCAGGCATTATTATTATTTCTGTGACTGGCTATTTAAATACTTCGTGGACACACACACAACGGTTTTAGTATACATACGTAATTGATAAGGCAGGACTTGGGCAGGTAGCGAGTGCTGCAGCCGCGTTGTAATTAGTCGGCGGCGAGATTGGACTAAGTTTTAATGTATTCAAAGCGAACACCTGCCCGCGCCCGTGCCGCTGTAACACACGTAGAGCCACATCTAGCTCCTCACCTCTATGAAGGATAAGATAATAAATAAACTATCATATCGCAGTTCTAAAATTAAGTTTAGATTCCGTTTCAGGTAGCTCAAGCTATTCAATTTGCCTTCATTTCGTCCGCGTGGTCCGCGCTACCAATATCCTACATCGACAAAAATAACAAATGCTTTTACAGAGAATACATCGGGTATTAATAATTTAGATATCAGTATTCTAAGACCCTGCATCTCATACTTCACACGATCAAAAAAAAATGTTTGTCACTGACAAACGATTGCGTCATAATCTTTCTCTTTCCAAAAAACTACCTAAAAACGAAAGAGAGAGAATGATAATGACATAATGGTTTGCAAAACGTACTGCGAAAAGTGTTCTTCAAAAAATATGATGGTTCGCCATCAGCAAAGCAATTGCTGATCGAGATCATCATAAATCCGAGGAAACAGAGAAAGGAAAACTACGTGTCATTATAATTAGTTAATATTTTTGCCTCTTCGTATTCCTTGTTTTTAAGTAAGGGGATCATACACGTGTAATGCTCGACTAAATGATGTAGGTATACTGTTCTCAGGATACCTTTTATGCCTACATTTTTCTGGTTACGACGCGGTATCTTGTTCTTTTTGCTATCTAAATTTTATCCGTAGGTAAATTATTTAACTTGGGTCCATCGGCAACACTACCTCTGTCCAACGACAAAAAGTATCAAACTCTTTTGGTAATAATTCCAGTATTAATAAAACTTATTCGTGTTCCTCAGATTGTTTTGACCATGACCAGAAATATTATGATTTTGTTTTATAATAAAGTAATTTAACAGTTTATAGTTCTGGAATACGCCAATAAAATAACATAAAATTACCATTTAATAATGAAGAACAGAAGGAAAAGAAAGTCTAGAAAGAAAAAGTTGGTCTCAAACCAAAGCCTCCATCGCTACGATCGTCGAACATATATAGTTGAAAACTGGCATAGTTTTGTAATTTTTAGTGTTTATAATTATTTATCCATTTAATAACATTTTAATAACAAAATTTTCAAAAAAAGGTATAACGTTTTTTGTCGCAGCCCTGTAAATTAAAAAAAAATTAATAAATATATTTTTTGTAGGACGTCCATTTAAGAAAAAAATTGACCATGCGTTACGCAACATAATTATTATTTTTAATAAATTGTAATTCACCAATCATAGTTACTAATACCTACAAACTATGTAACAAAATTTTAAACTCCCGAATCGACGAGTTTGCATGAAAACATTGCTGATGGTCGACGAAAGAAATAAAAACTGGATAAAATAAAAATGTCCACAGATATCTATAATTTTTTATGTATAATTCTGAACTGTGCTTTTCTGCAAACACAAAAGTAAATCGTCAATTTTTGGTGGCATTTAACCCAGAAATACATCTAGTAGGTACCGAAGGCGACTTCCCATCCAGTTATTTACAAAGCTCGGTGTCGCGGTCCGCGGGAGATAACGCACTCGTTCCACTCCGCTACGTTTATGGCGTTCATAAAATATTATCTCTTTAATTATCTTATTTTGTGTGTTACAAGCGATATAGATATAGCATAAATTGTTCTCATGTTTAACTATGTTGCTGCATTAATATTTGTTTATTCTTCTATTATTTACCGTTGTTTAGATACTTGTTTATATTTGAATATAAAATATACCTATATAATATCTATCTTATACATATTACAACAATCACACCACACCGATAGAAAAGTGGACCGCCTGCCTAGTAATAATATTATAATTAATATTTAATAACAGATGGAGCCACCATACAAAGACAGACGTTAATTTTTTGTTGATTCCATTTCTGCGTTTCCGTTGATAAAACATAACCTGCGACTATAAAAAATATTAATCTTTGTTGTTTTTACCTGGCATCATTGATTGTTTCAAAATTTTTGACGCGTTTGTGCAAAAACCTAAAGTTTATGAAAAATATGGTTTTTTGACAAACCCTTCGAAAGTGTTGAAAGAACCATTACATAAATCAGCCGAAAAAAAACCTTATTTTCCACACGAAACTGTTATTACAATCAATAATGTCAGGTATAGTTCCAATCAAACTTTATGGCGGATCGGAATACAACGCATTAAGAATTCTTGCGCAGGTTCACTCATATGCCCCTCGCTCCACTGCGTCCCGCTACACCTAAAACTGGTTACTGCGACGCGACTTGTGCCTATGTTCACATCCGCCATAAAGGTTGATTGGAACTGTAATAACATTAAAGAGAAATATTTTTTATAGTCGCATGTTATGTTTTATCAACTGAAACGTAAAAATGCGATCATGAATAATAGAAATTTTTTTTTTTCGTAAAACATAACATACGACTATACAAATTATTTTACAAGTCTTAGAAAGAAACGAGATAAAAAAAATAAGACCTGTCGGTGTAATGTTCATATCAACAGTTATGAAATTGGAACTTTTGAAGAACAAGTGCTGGTGAATACACCACATTATAACTTTCACGAAAAAAATACCAAGAATGAGGTAGGTTGCATATTATCAAATAAAAAATGAATAAAGGCACAAATATCGAAATTATTAATTAATCAATTTTTCTTGTGTTCTTTTCCTTTTTTCGACGTGACCTACTTTTCAAAAAAACATCACCTTAAAAATAAAAAAACGAACATGTGTTTCTAGAAGCTCTGAAAGAAAACATAGGAAACACAGATCCAGACAAATTCGAAAAAATAAAAACAGCTATAATCATTTGGACTGAAATGTATTCAAAACCTAAAAATACAAATGAAAACTTTATCTCTGAAAAAAAAATGAATAAACAGAAGAACCGCGCTGTGACTCAAGAAACCACAAACAAAAGAAGAAAAACCAAAACTCAAAATTTTTAAAGGAATAGAAAAACATTTAACGTTCACAGTAAACTTGAAAAGGGAATGCAAAGAACTACATTCAACATAATACTAGATTGCAAACCTAAAAAGGAACAATTCTGCGGAACAAATATTATAGATATGTTCATGCACACAAATATTTATCCCGGGCGGGAATCGAACCAACCTTTGAATCTATAGTAATGGTTTTTAACCAGTCAGCCAATAGATAAAGTATATCTTCTGTGTCTTTGTGAAAATATCATAGTATTGTATTTAAATATATAGTAATTATATATAGAGTTTACGAATTATTAGAAGTAGATACACTTTAGGGCAATAATACTAAAGTGCGTAATAGTAAATAACATATTTAATAGATGGTGCTAGTTAACACAAACATATTTGGAGAAGATGGGAGCTTCAAAATATAGTAGACAGACTCTATTAACGCAGTTTCGTCAACCACTCATGCAACAATATCACAGCGGTTGTCAAATTACTTTTGGCTCGATTATAATAATGTAAGTGGGTAATTTGTTACAATCAGACTAATGATAAATATCATAATAAATAGTAAAATTACTAACGGAAATAGATACGCTCAGAAAATGAGCGACGCAATACGAGTCAACTAACCCAACTTCAATTAGTGTCGCTAGGATCAACAAATAAACTAGTTGTGCGTTGTCTATTCAATCATTACATATTATAAAAGAAAGTCCCCCGCCGCGTCTGTCTGTCCGTCTGTCTGTCTGAACGCGATAAACTCAAAAACTACTAAACGGATTGGCTTGTTGATCGGTTGTTGACACCAATGAACAGAGTAATTCAAGAGAAAGGTTTACGTATATAATTTATTAATGTTTTGTGGAAATTTGTTGAAATATGACGATTGCTGTTTAAGAAGTCGGAAACAAATCAAGCCATCTGGGAACTTTCATCGAAACGGTGCCTAAACGTATTAAGATATAACAAAATTATGTACCATGGAATTGTTCCTTTTGTATAGGACTACAAAAAAGTCCACGATGGCATATACCTATTTTTGTGTTTGAAAAAATTGTGTCATATAATGAGATGATTGGAAAGCAATTTATACGGATATTGTAATAATCCTTATCAAATTAAATACGTTATTTACCTTCAGCATTTCATGCAGAGTATGATTGCCCTTAATACCAAACAATTTAAATCGCAAATATCGCAATCTTAGCAATTATCCCAAAATAAAAAATATCGCGCGAAACGTGGCGCATTGAAACATAAAATTACAAATTGTACGGTTCACTCTTCATAATCTATGATTTTCATATAGAAATGGCGGCAAAAGACAAAAATTTGTTTTGATTTTATGGTTTTGATTGATTTTAGTTCATGGTTTGCTTACTCACTGATGATAAGTTACGCCAGTACCTTTTTTCTTCGAAGTTAACTCATCTTTACACGTTTTTAACACGTACGACGGCATTTTTGAATTGTTGTTTAATTTTTTATTTTACTTATTCTAGTTTGTTTTTATGTAAGAAAATATTCTTTACTTTTTCAAATATTTATAAAATTGGAAATTAAATACATTAAAAATACTCCATGTAGGGTGAAATTACGTTTTAACGTAATTTATAAATCTAATTAAATGTAATCTATGCACATGTTCGACGCAACAAGCTGATATGACACTACGACAGAAAAAACACTACGGCTTATATGCTCTGCTACCCGTGCGAAGCCGGAACGGGTCGCTAGTTTCGTAATAATTAAAAAAATATCCTTTTGCGTGATACAAAAGTAAAATTTATGTAATTAACCTTTTGACTTGTCATCAATCATTATCAATCAATTGTCTCTGTCAATTAAATACTCAAGACTTTCAATCTGACCAAATTTGGTTAATGAGTAGCGAATAGGTTAATGTGTTTAACAATGTAATTAACGCGTTCCTTATTAATTTTTTATTAGTAATTTAGCAGGGTAACGCATCTAATTATAAACTTTATTGATCAGAGATCGGGGCGGCTGGACCGGTCGAGAAGCTGCCCTCGAGCCGTCTCTCCGGGAAAAAAGAAGAAACAGTCCGTGTCGCCCTGGCAACACTACCGCTTATTAAAAATAGCACAATGATGTATTGCCAGTAATTTCTGCGAAATACCGTCCGCGCCCCGCCAGATTCCTTATAAAGGCGGAAGATCCCGCGTCCGGTGTCGGAGGGGAAGGAGGTGCTTGTTGTACTCTTTGATTTATCGCTTTCTTAATAAACGTAACGCAGATGGAATTGCGAAATGCGTTCAACGCCCGTACCCTTCTTCCTGCCACCTCCCTAACAAGCCCTAACAAGTCTTGTCGGTGTTCGTTTCGAGTGCCGTTGTGACGTTAAAAATATCGTTTCTGTCGGTTGTCGTTCGCTCACTTGAGTATTCATGTTACGTGCATATTCTCAACGTCGACTATCGACATTTTCCCATCACTAGTTTCGTTCCAGAAAGAGGCCAAGAACAAGCGACGCCCAATTTTTTTTCTGGAAAGTGCTAGCAGTTTTTACCTTCCAATATACATGAAAAACCAGTAGGCAAACCTCTTTTACTCGAATTAAGTTTTTTGCCGGTTGTTCCATTTCCATTTGGTAATAAACTTATATGTGCAATTAAGATCATATTTGTGTGTCCAGGAAATTTTTAACTACGTGGCAACGTGGATACGCTAGTACTAATTAATCTAATATATGAAATACCTTATTAATTCAGTTTAATTACCCTGATAGGTAAAACGACTATTTAGTATTTTTAGTAGTAGTTAAGTCCTTTAAAATTTATTTTGAATGCTTATATTCGATTACGTAGTCAACCACTTGCTCGTTACTCCTAATCAATGTTTTTCCATTGAACCCGTTGGCCGGGATAACTGGGCTCGATCACTCAACTCGTATTTACGCAAACCCCGATTAAAACAAGTCCCGATTTTGAGCGCGGCAATCGAATAGCCATTATTTCCCCATCGACTGTTGAAGATTATTACGGCCCGCTCTTAGAATAAAACGAATAAAATTATAGCGAAGCAGCGTGAGAAAGTCTGCAAGCTCGGCGGACTAGTGAACATTATCCCACACGACACGATACGACGTCGCTGAAAGCTTTCCTAAGATTTCGTTGGAAATCAATTAATTTATACAAAGAAATAATGAAAATTAAATACACACAGGTGTTGTTAACAATTACGATCATGTTAAAACGCTTAAAAAAACAGGTCAAGTGCGACTCGGACTCACGTGGAGATGGTTCCGTACTATAAATCAACATAATATGTGTATGTACAGTAAATTATCCAAATAAAATAAAAAGAAAAATTACCTACTAGGACGGAAGTTGAACCCGACACCTTTGTACAAGTAGACTATTATAGTGACAACTAGACTAACTAAATTTATTGAGTCTCGGTGAAATTAAGCAACACTTCATTTCATACTTATATCAATTTCCCGTTGCCCGTAGGAATTTATGATAAAGACAGAATTTTCGTTTGAGTTTTCCTATAAACAATGAATAAGACCCAATAATACAATTTTTTTTTTTTATTTTAGGCTCGGTAGTTTCAGAGATGAGGGAAGCAATGGTCGATTTTCGAATATATTTTTTCAACGTGTATTTTAAACTAATTAATTTAAAATTATAAAAGTAAAGCAATACCATTATTGCTTATAACGAGCACTTCCATTTGATATGTGTTGCATGACGCATTTGAGAATTTTTTTTTATTATATTTTTTCATTTGCTTCTTAAAATGATTAGTCGTTTATCGCTAGGGTTTCCTGTACAATATAAGGGGAGGCCTATGTTTCTTTTTTTTTTCAATATTTTAGGCTCAAAAGTGTTGGAGATAATGCCTTACATAATAAAAAACGAGGAATTCGAAGAGGAAAAAAATATGCGTCGGCGAAAATTATGGGTCCTGTAGCGTAATTGTGATGATGCGTAGTATTTGTTTCTCGGTTTTCTCGTATTTATGATGATCTCGATCATTCACTTGCTCTACTGATGGTGAACCATCATATTTTTTGAAGAACACTTATTTCAGTGTGGAGATGGTAATCTTTTGCATATTTTATTTATTCAAAATTTCAAGCTCAGTAACGGAGATAAAAGGCTGAAATGGTAAATTTTTGTAAAATTTCTTTAATGTCTTGTTAAACTTTTAAACTAAACTGTGCATTTCAAAATTATAAAAAAAACATATATACTTGTATATTTGCATAATACGCGCTTTCATTTAATACGTCACATGATGCACTTGAGTAATGTTGTTTATTTGAAACGAAGGTTACGCTATACCTACTCCTGTAATAGAATTTCCTAATTCTGTTAAAGAACCAAAAGGAAATTTGGAAGCGACTGTGACAGACACCAGAGTGCTCTTATAAGTTTGTTTTTTATTTCCGATGTACGGGACCCTAAAATGTGAAAATACAAATGTGCAAAAAGAAATTGTCTCGTATTATGCCAATGAACGGCGACTAGCTCGCAGTAATGGCTGGAATATAAATGCTTCGCTTCGTCGCTTAAACTATCAATAAAAAGAATTAAATGATTCTTTATTGCGGAGTTCGGTGGGGCAGTGGGAGGAGGCGCGTAATCAAACGGTCTCTTTTGTTAATGAATACCCGTTACGTTATTGCGCTCGTTTTAGCCCTGTAATGGCTTCATTGCAGTCTAGTTGCGTTATTGCGCGACTGACCGATTAGCCGAGTGATCAGAGACCCTAACTGCGAAGCTAAGGGTCACGACTTCAATTCCCGCCCGGTCCAAATATTTGTGTGCATGAACATGTCTATTCGGGCCGTGTCTGGGTGTTAAATATTTATATATGTATGTATTATAAAGAATATTTGAGTCATGAGCACAGTGCCTAAAATGTAAGATGTCACTGCAGCAGATTGCCTAACCGTCAAAGCCCAAACATTGTGATTGCCTATATGTTATTACGTCTATAGAACGAGATACCTATAAGTCTCTCCAAAGTCTAATATGACAATTTGTTTTAAAACTCTTTATTATAACTTGATTATAAATCAAGATCAACGAACACCAGTTGACTATTAGACTATGTTACCGTTTACCAAAAATATATAAAAACGAAGAAATAAACAAATAATATTATAATGACAATTAACTTGTTTTGACAATTTGTATTTTTATGATAATACTTAGATATTTGAAATTTATACTAATTAAGAATTAATAAAATTAGGAAATGTGAGTAACAATATTAGAGCTAGTAATATTCTATTTTCCATAACATTCAAGAATAGATGATAAAAACACATAAGAAATGTAATGAATGGAATATTTATAATATTATAATATTTACAATATTTATAGCAACATAGCGACGTAAATAAGATATAACAGGATTTTAACAGGTACATAAAACAGTTGCCTAGAAACAATATAGCTCTAGCTAAGTCTTATTTAGGTAATCTAAATTAAATTATTTGTCCATCATAGATTTCTATGAGTAATTAGACTCCCAGTTAGTCTATAAAAATCGATTTAAGGCACTCTAATGTGACACAGTGGCATCTTACATTTTAGGTACTGTGTTCATAACTCAAAAAAATCACTTCAATAAGTTATTTTTATTTGAATTTGACGGGCATAAAACAGGGAAAATGTTGGGAGTCGATAATAAAATAGAATGTCACTTAGACCTTATTTCAGGCTAGTTTATTCTTACACATTTCGGACCAATGAACATTTTAAAATATAAACATAATGTTTGATTTTCAGAAATAATTAAAACAGGTTGTCAACAGGACTTACTAAATATACCGGTCCTCTCGAATACAGTGATTTGCTATCGTCATTGTGTCGAACATTTATTAATAAAAGCGAGGCAGGCGTATTTTGAGCGCCTGTGTCGTATTCACACGCAAATTTCCAATTTACGTTTAAATCCCGTCTAAAGTTACAACCGTAAACAAGAAGTCGTGATGGCCGTCGAGCCTTTTGTTTTCACTTTGGGCTGTGGAAAATTACTTTTTTTAGTGTTCTCTTTGGAAACTAATAAAAGTAATGACAAATTAAGGCGAGTTGAAGCAACTATATAGCCCAGAACTAAATTGACTAACCTTAAGTTAGTATTGCTAGGATCGGCGAATAAACAGGTAGTGTGTAGTTTATGTGAATGATATTTGCCTTTACCTTATAAGAACCAATCACGAGATAGTTCCCTTAGTATTCAAAGTTAATAGAAAGGAATTTTCCCGCAAGGACGATGTAAAAATGTGATCTCCAAAATAGGCAAATGGTTCAAGGCTAATGGTTTGTTCACCGACTTATATGTACCTAGGGTACTAGACTGTGTAGCACAGTATGAAACTCCGCACGAAAATCGTTGAGATCGCGGTGATCTGAACGAGTTTGAAATGGTCGCTTGTGGACAGTCTGTCAGTGTAGCCGATTGAGATTATTTTGTATTTTGGAAAACTATCTGAGAAAAATGCCGTGCTGTACTTTTAAAAAGTACATAAACAACATCCGGAAGTCTAAAAAGGCGGATGGGATTACTTATTACACGTAAATTCATAATATTATATTAATTTAGTTTTTACTAATTACATTTTTGACGACTTCAAAGACGGTTGCACATAAATTGAATTAGTTGGTAAGCATGACGATAATACTCATTTCATCTTTTTTCGATCTATTAGATTGCTGAACACATACCCTTTTAGCTATTTCGTTCAGACACAAATTTCGAAAGATCAAAGAAAGCGGGGGCATTCAATATTTTTCTAGCGAAAACGTAATTCTGTATTCTCAAAAGCCATATAAAATATTACAATTTTCGAGAATCATATGAGACATACCAACTTTCACAACTTTCATGATACAAAATTACTTTTTGACTAAAAGTCGGGCGGTACGAGAATCACCCTCACAAAATTGCAATTGACTCTCTTCGGATGCGTTCGGCCATTCTCGTTTGCGTTACGTGCGCTGTACAATATATAGGGATCTTCGCGTGTAGTACCTGGGTACGTATATGTCGGTGGGTTTGTTAGTAATTAAAAAAAAAGAAAAGGAAATGCTTACGATTGTCATTGCCGTTCGTCAAATAGAACAAATATTATTATTAAAAGGATCCTGATATTATTAACTTAGCAAAAACGCCCAGTTCTGCAGCTTGCGCTGTAAAAAGGGTTTGCGTCCTTTCAGGCATAGAAACCGCGAGATTAGTAATTTCGACGGTTTCCATAGTTTGATGACTTGTGGCTTCTCTTGTGCTGATATGCTGCAGTTGGTGTCGATACATCTTCGTGCTAGAGGAGTGGCCTGTTCGTGTAATTTATAAATTGAAGCCTAATAAAGTATCACTTAGAGACAAGTTTAATGAAATTAAAATAATGACATTGCCGTCTCTATATGACTAACCCGTTGGCCGAGTGCTTAGAGACCCTGACTGTGGAGCCGAGAGTCGCGGGTTCGATTCCCGCCCGGGACAAATATTGTTCCGTGTCTGGGTGTAAAAATATCTATAGTATATGTATATACCTATATATGGAAATTCATAATAGACGACCGCTTAGCCTAGTGGGTAGCGACCCTGCCTACAAAGCTGGAGGTCCCGGGTTCGAATCCCAGGTCGGGTCAGAATTTATATGATGAATATTGATACTGGTACTGGGTCATGGTTGTTATTGTGTATGTGGTGTCTTCGCTTGGTACCCAAAACGAAAGCTAATGCTTAGTTTGGGGCCTAGACGTTGTTGTGATGTATACGTTATTATTATTATATATCTAGTGGTTGGAAATTTTTATAAAATAAAAGAATATTTAAGTATGTATATCAGTTGTCTAATACCCCATACTACAAGCATAATACTAGTTTACTAGTTTATGCATTAATAACACAGATTTTGTGTTATTAATGCGTATTCGAAAATATAATTGTTTTATGTACGTATAGAAAATATTGCAAAACTAAAAAAAAAACAAGAAAAAAACTTGTTTATCACGTTAGCTTACCCAGTAAAATTACAAAATCTTTTAAAGAGCAATGCATGCGCTTTTACATTAAGATCCCAGTTGAGATTCAAGACTTTAACACTTATCAAGTTTAAAACAACAATAAAACGGAAGCATATAAAAGCTTATTTATTACAAAGTAACGATTGGAATTATTTTGATATGGTTTTTTTGTATCATACAGGTATTAACTTCGAGTAGCTAACCAAATAAGTTTTGCAGTTATTAACGAACAGAGGGCACTCCAATAGATATGTGTGTCTAAAATGGCTGCGAGGATCGCGGTTTTTCACGTTATATAGATATCACCAAAAAGTAAGAGCAGGTTTAACGGTGCAAAAAGAATGATAAAAGAAATACCGAGCTTCCTTATTATGAAACTAGCACTGTTATCCACATGTTATTAAATAAAAAAGCATAACGCACCGGTAATACAAAATGATACATAACTAAGTTACATAACTACGAAATAAAAATATTTGGGTTTATTTCTTTGACCACAACAAAATAAAAATAAAACTTCAAATAAATCGGTGTTAGTATGAAAGTGACATTCACTTTGACGTCTCGGTGCAGTGGAGCTGAGTGGAGACAAAAATAATACTCTTATTTTATTACAATAAATTTCTCAAAAATATTTCCCGTTGACTTAATGACTTCACCTAATTTAATTACAGCTTTAAAATACTATCTACAAATTAAATCGATGTTTTTGTTCACGAGTAGATCGTAATAGCAAAAAATTTTAATAGTTTAGGACAAGTCGACGATTTTCATGAAAAAATGCTATAGGCTCTCGGTATAAACAAAAGAACCGTCACAAATAAATAAAATATATTGTGGCGCATAATAGGCTGCGGCCGATCGCCGTCTCAGACATGTTAGACCCATAACGTGAGAATTTACTGCAATGTTCTCTTATGTATCGTATTGGTAACTTATCCATTTCAACTACTCGTAGTTGGTGGTTCCTTTTTACACATCGTGTTTTTTCTGAATCTTGATCTCGCTGTGCAATAGATCGTGCCAGTTATGGCAATACTCTATATTTTATTCCCGAAATATACACGATGAACCTACTTTTTTAAGGACTTTATTGAGACAGATGATACAACTTATGCAGATTGATAAAAATCACTTCTCAAAATACTTCGGAAAATTTTCTATTAAATTTTAGTGTATTTATTGTTATAAGCGAAGCGCTTTATGTAACGAGATCTGTGTGCTCGACTCCTGACCTAATCTTCGTAATACACTGACCGATAAAGTACGTGTTGTATTTTTGGTAAATAAACATTTGTAACACGCTACATCAGACAGAAAACAAAAATACGTTACCAGTGATAATATTTTTAGGAAAGAAATGACTAATAAACATTTTTATAAAAACGGACTTTAACGCTACTAGCAACAAGTGACAGTTTTCCATTTCTAAAATTAGCCCACACAAAAAATACTGTATTCAAAAATATGGGTGTATCACATCGAACTTGTATCATTCAATATTCGTTTCGATGGACATACGTGACAGTTTACACTCGAATGGTTTTCCTAAAGATCGAGATGAAAGTGAACACGAAATTCGGTCCTTGGAGCTTTCTTGAGGTACGAAAGGTTTCCAAATAGATTAGTCGCAGCGAACGTCCCAATAAGTCGCGACAAAGCAACAATTCGTAGGGCGGGCGGGAATGAATAAGGGGAGGGAGTTTCCTCCGCTTTGAGAGGCGTGGAATACAGAGGTGGGGTAATGCCGCACGCTAAGCTAATTGCTGTCGCCATTCACCACACTACACACGCTAAGGATGCGGTCTTAGGTGAAATGTCGAACAATTTTGTGTGCACACGAGTAATACCTGATATTTTGAACCTCGAGAAGGGCGAAGGTGTATATTTATCCAAAAATGGTTGAGCCGATACAAAAGTTGTGCCAGATCACATTATGACATTTGTTTTTTTTTTGTATATACGAGTATATAATAATTTATAACCATTGAGACGCGGCATTTGCTCTTGCATCGTTTCATGTGCAAAATTATTATGGATTACCTCTGTAATGATGTCTATTTTGAAAATAATAAATAATATTAGAAAGAGTTGTTTTTTTTTTAATTCAACTAATAAACAGCCATATTACGGTGTTGTGGATAAGGTTTTCTCGCTTTCAAAAAGTGTAGTAATAGATACGCAGGTACATGTAGATCTAGCTACACAGAGACCAAAACTTTGGTCTACGCAACGAAACACATACATCGCAAAACCAACTCGAAGTTTCCCAGACCTATAGGCCGCTCTTAATGACACCACAGAACGCCGTGTGTCTTATTTTACAAAAACAAGTTTTTATTTTATTCAACTCCATCAGTACGAAACGTATCAAAGCTCTCAAAAGGGAATTAAAAACGGACTGGGCGTGAAATATCAACATAATTTAAATCATATTTCAGTGTTGTTGACGATGTACAGATGGAGTTAAACCCATGCAGCTCTGAATGTGTCGGTCGTACCAATATGGATAATTAATCGCAAGCGTGGCTCCGTCCAACATAAAATCGACCAAATTATGAAAGGGCTGGGGTCCCTCTTCCCTTCACACACCGAGCGTGCAAATATCCGCCGCTCCCAATTAAAGCCCGCACGACTCTCATATTACATAGAAATCGCACAGAGAGCGCCGCGACACAGCTTACGGACTGACTTAGAACAAGCATTTTTTACAGAAATAACACACGGAAATAATCAGAAGCGTAGATTTGAGTCGAAGCAATTATAATCCGCAACGCTATGCGCAAGCGCCTTAACACAGTTTATACGTATATATGTTCTCGGAACAATGTTTTATCTTCAAACAAACGACCGAGATTGTGTACGTCTCGAATTTCAACATATTTCAGTATGCCTCAGTCGAAATGCTACAGTGCGGGGTGGTGCGGGTCCGCATGCTCTCATCGCCAAGTCCCGAAGGAACAAGAATTCTTAGTCCTTTGTATGAAGATCAAATATTAGATACGAGCAGCGTTTTCATACTCGGTGAATCTTTCATTTGAGATTAGATTGGTACATATAATAAAATATCGACTAACAAGTATATTATAAAGCATAAGTGGAAACTCACGCTTCTCACAACCGTTCCAACTGGGGTAACATCTCATAAAGCAATATTATAAATAAATAAACCATTATAGGACATTGATTATGCACCTAGGTACTTTTTTCATGATAGGACAGATCTACACTCGTCTATTTGTGTTACTGCTCTCAAAGTGTTCAATTTTTCGTCGGCTGGCTGAACACTAATAATCATTTTACATATTTGTATTAGTCAGAATGTTATAAGCTATATTAATCGCCAAAAAAAAAATTTCTTATTAAATTTCACGCCATTCTGTTCTAACTTCCAAAACAAGAATTAAAATAACAAGTGGCCAATGAACCCGTTTCTATTGAAACCCTGCGATTTTTATGTCAAGCGTTAAACAATTAGTTATTGTATTTTCTACCAAAATCGCTTCGAATATACAGTTTATGACATGCCGGTAGGTAGATAGAGGCCTCTGTAGAGACGGACTCGCCGCTACGAATTCGTGAGTGTTCATTTTCAATTTTTTATGTAAAAACCAAAGTTCAACGCATCCACATAAGTTTTCCGGGCTCTAGCTATAGTCCAGTAACTAAATAACGATGCTCGCAAATAACTCGATGCCAACGATATAAATCTATTGACGCGCCACTCTAGGAATCGATGTTGAACGATACTGTCGAGCGATAAAAAACTGGATCAATCCACGTCGATCGACAGTTCTTATAGATCCAACGATCGCCTCGATCACTCGGCACCTATTCAATCGAATCGTCATCGAATCGATTCGACGTCGAGCTAATGTGAATTGTTGCAATCCAATTGAGTGAAATCACTTAAGCTTCGTAATAACCCACGAGCTACAGTGTATGGTAAATTTTAAGGTAAATAGCAAATTTTTTGTCTCTTCTGTTCTGTCACATTACGGGTATATCATTAACTTTCATCGCGCATTGAGCACGCATTTTTATGTTCGTATAGATTTATATCGTTGCTCGATGCACTCATATTGAATTTCGCCGTGTGGCGTTTGCGTTGTAATGCATATTTTTCAATCGGATATCACAGATGTCGGGTAGATATTTGAAACCGAAAAATCAATGCTTGGTGTCCGTGATACGGGGTCCTACAGCCACCGGTTTCAGGTGGACTATTTATTTGAAATAAACTCAAAGACAAAGTATCGTCAAAACTTTTATCATAGTAAGTCTACTCCTTTGTTAATAATAACGAATTACCTTATCGCGTCACTATTCCATCCCCACGATCAATTTACTGCTTTATTGGACTGAAATTTAATTACATTTAAAAACTATAGACACCAAAAAAAACTAACAATTAAAAAGTCTGAAATGATACAGTTATAAGGTTACTCATCGGTCCCCAAACGCCATTAAGGATCTAAAATAATTTGAAAATTAATAAACATGTATTATTTCCGACTTTTGAAACGTTGTTTTTTTTTGTGTCGGGGGTTTTCAATTTTAATTTTAGTATATATTTCCGGCCCCTTAAACCCAATAACTCTATAAAAATCACCTAATTATCACCCAGCCTTCAAACAAAAAAACTGCATTAAGTGGACTGTCTTTAGGTGGGACTGTTTAGTTCTTTGGTTCTGTTTAATAGTACCCACAGAGAAAAAAATAATCGACTCTAGAAAGCTAACAAGCGTCGATAATATTTTACAGCATTTCAAAGCATCAGGCCGATTGTCACTTCACGCACACAAACGTGTCATATTTAGGTAAGAAACACCCATAATTACAGACATCTTATACAAGTTCCATTTGATCAGGTACACGGGATCTATCCATTTAACATTTCTATTTCTTTCTTTTGCTCCATGGAATTCGTTGTTTTGTGATTTTACTACGAACAGTCCGAGCCTGTGGTTTTCAGCACGAAACAGACAAAAGTAGCTGCAAGTTCCTAAACCGAAGTAGATGGTGGTATTCGTGCATCGTAATTAACGGGATGCGTGTAATGAGCCTTGGCCCATTTAGCCCAACCCAGCCGTGGCGGACGTTGGCCGCTTGTTACGCCCCGTCAAGACATGTCACTAGGAAACATACAGCCGAGAGATATCTAGTCGACTTTGCTTTCCTGTACCTACCACTGCCTGAAAAATAATGGAATACATAATTATTTTTCACTTCAACAACTCTCAATGCTCGTAGCTGTTGGATGTCGTACAAATATCGATTGTACCTACTGCGCAAACCCTATTCTGTGATGGAAGAGAATGAACATCTCGTGACTTTAACTGGAATAAATTCAGAGTGAAATAAATAAAAATTGTGTGAGTAAATTCCCAAAATCGGTCAATTAGCGCTTAATTTTCTATACGATTTATAGAAAAATTTGAAAGTTTTTCGTTTCTGGGGTTCTGAAGACCATCTCTTCATTATCTTTTATATACATAACTAGCGACCAGTCCCGGCTTCGCACGGGCAGCAGAGCATATAAGTTGTAGTGTTTTTTTCTGTCGTAGTGTCCTATCCACCTATCAGCGTGCTGCGTCGAACATGTGGATTGGATTTGTTTAGATTTAAATGTAACGTAAGTTCATCCTAATTAGAGTATTTTTAATGTATTTTATTTCCAATTCTATAAATGTTTAAAAAAAAATACATAAAAACAAAACTATAGTATTTCTTTATGTATCACATGGATAATTTGTGTCTAATTACATCACGCCTGTCGTGTCGTTATGAGGCGCGATAGTTTTATTTCGCGATATCTCTTAAGAAAGTAATTTAAATTGTATGGTGTAAAAAGCAATTATAATGTGCATGAAATGCTGAAGGTAAATAACTTATTTAATTTGATAAGGATTAATAATGTATCCGTGTAAATTGCTTTCCAATTACCTCATCTTAATTGGAAAGCAATTGCTTTCCAATTACCTCATCGTAATTGGAAAGCAATTTAACATAAAAATATTATATAAATATATAAATATAAATTTAATATATAAATATAAATTTAAACATAAAAATAGGTATAGTACCGTTAATGCGGGTAACTTAAGCTTTCAATATAACATTGACCCACACGTCACTATTGCAATACATTATTTTACTTTACAATTCATTTAAAAATAAACAAAATGTTTCTTAAGTTATATTGTACCTTAGTATATCCTGAACGCATCCATAACACAGTGACATTGATAATGGCAATAGATTTAAAACCAAAAACTATTTTGTCCGCAGCGTTATTGTGTCATCGAAAAGATTAAGCAAAAAAATTATTTTTTGCGCAGTGTCTGGATATTTTTAACAGGTTTAGGGCGCTTAAATTGTATTTTTTGTGTAAGCTATCCATAAAAGATATAGATATGCCATCGCGGATTTTCTTTAGCCCTATGAAAGAGGAACAATCCCTCTATACAGTATTTTATCATATCTCAAAAGGATTAGGGGGCGTTTTCGATGAAACTTCCCCCCGACTTGATTTTTTCCGACGTCTTCAACAATAATCGTCATATTTTAACTAATTTGTATAAACATAAACCTTATTCACGAATCACTCCGTCCATTGGTGTCAACCATATGCCTATCCGTTTGGTAGTTTATCGTGTTCAGACAGACAGACAGAGAGACGCGGCGGGGGACTTTACTTTAGAAAATGTAGGTACCTATGATGAATGATGATTCCTCTTTTAAGAGGTCTTTTAAAGAGGAATTTGTAACTAATCTAAAATTTTGAAAGGGGGTAAATAACTGTCAAAGTAATAATAATTAGTATTAATGTTAGTCATTTAAGCACAGGAAAGGACGTTCTCCCTCTAAATGAACAATTACATCAGAAGATGAAGATTAAATTTGCCTCTGACATTGCTCTACATTTTAAAAGGGCGTAATAAATGTTAAAAAAATGTTCAAAAGATTCATGCATTCTTATTCGTATCTATTTAGATTTGGAAAAAGCATCTTAGTAAAAAGTTTAAGAATAAAAAAAAATCGGTACAGGTTTTACAAAATTGCGTTACGCTACTCGTACTATAAAAATATGTTATCTTAGTGAGTCACTTATGATTGAAATTTTGTTAATTTTTTTTATGGGGACAGAAGCCAAACCCAAGGCAAGGTTGTTGATTTATTTCGACAGAAGCATCCACAACGACCACCAATTGACCAAGGTAAATGATACAATTAGTAAAATTGAAACACAATTTGAAGCTAGGCTAGGTATGCGAAAAGTGTACCACAACAAAGAAGAAACTGATGATGATACTAAATTTAACATTATGATAGCTGTTAAAGACAATACTATAACTCCAGGTCTACGTTTGATCCGTGAAAACATTTGTTAAAAGTCAGTATTAAAAATACTTGAATTGGCAAAGATACGTACTTACAAAATGCAATTGTTGCAAGGGTTGCTCGTAGATGCTGATGATCGTCGAATTGAATTTCGTAACCACATGATGAGCGCTATTGCTCAAAACCAAAAACATTTGGAGTGGGTACTTTTCTCGGTTGAAGCGACGGACTTAAGTGTCGGAACTGGTCTGATTAGGACCGTTGAAGGATTAGAGAAAGAACATCGGTCTCGTCCCATAGTAACTTGGACCTGGTTTTTAGAGTATTTGTATAAAAATATTAAATGGTGGCAGTGGGCTGGTCACATCTGCCGAAGAACTGATGGACGATGGGGAAGAAAGGTTCTTGAGTGGAGACCACGAACTGGCAAACGTAGTGTGGGACGCCCGCCGGCTCGCTGGACCGACGATATAAAGCTGGCTGCCGGTAGTGGCTGGATGAAAATGGCTGAGGACAGAGAAGTGTGGCGTACCTTGGGAGAGGCCTATGTCCAGCAGTGGATGAATGTGGGCTGATGGATGGATGGATGGATTAAATGGTGCATTTTATAAGCGTGTAATAAAAATGATTATATTTTAGTATTTTCACTACAAAGCCAGAATTTATAAATATATAAAAATACGTCAGACATGACTGTATGGGCATAGTTCCTTTGCCTTTTTGTCATTGGGAAAACATGAATGCGCTATCCTCTGTGGGTCATTGATGTATGTAGATAGATAATTTTTTTTAGAGGCTGATTTTTCTGGTCTATTCTTAAGTAGTTATTCTAGGTAGGTACTGAATTGTGATGATGTTTATGATAAAATAAATAGACAATTTTTTTGTAAATTAGTCCACATTATTTCAAAAACCATTTTCGCTTTTCATAGTACATTAAAACAGTAAATAACTTTTGCAGGAATTCCACTTTTCATTCTGGATTTCATTTCATAAAGAACGCGATTATTGCACATTGGTTGGCGACCGGCAGCCCTCAATCGCAACAAAAATAGAATAAAATTCTTTTGAAGTTTTAAGGTTATATATTTACTAAACATATTTTTTTTTATTTATCATATTTTGGGGTTTTATTTATGCCAGATTAACACGGATGAAATGAAACTGTAATTCCTTATTGTTCATTTTGATTGCCCTACTATACAAGCAAATGGAGCATTAAAGTTTTTATCACGTAAGCCTGTTTCTTTTTGCCTGTGTAAATGATATTCAAGGCGGCGACCTTTTTAAAGTAAATAAAACTTAGATCCTTTTTTTGGTCTGTTTTTATTTATTGTTATTCAAAATAGCTCACCGCTTGCAATAGCATTCGAATTCTATCAAAAAAAAATTTTAATACCAGAGTCAAAAACTAACTAATGAGAAAAAGTGTACTACAGTGGTCACACTGCAGTTAATCAACACCCAATATACCCATGTTCCGTTTAGTTCACAGAATTATTACCTTCACAAACGTTTATATGATTTTTTTTCTTTTTAAATTTTCTGGCTTCTATTATTTACAGTGATAGGTTAATTAAACTAAGTGATTTTTAAGCAACTTTTCTGTATATTCAATTACTCAATTCGTATACATTTAAAAAATCGAGGTCCATTTTGACCATCATTGTTTATATAATTCATGGTCAAATCGTGAGACCAAAGTTTTCATTAAGAATTTTAATGGGCTGCGATATCAAAATTTTGTACAGAAAGAGTATATTCCCGCGTTGTCGGCTTTAGTTTTTAGTGATGACAACCCGAATTCGCCCGATGAAAGGTTTCAGCAAAATGGAGTACCACTTAAGGGTCCATCCATCAATACTTAGACGAAATCATCCCTAATAGGTGGATTGGAAAGCGAGGTCAAATTTAACGAGGACATCTTTTTATGGTGATCACATGGTGATACAGTAATACAATAGTACAATAAAGTTTATTTGACAAACTTTATTCGTTTCGATGAACTTAAAGAGGCAAAATTTTCGCTCTAAGCAAATAGGATACAAAAGACACCTGTTTATAATAAAATTAAGTCTTATTTGATCCCACTTCGAAAATCCGAGCTTTCTCGCCGAATTAAGCTTGTAGATTTGCATTATTTTAAGAGAATGTTGCAACTCTAAATTAGAACGATACATTACTAAATTAATATTTTTATTTTAATGTTATAATAATACATTACAGTAAAGTACTTTGCATGCTATAAAGTATTATAATAGAATAAATCATAAATATCTAAAACGATAAGTATTAACTAATAATGCAAAATTGTCACGCAACCCTCACAACAAACAATAATTTAATAAAAAAATATGGAAATCATATGAAATAAGAAATGTAGCCTGCGTCATCTTGCGATTCAATTCATTTTATTTGTGTGCCAGGCTTAAAGCAAATTGTATCTCTTAAAGTTGTCTACACTAACAAAGAGAGTCATTCTACGTGAAATATAAAAGTACCTAGAGAGAAAAAAACGTTACATTCCAAAATTAAAACAAATGTATTTTTGTCACCAAGAGATAATAGTGTGACTATGACGAATAAAATTCTTGGTTGTTATAACAGTGGGTCTGCACCGACCCTGCATTTGACATAATAATATATCACATATAATACGAAATGAACGAAACCACACTAAACTATATATTATATATTGGAACGGTGCAATTTAATTGAAGGCCGAATCATACTAAAACTTAATAGAACCGCATTACCAGAAGAATTAATTAATTGATCGTTATTGCCGATGCGTGCTAATCATGTTCTGGCGTAATTTAGAACGTCGTCGTCACGTTACACAAGAAATGACAGATAGATTCTCAGGGTTTGTGACATAGAAGAAATTAAGAGCGACTTACATTTGTTCGGCCATTTACTATAATTGTTTTGACAGTATAATTAGCACAGAACTTAAATCAATCAGCCCTCATCGTAATTCTTACCAGCGACTGGCTGTTTATTATTAGGAGACGATTTATATTCATATGAATATTAAATTTCTTCTTTTTCCTCAACATCAATTAACATGGGTTATTTTAGATTTTTAAGAACTGAAGTGACGTAATTTTCAAAAGTCTGGTCGTTATCGGAGCAATGTAGCAAGTCTTCGCCTCTCCTTTTCTTTATGAGTGTCGTTCTTCCGGAGGAGCTAGGTCAGTGTAGTAATAGGAACTAGGTATTTTTTGGACTGGTATTTTCATGCAATTTCCAGATTGATTCAATATTCAAAT
The DNA here is from genome assembly GCA_949709985.1 of Luffia ferchaultella. Lineage (NCBI taxonomy): Eukaryota > Metazoa > Arthropoda > Insecta > Lepidoptera > Psychidae > Luffia > Luffia ferchaultella. The sequence goes on along the minus strand of OX453255.1, from coordinate 805,902 downwards.
TTTAGCAAAGTATGTAGCTATTGCGACCGTCTGTAAATACAGATAACAATAAGAAACACAATTTTTTAGTGTCCATATGAAATTTAGAAAATATTTAATTTTTCTTCTTCACAGTTCACATTTTTTTTACCCGACATCAGCCATACGTCCGCCGATCTTATTTTTTCCATTTCCTTCTTAGTATAATCAAAGTCTTACTACAGAGATCGATCGGCGAACATGAAATCCACAGTAAAGCGAAGAGAAGAAAAGTACGAAAACAACAACGGGAGTAGTATGCCAACAGGTATATGACACCTATTTAGTAGTTTTTGACATAACGTTTACCGTGAGGGGACTTTAAAATGACCCACATGGGCAGAGCCGCAAGCTAACTTTAGTTTATTCTATGTGTCACAAGGAACATGAAATACAAATAGTAATTCATAATCGAGTAATTTGAGTCGAGTTGTGTGAAAAATCGATGGGTGAGCTCTACTTGTACGCGTGTCGCGCGTTCGTATCGGGCAACTCAGCTCGGCTCCATGGGGCGAGTGCGAGCGGAGATTAGGCGGGATCGCTTCTGGAGCCGTTCATTCATTCCCGAGACGGCCAGAGTGACCCCATTCATTTCGCACTCGATAAGAATTGGTTAAGCCGCTTACGATCGCCGTTTCATATATTGGAACTCGCTCCACTCTTATGCCGTTTCGGCCATGTCGTAGGGTTTCTATAGTACAACTAGTCTTTAATATTATATCCGTAATTTAAAATAATATGTTAGGGAACAAAATAACTTTTGTGAATGAAAATACTATTGTTAACTTCCGGTTATATTCATCCGGTGGTATTTCATGCCCAAATATGGTAATGTCTGCAGTTCTGGTGTTCCCTTGGCTCCGCACTTAGGGTGTCTAAGCACTCGGCCTATTGGTTAGTTTCCAATTTCTATTCTTTATTCCACCCGCTCGGAAAAGCGACGTTATTGACCCGCAGATTGGGAATAAAATATGTTTTTGCTGCCATGGGAAGAAAACTGATTTGAATTTGGAAATTGGATAAAAGCGTGAAAAGGTATAGCTGATGAAATTTCATTTGACGTAAAATAATATTGGGTGTCACGACCACCAGTCACCACACTCACTTACTTGCAAAGAAATTATGTCAAAACCACTACCGACATCACATCCTCCTCGAGGCGAAACGGATACGCAAATTAACAAAACTACCATATTCCCACCCAATAAACATAATAGTATTAATTTCCCAAAACTACAGAAATAGATCCAATGTGACTGTTATATTTTAGTAGATATTTAGAAACAACATGTAATTTTGCTTACTAATAAAAGTACACACATACATTAATTCTATTTAAACGTGTTTTTTTAATTTATTTGCTTCGACAAACTGTGTTTAACTTGGGTGCCAAATCATTTCCCTCTGGAGTGGATTGAATCCATAGCTACGCATGGATTCAGCTGTCGGATCCTTCGCTAAGTTCTGTCAGTATTTCACCCTCCCTGTAAATATACTATTTTGCTTCTTTGGTTAACAATCTACTATTAAGTGGTTTCAGTACTTTTACCTCCTAGCACCTGTAATTATAATCCATATACTCGTCCTATGCATAGACAAACACCAGTAGCCGACTAAATGATTTTCATATGCCGACCTTCGACAAATATTGGATGTACTTCTATTTAATTAACGGAAATAATTACAGGAAGAGCCGCGCGGATGTGGCTGGCGGCCATCTGGCGGCGGACACAGAACTAACTCCACCTGCGATGCGAGCATCGATGTGTGTATCAATGGTCACTACTAAATTTTGTTACTCGTGGCACGCGAGGCAGCCTCACACTTATATAAGAGGGGACGTCCCGTAGACTAATAGTAGAATGATGTTTAATAAATAGATAGGTATCTTCGTACTTCACTACTGTCAACAATGGGACAAGCGCTTACATTAATTATTACACACCATAAAAGTACGAATTGACTGGAAGCCCTCTTCTGCGTTTACCGTCTAACCACTACATAGCTGGTGTAAGATGGGGAGTTTTAGTCCGAGTTTCAGTCCCCGCGCGCCGCTCTTCACCACTGAGAAATCCCGCGCGCCGGTTGCACCCTCCAAAACTGCGTGATGTCAGTTCGATACTGTGAACTGACATTTATGACTCCATTAAAACCAAACGCTGCTGCCAAATTAATTGACTCTATGTTACACACATTAATCATGTTACATTTATATAATTAAACTTTCGCATCACAGAACCCGGTTTTTTAATGCTACTGAACACTACTGAACAGGTAACTATGCACAAGTCGTTCATTCGCCGATCCGGCGACACTAACCGACACGAGCCAGTTGCCTCATATTGCGTGGCTCGTTTTCTGGACTGTTACAAGCGTATCTAATTCTTCAGCGTAATATCATTGCCGTAGACTCCTCTTAAACAGCGCGCTCCTAAATAAACAGAGAACACGCGGCGTTCCGCTTCACCCTGTTTGCTTTTCATTAGTACGGAGAGCTCTAGGTCCTTCTTTGCATACATTAGCGCCCGAACTCGCCACGGCCGGGCCCGCCGACCCCGTTCCACTGGATTTCAATAGACTCATTAAAAACTAAATCCAACTAAAGGTTCATATTCAACTAATTTAAGTAAATATTTTTAGATGTGAATTATGGCGAGCGCGACGACGGCTCGATATCGGAAGGGGGCGGGGATAGAAACGAAGTAAATATTATACGACTATATTATATATATTATATATATATAGGTATTATCAGTGAGGAGGCTATTTATACTACGTGCTATCCTAACTATCCATAGACGGAATGGATATGAACCCTTGAAACTGCCCCTTCTTCGGCGCACAGATATAATCTTCCACCCGTGCTTATTTCGGACGACTTTTGCACAAAGGCATATGTGCTTTTTGGGAAATTTTCTGTACAAGAGAGCGTCGGCAACTAATGCAATATACAATCTCACTACACGTAACTGTAAGAAAACAATTCAAAACTGGCTATTGACTTTAGACTATGATCAAAGCGAGTCTCTAATGGATCCATTGAAATAAATAAACTATTTAAATAATAATGATGAAATTAAAATGAATAACATTAAAATAAACTACAATACTATTGATTAAGAGAAGCTGTGGTTAAAGATGTTTGACACTGGCTCATATATATATGCGCTTTCCACATATAACACTCAGTAACGTATAGGTATATACACCCTCGCGAAAACATTGTTCTGTAACGTAGATCTGTAATGTAGTCTCTGAGCAGTATGTTTTCTTGTCAGTAAAATACCACTGGGAGGAGTCCTGGCGACCTAGAATACAGGTTTTTATAAAACCTAGTTTAGGCGCCAGTCTCCACAAACAATAATGTATTCACAGTACTATATTTGTAACATTTGATATTGTTTGTGGTGATAATAAACAAGTTTTTATTTTTATTTTATTTATTTATATACATATAGAGTGGTTTATCACAATGTATCAAACATAAATAATATTTAACCTATATGATTTCTACTTCTTAATACATTTTAAAATTTACAATGTTCATATAAAACTAAATTAATTTCTACAATTCACTAAAGTTGGTCAAATTTGTGAAGTCCCCTCATCTATAATATAATATAGGGTATAAGCCCCTGCAGTAGGTTATTGATGGACTGATGATGATGGTCGAATTAGGTGTCTTCAGGTACAGTTTCTAATCATAAAAACGTTTCAAAAATATGTTTAATTTTTTTTCCGACACAAACAATATTCTATCTATCTTGTTACTTAGCTCTTTTTGTATGTTATGGATGACTAAATTCACTTTTAATTTACTGTGAAATAGAATTTAGTGTAACTTAATTGTATTCGTATTGGGAAAAGAAAATAAATAGTTTGAAGTACATTTCATATGGTATTTAACAAATCGTTTGTTAATAACATTGATGATGACGTATGATCTGTGTAATCTCTCAGTCTGTCGTTTTGCTGGGGTTTTCAATCGTTTCAAAGTATAAGACGCTCTATCTTGGTGATTGTGTTATCTAAATTGTGTGTATAAGTAATACTTTATTTCACTTGTCATAATATATTAGCACTGGTGGAGCAAGCTCCTCAAATACGAGTGAATTCTCTCAACTTCAACAAATAATTTGTAATTCTTTGTTATAAATAAATGTTTGGAGGGATGTTTCAGAACCAAAAGTATATATAGTTGCCATCGAACGACCATTTTAATTAATGACTATAAATTGTGCGTAACTTCATCGGAATCCATAGCGACGACGTCTATGCGTGCCATAGGTGTGGTTCCAGAAGATCATCGGACGCGGGTCGTACAGCGGCGCTATGGTCAGCTGCCGGCCGATGTGCAGTGCCAATGGGTTGACGCCGGCATCCGCTGGCCACCGTACTGGTGCCCACCCCGGAGTAGGCTCACTGTCACAAAAATCATACCTCAAAACTCTAAGAATAGTATAACAATTTAACCGTGCATATGTATTTATTACTAGCAAGCGCCCGCGGCTTCGCTCGTGTGGACTACATCTTTGGTATATATCTTAATCAAAGTTAAATGCTTTTTTATTTAATATAGTTAGGGAGAGATCCATTTTTTACGTCCCTCTTTTATTTATCACATTCTTCTCCGCTCTTTGGTTGTCATATCAAAACTGAAGTGAGAAACCCGTGATGGATAAGCGCAACTTAAGAAATATCCTTTATTTTGAAATCACAGACACTTTTATTTTATTTCTATGTATACATAAAAAGTAATCTACATTACTTTCTGAAAAGTCCTTTAACTGCCAATGAATTCTATCTATCTATCTAGAAATTCTATCAAAAACTGTTCAGCCATTCCGGAGATTAGCCCGGACCAACAAACAGACAGACGCGATAATATATAACCTATGGCCTTCCTGGAGGTCTATTCTAAATACTGGTAAAAGAATTTGAATAAGAAATAGGATGAGTAGTTTCGGAGATTACATCCTATATCCAATGCAAAACTTGTTATGCGAACTATAGCTTTATCAGACGTGCTTGTAGACTTTATAATGTTAAACTGGCTGAGGTGGATATATTTTGTAACTCTTTAGTTAAATTTAAAACTAAATGTTATAGTATTTTGAGTGGTGCGATAAGGAGCAGCTGAAATTGCCGAATTGAGATATTACTATAATTAGTTACCTGTGTTATGTTGTGCTATATTATGTTGTATAATCCTTATAATTAAGAAGACTTTAGGTCTATTTTGTTATTATATTAAATTTGCTTGTTTTGTAATGACTGTCTGTTATTAAAATAAATAAAATAAATATCTAAACAAACTTACAAACTTTACCTCTTAAGTGAAGATTGTTGGATACGTAGGGCGTACTTAAACTGGCCACTTATAATAGAAAAAATAGAAAGCCATTTATGAAATTTAGGACTCTCTGGGCACACGTTACTTTTTAAATTGCGAGATAGTCATTTGTTGCTTGATTGTAGCGTCGGTTTGCAAATTGTATGAAGCTCATTCAATGGATACCGCATGACTTGACGGAAGACCAGAAACGGCTGCGTGTAGAGTGGTGTCGCAAAATGATAGCAATGTTTAGGAGGACAATCATTGGCTTTCTATGATATCGTGACAGGTGACGAAACCTGGGTGTACTGCTTTGAACCGGAAAGAAAAAGTCAATCAGCAGAATGAGTCTTTGCTTTTGAAAATTTGCCAACGAAAGTTAAGAAAAGTCGAACTGTGGACAAGAAAATGGTTGCTTCTATTTTCGACAAATCAGGACATTACACAACAGTGTCACTTGAAGTTCTAAGAACAGTAACTCCAGATTGCTTATATCGACACTTGCTTGCCCAGAGTCTTAGAAAAAGTTCGCGAAAAGCGTCCTCGAAGCAAAGTCGTCCTTCACCACGATAATGCGTCCTCGCATACCGCTAAGGTAATAGAAGCGTATTTGAAAGGTTCAAATATAAAACTGATGACGCATCCGCCATACAATCCAGACCTCGCACCATGCGACTTCTTTTTGTTCCCGAAAATCAAACTAGCTATACTCAGAAGCATACGACATTCCATGAAGCTATTGAAGAGGTCCCTAAAGAAATAGGTCCAACTGCTTTTTACAATGGTTCCACCGAATGCAAAAACGTATCGATTATGGCGGCATATACTTTGAAAAACATATCACAAGTAAATAGTATCGAATCATAAGTAAAATATCAAGTCTTATTTATAGGAATCCAAAAAGTTTCAGTATGGCTCACGTACAATTGAAACACCTAGGTGATGGGTACATGGGTTGGTACATACCTATATTTGGCGAAGTTTGTCCACATAGTGGTCATCTTGTCGATCAAGTCGAGCTCAAGCAGTCGTTGTGGCAGCGGGAACGAATGCGGCCGGAACAGGTAGAACAGTTCATCGGCGTGCGAGGCACCGGGCATATGTGCGTAGCCTGCCACCGCCTTGGCCATGTTGAGCAGTCCTCCGTACTCAAATAGATAATAGAAAAGAGATCGATTGCCACGTGCGTAAAACGCCGCTTCTGCCACGCTCGGATACTTGAAATGTATATCCGAGTACAAATCGATTATCCGCGACAGACTGCCGTTCGAAGACAAATTCGATAAGTAGTGGCGCTCCACTCGTGTGGCCAGCTTTTTCTTTTCGCTCTCGTTAGCGAACACCAAATCTGGTTGGAGAGCTTCGAAAGCGTCCACCCTCTTCGGGGAAGTACCGTAATCTTTAGACAAGAAGTAGATGCCTTCGTTATCGTTGAATCCTATAATCATCGGCACCTTCATGTAATGCCCCGCCGCGAGCAAGTCGATTGGGTGTTCAGTAATTATCGCTTCAACGCCCGAAATGTTCCGCTCAACGCAAGGCACGAACAGAAGGTCGGCTGTGATAGAATCGCTGCGACGCGTCGGCATTCGAGCGCGAATCAGCTCCTCGGGCGATTTATTTGCAAATATTTGATAGAGTTCTTGCGGATCGGAGGTGTTGTGACCGAGGAGGGTTGCAAGAGCAGAGGCCGTGGCTAGTGGACGGTGCTGCAACGCCCAGGGCGCGAGCGTGGCTCCACTTTGCAGGATTACTTTATGGAACAGACCGCGAGCTAGCGGTGACAGCACTAGTAGTGAAGCCGATACGGCGCCAGCGCTTTCACCAAACAGCGTTACGTTGTCAGGGTCACCACCGAATGCTGCAATATTCTCCCGGATCCAGCGCAACGCGGCCACCTGGTCCTTGAGGCCAGCATTGCCAGGTGCCTGTGCCGTACCCAAACAGAGGAACCCTTCGATATTCAGGCGGTAGTTGAGCCCGATAACGATGACTTGGTGGCGCACTAGGTAGTCGGGTCCGTAGAGGAAGTCGGAGCCGGTGCCTTCGAAAAAGCAGCCACCGTGAACGAATACCATGACGGGCAGCCTGGCTGTGCTACGCGCTACCGGGATAGCCACGTCCAGTGTTAGGCAGTTGGTTTCGCCCGCCACCACGCCCAAGAACATGTGCTGAGGGCAGCGCGTACTTTCAGTCGCTTCCAGCACACCTGTCCACACAGGTGCACTCTGTGGTGCCTGTAACATCATAGACATACACTATAGATCATCATGCGCAATTGTAAAAGCTTGAACAAATAATGTGGTTGTAGATACTCAATGTCTGTGTATAAGGTTTGACAGTTTGCTCAATGAGACTTTGCGAGGGCGTAATTTGCAAATGCCGGTGGCAATTGCAAATTACGCCCAAAGCGTACAAAACCAGTGGGTGCGGTCCGGTTTTGGCGTGTTACAACTTACAACTATTTACGGACCTATCTATGACATTTGTTTTCGCATGTCATATTCATATTTATAAACTAATATTCATGTTCATAAACTAAGCATACATTTTCCAAAACTGATAGAAAGCCTAAATTTATTCAAAACTTTAATAATCTCTTGCAAAAACTAGTGCGAAAACAGAAATTTAAAGTAACTAAAATCCGACAACAATATACCACAAGTACCTTATCATAGATTTTCACGGAGTTCATTTGACTTGGTCAGTCATGAAATGAGTCGCCTATAAGGCTTGTAGTACGGACATATCGATTTGATACTTACTAACAATCATTATTAATGGTTTACAATATATAAATTGCAATTCTTAGAAAATATTAAAATTAAAATTATAATGGAATAATGTATGGCAGAACGAATATATTGTTGAGTTAAAAAGACAATTATTTTTCAAACAAACTAGAATGACGTAGTGCATTTATTATTATTATTATTATTATTATTATTATTATTTCGTGATATCGCAAAAAATTTCCATACTAGCGATATATTTATTTGTACACTTGATTATTAAACAATGAACACATAAATTGTATATTACATTAAGGCCTAGTATTACTACTAACTGGCTGGTCAAATATTAAGAACGCTGCATGATTTATATTTTTAAATATTTTTTTATTCAAATTTTTTAGAGCACTCTGTGGCTAGATCACTTTTCGTATAATTTTGACACCATTTAGTTCTGTCAAAATCTAAAACTGCTCTAAAACGTGATTACTTTATATAAAAACAATGGGGAAAAACAAAACTTGTGATTTTACAAGGCAAGGGAGTCATAATACAACTACGCGAGGCAAATTGGTCGTATAAAAGGATAGCTCATTTATATGAATATAAGTCATTCAACAGAAAAAAAATGAATTTTTTGGTGGCGTACTAATAATAATAATAATAGTCGTAAAAATCCACCAACACGCACTGGAGCAGCGTGGTGGATTAAGCTCCAAATCCCTCTCACCCTGAGGGAAGGCATAAGCCCCTGTAGTAGGGCATAATGGGCTGGTGGAATGGAATGGTACTAATAACAGAAATACAAAAAGAAAACGTGGAACATTAATGTGACGTCACTGTACTACATGGAGCCGTTGTCTGCCATATATACATTTTTAACAACAATTATTCCTTGGAAATCCATACATAAAATTATAAAAAAAAATACTAACGGAAAATACTCCAGATAGTCTATATTTTCATGAAACAGTATTCAAAAGGATGTCAAAATATTTGGTCAATGCCCTTTGAACCGATCCAAAAAACCTACTATGTTAACGTGTACATGCTATAACCCAGTGAACCGTCCCATCAAGGTCGATTTCACAATTAACTTTCTCTGATATTCTGTATACTGAATATCGAAATAACCATATAACACCAAACAGTTACTCAATAGATCGGTGGCAGTGGGTATACCATACCGCGACAACGTTCGTGTCGCCGTATTCACCGGTGCATGGTGAGCGAGTGCGTAAGTAGTTGGCCGTGACCCGCTGGAAGCCCGCGATGCTCTTGCGGCTTTACATCACGAATGCAAACTTTGGATTTATAACCGCCGTATCCAGTACTACGGAGTGAACAATATTATCTACCTTCTCCTGTTAAGTAAGCGACGCAAGCGCATATGTTAAGGTAGCGGCCCACTGAACGTCGTATTATATCGACCGTAGAATGCAGGGTGCATTAACTCCTAATTTATCCCTCGTAAATACTGAGTTACTTATTCAGTAAAATTTTTCAAACAGAAACCAATCCACGCTTTTTTTTTCATTTTCGGACACACGCTACGACAAGATATGAACAGCTTGTACCAAACTGTTAGTTTACTCTGAAGTTGCAGATACGTCTTGCGTAAGAGCGGAGCCCGTTTTCCTTCTTCTGATACGTATTTTTGCTATTGCGCTGCTACATTCTTTGACTTCAGGGTGAATTGTACTAGATTGCACTGTGTGGACAAGATGTAAGCCAACGAGTTCTATTTTTTTAAAACCAAACAGAATCAGTTTTTTTCAGTGTTTTTTTTTTACCTAATGGCAGTATTAATTTGTTTTGTTCAGTAAGAGTATCTCGTTCTCACTTTGACACCTCTGGCAAATAAGAAGAAAACCGTCTATCTTTCTGACAATCTCGCAATGGGGTTGCAAACGTAAATCGAAGTATAGATGGCGCCAGTGGCGACCCGATTGCTACTGTCATATCAAGCGACTAAGTTATCATTTCGTTAGTGTTTTTCGTTGAAGATTTTTTAGTCCTAACTGTTAAATCCTGCTAAATCAGGGACTATACTTACAATGTATTCAATATGAAACTTAAAGGATTTAAAAGCTGAAGTAAAAAGAAAGTGTGCAATTCAATCTAAAATGAAAGTGGACCTTGTTAGCAGGTATGGACTGTTGAAGACAAATTTACATGATATGAATTGCTCTTGAATTTTCTGCGTGATGCCATTTTGCTCTAGACATTTAGTTACTCGCCTAATTAGCCTCGTGCACTCTTCTCAATTATTCATCTTCACTATTTTATTCACGACATTTTTAAACTACATCAAGAAAGAATACGACAAACTGCAAACAGCTGATGTTCGCGAATGTCCACGATCCGGATACGAGTCCCATTAAATAAAGCATATCTGCATTTTCAGTAGCACTAAAATAATGCGACATTTCGAAAAATATCAGCGCTGACGAAATAATATGTCTTTACGAAAAAAAAAAACACTCGGTTCATACAGGTTCATAGGTACAACCTATGCAACTTCACAGTCATGCCATGTCACGGTCCCGATGGCGACTAATAATTACGCAACATACAGCAAAGCAAGCCGCGCCGCGCCCACTTCACCCCGCACCACCGCCCCCCGTCACGGTCGCTGTGGCGCGACTGTCGGTAAACTTCAAACAAATTTCAAGGCCATTTTTCCGGCTTTCGGCGTGTGCGCCGGATTATAGTGCAATTAGGGTTGCGTGTTTATTTGTAAGCCAAGTAGTATTAAAATTGATTTTCTCGATGACGGCTACAAATATAAATATATTTTCTTCGGTGAAATTGTTATTGAGTACCAGCAGATTTTAAATACAACGAGACTCTGGACGGTTAACATGCAAACCACACAAACTGTATACACCTGTGTTGTTTACTAAATAATAATTGAGAGTTTCTGGACTATAAATGAGCGCATTATGGCCTAATGTTTTATTAAATTTTACCCAAATGTTGACGATCCCTTCATATAAGTAAACTACCATAGTAACCGCTAGACTAATTGAATTTGGTAGTCCTCAGTACAATAAAGCAACGCATTTTATAAGCATTTTCTTTTCGAGAATTGAAGACGATTGTCGTGCAGGTTTTCTTGTAAAGCATGATAAAAATGTTGGCTTAGTAGTTTCGCAGATAAGGAGAAAAAATATTCGATTAATATATATATATTCGGTTGAGAATTTTTTCTTCTTTTCGTATTTTACATTCAAATTCAAGGGTTTTTTTTAATAGTTCAATTAAAGTATATAATGTGCCGCTTTATTCAGTAACTTATTGCCATCTTATATAACATGATACAGTTGCTGTAGTTTTGGGGTTCGTAGTTAAAAAATTACTAAAAAATTAACTAAATTTAAAAATTACATGTTATTTTGACAATCTTCTTTTGGTGTTAACCTTACGCTACCTAAAGAATTTTGAATAGACCAAAACAAGTGGAAATGTGAGGGTGCAAGGTGAGAGCTATATGGTGGACGCATTAACACTTACGAGCCAAACTCTCTCAAATTCTTTTAACTGGGTAAAGACGTGTGTGGTCTGGCGTTATCATGATGAAAGACTACCCTTTTCCTATTTATCAATTCCGGTCTTTTTTTCTCAATTGCATGCTTGCATGACTTATCAGCTGGCGGCAGTAAACATCCGAATCGATAGTCGTACTCCGCGGTAAAAGCTCATAACGAACAACGTCCTTTCAATCTCACCAACATTCGAACATCACTTTATTGCGCGTCAATCTGGGTTTTGCCACAGTCTGTGGAGTTTGGTCGTACTTTGACCACCATCTTTTCAGTACATCCCAGTAGTTCCGCATGGAACTACTTTAACCTAAAAAACGTTATTTATGACCGAACAGAGTCATGTAATTTTAAACTATTTTATAACCCGACATTTCTTTTGTATGGAACTACTACAATTATTTAGTTCCATATTATTTTAGTTATAACTATTTCTATCACCTTTTAACCTTAAGGTTGTGTACATTCTTATTGTAAACTAGCTTTCCGCCCGCGGGCTTCGCTCGCGTTGACCACAGTTGTACTGGGACGGGACTGGGTTAAAGGAATGCGACGCTCCAGAACATTGTAACACTTTCCAGAACATTCTGAAACTTAACTGCCTAAGAAATCTCTATAACTTATTTCATAAAAATCCATTTAGCCATTTTAGCATGAAGAATAGCTATCCCACAAGTCGGTCCAAAATCAGTCAGACGTTTTGAAGATTAACTGGAACAGACAGACAGACTAACAGAATTGCTTTCACTCTTGACAACGCCTTCTTAATATTTGCGAAATTTCAGTAAAATCAGATCAGCTGTTTCGACAATTAGGCCTAACAATCAGACAGACAAACACACAGACAAAAACCAACTTGTGTCACTCCTGATAAACTTCTTTTTATGTCTGCGAAGATTCATAGAAATGGTTTAGTCGTTTTGGAGATAAGCTGGAACAAAAAGACAGACAGACAACCACATGGACCAAAAGTTACCTATATCACTCTTGACAACCTATTTTTAATGTCTGCATAGTTGCATTAAAATCTACAAAAGTTCAGCTTGAACTATATAGACAGACAGACAGAAAAAAGAACGAACGAACGAACGAACGAACGAACAAACAAACAAACAAACAAACAAACAAACAAACAAACAAACAAACAAACAAACAAACAAACAAACAAAAAGTAGCGTATGTGACTCCTCACACCCGTCTTTTAACGTCTGCGAAGTTTCATGAAAATTGGTTTAAATGTTTTAGAGTTTAGCTCAAAAGACAAAGAGACGGCCGTACAGACAATCAAAAAGTATTGTATGTCACTCCAGACAAACTTTTGATCACATCTTTGAAAGTTTCATTGAAATCGGTTCAGCCGTTTCGAAGATTAGCTCGAATAGACGGACAGCCAGACAGGCAGATAAGAAAATTTGTTCATGTGGTCACATAGATCTCGTCAAAACATCAAGTTTGAGTACCAACACGATAGGTCTGCGATTGATGGTGTCGAAAATATAAGCATTTAAAAATTGGGTCACGTGGTTACATGGATCTCGTCAAAACATCAAGTTTGAGCACAAACACGATAGGTCTACGATTGATGATTTCGAAAATATAAGCTTTTAAAAATTTGGTTACGTGGTCACATAGATCTCGTCAAAACATCAAGTTTGAGTACCAACACGATAGGTCTGCGATTGATGGTTTCGAAAATATAAACATTTAAAAATGTGGTCACGTGGTCACATAGATCTCGTCAAAACATCAAGTTTGAGTACCAACACGATAGGTCTACCATTGATGGTTTCGAAAATATATACATTTAAAAGATCTGATCACGTGGTCACAGACAGATCGACAGACAGACAGACAGACAAAAAACAGCTTATGTCACCCCCGATAATGCCCTCTGCACGTCTGCAAAGTTTTATTGAAATCGGTTCAACCTTTTCGCAGATTAGCCGGAACAGATAAACAAATCGACAGACAGACAGACAAAAAACAGCTTATGTCACCCCCAATAATGCCCTCTGCACGTTTGCCAAGTTTCATTGAAATCGGTTCAGCCGTTTCGGAGATCCGCTCGAACAGACAGACAGACGGACAAACAGACAAACAAAAAGCAGCCTATGTCACCCCTGATAATACCCTTTGCACGTCTGCCAAGTTTCATTGAAATCGGTTCAGCCGTTTCTGAGATCAGCTCAAACACACAGACAGATGGACAGACAGACAGACAAAAAGTAGCCTATGTCACCCGCGGTAATGCCCTCTGCACGTCTGCAAAGTTTCATTGAAATCGGTTTAGCCGTTTCAGAGATTAGCCGGAACAGACAGACAGACAGACAGACAGACACTTCAATTTTATTAATATAGATAACGCACGTCTCATCCCCAGTGATAAATATTTTTAAAATGGTCTTTCATTAGGTTTTAAAAGAGAATCACAAATGAGTATTTCATTTCACAACTCCAAATTTTCATTTGATTGATTGGTTTCAAATAAAATAGGTAATAAGTTGTGTCAATTATTGCTTTGATACTCCATTCCTACGCAATGATGATGTGACAAAAGGGTAAACAAACAAACACATTGAAAATGAAATGAAATATCAATAAAGCTTGTATTTTTACGCAATCAAGGCAATGTAGGGATAAAAATTAATAATTAAAGATATAAAAAGAAGTCTTGCGACACCTGAAATCTAGTATGTTGCGTGGTGGTGGCATAGGGCACGCCCTTGTAATGGTAGAACTGTCCGTCGGCGCTGAGGCCGCCTCGCAGCCAGCCGCCGCGCACCCGCACCAAGGGCGCAGGTTCCCGCACCCCGCACCAGACCACAAGCGCCACCAACAGCGCCACCCGGCTCCTCCAGCTGCCAAGCGACACACGCATGGCACCACCCGAGCATCGCGCACAAGCAATCAGTCTATCTCGTACTCTTATCCGAAGATAATTTCTCCAAGAACAAATTCTTCCTTAAAATTTTAAATCCGTTAAGTGTAAGTATCACAGGCTATTTAAATAAAACATAAAACAGTCGACAAATGGATGAATATCACTAAAACTTGCTGCTATCACCGTCTCGTTTATAATACAACAATTTATTAAGCAACTAAAAGTTGATCACACCGAATATGCGCGGGCGCACGGCGCAACGGCCCCACTTCTAGTGATCAACACATTCAACACCAGCCAGCGGTCGGTGCGGCGGCTTCAATTCGGCCATGGCCAAACAACTTACTATAGTTAGGTATTATCAAATAAACAATCCTATTGTATTATAAAAGAATTAAACAAAACAAAGTACTGAATCGCATGATAAGCAAGTTGGCAACTGCCAATACAGAATCCCGGAATGACCCAAATACACACTCACAATCAAGCACACTCAATAAAATTGTTCTACTCTTTTTTGTACAAGAGTAAAAAAGCTTAATATTATTTAGTTATGACCGCTTAGCCTAGTAGGTAGTGACCCTGCCTACGAAGCTGGAAGTCCCGGGTTCGAATCCCAGGTCGGGTCAGTATTTATATGATGAATATTGACACTGGTACCGGGTCTTGGTTGTTATATGTATGTGGTGTCTTCGCTTGGTACCCAAAATACAAGCTAACGCCTAATTTGGCGCCAGACATTGTTGTGATGTATATGTATTACATGTCTGCGTTTTATAAAAATACATATTAATTTAAATGAAAATAACGCACAATTTCCGCATACATCTGAAAATGAATATTACAAGTATTGTCGCCTTAGAACAATATTAGTAATTGTTCTGAGATTGTCGCTAAGGGTGAGGGCCGCGTCCTTCAAGTTGTTTTCCGTATTATGGAAGTTTAAGTATTTAGTAACCATGTCATTTAATATACATACGTGATTTATACATATAGATAATAGAAACAGGTTTACGAGGGTCGTTTCTGTGTATATGTTAAAAGCCGATATGTAGTCCTTTCGCGCAATAATAGTCTATCCGAATAGGTTTGACTGATAGTATTAAGAAGCTGGTGACAATTTAGGAATAGGATTCTATTACTGTTAATATAATATGTGACGTAGTTTACATCTAGGTATATGGATTCGAGAAAATTAGAGGTAGCTGCGATCGATCTATTTTATTAAAGGTTATTTATTATACAGATAACACATTTTATGAAAAGCAGACGTCTAGATTGTGGCATTTTTTATAATAATAATAACATATACATGACAACAACGTCTAGGCCACAAACTAAGCGTTAGCTTCTGTTTTGAGTACCAAGCGAAGACATCACATACATATAACAACCAAGACCCGGTACCGGTATCAATATTCATCATATAAATGCTGACCCGACCTGGGATTCGAACCCGGCACCTCCAGCTTAATAGGCAGGGTCGCTACCCACTAGGCTAAGCGGTCTTCAAAATAAAGGACTATGTATAAATATATATATATTGACTTTGAACTATAGATAATAATATCGAAAAAACTGTTTTTGAATGGGCAGAACTAGAGCGCAAATTTCTTCAAATCGATACATGTCCGGTGGTTTCCAGCAGGCTATCTATTATAGCAACCAAAATCACATTTGTGCCATTGCACTAATTCAAATATCGTCACAACTTACAGGGGTTACGCGATATTAGACACGAACGCAGCGGTGGGCGAATACTAATATAGGTACTTATATTAACAGTTCCTGTTTTAAATTAGCTCCCGAACAGTTAGTTCAGGCTTCTTGGGCTGTTGTATTTATGTGACGTATACCAGACAAGTGTTGGGACGCGAATATTGATGTTTGACAAAATAAAAGACAATCACAAATTAACATACAATACGCCGATAAATCATTGAACAACAAACTAGCGTTTGATCTCCTGGCCTATTGCGACACCGTTTTACAAGTCCAGACAATTACTGTCAGTATAAAATGTATTTATATAAAATGTATATATACATATATATTATATTACATAAAATAAAGAATTGATATTATTGGAAGGTCGTGATGCTGTCCACGTACACTTGTCTATGATGCACTGTATTTGAATTTGAATTATGTTCTTTTTACCTTTATAAACGACTTCAAAAAAGAAGGAGGTTTCTCAATTCAACCGTATATATGTTTTTATTTTTTTTTATGTGTTCAGGGATAACTTCGTAGTTTAAGAACCGAATTGGATAATTTTTTTTTTTTTGTTGGAAAGGAGGTATCCCCGGAGTGGTACCATGATATACTATGATAAGGATGATGGCATCTCAGAGCAATCGAGGGGAACCTTCGAAAATGGTATTTTAAAGTATAGTATTTGAAGTAATTTTATGGAGTACTACCACTGGTACTATTTAATGAAGGTCGGTCATCGATCTGATGATGGAGCCGAAAGACAATCGAGGGAACTCCTCAACGATTTACAGCAATTACCTGGTGTTTGGACTTGATTCCTTTCTATGGATGAGAACTTTGCACCCATATGGGTTATAAGTGACATTTCAGGTCTGATGATGAGGACCATACACAATCGAGGGAACTCCTCAACGATTTACAATAATTGCCTAGTATTTGGACTTAATTCACTTCTATTGATAAGAACTTTGCACCCATATGGGTTATAAGTAACATTACAGGTCTGATGATGCAGACCATACACAGTCGAAGGAACTCCTTAACGAGTTACAGCAATTACCTGGTCATCATCATCATCATCAGCCCATTTTTACCCCACTGCAGGGCGTTAGACCTCCCCCAAGATGAGGAGGGAGGTTTGGAGCTTAAGTCCATCACGCTGCTCCACTGCGGGTTGGGAACTGTAACGCTATCTATTAACAGCGTCCGGGACCGACTGCTTAACGTGCCCTCCGAAGCACGGTGTCAGTGATATTGTGTACTTAAGTCAGAGAAACTCATTGGTACACGCCCGGATTCGAACTATGTCGTGATAGCCCAGAGCGCAACGAACCTGTCTCAAATAACCTGGTGTTTGGACTTAATTCATTTCTATTGACGAGAACTTTGCAGTTATATGGGTTATAAGTGCCATTACAGGTCTGATGATGGAGACCATAGACATTCGAGGGAATTTTTCGACGATTTACAGCAGTTACCTTTTGATGGGTTTTATTTTTTTGCGGTTCAATATGCCAAAATGTATAGTTCCCACAAAAATAATACCTAATTAAAATTGAAGTTTTACGTAGAAATACCACTACCTACTAGGCATGCTGATGCGTCAATTTGACACTTAATTGAAGTTGCGTAATCGCGGCGTTATCTCATTTGAGTAGCGCGTTTAGAAGCCCCATTTATACTAAATACAAATAAGTTACAGATGCGTACAACTAAAAATTGAAAAATAAAATAAACTTTATAAAAAAAGTAAAAACCGACTTCAAAAACAAACTAAAAAGTTAAAAATAAAATTTTCACTTTAAAGAAAGGAGCAGTAATAGGCGGCATATAGTTAATGAAGTCGGTGCCAACTCAGACACTTTGTCGAAAAATAAAAATTTTATTTTTAACTTTTTAGGTTATGTTTTTGAAGTCGGTTTTTACTTTTTTTGTAAAGTTTTGATGGGCTATGTCATTATTGTTTTTTTTTAAATGAAAATAAAAGTTATTTTCTCGTATACAAGAAAACACAATGTTTTCAAGTATTACTTACGTTTTAATTAATTGCTATAGCCGCTAGTCCAACCTATCAGATATAAAGTATTTTCCATGGGTAGAGATAAAAACGGTCATAGACCTTTCAAAGCGATTTGCTCCGCTCTAAACAGTGACAAGTGATTTCTATATATTAAGATATTAGATTTTACATACCTAGTCTTGCCATAAATATTGCTACAAAAATATATTTTTTTTATTGCAAATAACATTTATTACTTTTACAGTGTGTCAGTTTAATACATAAATTAAAAAAATTGACCATAAATCATAATCCAGCGAATTAAGATCGGGCTAGACGACGGCCAGTCTTTAGCTCTGATGTAGTCAGGAAAGTTTGTTTCCAACCACGACTGCGTGGACCGAGCTTTATGCCCCGGCGCCGAGTCTTGCTGGAAGGACCATACTTGGTTATTGAACACAGTGTTGTTAAGGGGCTTAACTACCTTTTCAAGAATGATAGGTATCTTGATACACTTGTGCTGATGTTTGATACCTTTTCCATCAAAATATGGCTCAGTCAATCTTTCATAGCTAACACCTCATCAAACCATCACTGGTATCGGATGATGCCCACATTGCACTCTGTCGACTAATTGGGAAGCTTCCTTAGAGCTTTGAGCGTTCGGTCATTTTGTTTATTAAAATGTTGCTCAATTGTAAAAATTTTCTCATCCGTAAACAAAATTTTTCTGTGGCCTCCTTTTGCGTACCGCTTCAATAGTCGTTTCGATTTTACCTCCCTATTTTTTTTTAAATTATCAGTTAAGAAATGACCAGTGCGCCTCTTATAGGCTTCAAGTCCTAAGTCATCTTTTAAAATACGCGACATGGTTGTAGATGCTATCTTTATCTCTCGTGATAAAATCTTTCGCTTTCGGACAGGATTTCTTCGAATTCTTTCCCTTCCTGCTTTGACCACCTTTTTCGTACGAACACTATGTGGACGGCCACATATTTTTCTGTCACATACAGAGCAGGTTTCATTGTACCTATTAATAGCCCGGTACACAAACATTCGACTAATACCAAGCGTATGGAGAATTTGTATTTGGCTCCATAGCTACTTTGTGTAATGCAATCACAGCGATTCGGTTCTCTTTAACACCCCAATCCATTTTAATTTCGCAAAATATTGTACAATGTATTAGCGCCAAAATGAGAAAACACAATGAACAATCGTATAAAAATTCCAAATTCCAGATTCATATGTAATATTTTTTTTTTTTTATTGTAACAGTATTTATGGTATGTAAATATACAATAGTTATAAGTTTGATTTTTTATAAGGAATAGCCCAGGTCCGCGACATAAGAGTCGGTGTTTGATTGTTTTTGTTCACAAACAACTCACGGTCAAGTGCGAGTCACGTGGAGACGGTTCCGTACTATAAATCACCACAAGTAGGCTACCATAGATAGTGACCACTACACCAATTGGACTTATTAGTCCTCGGTGAAATTAATCAAAACATTTTATTCGCATTTCCTTGCCACGAATTTTTCCCGTTTCCCTTGGAAATTTAAAGATTTAAAAGTTTCGTTTGAGTTTTCCAGCAAATTGTGAGTTTTTCATTTTTTTTTATTTGCTCCTCAAAAACAAACCCCAAAATCTGAATTTATTTACGCTATCATGAAGCCCTGTACTACAAATTTTTTTCGTCCAATAGATTCGCAGCAAATAAGCTGTGACTAGACGGACAGACAGATACGAGAGTGATTCTATACTTGAGCATTCTGTTTTTCAACACGGATGTACGGAAGTCTAAAAATTGCCCAAACTTTATAAATATTGAATTACTTATGTTTTTCGATTATGTCTCATTAGATCATTCAAAGTTTGCCATATTATAAGTACTTCGATTCCCTTGGCTCAAAAATGAAAAACATGAATTTTTAAACGTGTTTTTCTGTTCGGTAACTGTTAGTTCGCGCCATCTACTCACTAGAAACTTTTTGTTTAGTTCGGTAAGCTCTATTCGGCCTATAAGTTTGGACTACGTTCAGCCGAACACATGGTATGTTATAGTATACCAATATATGAAAGAAAAGTTTTACCTCGCGGGCCTAGCCGCGGGTTATACCAATATATGGTGGATAGCGCAGGTCACGGTAGTTTAATGAGAAAGCGGCTTTGCACAGCGGCCACGTGTTGCGATAACAAGGCCGAGAAGCTAATAATTAGAATATTCACGCACCTCTAGCGGTTAGCTGCAGGTTCCGGCCGCCGCGCTGTAGGTAACCATACTCTTGACATATCCTGGATAATCTTTTCCATCTTGCCCACACCCAGAATAAACCGAGATATCGAACGCGACGCCGAAAATTCATAGTTTTTAGTTTAAAAAAAATTATTGCAGAACACTTTGAGATGACATATATTTTTTGTGCACTTCCTTAAAATTTTTTCTTTAAGATTGTAGATTAATCCATCATTAAATCTGAATAAGTATTTTCGTTGTACACCCACTATTCACATTTTTTTTTTCTGGCTTGTGATATCTATATGTAATGGCTAACTTTACGATAGAAACCCATCGAATATTACTAGTGTAGTAGTATAGGTCAGTGTAAAGACCGAATGTTTCATTCATGGAAATTGAGAACTCAGAATACCTTATATTACCACCGAGTATTCACACGTGGAATCCAAATCGGTGTTAATTTGATATGTACCGAATAGTCTCGATTTCTATGTAATGCGCCGAGCAGCAATGCTACCTAATGTTGAACGTATATTTTCACTCATGAATCGTCAGTGGTCTGATGAGCGTAACCGTTTAATATAACTTTCAAAAAAGTGATGTTTCTGATGATTATATCATCAAATCCAAAAGCACAAATTTGAAAACATTAGTTCATTAAAAAATACCTTTGATACAAATACTACAATGGCGTAATTAGTTAAATTTTTGTATCAATTAAGAGCTAAATTTGTTAAAAATATACAGATATATGTTTCTTGATTTTATTTCGTCCCGATTTACATGATGGAAACGCCTGTTTTCCCGCTTTCCTCTACTGAGCACGCGATTTAAATCAAGGGCCTTTGCCATCCCTCAGAGAGCAACCTAAGACCTAGACAGACGTACACGAACACTGTTATACACTCAGATACTAACTTTTGAAACTATTGTCATGCAAGAAGGGTGCAATGCATTTTTTTTAAATATGTTTTCGTGAGTGTATATGAGAAATAATAAGGATACATCTTGTAAGTCTACATCTACCTTGCACGTAGTTATGTGTCTCCATCGTACGTTGCGTATCTGAGCACGCATCACACGATTACAATAAAATTACAAAACCGGCTCAGTGCAAGCCTCTCCCATAATGTCAGCACAGCTATGTCAAGAGGGGGTCCGAGCTTTGCGCAAGGCCGCCGGCGCTCAGTGCGCTGTAGGATATACCTATCATTCTCAATTTGCGATTTTGCGAGTGCGGGTTGCACGTGCAGTATTATATTCATACAAGCTTAGAAACTTATTACTGAAAGTTTTTGAAGAGTACAGCTTTAAAGTTAATTCAGTTACCGGCTCGAAAGCTATATATAGTTAGAGAGCTAGCTACGGATTTGCCTGTAGTATCTGAGCAAGCTTCAAAGAAGTCGAGCTTTACGTTTGAAAGTGACCAGATATGGGAGTTCTTTATTATTAACGGGTGGAGGTAAATACAACAGGAACAAATTTCTCCCAGATCCGGCTATTTCCAAATGTAGGTACGACCTGGCTTTCTGTATATATTTAACGTATTTTATACACCTGTCTTCATGTGGTTTTTGGCGCCGACGACGGTGTTGTTAGCGACTGCGTGTGGTATGCTGACTCCGCCGGTGCGGGTGACGCAAGGGCTATTGCAAGGGTTGGCCAGACCCGACCACAATGCCTTCTATGGCATCCCGTACGCCACCGCCAACCGTTTTCAAGTGAGTTTTCAAATTTGTATTCTTTATTCGAATTCGTATCACAGAGCCATAACACATAAATCTTGAACGCGTACAATACTTTCATAATCACCATTTAAATCCTTTCAAAATGATATATTATAGTGAATGAGTTTGGGATGAAATTGGCGGTAAACGCCCAGCAATTTGTTTTGGAATTTCAAATTAATTTTAACCTATAGCTTGTGCGTATTAGGCCGATTTTAATTACATCTAATTTATTAAAATTCACTAATCGCCAAATAGTTGTTTTTTACACAGGAAAGAGTTTTGTAAAAACTATTAAAACATGGATATGACGTTCTAAAATAAACGTCAGCACGCATCGTATTGTGGGTGTTGTCACGAATTAACTCATATTGCGCTACAATTTTCGACTACACTTTAAGTTCCTAAAATACATTTTGAGTAGGTATATACAGTTTCTGATATTAACAAAGAATTTTAAATGACATAATATTATCCCGTTTTCGCAATGTACCTTAGGAAATACATTTTCCGATATTTATTTCATAAATTCAATTTATAAATAAAATAAAAAGAATCCATACAAATGCAAGAATAAATGTAATACCTATAATAAAATCAGATTTGTGCGTCTGCTCCCTGTAAATCCTAAACACGAATCCTTGAATATATGGATGGATCCTCGCAATACAATGTCAACAAAAATGACAAGCCAACTTTGCTCTCGCTACGCCATACTAACGTGCTACGTGCTACTACATAAATGGTAAAAGTTATTATCATCCTTTAGTTATTATTATCATTATCACCCATCGTCCACGACGACCGCTTAGCCTAGTGAGTAGCGACCCTGCCTACGAAGCTATCCCGAGTTTGAATCCCAGGTCGGGTCAGTATTTATATGATATTGGTACCGGGTCTTGGTTGTTATATGTATGTGGTGTCTTCGCTTGGTACCTAAAACACAAGCTAATGCTTAGTTGGGGGCCTAGACGTTGTTGTGATGTATACGTTATCTATACTAATATTATAAAGCTGAAGAGTTTGTTTGTTTGTTTAAACGTGCAAATCTCAGGAACTACTGGTTCAAATTGAAAAATTATTTTTGTGTTGGATAGTCCATTTATCGAGAAAGGCTATAGGCTATACTACATCACGCTACGACCAATAGGAGTGGAGCATCAATGAAAAATGTTGCAAAAACGGGAAGAATTATTCCTTTTGAGAAAAATCATGTATTACGGAATCGTTCCCCTTTAAAAGTTCTAACCAATAGTCCGCGAGAGCATATGTGTATCTTTTAAGGTTAGCTTACTATAACCTTTTTTATGACAATCAAATTTGTTCTGACATTTATTTATTTATTTATTTATTTAATGACAAAAACCACAGCTCTTAAAAATCTAAATTAACGTAACTTATGAATATATCTAATAGCCAATTATGGTTTTACATTTTTTTACTTATTCATATTATAATTTAAGGCGACATCAAGCAATACCCCTTTTTTTTAATAATGAAAAATCAAACCGACTACAAAAAGTTTTCACATATCATCACATATTAATTATTTTCATACACATTAACCACATTGCATTATAGTAATCTGTGTTGTGATCACGAAGCGTTAAGCTTATGTTGCTGTTTTTCAGTTATCACTTCAAGTACCTCGCGCTTAAACGATAACTTACTAGTGTTAAAAATATCTACGTTATTAAATTTGTTATTATAAGTTCGATGCAACCTGTTTACCAGACTATTCTGAGCATAGTTAGTTCTAGAGTGCATGACAGCAAATAAATCTGTTTCTTGTTCTAATGGAGGGGACACGTAGTCGCAATATCCTGGACAATAAATCAGTGCAGTCCACATAGCCATTGCACAACCCATGCAATTTGCGAAGATGTTTTCTAAACGTGATATTAATCCTTATCAAATTAAATACGTTAGTTGTCTTAAGCATTTCATGCATATTATGATTGCCCTTTACACCATACAATTTAAATTAATATCTTAGCAGTTTTTATCGAAATATGAAAACTATAGCGGGAGAAAATAAATTCGCTGTCTGCCTCTGTTCGTTAACGTTTTACTTCCAAACCACGATATAGACTTTGATACGGTTTTCAGTAATATCTTATTTTCTTATTATCTTATAATCAATTTTAATCTATATAATAGAAATACTTATTATAAAGCTGAAGAGTTTGTTTGTTTGAATGCGCTCATCTCTGAAACTACAAGTCGGATTTGAAAAATTCTTTTTGCCTTTGATAACCTGAATCTAGCGGAGGGTTCTATAGGCTATATATATGAAAACGAACTGTCTGTCTATTCGAGCAAATCGGCTTCGGCCAAAATGGCTTAACCGATTATGATGAAACTTCACACATATGGAAGGGATGTAGTCAAAAGACTATGTGTGTGATATACGTGAACATATGTGACATACAGAACTTTTTGTATGTCTGTCTGTACGTCCATCTGCCTAAACCGATTTTAATGAAAAATCACAAGTATGAAAATAAGGTCGTCAAAACTAACAAATGTTACTTTTTGTCCGTCTGTCTGTCTGTACGTGTATCTGTCTATTTGAGCTAATCTCCAAAACGGCTAAACAGATTTTAAGGAAACTTTGCAGACGGGAAAGAAGGTTGTCAAGAGATTTGACATTAGCTGCTTTTTGTCCGTCTGTTTGTCTGTCCGTCTGTATGTGTCTATTCAATTCAATTTTATCTATTCGAGCTAATTTCCAATACGGCTGAACAGATTTTAATGAAACTTTGCAGACGTGAAATAAGGTTGTCAAGAGTGTCATAAGCTACTTTTTGTGTTTGTCTGTCTGTCTATCTGTCTGTCATTTGTCCTCACTGATCGTAACGTACAGCCGAAACTACTAAGTCTAGGAAGCTTAATTTTGGACATAGATTTATTTTATAACGAGCATTAAGTTAAGAAAGGCTTTTTTAGAAATTTCAAACTTAAGGATGAGAATGGAGGGACTTAAATAATGACGTGTTTCAGGGGTTTTAGATTTCCACAATTTAAGGGTGGGAAACGGGAGATGAAAAATTGTATCGGTTTTTTTAAAGGATGGAAGGGGAATGAAGATTGAAAGTTTGAATGGGTGTGACCAAAATTGGTTCCAGCAAAAAGTACGTATAAACCATCTCGAACGTTAATAGTACCTATAACAGGAATTTGTAGTCTACGCAAGCGAAGCTGCGGGCGGTCGCTAGTAATAATAATAATAATCCTTGGCGTTTGGATTTGACCTAACTTTTGACTCTGCGAGATCAACATGCCAGGCGTCATGGACAAGCTTGACCCGAGGGCTGGTACCTGTCGTAAACAGCCGGCGGAATATCCTACTTGCATTTGAACCATATATCGGAGCTGGCTAGAAATGTATATTGCTTGAATTCTTCAACACGGTAGCTTAGATAACACGTCATAAGTATACCCATATATATGTTTAACATCGCTTTACAAGTAGGTGTACTGGAAAGATCTATTTTTATTGTTTGGATAGTTTAAATTTAATAGTTTATTATAGCGGACTTTTACATTTAGCATTCCACTTGAAAATTATTTAGGAAAATTGTATCAGTAATAACTCTAAAATCTTGAACTTTCAATATTCAATGGTTGTACATAACATACTTCATTAGAAGTTGCTGTTTCGATATACAAATACCTTCTGAGCTTTCTCAAAAAGCTTGACACTTTTAGAATTCGTTTGACTGGTAAACGCCCTAGGCTGTGCTCAACGAACCTAAAAAACCCTAAGATAAATAGACTCATTGAAATAGCCAAAGTCAATGACACCTACATGGAGAACCGACTTGATGCTAACATATTCACTCTTCAAATTATCTAACCTAAAAAAATCTATGACAACTGCATTCTATACAGAAAAAAATAATCTAACCTGGTAATTCCATTACAAATAATATAATACTTAAATTGTCCTACTTTTATCACAGCCAACGTTTTGCAATTTTTAAGCAAAATGACGTTTTCAGGTAATTTATATTTGTTTTATTTCATCCCACTCAGGCACCCCGGCAGCCGTCGAAGTGGGAGGGTGTATTCTTGGCAGTGAGGTCGGGGCCGGCGTGTGCGCAGACTTTGGGGCCTTGGACACTGGGCCAAGAAAACTGCCTATATCTGGACGTGTACGCGCCGCGTGACCTTGGACTCAACCCCGTAATGGTGTTCGTGCACGGCGGTGCCTATTACCACGGAATGAAGGAACACTATGGACCGCAGCCCCTGGTGCTCCGCGGCGTCGTGGTCGTGGTGCTCAACTATCGACTGGGTGCGCTCGGATTCTTGTGCTTGGGTGGCGTCGCCAACCTCGGCCTCAAGGATCAGGTGGCGGCGCTGCACTGGGTAAGAGCCAATGCAGCCGCGTTCAGTGGTGACCCTGACAACGTGACGCTATTTGGGCAGAGCGCAGGCGCCAGTGCCATTGGCCTGCACATGGTGTCTCCAGCCAGCGCCGGCCTTTTCCACAAGGCAATTTTGCAAAGTGGCTCCCCGCTTGCGCCCTGGGCTCTGAATCCGGATCCGGTGACACCGGCTGCGAAAGACGCCCGGAAGCTGGGTTCAACTAATGACGATGTCAGTAGTATTATAAATACATTCGCAAATGCTTCGTTAGCGGACCTCTTAGCAGCCACCAAAGACACATCGATCGACACCAAATATTTTAAGTATTCCCCGTGCATAGAGAATGCTTCCCTGACCGAGAAGCCGTTCCTCACCGACTCGCCGTACGAGATGTTCGCGTCTGGCCAGTACAATCGAGTTCCCATGATAGTCGGCTTCACTGAACACGAGGGCGTGCTATTCTATGGCCTCCATGACCGGCGGACGATTGCAGACGTGAACACGAACTTTCTGCAAAAACTTCCGGCCGTGTTCGGGTGGTGCTCAGAGCAAGACCGGAGAAACATTTCGTCGCAGCTGCGTTTCCATTACTTCGGGTCGGAAGCGGTGAGCCTGCGGACGGCCGAGAACGTGGTGCGCTACTACTCGGACTGGTTGGCGTACTCGTCGGCGTCGGTGTTCTCAGAGCTGGTCGCGGCTACTTCTGGCTTCCCAGTCTATCACTATGTGTTTTCGTACGAGGGTACCAGGAATTTCGCGAAATTTGTTTTCGGTCGAAACATTAATGTAAAGGGTGCGACGCACTCAGACGACGTCTTCTATATGTTTTGGCCGTTGGGCCTACGGTTGCCACTGTGGGACGAGGACGAACTATTTGTGGACCGTCTCACAGCCATGTGGACTAATTTCGCTAAAACCGGGTGAGTACCATGTTCGTATAACGTCCATCATAATGAAAGCGACCTAAGCTAGGTGTACAATATTATTGGCAGGGATCCAACCCCGAGCGTGTCCTCGCTGCTGCCGACGCGTTGGCCGGCCACGCCGCCTGGGCTACCTATCCTCGCAATGCATCTCGACCGGCGCCTGTCGGTGGCACCACTGTCCTCACGTTACACGGCTGCCCTCTGGCGCCGGCTGCTGTGCACGCACGGCCAGCAAGGTTACGTACCATGTCGCTCGTTAGAACTCTGCAACCGCAAAGATGAATCCTGATCTCCCGACTGACCGTCCTCACCACCTTTTGCGAAAATGGCCAAGTTCAAATGGGTTGCAAATAATAAATCTACACATCACTGAAAATTCTTTCGATGAAGAACTTAAAACTGGTACTTACGCATTAGTATATCGATAAGTAGGTACTGTGTTTAACAATGTCTCCGTTCATTAAAGTGATGCATTAGATGATGGTCGTTCTTCCACATAGACATTCCGAATTCAAATCGATGGCATAAATCTTCTACAAAGAAAGATCGGGGGTGCTCACACTCTATCCGAGCTATATGCATGCTTCTGTTTTACTTTACATACTTTCGGCAAAGTAGTTGGGGACGCGCGGCCCCAAGTAAGACGTGTTCCCTACTAACGCCGTTTCACTGAAACTTAGCGAGACGCGTGTAAGAACGTCGACATCGCATAGCGACAAAAAATCTCTACTGCGGGAGCGCGTGAGCTGGATTATGTGCTAACCCTATGGAGCGGACAAATCACTATTGCTTTGTCCGCTCTTTCGACGCTCGCCGTAGTAATCGTCAGGAAGCGTCCTCTGCCCCACCGCACCGCTTGTTCCCACTTGTGTCGCCTATTTATCACGAAGATGTTATACATGTAGAATCTTAACCTACTTTGCTTTCGGTGTGTAGGACCCACGAATGCAAAACATGAATCTTAGTTGTAGGTCAATACACCATAAAAAATCCTATAGATGACATAAATTATATTCTAGAATTCTTGTGGTCGTGTCATTTACATCTAATATATAAAATTCTCGTGTCACAGTTTTCGTTGCCATACTCCTCCGAAACGGCTTGACCGATTTCGATGAAATTTTTTGTGCTTATCCGGTATCTATGAGAATCGGCCAACATCTATTTTTCATTCCCCTAAATGTTAGGGGTAGTCCACCCTTAAATTTTTATTTTTATTTTTTAAAAAAAATTTTTAATTTCTATTTTTTTATGATACAACATACAAAAATACATACAATCCTCAATTTTCACCCTTCTACGATCAACCCTTATTTTTTAATAGCCATTTTAGTAATCACAGTTTTCGTTGCCATACTCCTCCGAAACGGCTTGACCGATTTCGATGAAATTTTTTGTGCTTATCCGGTATCTATGAGAATCGGCCAACATTTATTTTTCATCCCCCTAAATGTTAGGGGTAGTCCACCCCTAAATTTTATTTTTTATTTTTTAGACAAAATTTTTAATTTCTATTTTTTTATTATACAACATACAAAAATACATACAACTCTAAATTTTCACCCTTCTATCACCAACCCCTATTTTTTTAATCTAATATATAATAATCTCGCGTCACAGTTTTAGTATTTATATTCCTCCGAAACGGCTTGACCGATTTGGTTGAAATTTTATATGTGCAATGTGTATTTGGTAGGTCTGTGAATAGGCTTTAATCTATATAAGGGTGGTCCAACCCTAAAAATTTTTTTTTGGCAAAATTTTTATTTCTTATTTTTTTATAATGTGGCACTAAAAATAAATACACTCTGAAGTTTTGCTTTTCCACCACCAACCCCTATTTTTTTAATAGCAATATTAGTAATTTAATAATGTCTTATATAGATATTTACTTCGCGAAAGTGTAATTTATTTAATTAAGACTAACAGAAATTAAAACGATATAATATTTGTGTCGCGAGAACGAAAACGGGAAAGGAAAGAACGGGAATTAGTTAAGACTGAGAAGGGCCAGGAACGGAAACGATAAAATATTTATGCGATGGGAACGATAAACGGGAAAGGAAGAACGGGAATGAGATAAGACTGAGATAAAAACGTGATTCTTATGAGAAACGAATACCACCCGTGCAAAGCCGGGACGGGCCGCTAGTAATAAATAAAAAGGAACGCCTAAATGTCATCGTGTTGACAATTCCTTAACGCGCAGTAGTGTAGATGGCTCCTCTGTTTAGACAGTTCAGCAAAGTTCCAAACCAAAAGACATTTTTTTAAATGAAATATAATTTCGATACACCTCAAAAAACACATTTAATGTCGGTCTATCCGTTCCCAGCTCTAGTATTTATCTGATTCAGTAACCCGTTTCAAACATCTCTAGTGAAATATACTTCACCATCACTATACTGATTAGCAATAAAATATCTGCCAGTACTGGAACATCAGTCTCATAAGCGCATGTGAACATCAAAGCAGCACCCATCGTTACACAAGCACAAAATAAATTGGAAAAAAATTGTTTGAACTTCTATTTTAAACTCTTTTTGACTGTGACTGATTTCGTAATAAATACATGTTTACAACAAGATAACTTTTATTTATAAACATAAAATATAGTTTTCGGTGTAAGAAATATTATTCAGTGGTTTAAACAATTTACTGGCTATGGTCGCGCGAAAGCGGATAATCTTCAAAATAATTATTTAGTTCCATGGTTTTAATTAAAATTATTTTAACGATACATAGATATATTTTTAATAAATTGATATGGTATCACTTGTTTCATTCGATATACTCGTATTAACATTTTATTGTTGCAATATTTGTTTCCCTGTATTCTCTCCCAAAACTTTAATTTCGTATTTGTCTTTTTGATCTTGATCTTTCCTATCTGCATAAAAAATTTATTTCTTGGCCTCAAAGTCGTGATCCTAATGTTCTTTTTTTTTCTCTGGTAACGTCTCATTTCTCAAACCGTCTTTCGGCACGAGTCGGTCTGTCGCCCGCCAAACCATCCGATTCAAAAAAAAAATGTCATTACAATAATAATCAAGTTTCTTATTCGCATAGAAGAAAAAAATATGCAGTTTACTTATATATGGGCAAGAATCGAATTAAAATTAGCTCGCAAACTAATACTATTTGAAGGTGTATTTAGTGTAAGTTAAAAATTGACACCAAATAATTATTCGCAGAATACAACAGCCAAAGCTGTTCACATAACGCCGCGTTATGACGTGACCGATTGTCTGGTATGATATAAAGCATTAATTTGATTAACTTGAGTTGAGGATAGGGGTTCTAAACCCACGCTGGTGCCACCAGAAAATTTTCAAGAACGGAATTTTCTAAAATGCGCGACCAAAACGTAACTACCTAGGGACTGCGGTCAATGTGGACTTCTCGTGATTCACCCGCCATACAAGGTTCCATAGCTCGAGATAGTGAGGTCGTCTATTCAGACACCGTCTGAGGTTCTCCTGTCTCCAATTTCCAGAACCAGCAATTAATTCGTCACACAGACACACGAGATTATGTTATCAGGTGACACTAAATGTTTATTGTTTGAATTTATACATGTATAAGGGCGATTAACAAAAGCACTCGAAAATTAGGTTGTGAATGAGCCACACTTTAAGTTCAAAAAACGCCGTCTTATATGGGGGACAAACTGAAAAAGTGTCCGGTTGAAAGCATCACATAATAGTCAAGAAATGGCCAGGATCGCGCTCGTGTAAAACGATTGAAGATGGAGTGCAGCGTGCCGAGTTCAATATTTAATATTTTGGGCGACTAGTGGTTATTCAAACAACCGGTAAACAAAACCTAAACGACATTTAGTCGACGACCGCTTAGCCTAGTGGGTAGCGATCCTGTCTACGAAGCTGGAGGTCCTGGGTTCGAATCCCAGGTCGGGCCAGTATTAATATGATGAAAATTGATACAGGTACTGGGTTTTGGTTGTTATATGTATGTGGTGTCTTTGCAAAAATATTTATATATGTATATATTATAAAGAATATTTAAGTATGTATATCAGGTGTCTAGTAACCCATAACACAGACATAATACTTGCGTACTTTGGGACTAGATGGCGCTGTGTGGGAAGTCCCATGTTATTATTTATAGTCAAAAAAATAATTTGTTAAATATAAACTAGAAAATCTGGTTATGGGATGACGTTATACGTAGTAAGTGAAATCTTTTATTTTTGTTTAACTTTTAAATTAAATTAAAATTAGTCGTTTGTTTAGGTAGACACAGATTTAATATTTTTTTCTTCTGGCGCGTCCTTTAATATTTACACTTTGGCGACGGCAGCGCTATCCTAATTGAATACTGTATGATGAACACTTTTTCATAGACAGGATGGGTCCTCCTTGCCTCTACCCTCCATGTTACGAAACAACCACACTAGGTATGAAATCAATTACAGGTCAATTTAGGACCACCAATGGCATATAGACATAAAAGCACGCGCATGGCCGCGTAAGCCGGCACTGGTTGAACGAAGTGAAGTTGGCGTCCAACCAGACCACAGAAGGAAATCACAGAATTAAATGATTATGATTCAGTCCAAATTGTCATGAAAATATATACACATAGGCATAACGATAGTCGACTGTGAGCGAATGTTACAGTAATTTATATAATTATAGATTACTGCCGCGGCCCGCAAGTGCAGCATAACCGGACGATCGTCAGTATGCAGGCCGAGGCACGCATCACAGTCTGGTCATGCAGTTGTGCCATGGCTTGTATAGTAGGTACTTTTCTCAAAGATGCGTGTAAATTAATAAAATTTCATACGTTTTCATGTATCTGTCCTTCGATTTCGGTGGTAAACAATTTTCAATAATAGTTTTTGCAGCTTCTTGTATTTGAGGTGGTGTTAAAATGGCTTTTTTTAACTTATTTATTTTTTTATCAATATATTTATTAAGAATGACTGTATGTGACTGATTTTACCTAAATAAATAAAAATAAAAAAAATGTCTTCACTCGTAGTACTCATTTTGAATAATTATAATAGGTAAAGTTAATATAAACGAATTATACTGACAACTGTTATAGTAATAAAAATAGTTTAGGTAATTTCGCCGCCAACTTGCCGCGTTCCAATGTCGATTCCTTTTTTATTTCTTTTTTAAATTCATTTAATGGCGCATTTTTTTTGTCGTGCCAGTTCAAAATTTAATTAAAACTTAGATGAGTTATCTCTTTAGTTGTCAATGTTTGGGTTAAAAGAGTTCGTTCCATTTTCAAATTAGGTACATATTCGCCCGCTCAATCACGCCTGCTAAAAAATTGCGGGACACTTTCCGGTCCGGTACTGCAAGTATGATTTCTCCTAAACAGGGTTGTGCAAGAAATTGTATATCGTAGCATCTTTGAGAAAATAATATTGTTTATCTAATAAAACAAATTTTGTTGTATTCCTTCAATTTGTTTTGTAATAATGAGAGAAACTTCTCTTTATTTGAAGGTAACTTCTTTGTTGATTTTAGTTTATTAGTATAAACATATTGTTTTCTAATAAATCCGCTATGGTATTCTTGTAAATGATTAGTTCTTAATCAAAACCGTTTTAACCACTGCTTCACAAAATACTTCTGAATAAATTCATATAATATAGGAGCAGACATTTTGGGAAAGCAAATATACTGACAAGAGAACGTTTTGGAAAAGTTATATTTTAGGAAAAAGGTATTTTTGGAAGCACACATTTTAAGAATTAGACGTTTTAAGATATTTATAGAAAGATGACGTTTTACACAGTAATTATTTTGGAGAGACATTTTAGGAAAGTGACGTTTATAGGGAGAGAACTTTTTGGAAGCATACATGAGACATTTTGCGAACGGGACATTTTAAAACTGATATTTCGGAATCAGTTATTTTAGAATAGTATTCTTTAGAAGACCGATATTTTAGGAAGAGAACGTTTTGGGAGTAGACATATTGATAACAGGGGTATTATGAGAAAACTATAATTTAGGAAAGAACGTTTTTTGAAGAAAACATTTTAGAAAGAGGACGTTGTCATCTGAAAAGGGCGTAAATGAACCCGCACAGAGGCGGTCCTCGCAAATATCGGGCTCGCGAGTAAAACATCCGCTAGTCTTTAAACACAATATATTATTAAAAAAGAAAACAATACAATATAAGAACAATATTTGTATCACCTTTACAGAACGAGTATACAGAGGCTTTGGCGAGTCGCCGCAAATGGCCCGTCCGCGCCTTTGGCTCATACTCGACGGATGCACGGAGCGTCTGCCATTTTAGACAAGATGGGATGGGCAACGAATCGCAATTACGCGTTGAGAGTGTTGACCGGTACGCTCTTCTCACCCTGCGTGGGGATAGGAAGGTCAAGCTTGCTATGATCGTCCTATAGTGATGTTGTTCCGAAAATTCCATGCGAAACGCTCCGTGCACTCGGTCCGTCGCCATCACCACGGCGACAATAATACCGTCTATAAACTCGTAATGGGAATATTCCAAAGCGGCGAAACTGTTACCGCAGCGTGTAAGTGAAGTTCGTGGAATAGTATCTAGTTGGCGGGGCGGTGTACGACAGTGCGAAAAGGCGCAGGATGGGCCAAGCCTCACTCACACACACTAACATACAGCGCACTAATCGGTAAGCCTCTGACGAAGTGAGCACGAGAGAAATACGAGGTTATTATTAGTCGTCATTGAATAAAAGACGCGCGCGCCGCTGCCGCCGCGTCCCTAACTATATTTATTATAATCATAATCTATTACAATATACGCAGACAGCAATATACACGAAGCATTGTCCAAAGTGAGAGAACTCCACGCGCCGCCCGAGAGCGACCGATCCGACGCCCGCTCCAAATATGTAATTACAACACGACTCGTATAAAAAAATGACTTAGGCTACTTACAAACTTAATACGTTTAATTAAAAATTCATAAACGAAGCGATTCGTCGATCGATTAATATGTATAAAACGGTGGTCGTGGCGTACACGACGCGTCGACAAGCGCGAGGCCGCGCTCTGCCGTCCTAAGGCATGGTCTGTGCGTGAGGGTGCCCGCACGAGGGCCGGGGCGCGGCCGAGGGCACGGCGACGTCTCAGCTCCCAGACCGCTTGCTGGAAGTGTCATTTCTTCCACTCAATCTGAAGCCCAAACAGAACATGTTCGTCACCATCTACATAAATTGTACTGCTTGATAAATTCATGAGTCAGAACTAGGCTCCCTGACATGAAAATTACAAAGTGGAAAATATAAACAAGGAATCAGCGCCAATTTTCTTAAAATACAGTGTTACATTATTTCTTCCTCGTTGAAATTGATAACAACTTACAGAGATATATCTAATCAATTTTATTACAATAGATGATATCATATTATATTATGTTGTTTATAAGAAAAACATAAGATAAAATACTGCATTTGTGAGCAGTTCCCCATGACCCAATTTATTGACCAATTAACGGGTCCACAGGATTTTTTTCCCGTGGTCCCATTAGCTAGTGATGTAATTAAAATCATATTTTTATTGAAATTAATTACATGTATTAGTTTCGAAAAAGATGTACTGATTTCGTCGTCATGAACAACAGAAATAATAGGGTCAACGGAATTCATATTATGAAGAATTAGGCTTGAATATGGAGATCTGTCACTATCCATTCCATTCCATATCCATTTATTTTTTAAATTGCATTGACTAACGAATGCGTTATAATCAATGTCTATTATAATATTTTTGAATTACGGTTCTTGCGTAATCGTTGCAATTGAGATTTCCCGATCGGGCATTTATCCACGTATCGTTTTGTTAAATAGTTCACCCAACCATTACCCTCTCGCTGTCAAAAGAACAAATGTGACTGTGCGTCTGACACGAAACAGCCTTTACTTTATTCGAGTTGACTAGCTTTCCGCCCGCGGCTTCGCTCGCGTGTACTGTACAGTTGTACCGGGACAGTTAAAGGAACGCGATGCTCCAGAACATTGTGACGCTTTGTGACGCTTTCTAGAACATTATGAAATCTAACTACCTATGAAATCTCTATACTTAATTTCATAAAAATCCATTTAGCCATTTTAGCATAAAGAGTAGCTATCCCACAAGTCGGTTCCAAAATCAGTCAGCCGTTTTGGAGATTAACCGGAACAGACAGACAGACTAACAGACACTACGATTTTTTATATATAGGTACATATAAAAATTGCTTTTTTAAATGTATATAAAACAATTGATCATCCGTTTCGATGATTAGCCCTAACAAACAGACAGACAAACACACAGACAAAAGCCAACTTATGTCACTCCTGATAACCTTCTTTTTATGTCTGCGAAGATTCATAGAAATGGTTTAGTCGTTTTGAAGATTAGCCGGAACAAAAAGACAGACAACCACACGGACAAAAAGTTACCTATATCACTGCTGATAACCTATTTTAATGTCTGCATAGTTTCATTAAATTCTTTAAAAGTTTAGCTCGAACATGGATACAGACAGACACGTCTTTTCACGTCTGCGAAGTTTCATCAAAATTGGTTTAAATGTTTTAGAGTTTAGCTGGACCAGACAGAGAGATTGGCCATCTCTCTGTCTGTTCCAGCCAAACTCTAAAACCATTTAAACCAATTTTAATGAAACTTCGCAGACGACAAACAAAAAGTATTGTATGTCACTTCTGACAACTTTTTAATCACATCTTTGAAAATTTCATTGAAATAAGTTCAGCCCTTTCGGAGATCAGTTCGAACAAACAGCCGGACGGACAGATAGACCGACAGATAAACAAAAAGTATTGTATGTTACTCCTGATAATCTTTTTATCATATCTGTGAAGTTTCATTGAAATCGATTCAGCCATTTCGGAGATCAGCTCGAACAGACAGACGGACAGACAGACAAAAAGCAGCCTGTGTCACCCTCGATAATGCCCTCTGCACGTATGCCAAATTTCATTCAAATCATTTCAACCATTTTGGAGATCAGCTCGAACAGACAGACAGACGGACAGACAGACAGACAGACAAACAAAAAGTAGCCTATGTCACCCCTGATAATGCCATCTGCACGTCTCCGAAGTTTCATTGAAAGCGGGTCAGCCGTTTCGAAGATTAGCCGGAGCAGACAGACAGACACTACAATTTTATTAATATAGATTAATCAAGGGATCAACAGGGAACCTTCTTCTCGGACCTGGAACGGAATTAAAACATTTTTATATCGAATGTAATACGTACATCATCCGTCGTTATATTTTCATCGTCATAATCAACAAGGACAAATGTATTTAAATTCATAAATAATAAACATATTTTTTCTCAAAAATGGCTAAATTAATCTTATTATTACACGAATTATTATATTACGAAAAGAGAGGTGGTCGTGAATGATGGTTTGCATTGCTGCTGATACGATGCCCAGTTTTCGCTCAAGCTCTACAGTGTGATTCTACGGTTTTCACGAATAAGTTTTTCAATTCATGGCCTTCATGGCCTTTCAGTTAAAATTATAAGCTCAATCATTGACTGCATCTCACTTCATCTTGCTTATTTATTTAATAATTGTATAGATCATGGCGTTTTTCCCGACCTAATGAAACACAGTAAAGTCATTCCATTATTTAAAGCCGGTAGCACATCTGACCCTACTAATTTCCGGCCTATTTCAATACTACCAACGTTAAGTAAAATTTTCGAAAAAATATTAATAGATCAGTTACTTTCACATTTTAACTTGAGTAATTTAGTGCATCGCAAACAGTTTAGTTTCACCCGGGGCCGTTCAACAACCGATGCTGGTGTTGAACTGATTCAGCACATCTTTGAGGCCTGGGAGGGCTCTGGAGATGCTATAGGTATCTTCTGTGATCTTTCCAAGGCTTTTGATTGTGTCCAACATGATACATTGGTCGGGAAATTGTGTCATTATGGTGTTAAAGACCGTGCGCTCGACCTTCTGAGGTCATACTTAAGTAACAGAGTTCAGAGGGTTGATGTAAGCGGAGAGAGGTCATCAGGATCCCCAATGTCGATGGGCGTCCCACAGGGTTCAATTCTTGGTCCATTTCTATTTTTAGTTTATGTTAACGACTTGCCTTACCTTGTAAAAAATAATCACGAGATAGTGATGTTTGCTGAAGATACTTCTTTAGTATTCAAAGTTAATAGAAAGAAATTTACCTACGACGATGTAAACAATGCTATCTCCGAAATAGTAGAATAGTTCACGGCTAATAATTTATAAGTAAATGAAAAAAAAACCAAATGCATAATATTCTCGCTACCGAACGTCAAACAGGCACCTACCAATATTGTTATTAAAAGCGAGAAATTGGACCTTGTGGATTTTACTGTATTCTTAGGAATCACATTGGACGCGAAATTGCAATGGGATTCTCATATCACTAACTTGGCGAGAAGGCTCGGTTCTGCAGCTTACGCTGTAAAAAGGATTCGTTTCCTTTCGGACATAGAAACCGCGAGGTTGGTGTATTTCAGTGGTTTCCATAGTTTAATGACTTGGCATTCTGCTGTGGGGACACGCTGCTAATGTTAATACAATCTTCGTGTTGCAGAAGCGAGCTGTTCGAGCAATTTATAAACTGGGACCTAAAGTATCACTCAGAGAAATGTTTAAGGAAATTAATATAATGACATTGCCATCTCAATATATATTTGAAAACATTATGTACGTAAAAAAAATATTACATTATTTTAAAAAAATAGTGATCGGCATAATGTTAATACAAGAAACAAAGATAAACTTGCTAATCATGTCAGCCGCCTCAATAAAATCACGAAATCTTTCAAAGGGCAATGTATACGCTTTTACAATAAGATCCCAGCTGACATTCAAGATCTACCCCTTAATAAGTTTAAAACTACACTAAAACGAAAGCTTTATGCAAAAGCTTATTATAAAGTATCAGACTACTTAGATGATAAAAATCCATGGGTGTAAGCCGCTCACCTATCAGTTTGTTTCAATAATATTATTCTTTAAGCACTTATTGTTAAATTTTTTTTAATAATTTTGTTAAAAAGAGCGTACCTCAGTTTCTTGCGCATTCTTCTGAGAGGAACCAGCATTTTTGAATGCGCCTTTGTGG